>CM042956.1:19983869-21233869 GCA_023678885.1 Pogostemon cablin
TTTGGAGCTAATGATAATGCTAGGAGGATAGCTCTATTCAAGTTCTCTTTGATTGAGAGGGCAGAAGCTTGGTATGAGACACTTGATGCCACGGATTGCACCACATGTGACCAGCTGCAGCAGAAGTTCTTAGAGAGATACATGCCACCTCAAGGATCTTAAGAATGAAGCAAGAAATCACCCAATTTGTTATGAATCAGGGTGAAAAATTTCATGAGGCGTGGGATAGGTTTAAAGATATGCTCAGGAGGTGTCCACAACATGAAATGTATAAGGCTCAGTACGTATCTTCTACTATGGAATGTATTATGAGTTGCGTATTCTAATTGATGCATCATCAGAAGGAGCGCTGTTATCAAAGACAGCACTTGAAGCAGAAAAGTTATTCGAAGACATCTCTATGAATTCACATGATTGGCCTACAAAAAGAGTTAGAGGAACTTATATAGTGGGTAAGGTGGCGCAGGTTGAACATCAAACGGTGAAGCTGAATAAGAATGATGAGATTGTCTCTGGTCTAGCTAATATCAACAAGCTACTAGAGCCCCAGCAGAAGCATATTAAAGAGTTGACACAAAGGGAGCCAAGTATCCAGCAACAACAAGTGAAGAGTGTTGAAGATACCTTCAATCGATACATAACAAGGTATGATGCAAGGGTTGACCGCATCGAGGCTACAATGAATGATAAGCATGCAAATTTATCTAAGTAGTTGAAGGACCTAACTTTTATAATGGGGTAGATGGCTGGGAACGTGAATCAATTGACACAAACGTTGAAGAAAAGAATGTTCCCGTATCACGATATTACGAACCTGAAAGAGTGCCACGTCATCACGTTAAGGTCTGGAACACAGTATGATGGACCAATGATGCCAGAAATAAATTCTGGAGTTCCAGGAGCTCAATTCAACCAGGGTTTGACCTTACTAGAAGGTCGAACCACATCACCAAGGTCGAACCAAGCGTCTGGGCAACCTCCGGGGCATCTAGATAGACGATTCTACCAAGACCACCCTGGTTCGACCAACCTTGAAGGTCGAACCAGCCTGTCTGAGACCCTTTGTTTTTTCTGAAGACCGGTTTGACCACGACATACATGGTTCGACCAAATCCCTTGGTCGAACCACAGTCGAACCAGCCTGTACGAGAGATGCTGAATATTTCGACCATGACAACACTTGTTCGACCAAACCCTTTGGTCGAACCAGCCTGTATTGGTGAGTTTGAACTTTTTGATGGTCGATTCAACCATTATGCACCTGGTTCGACCAACATTCAAGGTCGAACCGAGGTCGAACCATCATATCCAACAGCATTTTTTGCGCAGAATGCTATTCCTATTGTTAATGATACTCCAGTGTCATCCCAAGGGCAGAATACTGAGCTTATAGTAGAGAAGAAGTGGGAAAGAGCAAAGAGATTGAGAGCCTATAAGCTTAGACTGCGGATGGATAATGAAGATTTGGTTTTATCTCTTGATAAAGCAATGAAGATGCATATGGAGACTTGCGAGAATATAGATGTGGTTTCTAACTTATTTAATCTTAGTTTTAATAGGACAGATGATTCTGAATTTGAGTGGAATATTGACAAGGAGGAGTCTAGACAGCCAATGGGAGGAAGGTAATTCTAAGGATCATATACTTGTGACCAAGAAAGGTGAGGTGCTAAGTGTAGATAAGAAGATGGAAAGAAAGTATTTGAAGGTGAGGATGCGAGAAGACCGTCCTCTATCGTCGAGACTCTCTGACGATAAATATGAGCGCCTATTGGGGGCTTGCCCTTTCATTTTATTACTTTCGTGTGAGTGAGGAGTTATTATATTTGAGGTGCTCACATTTTGGCAATTATATCTCTTTGCAAACTTAGTTTCGATACGTTTTTACTAAGTTTGGGGTGTGATGTACTTACTTCATCTTTTGAGCTCTGAGGGTATAATTTTTCCTTTCATTGGTTGTTTGTTGTTAGGAAATTGAGTTTTTGCGGCATATTAATATTTTAACCGGTATTGGTATGTCGATTTTTTACAACTTACCTAATGTTTAGTGTGTCGTGTTGGTGTTTCTAGTGTGTGGAGTTGATTATAAACTTAATTAAGTCTTTCTCATAGTTCTCATAGTTTATTATATATCAATCATGTGATGATGAGTGTGATTGATATTTAATGATAGAAAAGGTAAAAGAGTTGCAAGATGAGTTCTACACCGAGGCTTTGACCTGATCGAGTTGAACAACTCGAGGAGCTCGTGCACACATTGAAGAAAAATCAGGTGCCCTCATTTCCTTATTTAAATTTGTATGTGAGCTTTTAATTTATGGAGTGGAAGGATTGAGTTTATGATTTTGGTGAACATGTGAGCTTATATTTATAAATTGTGCTTAAAATTCATATGCTCTTGAAATTGATGAAGGAATTGTACTTGAGTTATATTATGGTAAGAAGTTCTATGTGTACTTGTGGGATATTACTTACAATGAAAAGTGCTCTGTTACTTGTTAAAAACTCATGCGAGATTTTGAGTCTCGTTGATCATGTTACATAATCACATGATATATCTTTTCTGGTAAGTACCATTATTGTGCGTGTATTCTAGAACTTACCTCTTGTTTTATTTGAAACTACATGTGTGTTAGATGATGAGAGATGATTTTAGACAATCCTTGAATTTATAAGTCACTTAGCCAAATAATTCCCTACCTAATGATGTTTATACTTAGTTAGCCCCGTTAAGCCTAAAAACATCATTCTTTGGTAGCCTATGAGAAATAACCACTTTGAGCTTCTGAAATTTTTTTTAGCTTGATGGAGTTTTATAATAGCTTGGGAAGGAATAAATTTGGTGTTGAAACATTGATTGAACTTGAAAATGCATCGAAGGAAAAGCATGGAGTAGTGCTTAAATCTATTACTCCATTGAATCAAACACCCTAGGGTAGTGCTTAAATCTAGTACCCTATGGAGGATGCGCGAGGTAGTGCTCGAAACTGGTACCTCGAGAGAAAAAAAAGGAAGAAAAAAAAGAAAATTAAAAGAGTTGAGGAGGATGTTGTGCTTAATTGAAGTGAGTAAGAAGAATGAAAGATCATGCTGGAATGCGCACTAATTGATCCGAGTTTTGAGTCACTTATCCATATATATTTCCTACCTTAACCAAAGAGCCAACATTACATCCAAAAGAAAAGTCATTTTTGATCCCATTATCGAGTCATATCTTTTAAGTAGTGGAGATTTTGAGACATTTGGCAAGTTTATAGTTATGCATGCACTTGAATTGAATATGAGCATAAACACCTTAACACATAAGTGTACATCTTTTACACTTGAGTGCGAGTGATATATACTTCCCGTGAGAACATGTGAATGGAGCATTTGAATTGGTGGTGATTGTCTTATCTTGTATGCTATGAATTGAATATTACATGTAATGAGAGTTGCATGACTTAAGTTGAGGACAATTGTATTGTGAATGGGGTATTTGTCATAGTTCTTGTTTCCCCGCTAATTTTCTTACTCTCTTTCTCTTAATTTTTATTTTGTTGTCTCGGGACGAGCAACGAGTAAGTTTGGGGGTTTGATGAGATTGAAAATAAACGTATTTTAGTGTCCAATTTAACACATTTTTGATAGGAATTGTTGTTATATATTCGCACAAGTGTCTTATATTCAATATATGTAAGTAAAAGGTGCGTTTAAGGTGTTTCATTGTGTTTTAGGTGGAAAAAGGATCAAAAGCGCAAAGTTGGAGAAAATGTGCAATTTGTGCAATAATGCTGAAAAATGCACGTCCAACTTATGTAATTTTTCTGTGTTTGTGTAGTGCTCAAAATTGGAAGTGTGATAGAAAGTTAGAAATCCACAGAAGAGAGGGTCGTTTTGGTATAAGGAACACCCAATCGTAGTCCAAACGAGAAAGTTATGATCAAAATGGTGACGTCGCGCAAGCTATTCCTACTCAGCACGACTTTCCACTTTACATGAATTGTTACACCTTTAAATTTTGAAATTTTTATGAGTTCTTTATATTGATAGAAAGCCAAGGAAGATAGGGTCGCGTGAGCGTAAGAATCATTCAAATCGGAGTTTTGACGAGGAAGTCATGCACAAAATCGTGAAGTCGCGTAGCTGCCACCGAGAATTTCCGAGAATTTCCAAAAATTTTCGAAAATTACCTATTTCTTGGAGCACAATTAATCTCCTTATCACATAATAATCCTCTATGATTCACCCATATCTTTTATTTCTTTATTTAATTCCCTTCTTACAGCTATATATATTTTATATCATTATTCATGTGACGACAACAATACAATCATTCTACACCCCACAAGGGGGGATCACCCCTAACCATCATCCACATCCTTTCCTCCATCCATCCATCACTTTGAAGATTCGTCTGTGGAATCAAAAGGAGAACCAAGAGGAGAATTCAAGACGGAGAAGGACATGAAGACACCCACATCTAGGGTATTATTCGTTTCCTAATTTATCTTGTATTTTCCGGACATATGGGTAAGTTCTATCTAACCCCCATGATTGTTCTTCGCAACATCATGGGCTAGAACTGTTTTGGTAGATCTAGAGTTTATGAAAGTTTTATGAATTAATTGAACCTTCGTGTGTATACTCCGTACAACACTACTTGTGGATTTATTTTAAATAAAACTATATATTTTTAATTAATACTCAGAGTTGTTTTGTGCATCATGAACTGATATGTAGAGTTTGAATACATATTTTGGTTATTGATTGAGTGCGTTCACTGCTGAGCAGGATTCCATGTCATGATTTTAAGTGAGGGGACTCCGAAGCTTCATTAGAACTATCTTATATAAATACATATTAATTGAATTGAATTCAGATTAGAAGTATGATAAAGAGGTTAATTTTATAGTACCTATAAAGGGAGATCATATCAGGTTAGAGTACTAATTGGCCAGGAAAATAATTGATACTGATAGTACCTAGAAAGAGGGGTAAAATTATATCTCTTGCTCCAAGATTATTCACACGTGTTACACGTATATTTACTTGTGTCTACAGAGTAGATTTGCATGGCTTAGTTATACATTCATATTCCACAAGGCAGAGTCGGACATTGATACACGAAAGGAGAATTAAGGATTGAAACTGGATTATCCTAGAGCTACCTATTCTCCTACCTGATTCACTTTCGTATTTTCCTAGTTCCTTATTATTTTATTTGTTATTTTAATTAATTGTTTAGTAGTTAATAGTTCCATACATCAACCTTATTGCCACTATTCGTCTTAATTAATTTTGTAAATAATTAAATTGATAATACGTCGTCCTTTTAGTTCGATATTTAATTTGGTCGCTTGCTTAAGCTGCAACTGATATTCTTAATACTTGGGGATTAATTTTGCGTGCAAAGAAAACTCGCATCAAGTTTTTGGCACTGTTGCCGGGGACGGTGTTATTATTGATTTTATTATCTCTAGTTGATTAAGACTTTTATTAGTAATTATTTATTTCGATCTAACCTTGAATTTTTCTGAGGTATTTGTGCACTATTAAAAGGAGAGGAAGGAAAGAAGTAATAACAAACTAAGCTAAACATGGCCGGAGCAAGTCAGAATCCAGATAATATTGTAATATGCGAAATTCTCACGAGTAATGGGATTTGCAGCATGAGGTTGATAGGAGCAAGGGAGGAGATGATGATTTTGAGATACATCACGCTCTTATTAATATGATGGAGAAGAATCCCTTTTCTGGAGGTTCGTTTGAAGATCCATATCAGCATCTTAGAAGATTCTTTGGTTATACAAACTCTCAGAAGTAGGGGTGTGCATGGTGCGGTTTCACAGTTATTTTAATAAAATCTAAATTGCATTGTTATATGCGCTTCGGTTTAACAATTAAATTTAAATTGCGGTTTATCAAGTAAAGTTTATAATGCGATTTTAGGCTGTTTTAAATGGTTTTCCAGTTTGACGGTTAAAAATTAACATATTATATAACAATACAATATATGGATGTATAAAAATATAAATATGTGTACATGCTTAATTTAAAGTGTTATTCACCCTTAGAAATAAAATATTGTAACAATGATTAAATTAGATAATGCGATATTAAATATATGAAATCATCATTTGAACTCCATATCCAACTCAAATAATGTAATCTTTGTGAGATAAAGCAATTTTTATCAAAATTATTTCTCAATCCAAATTAGTGTATATCTTTTTACCTCTTCAATAATACATAATTATATATGTATACATAATATATATATATATATGTAGAAAATTAAATATATTTATAATTTAAATAATAGAGTGCGGTGCGGTGTAATTTTAGATAAAAATCGAAATTACACCATTTAAGCGGTGCGGTTTTCTCTGATAAAATAAACTGCGGTTTAGGTAAAAAATACTAAGTGCGGTGCAGTGCGGTGTGGCTCGATCGGTTTTTACGGTTTTAAAAAATTATTGTCCACCCCTACTCAGAAGGGTGCTGGAGATAATGATAATGGTAGGCGGATCGCTCTATTCAAGTTCTCTTTGATTGAGAGGGCACAAGCTTGGTATGAGACTCTTGATGCCACGGATTACACTACATGTTACCAACTGCAGCAGAAGTTCTTGGAGAGATACATGTCACCCTCAAAGATCTTAAGAATGAAGCAAGAGATCACCCAATTTGTCTAATTTGTTATGAATCAGGGTGAGAAATTTCATGAGGCGCAGGATAAGTTTAAAGATATGCTAAGGAGGTGTCCACAACATGAAATGTCTAAGGCTCAGTACATAAGTATCTTCTACTATGGATTGGATTGTGAGTCGCGTATTCTAATTGATGTATCATCAGGAGGAGCGCTGTTATCAAAGACAGCACTTGAAGCAGAAAAGTTGTTCGAAGACATCTCTATGACATGATTGGCCTACGGAAAGAGTTAGAGGAACTTATATAGTGGGTAAGGTGGCGCAGGTTGAACATCAAACGGTGAAGCTGAATAGGGATGATGAGATCGTCTCTAGTCTAGCTAATATCAACAAGCAACTAGAGTCCCAGAAGAAGCATATTAAAGAGTTGACATAAAGGGCGTCAAGTATCCAGCAGCAAGAAGTGTAGAGTGTTGAAGATACCTTCAATCGATACATGGCAAGAAATGATGCAAGGGTTGACCGCATCGAGGCTACTGTGAATGCTAAGCATGCAGATTTATCTAAGCAGTTGAAGGAGCTGACTTTGATAATGGGGAAGATGGTAGGGAACGTGAATCAATTGACAAAAACGTTGGAGAAAAGAATGTTCCCTTCTCAAGGTATTACGAACCCGAAATAATGCCACGCCATCACGTTAAGGTCTGGAACACAGCATGATGGACCGATGATGCCGAAAATGAATTCTGGAGCTCCAGGAGCTCGATTCAACCAGAGTTCGACCATATCAAAAGGTCGAACCACATCACCGAGGTCGAACCAAGTGCCTGGGCAATCTCCGGGCATCCAGATGAACGGTTCGACCAAGATCACCCTAGTTTGACCAACCTTGAAGGTCGAACCAGCCTGTCTGATACCCTTTATTTGTTCTAAAGACCGGTTCGACCACAACATACATGGTTCGGCCAAGGGCCTTGGTCGAACCATGGTCAAACCAGCCTGTACGAGAGACTCTAAATTTTCTGAAAACTGGTTCGACCACGACAACTCTGGTTCAACCAAATCCTTTGGTCGAACCATGGTCGAACCAGCCTGTACTGGTGAGTTTAAACTTTTTGATGGTCGATTCTACAATTATTCACCTAGTTCGACCAACACTCAAGGTCGAACCGAGGTCGAACCATCATATCCAGCACCATTTTTCGCGCAGAATGATACACTTGTTGTTAATGATACTCCAGTGCCATTCCAAGGGCAGAATAATGAGCTTATAGTAGAGAAGAAGTGGGAAAGAGCAAAGAGGTTAAGAGCCGAGAAGCTTAGACTGCGGATGGATAATGAAGATGTGGTTTTGTCTCTTGATAAATTAATGAAGATGTCTATGGAGACTCAATCATGCGAGAGTATAGATGTGATTTCTAACTTGTTTAATCTCGATTTTAATAGGACAAATGATTCTGAATTTGAGTGGAATATTGAAAGGAGGAGTCTAAACAGCCATGGGAGGAAGGTAATTCTAAGGATCTTATAATTGTGACCAAGAAAGGTGAGGTGCTAAGTGTAGACAAGAAGAGTGGAAGAAAGTATTTGAAGGTGAGGATGCGAGAAGACCATTCTCTACCGTCGAGACTCTCCGACGATAAATATGAGCGTCTGTTGGGGGCTTGCCCTTCCATTTTATGGCTTTCGTGTGAGTGAGGAGTTATTATATTTGAGGTGCTCATATTTTGACAATTACATCTCTTTGCAAACGTAGTTTCGAAATACGTTTTTACTAAGTATGGGGGGGTGTGATGTACTTACCTTATCTTATGAATACCGAGGGTATAATTTTTCCTTTCGTTGTTTGTTTGTTTGTTTCTTAAGGGGTTGATTTTTTGCGGCATATTAATATTTTAACCGGTGTTGGTGTTTCTAATGTGTGGAGTCAATTATATAGTCAATTGAGTCTTTCTCATAGTTCTCATATTTTATTATTGATGAATCTTGTGATGATGGGTGATTGAGATTTGATGATAGAAAAGGTAAAAGAGTGGCAAGATGAGTTTTACACTGAGGCTTTGACCTGACCGAGTTGAAAAACTCGAGGAGCTCGTGCACATGTTGAAGAAAATCAGGTGCCCTAATTTTCTTATTCTAATTTTTATGTGCGCTTTTAATTTATGTAGTGGAAGGATTGAGTTTATGATTTTGGTGAACATGTGAGCTTATATTTATAAATTGTGCTTAAAATTCATATGCTCTTGAAATTGATGAAGGAATTGTACTTGAGTTATATTATGGTAAGAAGTTCTATGTGTACTTATGGGACATTACTTACCATGAAAAGTTCTCTGTTACTTGTTAAAAACCCATTGGAGATTTTTGAGCCTCGTTGATCATGTTACATAATCACATGATATATCTTTTCTGGTGAGTATCATTTTTGTGCGTGTATTCTAGAACTTGCCCCTTGTTTTATTTGAAACTACACGTGTGT
This sequence comes from Pogostemon cablin, assembly GCA_023678885.1. Classification (NCBI taxonomy): domain Eukaryota; kingdom Viridiplantae; phylum Streptophyta; class Magnoliopsida; order Lamiales; family Lamiaceae; genus Pogostemon; species Pogostemon cablin. Next base: position 19,992,981 of record CM042956.1, read on the forward strand.
TAGATGAAAGGAGATGATTTTAGGCCATCCTTGAATTTATAAGTCACTTAGCCAAATAATTTTCTACCGAATGATGTTTATCCGTCGTTAGCCCCGTTAAGCCTAAAAACTTTAATATTTGGCAGCATACGAGAAATAACCACTTTGAGCTTCTGAATTTTTTTGAGCCTTGATTCTATCATGATGAGAATTAATGGCTTTTCAAAGTGTGTTGATGGAGTTTTATAATAGCTTGGGAAGAAATGAATTTGGTGTTGAAACAGTGATTGAGCTTGAAAATACATCAAAGGAAAAGCATGGAGTAGTGCTTAAATCTAGTACACAATTGAATCAAACACCCTAGGGTAGTTCTTAAATCTAGTACCCTATGGAGGATGCGCGATGTAGTGCCCGAAACCGGTACCTCGAGAGAAAAAAAAGAGGGAATAAAAAAAAGAAAATTAAAAGAGTTGAGGAGGATGTTGTGCTTAATTGAAGTGAGTAAGAAGAATGAAAGATCATGATGGAATGCGCACTTAATTGATCCGAGATTTGAGTCACTTATCCATATATATATATCCTACCTAAACCAAAGAGCCAACATTACATCCAAAGGAAAAGTCATTTTTGATCTCATTATAGTCTTACCTTTTAAGTAGTAGAGAGTTTGAGAAATTTGGCAAGCTTATGGTTACGCATGCACTTGAATTGAATATGAGCATAAACACCTTAACCCATAAGAGTACTTTACACTTGAGTGTGAGTGATATATACTTCCCATGAGAATATGTGAATGGAGCATTTGGATTGGTGGTGATTGTCTTATCTTGTATGCTATGAATTGATTATTACATGTAATACGAGTTGCATGATCTAATTTGAGGACAATTATATTGTGAATGGGGTATTTGTCATAGTTCTTATTTTCCCGAAAATTTTCTTACTCACTTTCTCTTTATTTTTATTTTGTTGTCTCGGGACGAGCAACGGGTAAGTTTGGTGGTTTGATGAGAGTGAAAATAAGAGTATTTTAGTGTCTAATTTAGCACATTTTTGATAGGAATTATTGTTATATATTTGCACAAGTGTCTTATATTCAATATATGTGAGAAAAATGTGCGTTTGAGGTGTTTTATTGTGCTTTAGGTGGAAAAATGATCAAAAGTGTAAAGTTGGAGAAAAGGTGCAATTTGTGCAAGAATGCTGAAAAATGTACGTCAAACTTGTGTAATTTTTCTGTGTCTGTGTGTAGCTCAAAACTGAAAGTGTGATACATGGTTAGAAAGCCATCGAAGAGAGGGTATGGTATAAGGAGCACCCCAATCGAAGTCCAAACGAGAAAGTTATGATCAAAATGTTGACGTCGCGGAAGCTATTTCTATTTAGCACGACTGGTCCAGTTTACATGACTTGTTACACCTTCAAATGTTGAAATTTTTTTGAATTCTTTATATTTTTATGAGCGGAAGAATCATTCAAATCGGAGGTTTAACGAGAAAGTTATGCTCAAAATCGTGAAGTCGCGCAGCTGCCACAGAGAATTTTCGAAAATTTTCAAAAATTACCTATTTCTTGGAGCACAATTAATCTCCCTATCACATAATAATCCTCCATGATTCACCCATATATTTTATTTCCTTATTTAATTCCGTTCTTACAGCTATATATTTTATATCATTATTCATGTGACGACAACAACACAATCATTCTACACCACACAAGGGGGATCACCCCCAACCATCATCCACATCCTTTCCTCCATCCATCCATCACTTTGAAGATTCGTCTGTGGAATCAAGAGGAGAATTCAAGACAGAGAAGGACGCGAAGACACCCACATCTAGGATTTTCTTCGTTTCTTAATTTATCTTGTATTTTCCAGACATATGGGTAAGATCTATCCAACCCCCATGATTGTTTTTCTCAACATAATGGGCTAGAACTGTTTTGGTAGATCTAGGGTTTATGAAAGTTTTATGAATTAATTGAACCTTCGTGTGTATACTCCGTACAACAGTACTTGTGGATTTATTTTATATAAGACTATGTGTTTTTAATTCATACTCAGAATTGTTTTGTGCATCATTATCTGTTATGTAGAGTATGAATATATATCTTGATTATTGATTTAGTGCGTTCACTTCTGAACATGATTCTATATTATGATTCTAAGTGAAGGGACTCCAAAACTTCATTAGAACTATCTTTTATAAATACTTATTTATTGAATTGAATTCGGGTAAGTAAGTATGGTAAAGAGGTTAATTTTATAGTATCTATAAAGAGAGACCATATCGGGTTTGAGTACCAATAGGCTAGGGAAATAATTGATACTGATAGTACCTAGAAAGGGGGTGAAATTATATCTCTTGCTCCAAGATTATTCACACGTGTTACACGCATATTTACTTGTGTCTATAGAGTAAAAATTTGCATGGCTTAGTGATGTGTCCATATTCCACAAGGCAGAGTCGGACATTGATACATGAAAGGGAAATTAAGGATGAAACTGGATTATCCTAGAGCTACCTATTTTCCTAGTTGATTCACTTTCGTATTTTCCTAGTTTCTTATTTATTTTATTTGTTATTTTAATTAATTGTTTAATAGTTAATAGTTCCATACATCAACCTTATTGCCACAATCCGTCTTAATTAATTTAGTGAATAATTAAATTGATAATACGCCGTCATTTGGGTTCGATATTTAACTTGGTCGCTTGCTTAAGCTGCAACTGATATCCTTAATGCTTGGGGATTAATTTTGTTTACAAAGAAAATGCGCATCAGTCACACGCTGAGCTACAACTGATTCCCTACACTTGAGAACACACACAAATCGATGAACATGTTTTTGGGGCAGTTGTCTAAGATAGTTCTTAGATTTTTTTTATTTTATTCTATTGTGATTAATTTTAGTGTAGGACATTAAACTTTATTTTTTTTATTTTAGATCCAAAATATTCTGATCCTCTGCGTGAGCACAGGTAGAAGCAGCTAACATGGCTGATGATTTAAGGGCCCCGACCCCTATGCTGGACCAGTTGAAGCTGAAGCACACCATGAACGTTGGATTTAATGGACCATCAATCACTGCTGAGAATTCTGAGTTGCCTTTCGGACTGATTCGGATGGTAGAGAGACAACAGTTCAGTAGGACACCTCTGGAAAATCCTAGCAAGAATCTACAGCTATTTGATGAGTATTCAAGGACACAGAAGCATAGGAATGTTTCAGAGGATACTATCAGGATGGGGCTTTTCCCATTCTCACTAACAGGGAAAGCCAAGGAGTGATACAACAACCTTCCTGCAGGATGTTGTACTACATGGGGATCAATTGGTGGATAAGTTTTAGAACAAATACTTTCCTCCCTCCAAGAGCTTTTTGGTGAAGAAAAAGATCACACAATTTAAACAAGGAGGCTTGGAGAACTTCTATGAGGCATGGGAGAGATTCAAGGACCTGTTGTGCAGTGGCCCACAACATGAATTTACAAAAGACGCCTACTTAGGCTTCTTCTATCAAGGTTTAAAAGGTGATTCTAGAGTGTTGGTGGACGCGACAACAGGTGGATCGATCTTTAGAAAGTTAGTAGATGAAGCAGAAGAGATCTTTTAGGAGATGACAGCTAACACATATGATTGGGCAGTGGAGAGAACAAAAGGAGAAGTCACTTTTGACAAAGTGGCTAAAGTAGAAGTTCAGGTCAACAGCAGTGAGATGTCAGATCTAAAGAGTCAACTCAATGAGCTGGATATGAAGATGGATCGCCTCACATAAGGAAAAAAGGAGAAAAAGTTATAATGGTTGGAGGTGAAGAACAGATGAAGGATGCTAATTATAAGAGTCAGAATTTTCAAGGGAAGTACAAAAACAGATAGAATTTCAGACCTACCAATTTTCAAGGTGGTTTGAACTTCCACAATTAGAGAAGAAATGATAATATGTCTTATGCAAATCAAAGTAATGCAGTTGAGTCTCCTCTAGGTTTTGATCCATCCCATAAGCCTGTTGAAGGAAGAGTATCCATGAATGATGAGATGAAATTGTGGATGAAGTAACAAGTGGACCAGATGAACTTGATGGTCAAGCTAATGATTACTAATCAAGAGCAAGCTGATATCAGACAGAAAGAGACTGAGAAAAAGCAGAAAGAAACTGATATTTCTCTTAGACAGTTGAATGTTGCAGTTGGAAGAATAGAGCAAAAAGAAAATTTTCCATCAATGGTGACGAATCCAAAGGAGCAAATTATGGCTATCACCCTGAGGAGTGGAACGCAGTATTTGGGCCCTAGGATGCCTACTGAAGAAGTGGAATTTGAAGAAGAAAGTCGTGTGTTATTAATTGGTGAGACTGAAGGAAGTGATCGTGCAGTATGCTTTAATAAAACGCATGGGTATGGTAGTGATCGTGCGCTTCCTACTGAAAAAAAGGCATGAGGATGGTTGTGATCATGCGATTCCTGCTAAATAAATGCACGAGGATAAATTTCGTGATGATCGTGCTTTTTCTTTTATAGGAATGCATGATAATGAAGGAGATCATATGCTTGCTTCTGAAAAGACGCACGATGATGAAGGAGAATATGCATTCCCTTATGCCCAACCACACGATGATGGTGATGCATGTGCGAAATCCACTGTTCAAGTTCACGAAGAGCCTAAAGTAAAACTGAAGAAGTGACAAAGAGAAAAAAATGAGAGAGAGGAAAGAGAGAAGGAGAAAGAATTCAAATATGATTTCTGGGGTATTCCTATTACTCCTTATCATCTCTCTTTTCCACAAAAAATTGTGAAGGATGAGAAGAAAGAAGAGTTCAAGCAATACGTTTAGTTTCTAAGATCAAAGTATGAGGTGATGAAGAATAAGACAATATTCTAAAAGTTGAGTGATCCAGGGGATTCATATTCCCTTGTGAGATTGAAGGGAAGAAATAAATAAATTCACTGTGTGATTTAGGATCTACCGTGAATATCATGGCTCATGCTGTGTTTAAGGAACTTGAAGGAAGAGAGTTGAAACCAACATCTAGACAGTTTCATGTTGCTAGCGGTGATGTAAAAAAACCCTTAGGGGTTGTTGAAGATGTTACGGTGGAAGTAAACAAGATGATTTTCCCGATTGATTTTATTCTGTGTGAAAAAGTAGTGGATCATGGAGTTCCACTAATCCTAGGAAGACCATTCCTAGCAACGGGAAGAGTCAAGATTGACTTGCAAGAAGGAACTATCTAGCTCTAAGGGAAAAGTTGTCACATTCAAATGTGGTAAAGGAAAGAGAGATGATCCTTATCTGAAAATTGCGCCAATTCCTTCGGATATCTTTAGCTCTCATCTTTATGACTATCGTGATACTGACTCTTATCTTTCTGATTATTTTGATTTTGATAGGAAAGATGCATATGAAGGAGGAGATCCAGATGAGTTGATCCTTATGAGTAAGCATAGAAAGATAGTATGGATGGATCAAAAGATGGAAAAATAACACTTCAAAGTGAAGATGAAAGATGAAGAGAAACTGTTGATGCACGAGCTTAAAGTCCATTAATTTTTCATTCCATCGTGACTCTTCGACATTAAACATGAGCGCCTATTAAGGGCTTACCCTCCCGTTTTATTGCTTTTATGTGTTTGTTTTGGTGTAGGAAATTTTATTTTGGTGTCTCTTCGTCTATGGTATTCACTTCTTTACAAACTTACTTTCTCACTTCGTTTGAACTAAGTTTGGGGGGTGACGTGCATCCCAATGTCGTGAAGTATCGATGTAAGTTTTCTTTGCTTTGTTTGATACTTGGAGGTCGATTTTTTTTAGAAAATTTGAATTTAATTATTTCAATTTTTTTAATTTTTTTTCGACTTTCCAAGTATCTTGTGTGTCTTGTGTGTTTCTTAGATTTGTTGTGGTTAAATTTTTGGTTGAATTTTTTTAGTTTTCCTGATGATTTTACTGTTGAATTCTAATTTGTGATGAGATGTGTTTGAGTTGTGATAATTGAATAAGGTACTAGAGTGATAAGACGAGTTCTACACTGAGGCTTACACCTGACCGAGTTGAATAACTCGAGGAACTTGCAAGATGTGGAGGAGATTAAAATCAGGTGCCTTCATTTCCTTATTTTAATTTGGATTAATTACATGAAAAGTCTTAACTTTTTCTCTGATTGCGAATTAGTCTAAACTTTTTAATATTTGCAAATAAGTACTCTATCTTCAGTTGTAATATTTACAAATAAGTACTCGGTCTCTCTTTCTTCCATGTCCCCTCCAACTATAATGCCACCTATTAATTTTTTTGTTAAAGGTAATATTCTAAGATGATGTCGTAGACGGCACTGGGCAGGCATTACGGCAAGATTCTCGAACGACAATGGGTGTATTATGGTCGAGGATGGTGTAGTCGCGATTTTTCGGTGGTAAAAGCAATGCCGATAGAAGTTTAGAAGCATCCATTTTTCCTCTGTTTCCATACTGCAATTTTTTGGTCTACACTAAACGAAAGCAGCATAAAATTTCCCTCTCATTTGTGCAACCCAACCCTCCCAATAAAAGGCAGTGAAATCGAGTAGGCAACAACACCCACACAGCCTCCTCTGACATTCTTTTTTATCCTCGAAATTCCTAATGGAAATTGGGCCACTTAGATGAATTGAGTTTTCAGAGGAGGAATTCGAGAGGAAACACAGAGTTTTGGGTAGATTTTGAAGGATAGGCATGGAGTTTGAATCATTGTCGAGTGGCTCGCCGGCGGAACAATGAGTGTTTTCCGGCTAGTAGAGGTGGTGTCGGAGAAGTTGATAAGGAATTAATATTAAATTGGGCTATATTTGTGTACCCATGGGGCAGAAATTAAGTTTTGATGAGGTGGTGTACCCAATGGGGAATAATTTATGTTGTAGCATACAGCAAGTCTTGATGATGGTTTCTGAAATTTGCCTTCGTAATTTGAAAATCAATAATCATCAGGAAAAGCTTATTTTTTGTGCTAATTAGGGCTGGCTGTTAGGCACACCATTTTCTATGTCAAAGAGATGAGTATGTCGTCCTCTTACTCACTCATATCTTCCATTCTTCATTGTTCATTGGCCCGAATTCGAATAAACCAATTTCATTCTTCAAACAGAAATTAGGATCGATCCCCACTCCTTTTTTGGAGTTAATATTTTAGAACCATAGGAAGAATGATTGCTTTATCTTTTCTGATGCCATGGATGGAGGGATTGCAGCCTGATGCCGTGGATGGAGGGATTGCAGCCATGGTGGGTCTGCCTCCACACCATATGCAAAGATTTGAGGGATATTATCTTTAAAAAAAAATTTATAGGTGGCATTATAGTTGGAGGGGACATGGAAAAAAGAGAGACATGTTAGCCACCGGGCAGGCCTCCAACAGCCCGGTGGTTTGAATTGAAATACATGTTGAAAGTTGGGTACTTATTTGTAAATATCCAAAAGTTTGTACTAATCTGAAATCGGTGAAAAGGTTGGGACTTTTCTTGTAATTAACAATTTTAATTTTTATGTGATATATTGTGTTGATTCTTGAGTAGTTGAGGTGTATGTGTTTGAGTTTCTAGTGTTGTGCTTAGTTTGATTTAATTTATTAGAATTCTGTCAAAAATTCATATGCTCTTAAAATTAATGAAGGAAGTGTTAAGTTATATTGTGGTATGAAGTTATATGTGTACTTGTGAGATATTGTTTACCATGAAAATTACTCTGTTACTTGTTAAGAAACCATGTGAGATTTTGAGCCTTTAGATCATGTACATAAACACATGTTAATTCTTTCTGATGAGTATCATTCTTGTGCCTGTACTAGAACTTGTCTCTTGTCTTGCTTGAGACTACATGTTGTGTTAGATGATGGGAAATGATATTAAACCATCTTTGATTTATAACCCATATTTTTCCATACACTTTATTTGAATTCATTAAATCCTTAGTCAGTCTGTTGAGCTTTTTAAATTCATTCTTTTGATAGCCAATAAGTTTAATTGAAGAAACTAGTGATTTATGGGTTGAGAAGGATGATGGGGAAAGGATCAAAAGAAAGAAAAAATTCATGGAGTAGTGCTTAAATCTAGTACTCCATCGAAATAAATACCCTAGAGTAGTGCTTAAATCTAGTACTCTATGAAGGATGAGAGAGGTAGCGCCCGAAATTGGTACCTCAAGAAAATAAAAGAAGAAAAAAATAAGTAAAAGGGAGAAAAAAAGGTTGTACGTGAAAGAGAAAAATGAAGAGTTGAGGAGGATGTCGTGCTTGAATTGAAGTAAGTAAGAAGAATGAAAGATCTTGATGGATCGCAAATTGATTGATCCAATTTTTGAGTCACTTATCCATATGTTTCCTACCTTAACCAAAGAGCCAATATTACATCTAAATAAAAGTCCTTTTTGATCCCATTCTTGAATCATACTTTTAGTGGTGGAGAGTTTGAGATATTTGACAAGTTTATGATTACGCATGCACTTGAATTGAATCTGAACGTAAACATCTTATCCTATAAGTGTACATCTTTTACACTTGAGTGCGAGTGATATACTTCCCGTGAGAATAAATCAATAGAGCATTTTAATTGGTGGTGATTATCTTAACTTATATGCTAGGAATGAATTATAGCATGTAATGAGAGTTACATGACCAGAGTTGATGAAAATTGTATTTGAATGGCCTAGTTTTCATACCCCTAGTTTTCCATTTGATTCACACACTATCTTTCTTCTTCTTTGTTCGATTTCATTGTTCGGGGACGAACAACATTTTAAGTTTGGGGGTTTTATTTAGTGTGAAAATCTACATGTTTTTGAGTCCGATTTAGCATTGTTTTGTGGAATTTATGTTCTTATTTTGGCACTAAATGGTTAATTTTTATATATTTAAGATATTGGTGCATTTGAGGTGTTATTTAGTGTTTTAGGTGAAAAAAGACGAAAAGTGGGAAAATAGAAGGATCTCGTGCATTATGTTCTGACCAACCACATGAGCACGGTCATCATCATGCACCGAAGAAGAATGAACGCACGATCACAAGCATGAAAAGGATCATCGTGCGTTAGTCTTGAAGAAACGCATGATCATGAAGGATCACATGCTCTTCAACAGTTGAGAACGCACTGGCATGTACGGGAAAGCCCATATTCGTGCTTTTTCATTCTTTTTAAGCCCAGGTTGTATTTATTTGCGAGAAGACCTAAGGATGGGGTTTACCACCTATAAAAGAGGCACTTGGGATTCATAAATAAGAACTCTCCATACCTTTTCATAATTTTTCACATCCTTTCCCTGCCACAATATTGAAATCAAGATCCTCCCATCCCGTAGTTGGAGAGTTCATCAGTGTTACCTACTTGAGAAGGAGAATGGAGAAGATTCAGAACCACAGAGGAAAGAAAGGAGAATCACGTCATATCTAGAGTTTTCTTATTCTTTTTTCTTAATTTTGAATTATAGACTTATTAGATTGATTTCATCTTTAACCATGGGTGTTGCTTGTAACACCATGAGCTAGTACTTTCTTGGATAGTTAAAAGATATTGATGGTTTGAATTGGATTGAATTGATGACCCATACTAGATTGTGGATTTCTCCAGTATATTATTCTCTTATTAATGCTTTGATTAAGATTTATATTTTTGTCTTTTATGATATGTCCTTATTCATGAATTTGTCATTGACCATTGCATGTTTATGATTATTGCTTGTGTCATAGAGGGATTATATTTGTCCATCTGTTATGGGAAAATGGAACTTAACCATATAACATTTATTCATTAGAATAATTAATATTGGACACTTGATATATCTATTAATTATCACTCTATAGAATTTGGTTTCTTAGATTGTTAGGTGGGAATTAAATTTTATTTATTAAGTACTTATAAAGGAAAGTCTAGTGCTCTAACCTTTAATTTAATTTAGCATGAAGTACCTAGAAAGAGTTATGAATTATTCTTCTGCATCTGAGGATTTAAACCAGATTTATTTGTTAAATTTACTGAAAAATTGCACTTTTAGTCTCATATAAGAAGTTTGATTTCACTTTTGGTCATTTACATAACATTTTTGGTTCCGTTGGTTTATTTTTAAGTTTCCATCAATTAAATTTAACGGAATCTCATGGATTGCTTATGTGGCAGGTAAGAAATATATTTATTCTTTTCTGTTTGGCATAAATTAAATTTTTGCTTTCATATTTTCTCTAATTTGGTATTGATTGGCGTTGCTATGCTGCTTAGAGGACATCAGACTTCAGAGACAACTCTGTAGCAGGAACCAACCCCGCTCCAATCATCGCCAACAACCTCACGTTTGCTCCGAGGACCTCCTTCACGCCAACTGCGATGCAAGCTGGTTGCTGTCGCCGACTGTACCTAACTCCATGGATGGCATCGTGACAGAGATGAGGAGGTCCTTTCCGCCATTGACGGCTTCGACCATGGTGATGAAGTGGGAGGTCTCCACGTTCAGAGCGGGGTCTTGCCCTGTTGCGATGTACAAGATGGAGACGATGTTGTTGGCGTGTGTGTTGAAGCCACCCAGGGCTTTTGTGAGGTTCTTCAACATGTTTGTCTCCAGCACATTCACTGTCCACCACCACAGATTTGCTGTCCACTACATTTGTTCTTCGTCTCCTTCACCACTAAAGATTTGTGTCGACCACTCAGCCACCACCACATTCGCCATCCACCACCACCACAGATCTGCCTTTTGTCTTGTATGTTGGACTTTTTTTCTTCTATTTGAGGATGAAACAGAGCTAATTGTGAAACGAGGGTATTTTCACCATTGACGTCGAGGGAAAGGAGAGGGAGTCAGATTCTGCCATGTTTGAGATTGAGAACCCTTTTTTGCGGAGAAATCCAAACCCTTATCCACCTCCATCTTTTCTGAACAACCAAGCACATCGCCTCTCTTATCCAAGCCTAAACCCACATGGGTTAATCCAACAAAACCTAAGCCATCTGCCCTTTCTCTCTAGTAGCACAAGCATTCATCATCATATTCATACAATCCTCAAATCAAGGACCTTAGGCAATTCACAAAGAAGCTGAATGATTCCGATGCATCGGATTTCTTTGCCGTATAGAGGAAATCCCTCATCCACACACAAGGAATATGCGCTTTTGGTTCTGCACAAAAAAACCCTCATTTTCTTCAATCGGTGAAAAGGTGAAATCCAATTATTTTTCTTTACTTATTTATTTTTTATATTTTATTTTTTGAGTTAACATTTTTCTTCAAAATCTTAATAGTCGGGACTAAAATTGTAACTCTTGGGACCAAAAAAAGGTTAGGGACCAAAAGTGCATTTTTTCCTAACTTTACTTTACCAAAGAGATTTAACATATTTAAGTGATTTCTTTCATAAAATCTGTAGGAATTCTAACTGATTGTCTAGTAATTTAATTTGACCAATTTAAACTGAATTTCCTAGAACTATCGTTTCTTCTCTCTTGAACACTAGTATTAATTTTTTTTTTCATATTTTATTATTTTTAGTAATTATTTTCTACATCCTTAGTTTTAATTAATTCCCTTAAATACCCAGATTTGTCTTCAATTAGAATTTTCATAAATAGAATTAATTAGAGAGTATAAAACTATCCTTTGGGATTGATATTATACTTGGTCACACGGTAAGCCGCAACTGATTCCCTACACTTGGGAACGCACACAAATCGGTGAACACTGCTAAAGCTAGAGGTGGTTTCATGTCCTCAAACTCTATAGTTTTGTGTATTGCTAAGCCTGTGCTCGAAGGAAATCAAGTCATAGATTGGCCTTATATATCCCCTGCTTGTGTCCTGATCCTAATGCTGAACCATCAGATGTTGCCCCTGATGTTGATAAAACTTCCCTCGACTGAATGTGTTGCTGCTATTGAAAGCACAAGTTATAGGGGAATTGTGATCAAAGATATCACTGGAAAAGATGAAAAAGAAACTGGAGGGAAAGCTGCCACTTAGGGGGAGTTTATGAAGTTAGGAGAAGACCAAATAGTTTGTTGCTGATTGAGAAAGTTGGATGTTGATCTCACTAACTATTTGATCTAACTATTTGAACTGATTGGTCTGTTGAACATATTATTTTCTGCTGAACTTATTTTGTTTTTATATTTACTAAGCTTTGAACTTAAGTTGATTATGTAATTTGTTTTTTTCTACTGTTGTAATGATCTGGTTTGCTTAGTTATTTGCTCAACATTCGAACTAATTTATATCTGATGTTTTTTGTTAGTTATCTTGCTATTCTTTGATTTACTTCGCATCGGGTTCTGTGGTTGCCGATAGGTGTGATTGGCGGAGATTTTTTATATGAGTGTTGAAGTCAGTGTCGTCACATCTAGAATCACACATTTAATAACCCAAATATCCGCATTTTTATTATTTCATTATTTAAACATTAATTAATCATAAATTATGGATATTATTATTTTAGTTAATTATTATCATAAACCATTTATCTTATTTTATTTATATTTTAAAATTTGATTTTATCTTCTCCTCAACTATCCATAATTTTCTCGCTAATCTTTCTAATGAGATAAAACTACACATATATGTACGACTTATCATTCTTTTCCTAATCAACTTAATCATTCTTTTCTTAACTCTATCGATTATAAATGTTGTGAATTTGTTGACGAGTCACTGCATAATCCCACGGCTATTTGTACTTTGTCGAATACTGTCACTTATGTCATTTGTACCTTTTCGAGTACGGTCACTTATGTTATATATATATATATATATATATATATATATATATATATATATATATATATATATATATATATATATATATATATATATATATATATATATTGGGTTAATTCCTAAACAAATCACCATCTTATTGAGGGTTTTCAAATTTATCACGACCTTTTATTTTTGTCAATTCAATACACGATTTATTTAATATTTTCAATTCTATCACGACCTTTTATTTTTGTCAATTCAATATGCGATCTATTTAACATTTTCAATTTTAGCACAACTTTTATTTGTCAATTTAATACACCACTTATTTTATATTTTCAATTCAATTCATTATTATCATTATTATTATTATAAATATTATTATTTATTTATTTATTTTTTGCAACAGAAAAATATCTATAAATTAACTAACTTTAACTTACAAATTTTAAAATTGAAAATAATTAAACAAATTAAAAAAATGACTTCAAAAAAAATAAATCAATAAAATTTGTTACTCGAATATTAAACACACTAACAAAAACAAAAAATAATTAAAAATTTTAATATAATTTGACTTCTAAATTTAAAAAATTAAACATAAAATCCAAAAAAAAAGATAGGGGTTGAACCTACGACTGACTTTCTGCTCAAGAACTAGACATTATTATTATTATTATTATGTTTATTATTATTATTATTATTATTATTATTATTATTATTATATAGTGTATTAGCTGTTATAAAAAAAAACTAAAATCCAAATCATTTTAATTACCAGTATAATAATGTTTTTATAAAAAATAAAAATAAAAACTAAATTCCAAATCCAAATAATTTTTATAATAATAATAATAATAATAATAATAATAATAATAATAATAAATTGAATTGAATTGAAAATATAAAATAAGTGGTGTATCAAATTTCAAAATAAAAGTTATGATATAATTGAAAATATTAAATAGATCGTGTATTGAATTGACAAAAATAAAAAGTCATGATAGAATTGAAAATATTAAACAAATCATGTATTAAATTGACAAAAATAAAAGGTTATGATAAATTTGAAAATCCCCAATAAGGTTGTGAATTTATTTGAAATTAACCCGTATATATTTATATGTGTGTGTGTTGATTTACTTATATGATGCATGATATTACTTTTAGACAGATTTAGATATGTTCCTCACTGAGACCGTGGTTTTTGTTGAGTGTGTAAATTCACGTGTTTTGAGTCCGAATTCGTGTAATAATGGTGTGTTAGATGGTTGTAGATTGATATGAATTGATATATATGGTGGAAAGTCACGAAGCAGGTTTCTTCAAGGCTATTTGAGTTAATTTTCGAAGAAAAACGAGTTGGAAGTAATCGGATTCGAAAAAGGGAGATTCAGAGGCTCGATTCGACCAAGCAGGCGCATGACTCGACCAAGAAGGAGATGATTCGACCAACACCTGTGGTCGAACCGATGGAGAGAAAGTGCTGGAAGTGCCGTTCGACCATGACATTATGGTTCGACCAAACCCTTTGGTCGAACCGTGGTCGAACTAGAAGCTTGAATGGAAGCAGCTGCAGTTCGACCAGAGAGTATGCGGTTTGACCAGGACACTGGTTGAATCAGGGACCCGCAAAGAATTTACATGCCGATTCGACCTGGAGTTCGACCAGTGGAGAATGATTCGACCTAACTGATGCGCGAAAACTTACCATATTTGTATTTTTACACCTTTAATGCGTGTGTTCGCTCAAGAAGCCCATCCAATGCCCGTAAGGAGAGTTTAGAACTATCTTATAAGCCCATCTAAGTGAAGGGATTCTGAAATCTTATTAGAACTATCTTATATAAATACTTGTTAATTGAATATTATTCGGGTTACTAAGTAGGATAAAGAGTATAATTTCATAGTACCTATAAAGGGAGTTCATATCGGGTTAGAGTACTAAGTGCAAGAGAAATAATTGATACTGATAGTACCTAGAAAGGGGGTGAATTATATCTTTTGCTTCAAGGATATTCACACGAGTCATACGCTAGTTTTCTTGTGTCTATACAGTAAACTAGCATGGTTTAGTGATACTTTCATAAACTACAAAGTAGAGTCGGACAACAACACATAGAAAGAAAATTAATAAGTAAAATTGGATGACCCGAAGAACTACCTAATTTCTTTCTTGATCACAGTCGTATTTTCTCTATTGCTTGTTTATTTAATTTACTATTTAGGTTAATTATTATTTAGTTCATAACTATTCAAAACCAAATTGCCAACATAAGCTTAGTTAATTAGAATATAATTAAATTGATAGTAATCCATCCATTGTGTTCGATAATCACTTGGTCGCATATCGAAACTACAATTGATATCCATCATACTAGGGGATTATTTTGTGTGTTAAGAAAATGCTCATCAAGTTCTTGGGATTTGTCGCTTTACGGAGTTGAAGAATCCGACGTACTTCCATGTGACTGCTAAGGTGTTGTGTTTGATTACTGTAAAAAAAGGTTCGAGCCATCTCCCATATGAGTATACATTCCAGCTTGGAGGAGAGATAAGGATGTGGTCATCTGAGGAGTTTAACGCCCTATTTCTATCTCCGAGAGGGATCTCGAGGAATGAGAAGGGATTTTTCAATGCAAATAGCTTCTGGAGAGAGATTTTTGGGGAGGATATGGATTTTAAGACTAGCAGTGCTCATGCTTTACTGATTCGGAATCATGTACTCCGATATATGGATCGAGTGTTGATCAACACACTGTTAGCTCAATCTTAGGGGAGAGTTGTATGCCCTCTGGTGTATGCTCAATGGTGTGAGGTTCAATGTGGGATCATATCTTATTCATCAGCTATACAGAATCAAGAGCTCTCCGTTTCAAAGAGTTAATATAGGAGGATTGCTTACTACTGTGGCTGAATATTATCACATGGATTTCGCTGGTATTATACCTATCCTTGAGGATCCTGACTTGGTTATGAGTAAATGTGTGGAGGATGGATTTGCTCATCTTCGCGATGGAGATTGGTTATACATGAGGGGATCGAAGCCCTTTACTTTTATGTTCCCGTTTGATGCGAGTGAGCTGACTTATATCCGGAGTGAGGGTACCAAGTTGATGAACACGTTGGCGCATGATGCTCTGTCCATCACTTGCTTGACGAAATGTGATTGGAGGATTGTAGCTCAGATGTATGCTGAGGGGATGATTGAGGAGCTTCAGAAGATTGTAGACGAAGGGCAGTTTCAGCCTCGGCTACAGCTACAGCAGCAGCAGGAGCATGGAGCGGATCAGGTGGATCTGGAGGTGGAAGTTCCGCAGCCGCACGAGATGCCACCACGTCCCATCCAATAATGTCATAGCAGCAGTGGGCTGGTCCTGATGCTTATTATCAGGAGTTGTTTCGATTGATTCATGAGCATTTCGCCACATTGAATGCGAAACTGCAAGAGACAAATAGATAGCTGGCATTGGCGAATGCAAACTACGCAGCACTGGATGCGAGGTACAACACACTGCAGAATAATTATGTGGAGATGGATAGGAGATTGGGGAGAATGCATGCTGATGAGCGCGAGTTGGATAGGAAGATTAATAGTCTTCATAGAGATTTTGATAGATGGCGCTCGTAGATGAGTGATGGTGATGACGATAATGAGGATGATGCTCCAGAGGAGTAGATTGCATCAGGTTTTTTATCATTTGTCTATTTCATCTCATCTCCCTTTTCTTTTTCTCTTTACAGGATGGGTATTTGTGGTGTGTATGGCATGTATGTATGTTATTGATTTGATGTTGGATGGAGATTGTGGTACTTGATATATAAGAGTGCAATTGGTTGGAGATACTTGTATGGATTGTCATGATATGTGGGCTCTTGGCATTAGTATGTTGCATTCATATTTTACATGTGTTAATTTTTAATGATGAGAAGGATGTACAACTTAATAAGTATGTGGTGTTCATTGTGAAATTGATCTTGATTATTTGCTATGAGGAGTACTTAGGATTCTATTTACCCATGTGAGAATTTGAGCCGTATGAATCTTGCTTGTTCATGATAGTTTATTCTTGAGAGAATCATTCATATGACCGTATTCTAGAACTTGGCTTTGAGTCTTATGTGAGACTTATGATTGATGAGTTGCTAGGACATGATCTTGGGCTATTATTGTTTATTTGAGTCACTTAGCCAAAATTTTACCTTACCTTATAACATATGTATCATTGGAAGCCCTTTTGAGCCTTAAAAAGCTTTTTCTTTAGTAAGCCTTGATAAAAAGCCTTATTTAACCTTTATTTGAGCCTTGTTGAATACCCTATTCATTAGTAGAGAGTTGAGGTGAATAAGTACTAGCAAGAATGAAGAAGGTAGAAGATTGGTAGAGAAGCATAAAAAAAGAAGAAAGTATGGTTAAATCTTGCTTCGGGGTAGTGCCTGACACCGGTACCCTGACTCCTTAGAAGAGTAGTGCCCGAAATTAGTACCCTTGATCAATAAAGAAAGATGATGTTGATGCTAAGGAAAAGAAGGAAAATTCAAACCATGGAGAACATGAGAAGAAATTGGAGAAAAAGATGAAGTTGTATGACGAGAAGCAAAACTCTAAAGTAATTCTCTACTAGTGAATTGAATTAGTCACTTTACCTAAATTTACATACCTTTATCAAAGAGCCAACATTTCAACCCAAAAGCAAGTCCTTTGTGATCCTAGTAATGAATTGATTGTAAGTTGATTTTTGAGACCCTTGTCAAGCTTATGGTTACGCGAAAGTATGGATTGAATATGTGCGTATATTAACCTACTGAAGTATACATCTTTTACACTAGAGAGTGAGAGTAAATACTTATCCTGTGAGCTAGATGACTTTGTACTCCGAAGTGTGTTATAGTTGAGTGATGTTTTGCATGGATGATATATATGATGTTAGTGATACTTGTTTTCGATTGATTAAATTGCATGTGTGAATATGAATTGTATTGAATGTGGTAGTTGAGTGAATTTTACACTACTCTATGGTTTTTGATATCGTTGCCTTGGGACGAGCAACATGTAAGTTTGGGGGTTTGTTGAGTGTGTAAATTCATGTGGTTTGAGCCTGGATTCGTGTAATAATGGTATGTTAGATGGTTGTAATTCGATATGAATCGATATATATGGTGGAAAGTCACGAATCAAGTATCTTCAAGGCTATTTGAGTTGATTTTCGAAGGAAAACGAGTTGGAAGTGATCAGATTCGGAAAAAGAGAGATTCAGAGGCTCGATTCGACCAAGCAGGCACGTGATTCGACCATGAAGGAGATGGTTCGACCAGCACCTATGGTCGAATCGATGGAGAGAAAGCGCTGAAAGTGCCATTCGACCATGACATTGTGGTTCGACCAAGCCTTTTAGCCGAACCGTGGTCGAACCAAAAGCCTGAATGGAAGCAGCTGTAGTTCGACCAGAGAGTATGTAGTTCGACCAGGCACTGGTTGAATTCTGGACCCATAATGAATTTACAGGTCGATTCGACCTGGATTTTGACCAGTGGAGAATGATTCAACCTGCTTGTTGGTCGAACTGAGGCGCAAAAACTTACTATATTCGTATTTTTATACCTTTAATGCATGTGTTTGCTCAAGAAGCCCATCCAAGGCCCGTAAGGAGAATTTACAAGTATAAAAGAAGATCTTTCGCGGAGAAAAGGGATGCGACGTTATTCATCATCTATCCACCACCGAAACCCTACCATCATCTCAAGGAGTCGTGAAGAGAGGTTCGTCTGGCGAGTCAGGTAAGATCATACCAATTAACCATGATTGTTCCAAGATCAATCATGGGCTAGATCCGCTTCGGTAGTTCTAGTGTTATGAAATTTTTATGAGTTAATTGAATTTCCATGTGTAAACTCCGTACAACACTACTTGTGGTTTATTTTATATAAGATTGCGCTTTTTAAATTCATACTCACAGTCGTTTTGTGCATCATTAACTGTTATATAGAGTCTGAATACAGATCTTGGTTATTGATTGAGTGCGTTCACTGCTGAGCATGATTACATGTTATAATTCTAAGTGAAGGGATTGCGAAGTCTTATTAGAACTATCTTATATAAATACTTGTTAATTGAATATTATTCAGGTTAATAAGTAGGACAAAGAGTATAACTTCCTAGTACCTATAAAGGGAGATCATATTGGGTTAGAGTATTAATTTCACGTGAAATAATTGATACTAATAGTACCTATAAAGGGGGTGAATTATATATCTTGCTCCAAGGATAATCACACGTGTCATATGCTTATTTGCTTGTGTCTATAGAGTAAACTAGCATGGTTTAGTGATTCGTCCATAAAACACAACGCAGAGTCAGACAACAACACATGGAAAGGAAATTAATAAGTAAAACTGGATGACCCGAAGAACTACCTAATTTCTTACTTGATCACAGTCCTATTTTCTCTATTGCTTGTTTATTTAATTTTGCTATTTAAGCAAATTGTTATTTAGTTCATAACTATTCAAAACCAAATTGCCAGCATAGTCTTAGTAATTAGAATATAATTAAATTGATACTAATCCGTCCCTTGGGTTCGATAATCACTTGGTCGCCTATCGAAACTACAATTGATATCCTTCATACTTGGGGATTATTTTGTGTGTTGAGAAAACGCTTATCAAGTTCTTGGCGCCGTTTCCGGGAATGGTATTAATTATTAGTTTATTATTTCTAGTTTAATTGAGATTATATAATTCTTGTCTTTAATTTCGAACACTTATTTTTCTTAGGTGTATGCTCACTAGATCGAAGACAATTAGAGCCTTATAATCCGGAAATTGGAGCATCGTCGAGGAAGAAAAAGAAAAAAAACAAGAACAAGAATGTAGACCCAACTGAGGCTCTTAATTTAGGAGTTGAAGTTGACGTTCTGAATTCGTAAACGATTGAAGCTGCAATCGAAGTTAATTTGGAAGTGGAGGCAGTCAACATGGCAGCGAATCCTGATACACTTGCCATTCGTGAAGTTTTTAAGAATAACAAGAGAGGCAATGCGGGGCTTTGAGGAGGAAGAGGGACCGGAGCTGATTTTGATTTACACCCTGCTCTTATCAGCATGATTGAAAGGAGTCCCTTCTCTGGGGGAACCTTTGAAGATCCTCACCAACATTTAAATAAGTTCCTTAGGTATGCAAGTACACAAAAAGATGCAGGAACTCATGAGGATGCGAGGAAGATCATTTTATTTAAGTTCCCACTGAATGAAAAAGCGAGAGATTGGTACGATAATCTTGATGCTGCTGAATGTGATACCTGGGAGAAGTTGAAAGTGAAATTCTTGGAGTGATACATGAAGCTTGAAATCAATCAATTTGCTATCCTTGGTAATGAGAAGTTTCATGAAGCTTGGGATAGATTCAAGGACATGCTTCGGAAGTGTTCACAGCATGGGCTATCTAAAACTCAATATATCAGTATATTCTACAATGGGTTGGACTGTAATTCTCTTGTGTTACTGGATGCTTCATCCAATGGAGCATTGCATACGAAGTCACCCATTGAGGCCGAGAAGTTTTTTTAGGATATTTCAATGAATTCAAGAGATTGGCCTACTGATAGAGTGAGAGACACTTATGTCCTTGGTAAAGTAGCACAGGTTGAGCATACTATGGTGAAGTCGGGAAGAGATGATGAGATCGTCTCTAATTTGACTAATATTAGCAAGCTACTAGAGTCTCAGCAAAAGCAGATCATGGATATATCTCAGATTGTACCAATGATACAGCAGGATGGTGGCTATGAAGGAGCTAGCCAAGAGGAGATCGAAGAGGCTAACTATGTCATGGGTCAAAGTATTCAAGGAACTAGGTACCAAAATCAAGGAAATTGGAATTATCAGGGAATTACAACAATCATGGTCCCCCGTGTGATTACCAACAACCAAGGAGGCCGAAGTTTTCATGGAACAATCCGAATAATGCGGTCCAACCTCCTATTTGTGTTGATCCGGGAGGTAAGATGGAAGAAGGGAAACTGGGTTTCGAGGATACAGTGAATAGGTGCATGGCGAGGAATGATGCCAGAGTAGATCGTCTTGAGGCTAAATTAGAAAAGAAGATTGATGCCAATCATGAGGATTTGTCTAAATAAGTTAAGGACCTTACATTGTTGATGGGGGAGATGGCAGAAACGTAAACAAATTAACTCAAACTATTGAGAAGGGAAAGTTTTTGTCTCAAAGTATTGAGAATCCAAAGTCTTGTCACGCCATTACATTGAGGTCTGGAACGTAGTACGAGGGACCAATGAGGCCTGAATCGAAATTTGAAATGAGCTCAATTCAACCCCAATTCGACCAACACAGATGGTCAAACTACACAGAAGAGGTCGAACCAGGCACCTGGGCGACATCCAGAAGTTGCAGAAGATCAGTTTGACCAAAATCAGGTCAGTTCCACCAAAAGCTCTGGTCGAACTCAGGTCGAACCACACTGTCCAGAACACTCTGTTTTGTCTGAAGCCTTATTCGACCACGATCACTATGGTTCGACCAAACCTATTAGTCAAATCATGGTCGAACCGGCATGTAAGAGGGAGAACGAACTTTCAGGTGCTCAATTCGACCATTATTCACCCAGTTCGACCAGCAAACCTGGTCGATCATAGGTCGAACCATACCATTCTGCACTATTTTCGGTGTTGAATGCTCCGCATAATGTTGATGCTACTCCAGTACCTTCCAAAGAGCAGAATACAAAGATTACAGCAAAAAAGAAATGGGAAAGAGCCAAGAGGATGAGATACGAAAAGGATAAGGCAGAGAAGGTTGAACATGATGAATGGGGAATTCCCAATACAAAGATACCTCCGTTGTTTCCTTACAAGCTTGTTAAGAAGGGATTGGAAGAGAAGTTCAAGAAGTTTTAAGATATCATAAACAAGATAAGCTTGAACATTCCTTTCTCTGAAGTGATATTGGAGATGTCGTATTATGCCTGTTTTCTGAAGGATATACTTTTGAAGAAGAGAATCTTGAACGTAATTGAAACAGTGAATTTATCTGAGAATTTCAGCTCGATCATTCAGAGGAAGCTACCAGCTAAGTTGAAGGATTCTGGAAGCTTCACGATCTTATGTGAGATTAGAAAGGGGCCTGCACGTAGAGCCTTGTGTGATCTTGGGGCAAGCAGCAATTTGATGTCTTTGTCTATTTTTCGAAGGCTTGGTTTGGGGGAGTTAACTCCCACAACAGTTGCTCTACAACTAGTGGATAGGTTTATCACTTTTTCGAAGGGTATTATTGAAGATGTTCTTGTAAAAGTAGAGAAGCTAGACTTTCTTGTGGATTTTCTTGTGCTTGAGATGGAAGATGACAAGGATAATGTCCCTCTTATCTTAGGGAGACCTTTCCTTGCTACTGCGGGAGCTATGATAGATGTGCAGAAGGGTGAGTTACGACTGTGGATGGATAAATAAGAGGTCCTATTTAACCTTGATAAAGCAATGAAGATTACAATGGAGATGCAATGTCACAATATTGATGTAGTGGAGGAGATCGTGAAGAAAGACATGTCTATGATCCTGTCTAAGGATCCTCTTGAAACATGCTTGGCGGAGTTTCTTACTTTTCCCACTACGGAGCTAGATGAACTCTCCAAGGAGGCATGTATTGAATTTCTTGAAAACTTGCTTGCTTTGGGTGATGACAGGTATGAATCGGAGAAGACAAAAGTTGAAGATATAAAGTGGACTAGGAAGTATCTACCATTGGATAGAGAGAGCGCACCTCAAGAAGAGAAGAAAGAGGAGTTGAAATCGCTACCGGAGCACTTGAAGTATGCCTTCCTAAGTGATAATGAAAAATATCTGGTAATTGTATCTTCTTCCCTTGATGATGATCAACTTGAGGAATTGTTAGATGTGCTTAGAAAGTATAAGTCTGTGATTGGTTGGTCTCTTGATGATTTAAAAGGTATTAGTCCATCATATTGCATGCATAGAATAAGATTGTTAGATGAGGCTAAAAGTAGTATACAGAATCAGCGGAGGTTGAATCCCGCTATTCAAGAAGTGATTAGGAAGCAAATCTTAACGTGGCTTGATGCAGGAATTATTTATTCAATTAGTGATAGTCCCCATCTAAGTCCATTGCATGTTGTAGCGAAGAAGGGGGTATGACTATTGTCAAAGCCGAGGATGGAGAGACATTAGCCACTAGGATTCCTATGAGATGGCTTGTGTGTACGGATTACAGGAAAGTTAATAAAAATACATGCAAAGACCATTTTTCCCTTCCTTCCATGGATCAAATGCTTGATCGTCTTGCGGGGTATGAGTTTTATTGTTTCTTGGATAAGTACTCGGGTTATAATCAAATCATGATTGCACCCGAGGATCAAGAAAAGACTACTTTCACTTGCCCTTATGGAACTTTTGCCTTTAGAAAGATGCCTTTTGGATTATGTAATGCGTCTGCTACATTTCAGCGTTGCATCATGGCCATATTTAATGAGTTGATAGAAAAGATCATGGAGGTGTTTATGGATAATTTTTCTGTATTTGTTCCTCCTTTGATGTTTTGTTTATCTAACCTTGCTACTATTTTGAAGAGATGCCAAGAAACTAATCTTGTCTTGAATTGGGAGAAGTGTCACTTCATGGTAAGAGATGAGATTGTTCTTGGCCATCATGTTTCGACCAAGGGATTGCAGGTGGATAGAGCAAAGGTGGTGGCAATTGAGAAGCTTCCTCCACCTACTAATGAAAATGGAGTGCGGTCCTTACATGAACACGCCGGTTTTTATATAAGATTCATAAAAGACTTCTCGAAATACTCCAAGCCCTTATCTCATTTACTTGAAAAGGATGTTCCTTTTGTTTTTGATGAAGAATGTCTAACAACTTTTCAGGTTTTGAAAGAGGCGCTTATTACTGCACCTATCTTGATCACACCAATTGGACTCAGCCGTTTGTACTTATGTGTGATACAAGTGACTTAGCACTTGGAGAGGTGCTTGGGCAGTTCAGGGAAAAGAAATTTTGCGTCATTTACTATGTGAGTAAAACTTTTGATGCTGCACAAAAGAACTACACGGTGACTGAAAAGGAGTTTCAAGCTGTGGTTATGCGTTCAATAAGTTTCGATAGTATTTGGTTGGCATGAAGACTATAGTGTATACGGATCATTTTGCGATCCGATACTTGATGGAGAAGAAGGAAACGAAGCCAACTATCATTAGATGGATTCTTCTTCTGTAGGAATTTGATATGGAGATCCGAGATAAGAAGGGTACAGAGAATGTTTTAGCGGATCACCTATCAAGGTTGGAGACAATGGAGCATTGTGATGATTCTTTCAATTACATAAAAGAGATATTCCCTGATGAGAAGATCATGGCGGTGTTTGTTAAAGGAGCGGAAAGAGCATGTGTGGTGGCTACCCAAGGGATGGATCCATGGTATGCAGATTATGTGAATTACATTGCCGTAGGAAAAATTTCGAGAGATCTCAATCGATATCAACTTATGAAATTCAACAGGGATGTTGAGATATTTATATGGTATGATCCGTTTGTCTACAAGATATGTACCAATTCCATAGTCCGTAGGTGTGTGCCCAAGATGGAGATGGAGAGCGTTCTTGATTTTTACCATGCACAACCTAACGGGGGGTACTTCGGAGCTCAAAAGACGGCAGCAAAGGTACTTTAATATGCTCTTTATTGGCCTACTTTGTTTAAAGATTGTGAAACCTATGTGGCGACATGCGATAGATGTCAAAGGATGGGGAACATAAGTAGGAGAGATGAGATGCCACTTCAGCCAAGCATTGTTGTTGAGATCTTTGATGTATGGGGGATCGATTTTATGGGGTCTTTTCCTCCATCTAAAGGATTTCTCTACATCCTTTTAGCAGTGGATTATGTTTCTAAGTGGGTGAAAGTCATTCCCACTCGCATGAATAATTCAAGGACTGTGTTGTCTTTCTTAAAGAAACATATCTTTGCTCGCTATGGAGTTCCTAGAGTACTAATAAGTGATGGGGGTACCCACTTTGTTAATAAGCTTCTTGAAAAAGTGCTTAAGGATTATGGAGTTAAGCATAGGGTTACTACACCCTACCACCCTCAAGCGAATGGGCAGGCTAAAGTCTCCAACCGACAAGTAAAATAAATTTTGGAAAAGGTAGTCGGAACTAATAGGAAGGATTGGGCTATGAAGCTCGATGATGTTTTGTGGGGGTTCCGGACTGTTGGATATGTCACCGTATCAAATTATCTATGGAAAGCCGTGCCACTTACCCATAGAAATTCAGCACAAAGCTTTTTGGGCATTGAGGTGTTTGAACTTGTCTTTAAAGGATTAAAAGGAGTTAAGAATGATTTATATCAATCAATTGGAAGAGTTCAGAAATCGAGCTTACAAGAACTCGGAGATCTACAATGAGAGAATAAAAAAATGGCATGATTCAAAGATCTCTTACAAGGAGTACAAGCAAGGTGATGAGGTATTACTTTTTAACTCTTGTTTGAGACTCTTCGCAGGGAAATTGAAATCGAAGTGGACGAGGTCGTTCATTATCCATAGAGCCTGCGGAGGAGGGAGTTTTGAGCTTATGGACAAAGACGGAGATATTATCACGTCGAATGGGCATCGATTGAAGCATTACAGGTCGCCAGATGATGCTTGCGTCGTCTTTGAGGATACCTTACACTAGATTGGTACCGTCGTTACTCTCCGACGTTAAACATGAGCGGCTATTGGGGGTTTTCCCTTCCGTTTTGTTGATTTATTTCTTTTGTGTGAGTAAGAAATTTTTATATTTCAAGTGCTTACTTATCAACAATTACATCTCTTTGCAAACTTAGTTTCTGCTATAGTTTCTACAAAGTTTGGGGTGTGATGTACTTACCTCATCGAAGCACCGAGAGTGTAATCTTTTCTTTGTAATGTTTGTTAGGGGAGTTGATTTTTTGCGGCATATTGAAACTTTAACCGATTTTAGTACGTCGATTTTTTACAATTTGCCTAATGTTTAGTGGTGTTTTGTGTTGCTTTTGAGTGTCGTATGCGGAGTTACACATAAATATTGAGTTTTAGGATTGATTCTCGAGCTAAGTTTTGCTCTGATTTGGTAGCTAATGTTCGTTTTTGAGCTTAAAGTATGTAGGGGATGAAGAAAATTCAACTTTGGAGCATCAGGTGTTCGATTGGACCAAAGGTGCAAGTCAAACTGAAGAGCTCAAGTCGAACTGGTGATCAAAGACGTCGTTACAGGTCGATTTGACCACACAGGGGTTGGTTCGACCAAGGCTTCGACCAAGATGAAGGTCGAACTGGAGATCAGAGAATTTTGGACAGGCCGGTTTGACCAAGATGGGTTTGGTTCGACCAAAGAGTAAGTCGAACCAAGGTCGAATTGCAGACCTGAAAGTTTGAACAGAGGAGTTTGACCATGACATTGTGGTTCGACCAAGTCATTTGGTCAAATCGAGGTCGAACTAAGACGCTGAAAGCCTCCAGAAACATAGTTTGACCATAACAATGTCGTTCGACCAATCCAGTTGGTCGAATCGTACCAGGTAAGTTAGTTTTTAAACGTGTTTTTCACCCCCATTCGATCCTTTGCACACCACCTCCACTCGAATTCTTCCCGAATCAAAAATCCTTCCTTCCAATCTTCAATTTCACTCGATTTCACTCCAATTAAACCACATTCCACACTCTTTTCACTCAATTTGTCGCGATTTTGGAACAATCTAGTTGCAAAACTAGGGTTTTGAAGCGAATTTGAGGATCTTTCACTTTTGTTCATCTTAAGCCATGGCCAGTTCAAAAGGTATGTTTTCTTGACTCTATTACCCTAGGATTGAAGTTATAATTGCTTGATTACAAGTGGGTAAGTTGATTGAACTAGTTTATATAGGAATCAGGGTGTAATTTGAATTTTTGTGTACAATTTCATATGAACAATTGATGGGTTCGATTTTGATTGCTTAATTGTTGTCAAACCTTGATGTTTATGTGAAGTTATGAGTAATTTGAGTAGTGTGAGATGAAGCATGTTGGTTTTGAGTACATTGCCTGAATTATTAATGCATGCTTGTGGTTGATAGCATTGTTGGTTGTTCTTATTGCATAATTGATGTTGGAATGGAGTTGAGTAAGAATGAGAATTGAAGTATTAAATAATGAGGAAGGAATATGCTTGTTTTGAGAGACTATGCATAGAGAAACTTGAAGTCTTGAGTAGAGTTGAATGCTAGTTGATTATGAATTAGCTTGTTTTGCTTTTCTTGTTTGCTAGTATTGAAGTATTGATTTCAGGAAAAGGAAAGGAAGCCGAGGTTCGTTCCAAGAAGAGGCAAGATAGGCTGTCTCATGAAGATACAGTGACAAAGAAGTTAAGGCTTCAGGAGAGGTTGCCTATGAATTTTAAAATTCGGATAAATAATTGGGAGGAGATAAAGGATAAATGGGGTGATATGTCGGATAAGATTGCTAGAACAAGGTATTAGGATGATTAGGCGATGGTTACAATGCACATCCGAGATGATATCCTGTGGATGTTTGATCAAGTGGGGATTTGTCGCTTTATGGAGTTGAAGAAGCCGACGTACTTCCATGTGACTGCTGAGGTGTTATGTTCGATTACTGTTAAGAAAGGTTCGAGCTATCTCCCATATGAGTGTACATTCCAGCTTGGAGGAGAGATGAGGATGTGGTCGGCTGAGGAGTTTAACGTGTTGTTTCAGACTCCGAGACGGATCTCGAGGAATGAGAATGGATTTTTCAATGCAAATAGCTTCTGGAGAAAGATTTATGGGGAGGATATGGATTTTAAGACTAGCAGTGCTGGTGCTTCATTGATTTGGAATCCTATACTCCGATATATGGATCGAGTGTTGAGCAGTAC
Source organism: Pogostemon cablin (assembly GCA_023678885.1). Lineage (NCBI taxonomy): Eukaryota > Viridiplantae > Streptophyta > Magnoliopsida > Lamiales > Lamiaceae > Pogostemon > Pogostemon cablin. The sequence goes on from CM042956.1 coordinate 20,020,566, forward strand.
ATTGTTTGCTTGATCTGAGGGGAGTTGTGTGTCGAGGGGAGAGTTTTATTCCCTCTGGTGTATGATCAATGGAGTGAGGTTCAATGTGGGATCATACCTTATTCATCAACTATACAGGTTCAGGAGCTCTCCGTTTCAAAGAGTTAATATAGGAGAATTGCTTACTACTGTGGCTGAATATTATCACGTGGTTTTCGCTGGTATTACACCCATCCTTGAGGATCCAGACTTGGTTATGAGTACATGTGTGAAGGGTAGATTTGCTCATCTTCGTGATGGAGATTGGTTCTACACGAGGGGATCGAAGCCCTTTACATTATGTTCCCGTTTGATGTGAGTGAGCTGACTTCTATCCAGAATGAGGGTAACAAGTTAATGAACACATTGGCGCATGATGCTCTGTCCATCACTTGCTTGACGAAAGGTGATTAGAGGACTGTAGCTCAGATGTACGCTGAGGGGATGATTGAAGAGTTTCAGAGGATTGTAGACGAATGGCAGTTTCAGCCTCGGCAGCAACTACAACAGCAGCAGGAGCATAGAGCGGATCAGGTGGATCCAGAGATGGAAGTTCTGCAGCAGCATGAGATGCCATCACGTCCCATTCCAGCAGTGCCACAGCAGCAGTGGGCTGGTCCTTATGCTTATTACCAGGAGCAGATTTGATTGATTCATGAGTATTTTGCCACACTGAATGCAAACCAGCCGGAGATAAATAGGCAGCTGGCATTGGTGAATGCGAACTACGCAGCACTGGATGCGAGGTACAACACACTGCAGAATAATTATGTGGAGATGGATAGGAGATTGGGGAGAATGCATGCTGATGAGCGCGAGTTGGATAGGAAGATTAATAGTCTTCATAGAGATTTTGATAGATGGCGCTCGTAGATGAGTGATGGTGATGACGATAATGAGGATGATGCTCCAGAGGAGTAGATTGCGTAAAGTTTTTATCATTTGTATGTTTCATCTCATCTCCCTTCTCTTTTTCTCTTTACAGGATGGGTATTTGTGGTGTGTATGGCATGTACGTATGTTATTGATTTGATGTTGGATGGAGATTGTGGTACTTGATATTTGAGAGTGGAATTGGTTGGAGATACTTGTATAGATTGTCATGATATGGGGGGCTCTTGGCATTAGTATGTCGCATTCATATTTTACATGTGTTAATTTTTTATTGATGAGAAGCATGTACAACATGATAAGTATGTGGAGTTCATTGTGAAATTGATTTTGATTATATGCTATGAGGAGTACTTAGGATTCTATTTACCCATGTGAGAATTTGAGCCGTATGAATCATGCTAGTTTATGATAGTTTATTCTTGAGAGAATCATACATATGACTGTATTCTAGAACTTGGTTTGGAGTCTTGTGTGAGACTTATGATTGATGAGTTGCTAGGACATGATCTTAGGCAATTATTGTTTATTTGAGTCACTTAGCCAAAATTTTACGTTACCTTATAACATATGTATCATTGGAAGCCCTTTTGAGCCTTAAAAAGTTTTTTCTTTGGCAAGCCTTGATAAAAACCCTTATTTAACCTTTACTTGAGCCTTGTTGAATACCCTATTCATTAGTAGAGAGTTGAGGTGAATAAGTTCTAGCAAGAATGAAGAAGGTAGAAGATTGGTTGAGAAGCATAAAAAAAGAAGAAAGTATGATTAAATCTTGCTTAGGGGTAGTGCCTGACACTGGTACCCCGATTGCTTAGAAGAGTAGTACCCGAAATTGGTACCCTTGATCAATAAAGAAAGATGATGTTGATGCTAAGAAAAAGAAGGGGAATTCAAACCATGAACATCATGAAAATAAATTGGAGAAAAAAATGAAGCTGTATGACGAGAAGCAAAACTCCAAGGTAATTCTCCATTAGAGACCTTTCATCAATCATCTTGAATGCATGAAGCCTTTGTCTCAGATGCATCTTGTTGGCAGATGATTTAACCATAAACAAGGCTTCAAATTTGTTCCATACCCCAATAGCTGTTGTGTCCTTTGATACTTCTCTGAGTATTTTATCACTTAGACATAGAATTCTTATAGAGTAATCCTTTTGAAGTACCTGATCATCCACCTGTGCTCTTACAGGACCTGCTGCAGCTTGAGGATCTCTGACAGTCTTCACTGGTGGGGGAGGTTTGAGAGCATCCATCAAACCTTGCTGCATTAGGACTGCCTTCATCTTGATCTTCCATAGATTGAAATCTGATTTCTCTGAGAGCTTTTCAACATCAAATCTTGTAGTATTCATCTTGAATGCTTGCTGTATATCTGGATTTCCTACAGACGGCGCCAATTGTTGTGAAGAACACACAAAACCTCACAAACACTCAGAATCAAAACACATAAAATGATAAACTTGAAATGAAAAGTAATCTTGCACAAAGATGTATAGTGGTTTGGTTTTGAATAACCTACATCCACTTTGAGGAGAAGAACTCTTATTATTACTCAATGCTTACACTCCAGATTGGATTGATCTCAATCTGTAACAAGAAGAATGAAAAACGAAGCAACAGAAAACTGTAAACACTCAAATGCAAAAACTACTGTGATCAAACTACTTTGAGCCCTTATATCTTGCTACTCTCTTAACCTATTGATCCAGTTAAACCTCCACTAGATAGCCCTCACTTAGTAGTTGAGATGCAGCCATCTAGCCGGTTCCAAGTAGCTCAACAACCCGCTCAAAAACCGCTCCAAAGTCGGCTGCTCACACTGCACCAGAATGGCAGTTTTGACAGTTGAAGTTTGTTGGCTTGTTTCAACTGCCTAGCTTGCTTCCAGCTTGCATGCATCACGTTATGATCATTATTAAGTTGCCAATGAATATTCTCCAAGTGTGAAACTCCCTCATGGAGGCATCTATTGTCATCACTTATTCATTTATTACGGATAAATATGTAATACTTAATAACTAAGATATAATACATTCATATATTATCCTTATAGGAAAGTAAAACTTACGAGAATGTGGAAAAGAAATATTTGGATGTCACATGAATAGATTCATGGTATGTATGTTTCGAACTTGCTGCTTTCAAAAGGTCCTCTCAGTAACTTTATCTTATGGGCAGTGTGTCAAGTTCTGCAAATCACCTGTAAAGAGTAGCATATGCATAATTTCAAAAGTTTTGGGCAAATTCACGATTTTTTCAGTCCTACAAACAGAAATAGGTTAATTTGTTCTTATCTAGAATATTAATGAAATACTACATTTTTTACGCTCTTATTCATGAGTATGTATATGATAAAGAAGCATCTCATTTGCATGTATACCTTTAACCACTAAGAACCAATGAAAAAAGTTCTGCATCATGAGAAAACTTAAAGGAACACACAAGCACAAAATCCATTCCTTCATGCATAAAATAATCTTTTACAGTCGAGTTACAGGCAATAATTGAAAGAATAAAAGATTGAATTCAATCTCTAACTTTAGCAAAGAAAATAACCTCTCCAATGCGATCCGGCATGCAAATTATCTTTCGCAGCAATTGTTTCAGCACGAATTCGCGACACGGCAAAATCAACATCCTCTTGTTGGATGGATTTTAGGGGTTTATTTTATAAATATTGTATTATATTTTAGTTCTAATTAAAAGGGTAAAATGGTCATGCAGGGGTATGTTTAGTGATTGATGCTTGTTTATTGTAATTTTAGTGGGGTGTTTTTAGGAATTGAGGTTCGTTTAGTAGATCTGGAGGTGCAAATAGCCCCCCTTTACAAAAAGCTTTACTTGGAAATCTTAATTTAATGAGTGTGTAGAATATACAATCTACTATTTTAAATGTGGATGATAGAGATGTTATTGAGGAAATGAGTGCAAAAAAAAATAGTTCACATTAAAATATAATATTTACAATATTCTATTTTAAAACTGTCTACAAAAGTTGCAGACATTTTTCTTGAAAATCTTAGTTTCAATAGTGAATGTGTAGAACCGATCATCCACTACTATATTTGAATGCTTAACATAAGCTTCATGGCATCCTTTTTGCTTTTTTTTCCGACAATAAATAATGACAAAATATGTTAAGTGTTTAAGGTATGAGTGGTATCGTTATGAATAAAGTGTAAGCGAGAGGTTAGTTGTTTTTGATAAAAATAGAAAAGGTGAAGAATTTTTCAAAATAATATGTTAAAAGAAATAAGTTAATTTTGTATTCTTTCTTCTTCTTTTTTTTCATAATAACTTGCACCTTTAAAAAATATGGGAACATCAAACTCAATTTTATAATTTCATAATATACCATCCACTATTGTAAATGTGGATGATAAAGATATTATTGAGAAATTAGTAAAATAAAAAATGTTCAAACTCTAATATCAACATTTACAATATCTCCTAGTAAACTAAGGGAGAGTTTTTTATTGATGATAAGGTGGCTTAAGAGGAGTTTAAGACTTATGAGTCAATCTTTTATATATATATATATATAACAAACTACGCAATAATATTAATAATAAAAAGAAAATAAGAAAGGGGACAAGGATAAAGATTTTATGAAGATGGCAAAGCCGAAAAAGGCCAAACAGGCGTTCCAAAATAGAAAGCCCTAGTAAGAGCTTAAAAGAAATAGAGATTAAGACTAAGGTTTTTTCTTTGCTAGAAGCATGCTCCAGTCCTGTTTACTTGCAACATCCCAAATTTCCGTAGAATCAATCTGAGCTTGTTTTGCTGTATCCGAACGAGTAACTGGCATAGAAGCTGAATGTAAGTAATGCATTTTCTTCTTGATTTTCCTCATTTTAGTTTTATGGCACTAGTTTCAAGGGTAGGAAAGTTATCATCCATCTGCATAATCGGATTCTTGACCAATTCAGGAACTTCAGGCTGTCTAAAAGTATCCAAGCCCTCGTCATCCATTTTGTCCTTGTCAAAAACTAGGAGGGTTGGATTAATTGGGGCGTCATCTTGCACCTCTGAAGCAGGCGTCTTTGCCTCATGTTCCATATCGATCTCTCGAAACCCTTGCAATAGCATTAATAGCTACCAATAGGAAGTTCGGCGAGGCGGCCAAATCAGCCCGCAGGCTGGGTTGTGTCACAAGATCAGAACGAGCCTTAGATGAAAAAGATTCACCAGTCACAATTCCCTTCCCCTTGGAGACATATGAGTGAATGTGGATGGAAGGCTGCATGGCTGGGGCTAAGGAAACAGCCTCCAAGGAATCCTAGTGCTGGGAGTCGTCAACCACGTCATTCAAAATCTCTAAGGGGTTCGAATTCTGGACTATTGGGGATGAGAAAGCACCTTCAGTAGCCTCAGCCCTTCGAGGCTATTTCAAAGAAATCTCATTTTACGTGGAAGGCTGATCCTGAACATTAGCAACCGAACAAGGAGAAGCCTCCTTACTACTGCTCGCACTAGGAACATGAGGAGTAGGGACCTCAGGGGTTACCTCCTCAGTGATGAGAATAGCATCTCCAATGTGTGAGGGGTGTTGAATAGAGTTGCTAGCAGATTGTTGCTCTGCAGAAGGTTGTTTAGAATTAGTCGTATCATGCCCTGCAACAACATTTGTCCTGTCATCAGGCTTATTATCAGCAACTTTGGCCTTCCAAATTCTTCGTTTCTCTGAGGGTCTTTCATCCTGCCGTTTCTGTTTACCACCCTTAGATTTTCTACAATCTATATCAACGTGACCCAGAGTATGACATAAATGGCAGAAATGAGGCAAGTGTTAATAACCAATAGAAATCTGGATAGAAGAAGAGCTAAGATCAAGAGTAATGAAATCTGGAAGCTCGTCTTTGACATCAATATCCATGGGAACTCACGCAAAATGGCCCAAAGAACCATTGAGAGCACGATCATCAACTCTGATTGGAGAACCGATTCCAGCAGCAATAGATGTAAAAAAATTTTCAGTCCATAACTCAAAAGGTAGTTCAAAGATTCTTACCTACACTGCAACAATAGATGTTTTAGCTTTGTACGAGTTGAAGGCCGAAACCCATTTCTCAGCCCTGATTTTTCCTATTCCCAAATCAAAGATACGATCTTTTAAAATTTCATGTCTACGCTGAGTATCCAAAATGAGAACATTATGAAATCCCTTTCTAAGAGGAACAATATGAACAGAGGGGGTGTTCCATAAGGTGGATAATCTATTTTCCAGATCCCGATTGGAGATCGATTTTTGCCATTGGTCTAAAAGTACTCAGACAGTGAAGAAAGGGGTCGATTTTTATAGTAGGAGGCATCCACCGAAACAGAAATTCCTGAATCAGAGTGACAAACAGGAAAGATGCCTGCAGAGTTTGATTCATCGTTGAGGAAATCGAAATATGGGGGACCAGAACGAGATGGCGACGGGCTTGTATTCGAATGGACAGCAAGCGCGATTTTTTTAAAGGATTGAGCCTTAGGAGTGTCGTCACAATGGCTATCCTGCCATTGATAAGCACCCGGAGCAGAATGCGAACCACGTGGGACAAGCGGCACCGCTTGAAATGGAATCGGCTCTGAGTGATCATGTGGATTTGTTGGAGTAGTTGTGGGGTCCACCTGAATGTGATGGTCTATCATGGTCAGCAGGTTTTTTGAGATCTAGAGAGAATGAGGAGAGAGAATGAGGAGAGATTTCCAGTGAGAGAAAAAAAGAAACATCTTTTTAATAAATCTTTATATTATATATTATTTAAATTAATTTTTTATGCTTTAACTATTATTCTTAAACTACTATTGAAGAGTGATCGTAATTTTACAAAATTATTTTGGATGCAATTTACGCGTGAGTTGTGAATTATTTAATGTTAATTACGACTTATTTTTATTTTATACACTTGAACTTTTATTATTTTATTTCTTATTGAAACATGTCAGAATTGAGATAAATTGTACAGTCAGATAATTTATTTTTGTGACTGATACAATAATTTTAATTGCAGGAAAATTAAAGAGTTGACCAAGATAATTAAGGAAAAGAAGGATTTGGTGATCAACAATAAATAAAAACTTACCAAAGATGAGATGCAATGAATCTGGACACTCTTCAAAAAGAAAATAAATCAATTAGATTTCTTGGGAGACAAGAAGATAAATAAGGAGGATATATTCTCTACGCTACACACGTTCATCACTGCGGGACGTTAGAAGACAGCCATTGGAGGAGGAAGTTCCACCACGAAGAACATCGGTGTTATCGGTTTTATCTTTTTAATTTAATTTTGATTATGTAATTTTGTTTCTAGTCCGAGGGTTCTGAACCTTCCATGAATTATTTATTTGATTGTTTTGAATTTTATGTTGTAAACTTTTATATAAATTTATTCTATTACATGCTTTGATGTTCTTAATAGCACTTTGATAATTATTTTAGTCTGGTCATCTAATTTGATTATTTAATTGCTTAACGCTATTTCGTGATCTACAATCTGTAATTGTTGTGAGGAGTAAATTAAGTAGCAAATAGAGATAATTCTCTCTAGGTGTAATTGGATCTAGGTTGTATGATTTCTAGCCGGTTTTCGTAGCCTAGTAATTCTATGTTTGGAGTCTTAATGCATTTGCGAGTTCGAATTCATAGGGTCACTTGTAAATAGTTCAATTTAGTGGTCATACCCTAATTGATGATTTTAAGAACATTCGGGTTAATTTGGTCGTACAATTAGCCTAGGAATTTGAGTTTGTATAATTGTTTGCATGTTTAATTCTTGCGATTTTATGAATTAGGATATGGGAGATGATCAAATCCTTGGACTAGGTTGTTATTTTATTTGTTCTATTATTTAATTTTATGTTTGCTATTTTAATTATTTATTTTCATGTTAGTAGTTGTTAGAATCCAATCCATCCCCCCATTGTTACTTTAGAAATACGTTAAATTCAATTGAAATTCGATTACTCCCTGTGGGTTCGACCCTTACTTACCCTACTACATTCTTAGTGGGTTTCTTTGGAAAATTATAAATCTTATTTTTGGGTGCCGACGACAGCACATCAGAAAGTTTTTGAGATGATGGTGTGGCATGCCTCTAAGGCCTACTTGATGACGTGTTATTTTGTATTTTTTTATTACACATCTCATCTTACATCGAAAATACAAATATGATAACAAAACATAATCTATAAGAACTCGTTCTTTATGTATTTTTGTGGTAACTTGAAGTTGGAAGGTTTTCTATATTTAGGAAATAGGAATAAATTAAATTATATTAAAATTTGTTTATTGATTTCATCAATAAATATTAATCAAGCTAAAATTAGTTGTTGGTTGATTTATCTTATTTATTTATTTCATCAATATTTTCATTAGGCGGGATAAATAAGTTGTTCTTTTTTTATAACTATATTATAATTTAATTCTAATAATAAAAATAAATATTTAAAATAGTATTAATAATTTGAATATATTTAGACGTAAAATATATATATTAAAATTTAAATTAATTGATAATAGAATACCGATTAAAAACGTTTTAATAAAGTATACTCCATCCATCTCTAAAGATTGTTCACCCTTTTCTCATTTGTCCCCACATAATTGTTCACCCCAAAAAATAAAATACAACTTTAATTTAACACCTCAAAAGTACACATTAATTTTAAAAATGTCATCTATTCTTTCCACACATAACATATTTTATACTTTATTTAATACCTAAAAATACAACATTACCCCTAAAAGTCAATATAGTTAATTAGTTAAAAATAATTTTTCTTAATATTCGTGAAACAATAAAGGCGAACAATGTTTCGAATGGATGAGATATATTTTTTCAGCACTTATTATAATTTGAGAGTAATTATTCAATACTTAGAGAATAAATATGATGTGAAATTACAATATCTTAATGTTACTGAATAATATATATATATATATATATATATATATATATATATATATATATATATATATATATATATATATATATATATATATATATATATATATATATATATATATATATGTGTGTGTGTGTGATTTTATGTTTAAATATTTCATTACTCAAACAATTTAAAAAAGAATAGCACATAAATTACTCTATTTTAAATTTTATATTTAAAATTGTTATTAGATGCCTCTATTAAATAAATTTATTGTGATTGACAATGTTATTAAGTGCAAAATTAAATGAAATAATAGTTAAAGTATAAAAATTGATTTAAATAAAACTAAAAAATTATAAAATTATGCGAGATTGACACATAAGCCTTAAACTCCTCTTAAGCCACCACATCATCAAGGAGAAACTCACCTTTAGTTTACTAGGAGATTTTTTAAAAAATAGGTTACATCATAATTATCCTTTTTCATTAATTGTGTGTCACTTTTTATTATAAAGATTTTCGTTTCTTATTCGTTTCACGAAAATCATTATATGTGTAATACCCCAAAAATTCGACATGTCTATTTTTATTACGGCTCATTTCTCAATGGCACAAAATAAGCCAAATCCCATATGCCTAGCTCATCTATTTCAATAGCGTAACAATCATAAAGAGAAAAAAAGAATTTGAGACCTTCCTTCCTAAAGCAAATCTTCTCTGATTCTTTTCTACAGGGAAGATCGTTCTCTTCAAATCAAACCCCTAAGTTAGTTTCTTCTAATTAAGAGAAGTTTGAAAAGAATCCAGTCAAATCCTTTCTCCTAGGGTTTGTACAACCATTAACATGTATATTCAATCATGCAATCACTTTTTCCTCCCCACTTAGAATCGATCAAGAGTGGCTGCAACAAGAGAAAAAGGTAGTAATTTTCCTTTTCTCATTTTCTTTTTTTCATCTTCGTTGGACACCTTGTATATGAAAACCCTCTTACGCATTCTGTATTTCCTCCTAATCAATTTTGCTTCCTATCACACCCTAAACTCATATATGTTTTTGAATTTAAAATCAATAGACTAAATTTTACAATTGAGAGTTATCACGTATTTTATTAGTGGCATTTATTAGTCTAAATTCTCGCTGTAATTATAGGCTTTGAAGGAGTGTCAGAGCAAGACGTTTAGTGTTCAAGTTTAATCTTCACAATGTTTAATGTGGGGATTTCTAGTCTTGTATTTGTTAAATCTTTCATATGTGAAAAATTATGTTATAAGTGATTATTATCATGTTATGATATTTTAAATTATGAGATGAGATATGATTTATACAATACGGGTATTGGACCGTAATGGCACCCTACCACATGAATGTTATGGATAATAACTAATCGTGGTGTCTTATCTCTCTTATGTCATGGGTAACGGATCGAAAGGTGCCTTAACGATATGTCAGAATTTATGTTGTAAGTATTTAAATTCTAATGTATGAAAATATTAATTTATATGGGTATGATTTAATTTTCACTGAATCGTGATTGCTCACTCCCTATTTTACCCCTTTTAGATTAGCGGGGTGGTAGTGTTGGATTGTATACAAACGCCTAGCTTTAGTATGAATAATGTTTTAACAATATTTGAAATGAGAATCATTGATCAAATGATTGCATCTTATAATTTATTTATATGTCGATGCAACAGTCCATTTACTTTATACTGTAGATAATATGGTGTTCGCATGGAAAATCATATTGTCGGCTCCTTATAAAGTATACACAGATGTTCACAACCGAGATAGAGGGGGACAATCTATCGGGATGGTTGTAGTATGATTTGGTATTAGTTTGTCTTAACTATAATCACATTAGTGCACTTTGTGTGTATTGAGCAGGATTGTTTGAGATCGTTCAATTTATACTTGATCGTTGTCATTTTCACCTAGATTTTAATGTCTTTGTTTGTAGATTTTTAGATATTTTTATCCGTATTTGTGTGGCTTTTTGGTGGAGTTTATGTTATTATGAGAAATGTGGTATGGATTTATAGAATTATGTAAATGAGCTTAAATATATACAAAACAGGTTAAGAAATGGAGAAAAATGAAGTCGGGAGCAAAACGGTGAAGGAAGAATAGGGCATGCTTGGGCACGCCCCATGTGCAGAACACGGGCCTGTTCGAGGGTGCCATGTTCGAGCATCAGAACGCAGAGCTCGCCCAGAAGAAGGCCGTGTTCTGGAGCACGAGTCATGCGCCAGTACACGCCCCGTGTGCGGAACATGGACCTATTTGAGAAAGCTGTGCACAGTCGTCAAAAATTGCTACACGCCCATAGGAGAGGTCATGAGCTGCCGCACGAGCCGTGTCTGGGAACACACAGAACATGCCAAACTAGGTGTGCATTACACTAGCCGTGCACTGCTACACGGCCCGTGTAGGTGCAAAAGACAGATTAAAATTCAGAATGTTCCGAAAGCTTCTAGAAGGTCCCTAAATGATATAAAAGGCTGACTTGTACAAAATTTTGAAGAGAGATCAGAATTAGAGCAATTACACACACTCCACACCACATTTTCACACACTAGATCCATTTGATTCATCTACATACATTTGATCCATCCATTTCCCTTGATCTTCAACAATCCAACCATCAATCCATCCTTCCACCACTTGAGAAGACGAAAGCATCAATGATTGAAGAAGTTAGCATTTTGAAGATAAGGAAGGGTATTTCCATAAAAGGGAAGTCAATCTACTTTTTCAATTGTTGATTTTCTTTTTATTTTGGCTCAAATGGAGCAAACCTTTGAATGTATTGATCTAAACACAATGTGTAGTGGCTAGTCCTATCGTAGGGCTAATCATATGATTGGTTGAGAAGAATGCTTGATATGTAGGATTTGAGATGTTGAATTGAGTTAATTTTGGACTTCCTTTTATGATTAATGAATCATGTTTCATTTTAATACTTGTGTGATTAAATTCTCTATTCATAGTGTTAGGATAGTCATTCCAATATTATGATTAGGTTTTTAATTTAATCATATATTAAGATGAGCATGCATGTTAGTGTGAGGGGAGGTAAAGCATACCCTTCTTATGCTTATAACACTCATAGGGGGATGAGTAAAAAGAACCAAACTTATGATCATAGTACCTTAAGGGAATTGAGATTAAGAATAATCCTAGGAGATTTAGACTTGTAAAAGAGTCGAGAACCTAATTGCCTTGGCCATAGTGATTAGGGGTAAAAACCTGATTGCTTTTAGTCCACAATTAATGAAGTCCACTATCAAGAGTTATGCATATCTAGCTAGATTCTTAACCATGATTATGATTAGCCTTGCTCCCTTCTTAAGTAAATTCTATCCATATTCCATTTATCTTATCTCGTGTTCGATATTTGAAGCATTTAGTTGTTAGTTAAATTCTTAGTTAATTGATTAGAATAATAAGTAGTCTAAATACCAAACCTTCAATCTTGACATTCTTACAGAGCATAAATCAATGACAAATCCGAATATAACCATAAGTTTACTTTCCCTTGGGACGACATACTTATAAATTTTATTGCTTGGTCACACGTGTACAACAACGATAGAGTCTCTTACTCTAAAAACATTTTACTAGAAATGCGACTAAGAACATGGCGGCGCTTGCCGAGAAAATGTTAAACTTTTGGTTGTAACGAGTTTGAAGTTTATTAGTTTTAATAAGGATATTTCTTTTATTTGTTTACTTGTCTTGGTTACTTGGAGAACTAATTTGAAAATTCTTGTAGGTACATGCTAACTCGTTCAAGGTCTCAATCTATTGAACTTTTGAACTTAGAATTAGAAGCTACCTTAAGAAGACAAAGAAGAGGAGTGTTAGAGCCTACATAGAAAATTATGGAAGACGCAAATGATAATGCAAATATGATTGATGAAGGAGGTAATTTGAGGAATTTTCAATAAGGGGGTGATAATGCTAGAGGAACAAGTGAATCCGGAGTTTGTGCCACAAGCTAATGCTAAACAAGTTCACTTGCATAATCAACAATTGCAAGTAATCATTCAACACTTCATGGCACAACAAGAAGCAAGGAATAATCCTCCGGTGGTGCAAAATCAGTCCCGTGGTAATGGAAACAATGGAGAGAGAATGAATATCCGTGATCACTTCCAACCGCAATATGGGAATTATGGAATGGGCCCGCCATTGAATGTGAATAATTTCGATATAAAGAGGGGTTGATCAACATGGTGCAAACAAATCAATTTGGTGGTGGTGCAATGGAGGATCCGAATGATCACTTATCCCAATTTACAGAGTTAGCCAATACAATCAAGATAAATGGGGTAAGTGAGGATATTGTTAAAATGAAGCTTTTCTCGTTTTCATTAAGGGATAGAGCTAAAGCTTGGTATCATACTATACCACTGGGATCCTACACCACATGGAGAGAGTTGGCAAAAAGATTCTTGAACAAGTATTTTTCTCCTTCAAAGATGTTGCATTTCAAAGGGCAAATCTTTCAATTAAAGCAAATGCCGCTTGAGACATTTAGTGAAGCATGGGACCGATTTAAAAAGATGCTAAGGAGGTATCCACAACATGGATTTTTCGAAGATCACCAAGTAGGATTTTTCTATGCCGGTTTGAATGGGTGTGAACGAATGATTGTTGATACTTCATCGGGAGGTTCTATATTGGGGCAAACTCCTGAGAGAGCTATTGCTATATGTGAAGAGATTGCTTTGAATACCGGTCAATGGCCGATGGATTGAGTAGCGGGTATGTACGAAAGGGAGAGAATAACTAAGATGGAAGAAGTGTGCTTGCAACAAGTGAAAAGGGTGGAGGTGCCTAAGGAAGATATGACCGACAAGGCTATTATGGAGATACTTAAAAGGATTAATGCTAATTTGCAAGTCTCTCCAAACTCTACGCCTATGGTAAATCAACAAATGCCTCCAAATCCTCAACAAAGTGTACCGTTATCTTTGATGAATCAACAAGTGTTTCCTAATCTTCAACAAGGCATGTCTATGTCTTATATGAGTCAATCTTCTCAAAGTTGCCAAATGCCTACATCTATGTCTCAACAAGGTATGTCAATTAATTTTGGAATTCAAGATACTTGGTGCCCACCGGAGATGTCACTTGAGGAAGTTGCCTTCATTGAAGGAAGGAACTTCCAAGGAAATTATGGTGGTAACTTTGGTAATCATGGAGGGGAATATCCACAAAGGCAAAGAGGATGGGGGCAAGGTAATTTTCAAGGAAATTTAAATCAACCTCATAGGTATGAAAATTTGTCATATGGAAATCAAGGGAATGCCCTTACTCTTCCACCGGGCACTAATTCGGGGGAGAAAGCTCAAAATGGTGAAGGGAAGCCTACAATGGAGGATCAAATGGCTAAGACGTTTGACTTTATGAAACAAGAGAAAGAGTTTAATGATAATATATTCAAAGCTTTGGAAACACAAATGAGTCAAATGGCAAGTGAAAGGGTGATAGGCTTTTTCTGCGCACTATAATTTAATCCTCAAGTATAATGATGTCAATTGTAGCAGCAAGTACCCAAGTTAAATTATCGATCCCGCTAAGACAGTAAATTATTTATTTTTTCCAGATTACTATTTAATTAGAATTAAGTAACCAAATTTCCAAGTTTGTGAACTAATAAACTAAAATACTGAAATATTAAATAGCTGAATTATTAAAAGCAATAAAAATATGACAAATTTTAATCAAGAGATAAGGGACAGTTCTAAGGTATCAGGTATTGACCAATTAATTTGGGTTATTAAACTTACGATTGCTCATTCATGCAGTTTCACTGAAAATACACCACATATCCCTGTTATCCCATCAAATATGATTCGATTCAAAGCTAACAGTCTAATCTGGTTTAAATCCTAAGGTGCGCAAATATTACCAAATCTTATTCCTAGATATTAATCAAAGCAAGCAACAATACCTCCGGATGGTAAGCCCGACTAACAAGATATTTTCTGAAATTACTACAAGATTCTATTCACTTCCTACTTGATTGTCTAATTGCATTGTTCCACTAAACTAATCAAATACCAGTTCATGGAATTAAAGTATTTATAGTTGAACTACTTCAATCCCTAACATGAACGCACACAAGCTAACACAATAATCCAAGCATTATAGCGGATGTCATGAATATACTATGAAGACGTTACGAAGCAGATAAGCAAGTCTTAATTATATTAGTAAAATCAAAAGATCAACTGCATAAAATCCCAATCTTTGGTCTAAATCCCCAAATCAATCAAATCAATCCATCAAACCCTAGAACTGTATATAAAATTAGCACATGAGGTCACAATCAACACTCATGGCTAAGCAATTCATACAAAAAATCAAAGTAAAAGAAAGAGAAAGATAAGAATTATGAAACCCTAGCGTAAGCGTAGTCTCGCGTTCCTTCTCCGTCTCTCCAATTGCTTGATTCTCCTTCAATTAGTACTTGGAACCCTCTTGAAAGTGGATGGATGATGAAATCAGGTTGTTAATCTGATATGAAGGTGTTGGAGGTGTGAATTGATGATGAATTATGGATGGGTTATCTCTAATTTATGTTTTGATCTCCCTAATTGTTTCTAGAACTGATGCAGGGCTTTTTCGAGATCAAAACTCTTCAAAACGCGATCTGAATGTATATATACGCTGTTGCATCGTACAGGCCCCGTCTGGGCTCGAAACTGGGCCGTTCGGCACCCAGCTCAGCTCGAGCTGGGCCTGAACCTAGCCGAGCGGCCTTCCATCTGGCTTGCCACATCTCAGGGGTCCCACCTGGACCCCACTCGGCAAAATTGGACCCCGCTCGGCCACAAGCTCGGCTGTAGAGGGCTCGCTGAGCTGCTCCCGAGCTGGGCCATTCTGGTTCTGTTTCGTTCCTCTTTCGGTCCTGCTCTGTTTTTTCTTGTTTCCTGCCTTCAAAACTCACAAAAACACCTTAATAGCTTCAAAATCATGTAAATACTTAAACGTACACGATTTCATGAAAAAATAATAACTTTCTTAAGCAAAACAGTGTAATGTGCATACATAAAATGCGTGAAATTCCACTCTCAACAAACCCCCATACTTACTTGTTGCTCGTCCCGAGGCAACAACATTAAAAACAAATAGATTAATTGAGAGGGAATTTCACAGCAGAAAACATCCAAGACAATATAAAAATTCGAACATCATATTGTAAATACTAAGATAACCATCCATCTAAAAACATGCAATTCAGATCAACAGCTTTACCTTCTTGGAATGCTCATCCACCCATTCTCACGGGTAGTATTTATGTTCATCACTCAAGTGTGAGATATACACTTTAGGGTAATGTTTTTACACTCAAAATCAATTCAAACACACGCGTAACCATAAGCTTGACAATCATCTCAACTCTTGACTAAAGGAATAATTTCAACAATAGGATCACAAAGGTCAGATTTTCAACAAACAGCTTCAATTTCTTCTCCCTTCTTCAATGCTCTTCAATTCTCTCGCAACTTGATTTCCTCATTCACTTTCAAGCACAACTTCCTTACTTGAATTTTTTTCATTTTCTTCTTTTCGTTCCCTTTTTTTTTTCAAATAAGGGTACCAGTTTCCGGCACTACCCTTTTTCACGGGGTACCAGTTTCAGGCACTACCCCCTTCATGCAATAATTTAACCATTCTTTTTTATAATTTTCATCACTTCCAAATTACTTCTCTTTAAATTCTTCTTCACATGACTCCAAATTGACTCCTTCAACTCTCTACTAGATAGGGATTTTTTAAGTCTAGCAAAAGGATCAAATGGCTAATCACGTAGGCTTCCAACAAATAAGGTTTTTAAGCTCAAGAGGGTTGACTACGGATAAGTTTAATAGGTAGGGTAATAATTTGGCTAGTCACTAATAAATAACAAAGACGGCCTAAGATCATTCTCTATTGTCTAATCAAACACGTAGCTTCAAGCAAGATACAAAGCCAAGTTCTAGAATACATGTGTATGAACGATACTCACAAGAATAAACTGAATCATGCAACTTATCATGATTTCAAAAGGCTCAAATCTCACATGGCTGTAGGAATGAACGAGCAAACCTAATAAAGCTACATAGCTAATCTTCCTTGCACATAATCAAATTTCAAGCATCTCAATACCAAAGCACAATCTCAAATTGCTTCTCAAACACAATCATACAGCATGAATCAAGTGCTAAGAAAAATCGGAAAATCATCCTAGAGAACCATAAATCGACTACACTAATGCTAAGACCAACAAACGACAAACAACACAAAACACGTAACCTAGAAAATCGCAAAAAATCGAACCCTCAATATTCTCAAATAAATCAAAAATATTAAGAATCCGCAAAAAATTTACTCCCCAAGCAACAACACAATGCAAAAATTCTATTTCGACACTGCAAGACAATGTATGTACGTTACCCCTCCCCCAACTTAGATTAAACCAAGTGAGAAACTAAGTTTGCAAAGACGTATATACCGCAGTCAAGCAACACCTAATAAAATTCCTACACCAACACAGACATATAAAAGCAATAAAATGGAAGGGACAACCCCCAACAGGCGCTCATGTTTAACATCGGAGAGTCACGACGAAATACCTCTTTTTAACTACTGACTTGGAGGATAGTCTTCTTGCAACTTTACTTTCAAGTACTTCCATCCTCTCTTATTTTCTGTACTAACCATCTTACCCTTCTTTGTCACTAAAACAGAACTCTTTGAATTCCTTTCCTCTCATGACTGGCTTGATTCCTTCTTGTCAATCCTCCACTCAATTGTAGGCTCAACCTGCGTAGCAAAATAAGGATCAAACAAGTTAGAATTTTCAACAGCAATATAAGAATAAAAATCCGGAGGTATGTTCGGAGGCTTCAGATATGGATCATCCATCTTTTTTGCAACCAAAAGATTATCAAATATCACATTAGAGTTAGTAGTAGGAAAAGTAAGAGATACGATTGGTCCTGCGATCTCCTCTACCACTTCAACTCTTTGGCTCTCATGCTTCTCTTCCTTAACAGGAGGATTCATCTCCTCTTTAACAGCGGACTTCTTATTCTGATTCACCATGTCAGCAGTGGTCTTCCTTATCTGTTCATTCCTGGCATCACCTAATTCAAGCAACTTCTCAAGATAGTCAATACATGCATCGTTAGATAAATTTTCAAACTCTGCATCAGACAGGGTGAAGTCCTCTATTATTTTCCACAGACTTGCAGTGCTGCTGATCTGTAGGCCACTACATCTCCTTATTCAAAGAAAAGACGATCTCCTTATCATTAGCCCTCAGCCTCAACTCTCCTTTGAACACATCTATTAGATCTCTTCCAATAGCAAGGAATGGACGCCCTAAGATCATAGGCGCTCCATCCTTGTCATCCTCCATATCTAGGACAAGAAAATCCACAGGAAAAGTCAAATTGGACACCTTCACAAGCACATCTTTAATAACTCCTTCAGGGTATGTCAACGACAGATCTACTAACTGTAAGGCAACAGACGTAGGCTTCAACTCTTCCAAACCAAGCTTCTTGAACACTGATAAAGACATCAAATTTATACTTGCTCCTAAATCACACAGTGCTCTCCTAGATTGTCCTTTTCTAATTTCGTAGGGAATGATGAAGCTCCCTAGATCCTTCAATTTTTCTGGAAGTTTCTTCTGAATAATGGAGCTGCAGTTCTCCGTCAAATTCACTATCTCCACACTGTTATGCTTCCTTTTTCTAGAGATGAGTTCCTTGATGAACCTTGCATAATGTGGCATCTCTTCCAATATTTCTGAGAAAGGAATAGTGACTTGGACATCCCTTATAACATCGGCGAACTTTCGAAACTTCTCATCAAGGCTCTTTGATCAGAATCTCTTAGGGAAAGGAATTGGTACCTTTGTTATCGGAAGTCCCAAACTGTCTCTCTCAAATACCACTTCCGCTTCTCTCAGTTTCTTAGCTCTCTGCCACTTTTTATCAGCAATTTCCTGATTAGATTGACTCTGTACAGAAGTCGGACGCACTGGAAAACCTGGAGGGCAGCTCGCCGGCTCACTCGACTCGAGCGGTAGTCAAACCTGGTCGAGCGGGGCATGGTTTGAACCGTAAGACACGTCTGGAATAGAGGAAACCCTACTCGGTGGCGACTCGGCACCGGTGGGAACCAGCTCGGCCTGAGCTGGTAGCAGAACAATGGACGATCAGTCCTGCTCCACCCCTGTTTCATCCTGCTTCTGTTCTGCTTCATTCTGTACAAGTTATGTACCTTTATAATGCTTTCCGGACCTCAAAGTGATCGCATTTGCGCTCTCTTTTGGGTTGATTTCTGTATCTGAAGGAAACTTCCCCTTCTAAATCTGCTGCTGCTGTTGATTTACCATAGTGGAGATCTGACCCATAGAATATGTAAGTCTCTGCAACTACTTATTGACTTCCTCATGCTGCTTTGTCATATTCGAATCCAAGAGAACAATGCAGTTATTGATCTTGTCAATATCTCAATCAGTCTTCTTCATATACCTTGCTAACACTTCATCAATACCGGTCTTTCTTTCTTCAGTCTTGGCACAATGGTCAAAATTAGGAGGGTGTGGATCTGCATTATTCGGATTTGAATAAGAGAAGTTCTCATGCCTCTGATTCTGACATTTGCCTCCTTGATTATTAGGACATCCCCCTTGGTTATTCCTTTGATTTGAATTACCTTGAGGGAACCTATTTCCTTGCCAATTCTGATGAGCTCTCGAACCTTGAAGACTCTGTCCCATATCCCAATTAGCATCCTCGACCTCTTGAAGGTTCATCACCACATCATTACTAGCAGGCCCTCGGTTGCCTCTCCCATTATTACCTGATATCAGAGTAACCAGGTGTTTGTTCATCTGTTCCAATTGAGCGACAACCTTATCATTCTTATCATCTTTAGAAAATTTCTCCTCAACCTTTGCAACTTTACTGAGTATGTAAGTACCTCGGATCCTTTCAGATGGCCAATCCCTTGAGTTCATAGAAATATCATCAAACAATTTTTCCACAACATTGGATGTTTTGCCAAAGATTGTTCCTCCAGCAGAAGCATCAACCAACACTCTTGATTCGTTGTCAAGGCCATTATAGAAGACACTGATTAGTAGAGACTTCTTGAATCCATGCTGAGGGCATCTCCTCAACGCATCAGTAAATCTTTCCCAAGCCTCTCCAAACGATTCATCTCTTCTCTGCTTGAATTGATTGATCTCATGTTCCAATGCAAGAACCTTACCTGGTGGCATAAATCGATCCACAAACAACTGCTGCAACTCAGTCCAGTTAGAACAACTGTCTCCCTTCAACTTATCATACCACCCATTTGCCTTATCAACCAATGAAAAATGAAAAAGCCTCATCTTCCTTCTATCATTAGTAGCATCCGCAGCTTTTACTGTATTCATGTAGCTGTTGAAACGCTTAAGATGGTTGTATGGCTCATCAAAAATGCCTCCGGCGAAGGGGTTTTCTCCACTATATGAATCAGGGCTAGCCTTATGTTGTTCATTTCATCAGCTTGAACGGCTCTAACTACGTCTGATCCTCCTAGATTGGTAGACTTGAATGTCTCTCGGATAACGATGTCATCCTCATCAGTTCTATCTCCCATCTTGTTGTTTCTGATTCTGATTTGGATTCTGATTCAGCATTTTCTGGGTTAACCTGATCTTCTATCTGTTCTTTCTCCTCCTCAACGACTACTTTAGGATTCTGTATCTCTGTTTTCTTCTTCGGAGATAGTACCTTTACAACTTTAGGAGGTGCCTTGAGATTCTTTTTATTTCTCTTCTTTTCCTTGTAGAAGCTTCTATCTCCGGATCAAATTTAAGATCTTTCAATCCTGTCTTCGATCTAGTAAGCATGCAACTCAAGAAAAATTCAAGTTAAAAACAATTAAATGTCAACAAAATATTCTAATTAAATTAATAATAAAAGAGAAATAAACAATTAAAACTGTCCCCGGCAATTGCGCCATAAACTTGATAGGCTTTTTCTGCGCACTATAATTTAATCCTCAAGTATAAGGATGTCAATTGTAGCAGCAAGTACCCAAGTTGAATTATAGATCCCGCTAAGACAGTAAATTATTTATTTTTTCCAGATTACTATTTAATTAGAATTAAGTAACCAAATTTCCAAGTTTGTGAACTAATAAACTAAAATACTGAAATATTAAATAGCTGAATTATTAAAAGCAATAAAAATAAGACAAGTTTTAATCAAGAGATAAGCGACAGTTCTAAGGTATCAGGTATTGACCAATTAATTTGGTTTATTAAACTTACGATTGCTCATTCATGCAGTTTCACTGAAAAAACACCACATATCCCTGTTATCCCACCGAATATGATTCGATTCAAAGCTAACAGTCTAATATGGTTTAAATCCTAAGGTGCGCAAATATTACCAAGCCTTATTCCTAGATACTAATCAAAGCAAACAACAATACCTCCGAATAGTGAGCCCGACTAACAAGATATTTTCTGGAATTACTATAAGATTCTATTCACTTCCTACTTGATTGTCTAATTGCATTGTTCCACTAAACTAATCAAGTATTTGATTTACCAGTTCATAGGATTAAAGTGTTTATAGCGGAACTACTTCAATCCTCAACAGATAGACAATACCAATCATGAACGCACACAAGCTAACACAATAATCCAAGCATTATAGTGGATGCCATGAATACACTATGAATACGTTACGAAGCAGATAAGCAAGTCTGATTAAAATAAGTAAAATCAAAAGATCAACTGCATAAAATCCCAATCTTTGGTCTAAATCCCCAAATCAGTCAAATAAATCCATCAAACCCTAAAACTGTATATAAAATTAACCCATGAGGTCACAAGAAACACTTATGGCTAAGCAATTCATACCAAAAATCAAAGTAAAAGAAAGAGAAAGATAAGAATTATGAAAACCTAGCGTAAGCGTAGTCTCGCGTTCCTTCTCTGTCTCTCCAATTGCTTGATTCTCCCTCAATTGGTACTTGGAACCCTCTTGAAAGTGGATGGATGATGAAATCAGGTTGTTAATCTAATATGAAGGTGTTGCAGGTGTGAATTGATGATGAATATGGATGGGTTCTCTCCAATTTGTGTCTTGATCTCCCTAATTGTTTCTAGAACTGATACAGGACTTTTTCGCGATCGAAACTATTCAAAATACGATCTAAATGTATATATATGCTGCTGCATCGAACAGGCCCTGTCTGGGCTCGGAACTAGGCCGCTCGGCACCCAGCTCAGCTCGAGCTGGGCCTGAACCCAATCGAGCGGCCTTCCATCTGGCTTGCCACGTCACTGGGGTCCCACCTGGACCCCACTCGGCACAATTGGACACCGCTCGACCACAAGCTTGGCTCGAGGAGCTCGCCGAGCTGCTCTCGAGCTGGGCCGTTTCGGTTTTGTTTCACTCTCTTCCGGTCCTGCTCTGTTTTTCCCTGTTTCCTGCCTTCAAAACTCACAAAAACACCTTAATAGCCTCAAAATCATGTAAATACTTAAACGTACACAATTCCATGAAATAACGATAACTTTCCTAAGCAAAACGGTGTAATGTGCACACATAAAATGTGTGAAATTCCACTCTCAACAAAGGGGGGATGTTCATCGTCAAGGGAAGTTTCCATCTACGACCATTACTAACTCGAAGGAGCAATGCAAGGCGATTTAACTTTATAGTGGAACAAAATACGAAGGGCTTTCTATGCCAATGGAAGTAGAGGAAGTAGAGTGTGAACTTGAGCCTATGGAAAGACTGGATGATGAAGGGAAAGAGGAAGAAGTTGAGATTGTTGAAAAGGTTGAAAGTACCCCTATACTTGAAGAAGAAAAGGTGAAGTCTCCAAAGAAATGGGAAAGATGTAGAGAAGCAAAACGTAAAGAGAGAGAAGAGAAGTTTAAAAGGGATGAATGGGGAATCCCTAAGTTGCCCGTTGCAATTTTGTTTCCACAAAGATGCTTGAAAAATGGATTAGAAGAGAAATTTGCCAAGTTTGTTGAGATGTTGAAGAAGATACATGTGAATATTCCTTTTACGGATGCTTTGCTTCAAATGCCCAACTACTCCAAGTTTTTGAAGGATATCTTGTCAAAGAAAAGAAGCTTGGGAGTGTTTGAAATGGTGAATTTAATGGAGGAGTGTAGTGCGATCTTGCAAAAGAAACTTCCCCTTAAATTGAAAGTTCCGGGGAGTTTCACTATTCCATGTGCGATGGGAGAGCATGAGAACTACAAAGCTTTATGTGATTTGGGGGCTAGCATTAACTTGATGCCCTTGTCAATTTTCAAGAAGTTGGGTATTGCTGAGGTCAAACCGACGTCGGTCACACTTCAATTAGTCGATCGGTCGTTGACACATCCAAAGAGAATTGTGGAAGATGTTTTGATCAAAGTTGACAAATTTGTGTTTCCCATTGATTTTGTGGAACTTGATATGGATGAAGATGCTAATGTCCTGTTGATACTTGGGCATCCGTTTCTTGTCACGGGGAAAGCATTGATAGATATGGAGAAAGGGGAGCTAACTTTAAGGGTGAATGAGGAAGAGGTGATATTTTCATTAAGAGAGGCTATGAGGTATCCTAGGAATAAGGAAGAATGTAGAAGATTGGAGGTTGTGGACAACATTGTTGAAAAGTATATGTATCATCTTCACTCCAAGTACCCGTTGGAAATCATCATAAGCCACTCTTATTCTATTGAATCTATAAAATCTAACTCTTTTTTTGTTTAGAAAATGATGAAATGATTGATGAATTGCATGGTTTAAATGCTTGTAGGGAACTCACAAGTGAGGAAGCAAAGGAAGCAAAAGTGGAGAGACTTGATGAAGAACCAAAAGAAGAAGTGCAAGAAAAGAAGAAGGTGGAGTTGAAACCATTACCGGATCATTTGAAGTATGCTTAATTGGAAGAGAATGAGACATATCCGGTAATTTTATCTTCTTCCCTTGATGATTTAGAATTAGAAAAATTGTTAAGAGTGTTAAGGGAGCATAAATCTTCTATTGGTTAGAGTATAAAAGAATTGAAAGGTATTAGTCCATCTATGTGTATGCATAAGATTTATTTGATTGATGATGAGAAGTTTTGTGTGCAAAACCAACGTAGATTAAATCCTATAATGCAAGAAGTGGTGAGAGAAAATAGGTGTTAAAATGGCTTGATGCGGGAATAATCTTTCCAATTAGTAATAGTCAATATGTAAATCCTTTACATGTAGTGGCAAAAAAGGGTGGTATGACAATTGTTCGATCCGATACAAATGAAATAATTGCCACTATAACTATCACGGGTTGGAGAGTATGTGTTGATTATCGTAAATTGAATGAAAATACTCGTAAAGATCATTTTTCATTGTCATTCATAGACCAAATATTGGATCGACTTGCGGGGATTGAGTACTATTATTTTCTTGATAGGTATTCCGGGTATAATCAAATATTGATTGCCCCGGAAGACCAAGGGAAGACAACTTTCACATGTCTTTATGGTACGTTTGCATTTAGAATGATGCATTTTGGTCTATGTAATGCCCCTGCCACTTTCCAGCATTGTATGATGGCTATCTTCGATGGTTTAATAGAAAATATTATGAAAGTATTTATGGACAATTTTTCGTGTATCGTTCCTCTTATGATATTTGCTTAACTAATCACACTATTGTATTGCAGAGGTGTGAAGAGTCGAATCTTGTGCTAAATTGGAAAAAATATCATTTTATGGTGACCAATGCGATAGTCTTGGGGCATCATATTTCAAAGCATGGTTTAAAAGTGGATAGAGGTAAAGTGATAGTCATGGAATGTCTTCTCCCTCCTACTAGTGAGAAGGGGGTGAGATCGTTCTTTGGTCATGCGGGCTTTTATAGACACTTTATTAAGGATTTTTCCAAAATTGCTAAACCTCTTTGTAAACTACTTGAAAAAGATTGTCCATTTAACTTCAATGATGAATACTTTGTCTCATTTCAGATGCTCAGGAGTGCTCTCACTTCTTCTCCAATACTCGTTACACCGGATTAGAGCTTACAATTTGAACTACATTGTGATGCTAGCGTTCAATCCATAGGAGTGGTGTTGGGGCAAACGAGGGAGAAAAGTTTAGAGCAATCTATTACGCCTCAAAGACATTAAATTCGTGTCAAGTTAATTACACCACAACGGAGAAGGAATTTTTAGCCGTAGTGTATGCTTTTGAGAAATTCCGGCCATACTTGGTTGGAACACAAACTATTGCCTACACGGATCACGCAGTCATAAAATACCTAATGAGTAAGAAAGATGCTAAACCTCGTTTAATCCGTTGGGTGTTGCTTTTGCAGGAATTTGATGTGATTATCAAGGATAAGAAGAGCATGGAAAATATGATCGTGGATCATTTATCTAGATTGGAGAATAGAGATGAGAATGAAGACATGAAGCCGATTGGGAATGAGTTCCCAGATGAAGAAATTTTGCAAGTTGAAGTTGAGCAAGTGTGTACTCTCATGGTGAATGTACCATCTTGGTATGCCGATTATGTCAACTTTCTTGTTTGTGGAATCAAGCCCACGTTGCTCAATGCGTATAAGGTAAAAAGGTTTTATGTTGAAGTGAAGAAGTACTTGTGGGATGAGCCCTTTTTGTTTAAGATTTGCAATGATGGAGTAATAAGGAGATGTGTGGCCGATGAAGAAGTCATGGAGATTCTTGAGCTATGTCTTTCGTCTTTGTGTGGGGTCACTTTGGTCATCAAAAGACGGGGGTTAAAGTCTTACAATCGGGTTTCTATTGGCCTACATTGTTTAAAGATGCAAAGAAGTTTGTGGTTAAATGTGATTGATGTGGAAATATTTGATGTTTGGGGCATTGATTTTAAGGGATCATTTTCCTCATCTAAAGGATATGTGTACATCTTGCTAGCCATGGATTATGTATCAAAGTGGTTGGAGGCAATTCCCACTAAGACAAATGATGTCTTGATTGTTCAAAGATTCTTGAAAAAGAATATTTTTGCTAGATTTGGAGTTCCACGGGCACTAGTGAGTGATGGAGGATCCCATTTTGTGAATAAATTGATGGAGGGAATGTTGAAAAGATATGGAGTGAAGCATCGAGTGGCTACACCTTACCACCCTCAAGCAAATGGTTTGGCGGAGGTTTTCAACCGTCAAATCAAGTTAGTATTGGAAAAGACAATCAATGGAGGGAGGAAGGATTGGTCAGAGAAGCTTGACGATGCCTTATAGGCTTATCGAACGGTTTGTAAAACCATCCTTGGTGTGTCACCGTATCAATTGGTCTATGGTAAATCTTGTCATCTTCTCGTGGAGTTGGAACACCGTGTATTGTGGGCTATTAAACGCCTTAACATGGATGAAGGGGAGAATGGTCAAGCAAGATTGTTGAAGTTGGTTGAGTTAGAGGAGTTTAGAGGAAGAGCATTTGATAACTCAATCATTTATAAGGAGAACATGAAGAGATGGCATGATGCTAAGGTGAAGGAAAAGTCATTTGCTCCCAGGGACAAAGTTCTTGTATTCAACTCGAGGCTTAAGTTGTTCCCCGGAAAGCTTAAGTCTAAATGGATGGGGCCATATGAAGTGCTTGAGGTGTTGAGTGGACATACGTTGAAGCTTAAGGTCCTACTAATGAGTTTGTGGTAAATGGTCATCGGGTGAAAAATTACATATCTCCTTCTCAAAAGGAGATAGTGTATGTGGATACCCTCTCTTCTTGAACTTCTTTGATTGTTTAGTAGTGGAGATTTTATTTTTCTTTTGTTTTATTATTTTCTTGTAGATTTGGTATGTAGGTGGTAAAGCTCATAGAGAAAAAGGAATATGATGAAAGACAAGGGTGCTAAAGGTGGAATGAAAATGTATACCACACCACTCTTTATAAACTTAAATTTTAACACGTGTTAATTTAAGTTTGGGGGTGCGTGGTGGTCATACTTGGATTTTGGAAAATGCACATGAGTCATCACGAGGTAATTTCATGAAGAGCATTGGTGAAAACTATAAGGGTAACTCTCACCACTTTTTGCAAACTTAATTCTCAACTTGTTTCGATTTAAGTCTAGGGGGAGAATGTGTGGTGTGACTCACCATTTGTTTATGCTTGAATGTGTGATGAATCATGTGTGTTTATACTGTATTGTGGCAAAATGGGTCAATTTTGAACTTTTTCTCATGAGTTAGGATTGTTTTGGTATGTTTGGTGATGTTAAAGTGCATGATAATCCTTTATTTAATCATAATTGTGGTGTTAATTATGTGAAGTATTTTTGAGCATGAATAGGGTATATATTAGGAGTGCAAAAATAGGGCAAGATGAGGTACGAAGTGTGAAAAATTAGAAAAACAGGGGAAATTACTGCACGAGCTGTGTTCAATACACTGCCCTGTAGGGATTGGCCGTGTACTAACATCAGAAGAGGCTACTCGCCCAGGGTTAAGGGCGAGATCGGAACTCGAGCCGTGCAGAGAACATGAACACGGGTTGTGTGCAGAGCACGACCCTATAACGCGTAGCCATGCTCGATCGTCAGAAAATGCTACACGGCCATGACCGAGACCGTGTAGCGGAGCACGACCCGGCAGTGCTCGGAGTCAGTTTTTTAAAAGGCTAATCCGTACTCACTTTCACACACGCCCTTCACTCCATACACACCAAATCCACTTCAATCTCCACCATTGTTCGTCGATCTTCATCATCAAGGTTAGTTTTGAGTGATTGTTAGTGAGATTCTTCAATCTTATACACCAAGAACATTTCTCCAAATCCAAAAGTGAAGGTATGAATTCTATGAACCCTAACTTTCTAATTTTTTTCTAGAGTTTGATAGAAATTGAGCAAATCGATGTATTGGCTTTGTGATATAGTGAGTTTTGAATGAGTTATTGATTGTTGAACATACATGTGCCAATTTAATTGTTGAATTGAGAGTGGAATTAGGGTTCATGAGAAAGTTAAATTAGGGGATTTGTGAGAATGATGAAATTGGATGCATATGTTGTGCAAATTGAATTATCATGCCTGTAGAATGCTTAAATTTTAGTCAAATAGATTTAGGTGTTGAGGATTTGGGCATTAGGCAATGTGGATTTTATTTTGAAAGTTCATTGAAAAGTTGTGCATGTCAAGTGTTTGATGAAATGTCTAAGTGAAAATTTTGGCTAAATTTTAGATCATATGTTCATAGTGATTAGTGATGGTTTATTTTGAAACCTATTTGTGCAAGTATGATATGAATTGAGGTATAAGTTCATGGATATTTGAAAGGAGTGATAGTGAAGTGAATGTTGTGGCAAAGCTTGAAGTTAAAATGTTATGAATGTGTAATGTTGATGCATAGTATAGTTCACACTTGGTTAAATAACTAGAGTGAAATTTAAACTTAATGCATTAACATTTTTAATGATGAAATTGAATATGACTTGAACATTGTTGTAAATTGTAGATGGCCGAGAGGAGAGTGAGACCAAGGAATGAGGATTTCATCATCATTACCGATCCAAGGGAATTAGCCAATCTCGATGCTCAACTAATGAAAGATGGGGTCCATCCGGACTACTTTGGGGTAGAATTTGAAGAAGAGTAGGGAAAGTATGTGGTTCGTTGGCAGACACTAACCCCCCAAGATTAAGCCGACCTGATTCCAAGACACAACAACAATGGAAGGGTTAGGAATAGAGGGAGATTTGAGGAAGTTGTTTAGGTTCTCACAAATAGAAGTGTTCTTCGATAAAAGGCCCCCTACTTACTACCATCTAACTGCTGAGTTCATGAGCACATTTCAAGTGAAGAAGGATATGAATGGTTACCCTATTTCAGTTACGTTCCAATTAGACAACGTGATAAGAGAAAAGATTCCTCTACATGTTTTGAATGGATTCTTTAGATGCCCACCATGTCAAGGCCATCAGAGCTTTTATGAAGGAGGTGTTTTTAATCAGCAAGAATGGTGGAAGAGTTTGGTGAATGATGGGACAGAACAAGCAGGACATGTTCCCAGTGCCTCGAAAAGAACTGCAATAAGGAACCCAGTCATGAGGTACCTAGAGAAGATTGTCTCGAACATCATCTTAGGGAGATTTGAGAGTGGAGCAATGAGAGAGAAGCAATTATACATCATGTTTTGTATATATAATGAGCTACCATTGAACATTACAGAACATTTTGTGCAACATGCGGAGAAAGTTGCCAAGAGACAAACTTCTCAAGGTTTGATGTTAGGAGGTATGATTACCATGATTACTCAGGGATTGGGAATAAATCTTACGGGAATGGAAAACAGGATGGTGAGTGAAGGATTGAATTATCAGTAGTTGATAAGGATGGAATTTTTTATCTATAGCTAGGAATCAGTATTGCTTAAGGCAAGAAAAAGGGGCTCTATATCCTTTGCTAGCTCCAGAGCTCACTACGGTGTATACTCGAAGGAGGTTTGCCAATTTGGCAATGACTAGTGCTAATCACTCTAGGGTTGCGAGAGAATTCTATAGAAGAAACAGAGAAGAAGTGGAAGAGGTTCTCAGACAGATGAAGGTTGAAGAGAACATCGAGCTAGCCAACCTGAGAGCGGAACCAGTACCGATGGAAGGAGATGAGCAGAATGCACCATATCAGCAGGTGGAGTTTGAAGAGCAAGCCCCTGAGCCACCACAGTTTAAGGAAGAAGAGCAGCAGCCACCGATGGGACCCGAACATGGCAATGATTAATGGAACTATATGATGGATGAGGTGAGAGATATGAGGCATGTGCAGCAGACATATGGAGCACAGATGAGGGAGATCCGAGAGGTCCAGCAGGAGCATGGTGTGCATATTCAAGAACTGAGAGCTAGACAGCGTCGTAAGGAGTATTACGAGGAGCAGTTGCGGGAGCACTCTAACAACATGGAGGAGATGATGACGATGATGTTCAATTTCCAATTCCCGACACATCCTCGTGCGTACATTCCATGGAATTCCTATCATCCACCTCCACCTCCAGAGCCATGAGGGAGTTATTTTAGTGCTTATCAATCTAGTAGTCCATTTGAAGAATTTTAGACTTGATTTGATTCGTTAGATTTGGATTGGATTGTACTTTTGTTTTGGGAGGTTTTACTTTGGGATTTTATTTTCAGTTTTATGCGATTTACTTTTCGTTATTTTTTATATTTTAGTTTGATTTTCATGATTTGGATGTGATGGGAAATTGATCTTACTTGTTATGGATGTGAATTGATGTGCTTTGATATCTTGAGATGGATGATTTTGTTCATGCATGTTATATGTTTTTGTTATGTTCTTGTTTGGTTAGTCTTTGTTATTATGTTACGTTGGTTTATTTTTATTCTTGTAGGGTTGGTTTTGTGGTATGTTTTGGGAAGGAGTTGAATGTTTTTGAATGTGAGCTATAATGCATTGTTTGTGATAGGTGATGGCAAGCATATTAATGTTTTCTACTAATTAAAATTGTGACATGGATTACCTAATTTATTCAATTTTGAGAAGTATGGATGGTAATTATGTTTCTTTTAATCCAAGAAAAAGCTTGTGAGAGTTGAGCCTCAACCATGCCTCCATGGTTAATTATTGATGAGAGGACCGATTGTACTTAGACAAACTAGAACTTGCTCATGGACTATAGGAACAAAGCCCAAATGGTTGAAATTTGTGATAAGATCTTAGGTCATCCTTGTTAAATGAAGTCATAGCCATACAATTCCTTACCTAAAACATTATCCCTAGTTAACCAATTTGAGTCTATAAGTCTTTTTCTTTGTGATTTAAGAACAATACAAGCCTTGAAAACCCATTTGAGCCTCATATATGTAACCTATGAGTGGGTAATTGAGGATGACGATGGTTTACAAGGGAAGATGTGGAAAATGTGCAAGTAAATGGAAGAAAGTTTAAATCAAGAAAAAGGATGAAAGAGCTCAAGTTAAACGCAAGTGCAACTTCAACAAAAAGTAAAAAAATGAGCAAAATCATAAAATATGCTCAAAGATTACAAAAATCAAAGAAAAACAGTATGACATTCAAAAGAATCTCAATGAATCCATCGTATGTTGATATTTAGTGCTTTTGAACAATTAACAAAGGGATGAAGCTTGAAAGTGAGGAAGTTGGAGAAAGTAATCATCTCTTCGATTATCTACACTTGAATAGTTACTATTACCCAAAGTTTTCTACCCTACCAAAGAGCCTAAACATTACATCCTAAGATAAATACCTATTTGAGCACTTATCGAAACTAGGGTGGCTTGTGAACATAGTCCATGAGCAAGCCTATGGTGAGTCGGTTCTAGATGGTTGATGAGTGTTGTTCAAAACCCTACTCCATAGAGTGTTGAGTGAATTTGATATCCTATGAGAAGCTTGGATTAAAAGGGACTTGATTACTCTTTTGTCATCTTAAGATTAAACTTGTTAATCATTCATGTTATAAGTTTGATGATGTAGGAATACTTAATGTGATTTTGTAGTCCTTATTACTTGTGATGTGCTGTGGTTTATGTTCATTAGATGTTTTTCTAGGTGAAAATTACTCCTCTTTTTTATCATTTTTCGTTGTTCGAGGACGAACAACACTTTAAGTTTGGGGGGTTGATCGTTGTCATTTTCACCTAGATTTTAATGTATTTGTTTGTGGATTTTTGGATGTTCTTATCCGTATTTGTGTGACTTTTTGGTAGAGTTTATGTAATTATGAGAAATGTGATATGGATTGTTAGAAATGTGTAAATGAGCTTAAATATGTGCAAAACAGGATAAGAAATGGAGAAAAATAGAGTCGAGAGCAAAACGGAGAAGGAAGAACAGGGCACGCTTGGACACGCCCCGTATGTAGAACACGGGCCTGTCTGAGGTGGCCGTGTTCGAGCATCAGAACGCCGAGTTCACCCAGGAGAAGGCCATGTTTTGGCGCACGAACTGTGCGCCAGCGCAAGCCCCGTGTGCAGAACACAGGCCTGTATGAGAAGACTGTGCATAGTCGTCAGAAATCGCTACACGCCCATAGGAGAGGCCGTGAGCTGCCACACGAGCTGTGTCCGAGAATACACTGAACACGCCGAACTAGGTGTGCACTACATGATCTATGTGCTGCTACACAGCCCGTGTAGGTACAAAAGACAGATTAAAATTCAGAATGTTTCGGAAGCTTCTAGAAGGTCCCTAAGTGATATAAAAGGTTGACTTGTGCGAAATTTTGAAGAGAGATCAGAATTAAAGCAGTTACACACACTCCACACCACATTTTCACACACTTCTATTTGATTCATCTCTATACATTTGATCCATCCATTTCCCTTGATCTTCAACAATCCAACCATAAAAGGGAAGCCAATCTACTTTTCAATTGTTGATTTTCTTCTTATTTTGGCTCAAATGGAGCAAGCCTTTGAATGTGTTGATCTAAACACAATGTTTAGTGGCTAGTCCTATAGTAAGGCTAATCATATGATTGGTTGAGAAGAATGCTAGATATGTAGGATTTGAGATATTGAATTGAGTTAATTTTGGACTTCCTTTTATGATTAATGAATCATGTTTCATTTTAATATTTGTGTGATTAAATTCTCTATTCATAGTGTTAGGATGTCCATTCCAATATTATGATTAGGTGTTTAATTGAATCAAATATTAAGATGAGCATGCATGTTAGTGTGAGGGGAGGTAAGTCATACCTTTCTTATGCTTAGAACACTCATAGGGGGACACTGAAGAAATTGAGTGAAAAGAACTAAACTTATGATCATTGTACCATAAAGGAATTGAGATTAAGAACAATCCTAGGAGATTTAGACTTGTAAAAGAGTTGAGAAACTAATTGCCTTGGTCATACGGATTAGGGGTAAAAACGTGATTGTTTTTAGTCCACAATTAATGAAGTCCACTATCAAGAGTTATGCATATCTAGCTAGATTCTTAACCATGATTATGATTACCCTTGCTCCCTTTTTAAATGAATTCTATCCATATTCCATTCATCTTATCTCGTGTTCGATATTTGAAACATTTAGTTGTTAATTAAATTCTTAGTTAATTGATTAGAATAATAAGTAGTTGATGAGAGTGAAGATTGCATGTTTGAGTGTCCAATTTAACACCTTTTGATGAAAATTCTTGTTATATATTAGCACAAGTGTCTTGTATTCATTATATGTTAGAAAAAGGTGCACTAGAGGTGTTTTGTTGTGTTTTAGGTGAAAAAATGATGAAAAGTGCAAAGTTGGAGAAAATGTGCAAATTGTACAAGAATGCTGAAAATGCACATCCAACTTTCGTAATTTTTATGTGTTGTTCTTGGTGATCTCGTGAATTATACACAACTCCTTGGTTTGATTGTGTTGGCTTGGGACGAGCAACATGTAAGTTTGAGGGTTTGATGAGTATAATAATTCACGAATATTGTGCCTGGATTTGAGCTATTATGGAGTGTTTGATGGTTGAAATCGGTTGAAAACCGATATATATTGTGAAAAGGCACGAATCAGGTGTTGTTGGAGCTATTTGAGTAGTTTGTCGAAGAAAATCAGAGTGGAAGTGTTGAATACTGAAGAAAGGAAGTCGAAGCCATCCGTTTGGGCGAAGCAGGAGGTCAATTCGACCAGCCCTTCAGGTCGAATTGGCAACATAACATGTACAGAAGGTGGATTCGACCACGACAGGGGGATTCGACCTGGGAATCAGGTCGAATCGAGGTCGAATCAATTTACGGAATTGCCGATTCGACCTCGTCACGTCGATTTGACCAGGGCAGTTGGTTGAAACGAGTGCCTGGGACTTACAGTAGGCTGATTCGACTTCTGATTCTAGCTGTGGTGTTCAATTGGACCTGTTGTTGAGGTCAAATCGATGCTCAGGAACTTACCATATCCATATTTTTACACCGTCAATGTGTTTGATCACTTAAAAAGCCCATTCTAGGCCCGGGAGGTGCAATTACAAGTATAAAAGAAGGCTTATGCAGCAGTAGAGACATCATCTATAATACAAGAGAGCCATAAGAGAGGCCACAACCATACCGCACCCCACAAGGGGGGATCACCCCCCCAACCATCATCCACTTCCTTTTCTCCATCCATCAATCACTTTGAAGATTCATCTATGGAATCAAGAGGAGAATTCAAGACAGAGAAGGACGCGACGACTCCCACATCTAGGGTTTATTCGTTTCCTAATTTATCTTGTATTTTTCGGACATTCGGGTAAGATCTATCCGACACCCATGATTGTTCTTTGCAACATCATGGGCTAGAGCCTTTTTGGTAGAACTAGGATTGTGAAGGGTTGAGTTTACGGTGGTGATCCATGTGAGCTTATATTTTTTGAAGTGTGCTAAAATTCATATGCTCTTGAAATTGATGAAGGAAGTGTACTTGAGTTATATTGTGATATGAAGTTGTATGTGTATTTGTGGGATATTGCTTACCATGAAAAGTGCTCTGTTACTTGTTAAAAACCCATGTGAGATTATGAGCCTTGTTGATCATGTTACATAATCACATGATACTTCTTTCTGGTGAGTATCGTTCTTGTGTGTGTATTCTAGAACTTGCCTCTTGTCTTACTTTAACTACATATGTGTTAGATGATGGGAGATGATTTTAGGTCATCCGTGAAATTATGAGTCACTTAGCCAAATAATTCCCTACCAAATAATTATATATCCGTAGTTAGCCCCGTTGAGCCTAAAAGTCTTATTTCTTTGGCAACCTACGAAGATAGACACTTTGATATCCTATTTGAGCCTTAAAATTCCTATATTTAGTGGAGAATTGTGAAGTTGATTTTGATGGAATTTGGAAGGAATAAAATATTTGGAGCTGTACATGTGATTATGAGCTTATAAATAAGTTGATGAGGGTTAGTGCCCAAAACTGGTACCCCGAGATGTTAGAGGTAGTGCCTGAAACTGGTACATCAAGAAAGGAAAAAAGAAAGAAAAGAATAAAAAGTATGTTGAGCTTGAAGGAAATGAGAGGAAAGAAAATTAGAGGAGCATGAAGCTGGATAGCCTTGAAGTGTAAAAAAATCTGCAGTACACAAGATCTCCAGTTTTAATTCTCTACTAATTGAGTCACTTTATCCATATATTTCCTACCTTAACTAAAGAGCCAACATTACGTCCTAATGAAAGTTCTTTTAGATTCCATTGTCGAATCATACTTTTAGTGGTGGAGAGTTTGAGACTTTTGGCAAGCTTATAGTTACGCATGCACTTGAATTGAATCTGAGCGTAAACACCATTATCCATAAGTGTACATCTTTTATACTTGAGTGCGAGTGATATATACTTCACGAGAGAACATGTTAATGGAGCATTTGAATTGGTGGTAATTGTCTTATCTGGTATGCTATGAATTGATTAATACATATAATGAGAGTTGCATGACCTAAGTTGATGACAATTTTATTTTGAAGAGGGGTATTTGTCATAGTCCTTGTTTCCCCGCTAATTTTCTTGCTATCTCTCTCTCTCTCTTTATTTTTAATTTGTTGCCTCGGGACGAGCAACGGGTAAGTTTGGAGGATTGATAAGAGTGAAGATTAGCTTGTTTGAGTGTCCAATTTAACACCTTTAATGGAAATTCTTGTTATATATTAGCAAAAGTGTCTTATATTCATTATATGTGAGAAAAAAGTGTACTTGAGGTGTTTTGTTGTGTTTTAAGTGGAAAAATGATAAAAAGTGCATAGTTGGAGAAAAAGTGCAATTTGTGCAAGAATGTTGAAAACGCACATCCAACTTTCATAATTTTTATGTGTTGTACTTGGTGATCTCGTGAATTATACACGACTCATTGGTTTGATTGCGTTGCCTCGGGACGAGCAACATGTAAGTTTGGGGGTTTGATGAGTGTGATAATTCACAAATATTGCGTCTGGATTTGTGCTATTAAGGAGTAATTGAAGGTTGAAATCGGTTGAAAACCGATATATATTGTGAAAAGGCACGAATCAGGTGTTGTTGGAGCTATTTGAGTAGTTTGTCGAAGGAAATCGGAGTGGAAGTGTTGAATACTGAAGAAAAGAAGTCGAAGCCATCCGTTAGGGCGAAGTAGGAGGTCAATTCAACCTAAAGAAAGTCAATTCAACCAGCCCTTCAGGTCGAATTGGCAACACAACATGTACAGAAGGTGGATTAGACCACGATAGGGGGATTCGACCTGGGAATCAGGTCGAATCGAGGTCAAATCGATTTACGAAATTCCCGATTCGACCTCGTCACGCCGATTTGTCCAGGGCAGTTGGTCGAATCAAGCACCTGGAACTTACAGTAAGCTGATTTGACTTCTGATTCGACTTGTGGTGTTCAATTCGACCTGTTGTTGAGGTCGAATCGATGCTCGGGAACTTACCATATTCGTATTT
The DNA here is from genome assembly GCA_023678885.1 of Pogostemon cablin. Lineage (NCBI taxonomy): Eukaryota > Viridiplantae > Streptophyta > Magnoliopsida > Lamiales > Lamiaceae > Pogostemon > Pogostemon cablin. The sequence continues at coordinate 20,056,776 of CM042956.1, forward strand.
TTACACCGTCAATGCGTGTGATCACTTAAAAAGCCCATTCTAGGCTTGGGAGGCATAATTACAAGTATAAAAGAAGGCTTATGCAGCAGTAGAGACATCATCTATAATACAAGAGAGCCATAAGAGAGGTCACAACCATACCGCACCCCACAAGGGGGGATCACCCCCCAACCACCATCCACTTCCTTTCCTCCATCCATCAATCACTTTGAAGATTCGTCTGTGGAATCAAGAGGAGAAACAAGAGGAGAATTCAAGACATAGAAGGACGCGACGACTCCCACATCTAGGGTTTATTCATTTCCTAATTCATCTTGTATTTTCTGGACATCCGGGTAAGATCTATCTGAAACCCATGATTGTTCTTCGCAACATCATGGGCTAGAGCCTTTTTGGTAGAACTAGGGTTGTGAAGGGATGAGTTTATGGCGGTGATCCATGTGAGCTTATATTTTTTGAAGTGTGCTAAAATTCATATGTTCTTGAAATTGATGAAGGAATTGTAGTTGAGTTATATTTTGATATGAAGTTCTATGTGTACTTGTGGGATATTGCTTACCATCAAAAGTGCTCTGTTACTTGTTAAAAACCCTTGTGAGATTTTGAGTCTTGTTGGTCATGTTACATAATCACATGATACTTCTTTCTGGTGAGTATCGTTCTTGTGTGTATATTCTAGAACTTGCCTCTTGTCTTACTTGAAACTACATGTGTGTTAGATGATGGAAGATGATTTTAGGCCATCCTTGAATTTATGAGTCACTTAGCCAAATAATTCCCTACCAAATAATTATATATCCGTAGTTAGCCCCGTTGAGCCTAAAAGTCTTATTTCTTTGGCAACCTACGAAGATAGCTACTTTGATATCCTATTTGACCCTTAAAATTCCTATATTTAGTGGAGAATTGTGAAGTCGATTTTGATGGAGTTTGGAAAGAATAAAATATTTGGAGCTGTACAAGTGATTATGAGCTTATAAATAAGTTGATGAGGGGTAGTGCTCAAAACTGGTACCCCGAGATGTTAGAGGTAGTGCCTGAAACTAGTACCTCAAGAGAGGAAAAAAGAAAGAGAAGAAGAAAAAGTATGTTGAGCTTGAAGGAAATGAGAGGAAAGAAAATTAGAGGAACATGAAGCTGGATAGCCTTGAAGTGTAAAAAAATCTGCAGTACACAAGATCTCCGATTTTAATTTTCTACTAATTGAGTCACTTTATCCATATATGTCATACCTTAACCAAAGAGCCAACATTACTCCATAATGAAAGTCCTTTTTGATTTCATTGTCGAATCATACTTTTAGTGGTGAAGAATTTGAGACTTTTGGCAAACTTATAGTTATGCATGCACTTGAATTGAATTTGAGCGTCAACACCATATCCCATAAGTGTACATCTTTTACACTTTATTGTGAGTGACATATATTTCCCGGGAGAACATGTTAATGGAGCATTTGAATTGGTGGTGATTCTCTTATCTGGTATGCTATGAATTGATTATTACATGTAATGAGAGTTGCATGACCTAAGTTGATGACAATTGTATTTTGAAGAGGGGTATTTGTCATAGTCCTTGTTTCCCCACTAATTTTCTTACTATCTCTCTCTTTATTTTTATTTTGTTGTCTCAGGACGAGCAACGGGTAAGTTTGGGGATTGATGAGAGTGAAGATTAGCGTGTTTGAGTATCCAATTTAACATCCTTTGATGGAAATTCCTGTTATATATTAGCACAAATGTATTATATTCATTATATGTGAGAAAAAGGTGCACTTGAGGAGTTTTGTTGTGTTTTAGGTGGAAAAAAGGATGAAAAGTGCAATGTTGGAGAAAAGGTGCAATTTGTGCAAGAATGCTGAAAACGCACATCTAACTTTCGTAATTTTTATGTGTTGTACTTAGTGATCTCGTGAATTATACACGACTCCTTGGTTTGATTGTGTTGCATCGGGACGAGCAACATGTACGTTTAGGGGTTTGATGAGTGTGATAATTCACGAATATTGCGTCTGAATTTGTGCTATTATGGAGTATTTGAAGGCTAAAATCGGTTGAAAACCGATATATATTGTGAAAAGGCACGAATCAGGTGTTGTTTGAGCTATTTGAGTGGTTTGTCGAAGGAAATCAGAGTGAAAGTGTTGAATACTGAAGAAAAAAAGTCGAAGCCATCTGTTTGGGCGAAGCAGAAGGTCAATTTGACCTGAATGAGGTCAATTTGACCAGCCCTTCAGGTCGAATTGGCAAAACAACATGTACAGAAGGTGGATTCGACCACGACAGGGGGATTCGATCAGGGAATCAGGTCGAATCGAGGTCAAATCCATGTACAAAATTGCCATTTTGACCTCATCTAATTGATTTAACTAGGGCAGTTGATCGAATCGAGCGCTTGGGACTTACAATAGGCTGATTCGACTACTGATTCGACTTGTGGTGTTCAATTCGACCTGTTGTTGAGGTCGAATCGATGCTCGGGAACTTACCATATCCATATTTTTACACTGTCAATGCGTGTGATCACTTAAAAAGCACATTCCAGACCTGAGAGGTGCAATTACAAGTATAAAAGAAGGCTTATGCAGCAGTAGAGACATCATCTATAATACAAGAGAGCCATAAGAGAGGTCACAACCATACCGCACACCACAAGGGGGGATCACCCCCCAACCATCATCCTCTTCCTTTCCTCTATCCATCAATCACTTTGAAGATTCGTCTGTGGAATCAAGAGGAGAACCAAGAGGAGAATTCAAGACAAAGAAGGACGCAACGACTCCCACATCTAGGGTTTATTCATTTCCTAATTTATCTTGTATTTTCCGGACATCCCGGTAAGATCTATGCGACACCCATGATTGTTCTTCGTAACATCATGGGCTAGAGCCTTTTTGGTAGAACTATGGTTGTGAAGGGTTGAGTTTATGGTGGTGATCCATGTGAGCTTATATTTTTTGAAGTGTGCTAAAATTCATATGCTCTTGAAATTGATGAAGGAAGTGTACTTGAGTTATATTGTAATATGAAGTTCTATGTGTAATTGTGGGATATTGCTTACCATGAAAAGTGTTCTATTACTTGTTAAAACCCCTTTGTGAGATTTTGAGCCTTGTTGATCATGTTACATAATCACATGATACTTCTTTTTGGTGAGTATCGTTCTTGTGTGTATATTCTAGAACTTGCCTCTTGTCTTACTTGAAACTACATGTGTGTTAGATGATGGGAGATGATTTTAGACCATCCTTGAATTTATGAGTCACTTAGCCAAATAGTTCCCTACCAAATAATTATATATCCGTAGTTAGCTCCGTTGAGCCTAAAAATCTTATTTCTTTGGCAACCTACGAAGATAACCACTTTGATATCCTATTTGAGCCTTAAAATTCCTATATTTAGTGGAGAATTGTGAAGTTGATTTTGATGGAGTTTGGAAGGAATAAAATATTTGGAGCTGTACAAGTGATTATGAGCTTAAAAATAAGTTGATGAAGGGGAGTGCCCAAAACTGGTACCCCGAGATGTTAGAGGTAGTGCCTGAAATTGGTACCTCAAGAGAGGAAAAAAGAAAGAGAAGAAGAAAAAGTATGTTGAGCTTGAAGGAAATGAGATGAAAGAAAATTAGAGGAGCATGAAGCTAGATAGCCTTGAAGTGTAAAAAAATGTGCAGTACACAAGATCTCCGGTTTTAATTCTCTACTAATTGAGTCACTTTATCCATATATTTCTTACCTTAACCAAAGAGCCAACATTACGTCCTAATGAAAGTTCTTTTTGATTCCATTGTCGAATCATACTTTTAGTGGTGGAGAGTTTGAGACTTCTGGCAAGCTTATAGTTACGCATGCACTTGAATTGAATCTGAGTGTAAACACCATGTCCCATAAGTGTACATCTTTTACACTTGAGTGCGAGTGATACATAATTCCCGGGAGAACATGTTAATGGATTTGAATTGGTGGTGATTGTCTTATCTGGTATGCTATGAATTGATTATTACATGTAATGAGAGTTGCATGACCTAAGTTGATGACAATTGTATTTTGTAGAGGGGTATTTGTCATAGTCTTTGTTTCCCCGCTAATTTTCTTACTATCTCTCTCTCTTTATTTTTATTTTATTGTCTCGGGACGAGCAACTGGTAAGTTTGGGGGATTGATGAGAGTAAAGATTAGCGTGTTTGAGTGTCCAACTTAATACCTTTTGATGAAAATTCTTGTTATATATTAGCGCAAGTGTCTTATATTCATTATATGTGAGAAAAAGGTGCACTTGAGGTGTTTTGTTGTGTTTTAGGTGGAAAAATGATGAAAATTGCAAAGTTGGAGAAAAGGAGCAATTTGTGCAAGAATACTGAAAACGCACATCCAACTTTTGTAATTTTTACGTGTTGTACTTTGTGATCTCGTGAATTATACACGACTCCTTGGTTTGATTGCGTTGCCTCGGGACGAGCAACATGTAAGTTTGGGGGTTTGATGAGTGTGATAATTCATGAATATTGTGCCTGGATTTGTGCTATTATGGAGTGTTTGAAGGTTGAAATCGATTGAAAATCGATATATATTGTGAAAAGGCACGAATCGGGTGTTGTTGGAGCTATTTGAGTGGTTTGTCGAAGGAAATCGGAGTGGAAGTGTTGAATACTGAAGAAAGGAAGTCGAAGCCATCCGTTTGGGCGAAGCAGGAGGTCAATTCGACCTAAAGGAGGTCAATTCGACCAGCTCTTCAGGTCGAATTGGCAACACAACATGTACAGAAGGTGGATTCGACCACGACAGGGGGATTCAACCAGGAAATCAGGTCGAATCGAGGTCTAATCGATTTACAGAATTACTGATTCGACCTCGTCACGTCGATTCAACCTGGGCAGTTGGTTGAATCGAGCGCTTGGGACTTACAGTAGACTGATTCGACTTCCGATTCGACTTGTGGTGTTCAATTTGACCTGTTGTTGAGGTAGAATTGATGCTCGGGAACTTACCATATCCGTATTTTTATACCGTCAATGAGTGTGATCACTTAAAAAGCCCATTCCAGGCCTGGGAGGCGCAATTACAAGTATAAAAAAAGGCTTATACAGCTGTAGAAACATCATCTATAATACAAGAGAGCCATAAGAGAGGCCACAACCATACCGTACCCCACAAGGAGGGATCACCCCCAAACCATCATTCACTTCCTTTCTTCCATCCATCAATCACTTTGAAGATTCGTCTGTGGAATCAAGAGGAGAACCAATAGGAGAGTTCAAGACAAAGAAGGACGTGACGACTCCCACATCTAGGGTTTATTCGTTTCCTAATTTATCTGGTATTTTTCGGACATCCGGGTAAGATCTATCCAACACCCATGATTGTTCTTCGCAACATCATGGGCTAGAGCCTTTTTTGGTAGAACTAGGGTTGTGAAGGTTTTATCTAGTTAATTGAACTTTCGTGTGTACACTCCGTACAACACTACTTGTGAATATATTTTATATATGATTGTGCTTTATTAATCCATACTCACGGTCATTTTGTGCATCATTAACTATTATGTAGAGTCTGATTACATATCTTGGTTATTGATTGTGTGCGTTCACTACTGAGCAGGATTCCATGTTATGATTCTAAGTGAGGGGACTCCGAAGCTTCATTAGAACTATCATATATGAATACTTATTAATTGAATTGAATTCGGGTTAATAAATAGGATAAAGAGGATAATTTCATAGTACCTATAAAGGGAGATCATATCGGATTAGGGTAACAATCCTAGAGGGAAATAATTGATACTGATAGTACCCAGAAAGGGGGTGAAATTATATCTCTTACTCCGAGGTTATTCACACGTGTTACACGCATGTTTACTTATGTCTATAGAGTAGATATGCATGGTTTAGTGATGCGTCTATATTCCACAAGGCAGAGTCGGACACCAACACACGGAAGGGAAGTTAAGTAGTAAAACTGAATTTTCCTTGAGCTACCTATTCTCCTACTTGATCCACTTTCGTATTCTTCAAGTGACTTTATTTTATTTTTTATTTTAGTTACTTTTTTAGTAGTTTAATCATTCAATCCTCAAACAATATTTCCATAATCATCTTAATTAATATTGATAATAATTAAATTGATAATACGCCGTTCTTTGGGTTCGATATTCACTTGGTCACCTTTCGAAACTATAATTGATATCCTTCATACTTGGGGATTAATTGTGTGTTGAAAAAACGCTCATCAGTTGTCTAAATACCAAACCTTCAATCTTGACATTCTTACAAAGCATATATCAATGACATATCCGGATATAATCATAAGTTTACTTTCCCTTGGGACGATATACTTATAAATTTTGTTGTTTGGTCACACCTGTACAACAACGATAGTCTCTTACTCCAAAAATATTTTACCGAAAATGCAACTAAGAACAATACTGACTATATAGGAGAACTTGATCTTAATCCCTATACAATAACCTCGACACGTAAGCTAGTATGTATCTCTTTGATTCATCAATGGGTGAGATATATATATTAAATTAACAAACTCGGTGAGTTGGGAAATAGTGTTGTCTCTATGGTATGCTGTTGATTGTAGAAGGGATTTGTGTCCTATTAAATAGGTTGATGATGTCACCTTGAGGAGCTCATAAGGATTATCATGTAAACTCTGCACGTGGATTTATTCCGGCATGATAACAAGGTTGAGTGGTATTACTCTTGGATGAGATATTAATTTACGGACAACTAATTAATGGAGTTGTCCATAAATTAATTAATTAATGAGCATTGTATATCTTAAATATGGGGAGACTAACAGGCTCGTAATAAGAAGGAGTCCATAACGTAATTTGGGATTGGAGCGGCATTGCAGCAATAATATTTTAATGGACTATATTATTATTATTGGACTTAAGTATAAGTTGTGGGCTAAACTTGGATACTTAAGTTCAATGGAGGCCCGACTCTAATTTCTCCTCCTGGTCCCTGTTGTAGCCAATATATAAGTCATCTCTATGATTCGGGAACCCTAATTAATCACGCCTATTAACATGAATTAGAGGGAGGAGAGCAGATTGAGAGGATCTTGAAGATCGTCGCCCACACTACGTCAAGATTGGACTTGGGAATACAAAGAAGATCAAGAGGTTGTTTTTTGTAACTTTTTTTCTTCAACATACCCTGGTGAAAGGTAATGTGAACTTTTATTCTTACTTCCACTGATGTAGAATCGCATGGAACCCTAAAGGTTCACATTAACTAAACGATCGAATGCCAACAGGCAGCGTACTAGTGGAGGACGCGATGGCAAGAGAGACTTAGTAAAACCTTAATAAAGTTCAATTTATGTGACTATTATCAAACCCAAAGGACATACTATTATTAATTTAATTATATTCTAACTTATTAAGACTATTATGGTAAAATAGTTGTGTGATTAAGTAACCAATAACTAAGTAATTAAAATAAAAATTAAAATAAATACCAGTAGAGATTGAACGAAAGTGAATAAGTGAGAAGATAGGTAGTCCTTCGGGCCATCTAGTTTTACTCATTAATTTCTCTTCCGTGTATCAATATCCAACTCTGCCTTGTGGAGTATGGAAGCATCACTAAACTATGAAAATCTACTCTATAGACACAAGTAAATAAGCGTGTGACACGTGTGAATCTCCTTGGAGCAAGAGATATAACTCACTCCCCTTTCTAGGTACTATCAGTATCAATTATTTCCCGTGCACTAAGTACTCTAACCTGATATGATCTCCCTTTATACGTACTACGAAGTTATATTCTTTATCCTACTTATTAATCCGAATAAGATTCAATTAACAAGTATTTATATAAGATAGTTCTAATGAGACTTTGGAATCCATTCACTTAGAATCATAACATGGAATCCTACTCAGCAGTAAACGCACTCAATCAATAATCAAGATATGTATTCAGACTCTACATAACAATTAATGATGCATAAAACAACTCTGAGTATGAATTAAAAATGCATAATCTTATATAAAATAAACCACAAGTAGTGTTGTATGGAGTATACACACGGAAGTTCAATTAACTTATAAAACCTTCATAAACTTTAGAACTATCAAAGCGGTTCTAGCCCATGATTGATCGAAGAACAATTATGGTGGTTGCATAGATCTTACCCATAGTCTTGAAAATTACAAGATAAATTAAGATGCGAAGTAAATCCTAGATGCGGGCGCCGTCGCGTCTCTCTCCGTCTTGAATCTTCACTTGGTTCTCACTTGATTCGACAGACGAATCTCTCTCCACAGCTCCGTGAATGGTGGTAGGGTTTCGGATGTTATATAGAATGAAAGGTGGTGGTGAACTCCCTTTTTGGTTGACTTGGTAAGGAGATACTGATGACATTTACAAGACTTTTTCAAAACTACATTTGTTTGCAGGTTTACCCTCTCAATTTACTATCTCTCCCTCTCTCTTACATCAACATAGTTTTACTCTTGGCAGAATCATCTCTTATTTTAGTAATTCTTTATATAATTGCAAGTCCAAGCAGGACAACAATTACATAAAAGTGTAGGATCATTAGTCATTAATTAGAATGTTTTGTGACAAATGTATTTATTACACCTAGCATTCTCTCCATTTAATACTTGGTTTTACTCCTGTTTTTGGCTCTTTACGTGATGAAACCTAATAAGTTCTAGGCTTATGAGTTTCTCATCCACTTTCACGAATAACAGCAAGGTGATAAAATTATAGTTTTCGGTGACAATCTATTTGCACTGACTGAGTATGCAATGAAGCTTCAGAAACCTATGAGTTACGGTGCCACCAGGTCCGTGTACTTTATTTTGGTGAGAAATTATGCACTTAAGCTTATCTGAATCATAGGTCCTAATTCTAAATTTTCTTTTGCTTCCACCCTGAACGAACAAAAATTCTTGATGCATCTGTTCTCCAGTGAATGTTTTGTTGAATGCATTTGAATGAAATTTGTGAAAGGACTTTCTTTTAGATGATATTTAGCCAGTTGGAAATTAGTTGTAAGCGATTTGTACCATGATAACATAACTCCATAATTTTTTGATATCTTTCTCCCATTTATATCGACTAACATTTATATCTCTTTATGTTCTTGAAGTTCTCACCTTCTTTCCCACACTTAGAAAGTTATTTGTGTTTCAACCATGTATTGAATTTTTCTTCGGTGTAGTGCAGATCAGATATTGTTGTCTTTTGAGAAAATGCATGCTTATGCAGGTTGAGCATCCTACTCAAATACATCTATTTGCTTTGGTTTAAGGTTGGAATTTTGTAGTCACTTGATCGGGTGGAAGGTTAGCTATTGGAAGATTAGGCTCGCTTTGTGAACAAGTGTTCTAGGATTATTTACTACTATTATCTTATTTTACTATGAAAAAGAGTTTTATTGCTTACATTGTTGAGTTGCAAGGATATGAGGTTATTTAACTTATTTTGGTGATATTGGTGTTTTGGGTCTCATAGTAAATTTCTTTCATTTTCTAAATCTATTTTTATTATTTAAGACACTTTTCAAGATAGTTAATTTCTTTAAATGATCTCTCTTTTATGTTATGCTATAATTTTTGTCTCGATTTTTTTTTTCAGTCTTAAATTTTCATCCTCATAAAATAAACTATTACTGAACCATACATACATGCAGGATCGAACTGTGATTAACTATGGCTTACTGATTTACATAATTATAAACAAGGACTTTTATGGATTAAGAAACTAACCGGCATCCTATTAGACAGATTATGCTTAAAATGTCTTCAAAAAGTCCTAAAACGCCTTTCAAACGGCTAAGACGGACACACAGAAGACCACATAGCATAAATATGAATTATAAGGCCAGTCAATATAAATAATCCTACCTTAAATCATTACAGCATAGCATAGTCATCAATACAGTATAATCTAAACATGAATCATATAATTACCAGTTTAACATTATAGATAGTCATGGATCAACACATAATTTGTTTAGCCTATGAGGCTAAACATGAACATGATTAATAATAGTATTAAACAATATAAGAAATAAAATGAAAATACTTACAAAGTTTTATACAGTAGAAGTATTATTACAAGATTATAAAATTTTTACAAGGAAGAAGGGGGGTTGCTCAGCACATGAGCTACAAGCTTTGATCAGAGAGAAGGGGGATTTCTGATCGATGCCTACAAATGAAAACTTCTAACCTATTTATACAAAATGAAAACGCGTCCCAACAGTGGAAAACGCGTGAATGTACAGAGAAAAGCCGAAATTTTCGGCATGTACAGTAATATTCCTGCAACAAAGTCAAAAGATGAACAGTATTTTGTCTGCCAAATAACGTAAGTAATGACGTTATTTTGCTACAGTATGAATAGTATCTTGTCTGTTAATAACGTAAGCAATGACGTTATTATATGATTGTGATCTGAGGTCTATTTTCCTCCAGACTTCTTTGATGAAGAAGATCCTTCTTTTCTTGGTGCCAATTTTTCTATCAAAGTATCATTTAATGAGTCAAATATATCATCTATATTGACTTCATTAAGATCTTCATTTGGATCTTGAGCATCCTGTATTTCTTCAGATGCTGCTGAGTCATCTTTATCATCTTTAAATTGAGATAGGAGACTCTTTTTCATTTCTTTAATATATTCAGCTATCATCTGCTGCTTATTCAAATTTTCTGATCTCATTATTGCCTTTTTAATAATGTAATCAAAAGGCGAGTATGACTGAGTATTTTTTAGTTGTTCCTCATATGAACAAACCTGTTTCTCTATTAGAGAAAATGTCTCATCACCATTCATTCTTCCAGTTAAGGGATCAATTTCCACCAATTTCTCCCAGAACTTTACATGATAAGTTCTTAATAAGCATGGGATACCCGTTTTGGTATAACCAAATTCTGGTTTCCACTTCAAAATCCATGGTAATGAAAATTCTATGAAAAAGTAACAAGAAGCTATTCCTTCTATTACAATTTTTGAATTTTGTCTATCTATCATTCTGGGAGAAACATCTACCCATTTTATAAAACAATCTTTGGTTTCTACTGGCAATATCTCCGGTATGGGACCATAACAATTACACCAATGGATAAACCAATTTGGTATTTCAAGATTATAAATCTTAGAACATATTTTGATAAACCATGTATGATGTCTTTTATCATTTTCATAATTTAGGAATTTTTCAAATGCATCACAATAATCCCAGTAATTGTATTTAATGACTGCTTTTGTGACATCATGCTGCATTGATTTCTCCCTTAGAGGAGAAATTCCCCATTCTTCCAAAGATATAATCTTTTTTATCAATACTTTACTGAAGCTATAAATTTCTTCATTATTACCAGTAGTGAAATGTTTGATATCACAGCTTTCACTCTTTATCAATATTTGTTCATAGTATCCTCGAGACTTATAAGTCCTCATTTCATTGGAACCATTATCCAAATATCTATTCATTAAAAACCATGGATCATCAGTCCATTTGAGATCCCTATCTTCTAATTTGAAGATTATTTCTTCATAGTCTTTTCTGAAATATTTTTCATGGTATTGAATATTTGCCACAATATTGGCGAAGGTAGTATTAGTAGGAGTATCACTCCTTTCTATTTCCATTTCTTCAAACTCTTGTGACAAATTTTTGTTCACAAGTTTTCTTTTTCCATGCTGAGATATAATCTCAGGAGCTTTACCTTTGTCTGTAGGAGTGTTAGGGGTATAACCCCTACTCCTTCCACCTCTTCCTCTCCATGGGGAGGAAGACCCACTACCCCGTCTCATTCCTGCAATTGAAATATTCACGGGTTAGAAAATCTGGAAGATTATTATCTTCTCTTTTCTTATGTATAATATTAAAATCAAAAGGGGCTAAATGAGCCTGCCATCTAGCAAACATCTGCTTAGAAACATCATGTTTAAAATCTTTATTAAACATAAATCTAACTGCACTACAATCAGTGACAATAGTAAATTTTTGATTGTATAAATCATCCTGAAATTTTAATACACATTTTACTATAGCAAGAATCTCTTTTGCAATAGTAGCATAATTTATCTGTGCATCTCTCCATTTTCCAGAATGGAATCTAATTAAATGCACTTGTTTATTATCTGGATTTTTCTGGGTAAGAATCCCTCCAAATCCTATATCAGAAGCATCAGCTTCTATAAACTTCTCCCAATTAGGGTTGCTAATCATTAAGCATGGTAATGATTTAACATTTTTCTTAATATTCTTGACTGCATTAGTATGACTATCAGTCCATGGTTTGGGATTTTTCTTTAATCTATCATATAAAATAGATGTATCTTTTACCAAATTATAATAATAAGGAGCAATATAATTAAGGCTTCCTAAGAATCTTTGTAACTGAGTTTTTTCAGTTATTATATCAGGAAATTTATCAGCAAAATCTATGCTTCTATTAATAGGAATTATATTTCCCTTTTCAATAATATGTCCTAGAAATTTTATTCTAGTCTGAAATAAATCCATCTTTGGTTTAGATATAACTAGACCATTTTGTTTTATCAAACGCTTAAATATATGCAAATGCTTAAAATGCATTTCAATGGTTGTTGAATAAATCAAAATATCATCAATATAGACAATTATAAATTCGCTATATGGAGTAAATATATCATTCATTATCTTCTGAAATTCAGAAGGAGCATTTTTAAGCCCAAATGGCATAACATTCCATTCATAATGTCCAATTGGAACATTGAATGCTGTTTTATATCTATCAGACTTATTGACCTGGATTTGCCAATATCCTGATTTTAAATCAAATTTTGAAAATATTAGACCATTATAAAGTCTGTCTAATAGATCCTTTTTATTCGGAATTGGATGTCTAATCCATTTTAGAACTTTATTAAGAGGTTTATAATTAATAACCAATCTAGGAATACCTCTTTCTATTTCAGAATGTTTATTAACATAAAATGCAGTACATGACCACGGCGATTGAGAATGACTTATTAGTCCTTTTTGTAGTAAGGATTCAATCTCCTTTTTACATAATTCTAAATATTCTGAATTCATCTGACAGGGTCTAGTCTTTGTCGGAATATTTCTTTCATTGAAGTCTTCCTCATAAGGAAGAGAAATAATATGCATTTTTCTATCCCAGAATGCATTGGGATGTTCATTACATATATCTAATGAAAGTTCATTTTTCAAAATACTAATTTTATCCTGTAATTTAGGATTTTTTAATTGTTCATCAATAGTAACAAGATTAATTTCTTGTTTCAAGAATCCTATCTGATTTTGCTTAGCTTTGATATTATCAAAAAGACTATGCAATTTTTCGTAATAGGTTCTACCATAAATTCAAGAAAAATATCTTTTCCTTGAAAAGTTCCCATTATCCCTTTATTATCAATATTTTTTATGGGATAAATATTATTTAAAAATGGCGTACCAAGTATAATTTGGTTTGAAATATTTTTTGCCAATATAAAGCTCTGCGCAATACATTTACCATTAATGCATACATAAGCTTTAGGTATTTTATAATTTATTTGGAGTTTATCACCACCAGCATGCCATAATGTATGACTTGTTTTATGAAAATATCTAGTAGGAATCAATCCTTCCTGTATAACATTCAAATCTGCTTCACTATCAACAAGAGCAATAAATAATTTTGTATAATGATTATCAATCAATAATGATATCTTAATATACCATTTTTGAGATATAACTGTTTCTATAGTAGAAAGAAAGTTATCTTTCTCTACTATTGGTAAATCACTAATCTCATCTGAAAGAATTTCATTCTTTTCTTTAATATTATTTTCTATTAAAATTTTGAAATTAAAAAAATTATTTTAAAAAAATATATCTTCCGTGGAAAGAATTATTGATATTAGAAAAATATTCGCCCAATTTCTTTTCACTCTTAGTAATAATTATATGTATTTTATTCCTGTTATAAGTGTGTATTGAATTATTGTTTTTGAAATTATAAATAAATTTAAAAAAATGTAAAGGAAATAAATGTTATTTTTTAACATTTTTTCTTTTAATTAAATCAAATTTAAATGTGCCTAATGATAAGCTAGATACAAAATGTTATTGTAATTTTTTTTCCTTTAATTAAATTAAATTAAATTTGAAAATAGTATTCTCATGATCTCATGATAATGATAGAATTCTACAAATTGATATATTTAATTTAATTGAAACGAAATCAAATGATTTTAATATGTTAATTAATAAACTGATTAGATTGTAATTTTGAATTAATTATCCACTCATTTCACAACCATCCCATACAAACACTGTTTACGAGGGATGTCCTATACTATATAGGAGTATATATTTCATGTTATAAAGAAGATTAATTTATAAATATTCTATTCCATTAATACATTATATCATATTATATAATTTTAAAAATATAGTATATTTTTTATGATAATATTATATTAATATTCTTGCCCAATCTCACGGGTGTATTACTACTTAGATATATATATATATATATTCGAGTCACCAGATCAAAATTGGGTATGTGAAAGCCTAATGACCACGAATAAATTAGATATATATATTCGGGTTACCGGATCAAAATTGACCCAATTAAACCTTAACAACTGGGTACATTAACTTTTGTCATATGTAAATTTTATCCGATAAAATTGAGGTGTGACAATATGAGACAGTCTCACAAATTTTTTTGCCAATGTTATATTCTTAATTAATGTACATGCAAAAACCTAACAATACTTTGTTACTAATAATAATAATAAGGGTGACGCTATTGCCACCCGAAATTTTACTAAGAGCACTCGAAAATTAAAAAAATATATTGTGAAAATACGTATTTAACCTTCATTCATTAAATCTAAAATTCATACACTCAACACTTTAATTGCTTTTGTACACCCAATCTAAATGCACCTACGCACCCAACTTGACAAAGCAAATAAATCTTGTATTTAGAACATCATCTTCTTCATCAATCTTTTTCTAACCCAGCATGATTTTTTTGAAAACTATTTTTTATTATCTGTCGCCTGGAATCTCGACGACCACCCTAGAGGATGATTTCACAAATTTAAGGAAAAAAAAACAGTGCAAATAGAATAGAAGTAAAAAAAAAGGCTCCATTTTCGTAATCTGGAAATCGTTTCTGCAAATTCCAATAACATTGGCTACTGAGGAAACCAAATCATCACATAGGAACAAGAATATCCAACAAATTAATAGACACATGGTCAATCAGAATTTGAATACCGCTAACAATTATTTGGGTTAAAAATTATTTCATGTCAAATAGTGTTTTATCCTATATGATAATTTGCGCATAATTTTGTTCTCTTTAATTGGCAAATTAGTTAAAGAATGATTTTCAGAAAATCATATGCAGAAATATTTTTATAGCTTCGTGATATTTAAGAATGTTTTAATACTATGAGAGAGAATTTTTGTTTAATACAGTTTGAGTTGGGAGATTGATTGGATTGGGTGTGCAAAGTAATTTAGATGTTGAATAATAAATTTTGAAAGTTTTATTATAGGGGTATAATAGTATTTTCATAATATATTTATGGGACTTTCGGTGCTTTCAGTAAGGACTGCAAAATTTGGGCTTTTAAGGAGTCTAGTGGATGAGGCCATGCTATGGAGTCCAGTGTATGAGCCCATGATTGGGTGGCTGGGTTTATGAATTAGAGCGTCAATTCAAAGCCTAACGAACCATTTCTCTCTCTCAAGTCCACACAAGCATATCAGCGAGAATTTCACTGGAACTAGTCGTTGAATTCCAGGAAATTGGAGATCTCTCTCCTCCCCATTTTCCAAATCCAAATCCAAATCCTACTACTGTTTTTCACTATGACTGCGAATTCGGAGCTGTACGAACTGGTAAACGGGTCATCCGAACCCGAACCTTCAGCGGCTGCACCTTCGTCCGCCGATCCAAATCCTCAGCTCCCTGATCCCGAACACACCGATGTCCAATCGCCTGATGCTGAAAGATCCGGAGAAGCGCAAGCAGTCAATGAGGAGGCGTCGAATTCTGCGCCGGAAGAAGAAATTTCAAATGAGTTAAGTGGTGGGCATTCACGCCCTGCGGAGTCCAGCCCAGATACGGAGATTGATCCGAAGCTGGGGAATGCGGAAGGGAATCGGACTTTTACTATGAGAGAACTGCTGAACGAATTGAAGAATGGTGATGCCAATGGCAATGATGGAAGAGAGGTGGATACTCCTCGTAGGTCAGTTAATTGCAGTAGCAGTTTTGAAGGAGACTTGATCATATGTACAGTTGGTTATAGTGGGATCAGATTTTTTTTAGATTAATTGGGTTTTGGAGTTCTCTTTTGCGCCTAAAATTTTTTGTAATCTAACTTCGAGGAGATAGTTGATACAAATTTATTGGTAGTGTGGTGATCACTGCATTTTTTTATAGCCTAGATCCTGTTGAGCTGAAAATGTTGGTATCAAGGATCTGTGTTCCTAGGTGTTATGCGGACATTTTAGGAATCAACTTGTTCATTGGCGTTTAAGTTATTCAAGTTAGAAAAAAATGAGCTGGAACATAAAAAAATTGTATTCTAGGAAACAGGAATGTCCAGCTTATGAACAATATGAATGCCTTAGAGAATTTTGAGTGTGATGAACTGATAAATGCGATTTAATTGGCCGTTTATAAGTTCCTCTACATATTCCCTCCATTTGTCACTAAAAATATGTCAAGGGTTACAGTGATTTTGCAGAGTTGTTATCAAATTCTACAGTCTATGTTGTCCTTTAGGATTCTTTTTCTATGATTTCAACTTTAATGGTCAATGTGTATACTCTTCATAAGCACTAGAATGGGCACAAGTGTTGTAAAAAACTACAAAGGGATTGATTACTTCTGCCTACTGGAAATCATGCAAACATTTGCTATTATAGTGAATGTTTCTCTCCTTAATTATTTATTTATTTATATTTTTATGTGCTTTGCAGATTACCAAACGTCTATGTTCTTATTGTACTTTGGGATTTTTAAATCCGTCCTAAAGCCTGCCTTATGCAATCACTACAAACACCACACAAACAATAATATAATAATAGACAACCACTCTTCTTGTACATGATCTGTCATACAAACAGAAACCGAAATCACACTGTTACTCAAAATCCACTTGATTATGGAACCTGGTTTTCAGAATTTGCTTGAAATCCAAAAAGAACGTCACCCTATGATTTCGGTTTCTGTTTGTATGACATGAAGCTTTATTTCCTCAGGGATTGTAAATCCTTCTGGTTAAGCTGCTTCATGAAAGAGAATGAATTCGGTAATATTTTCTGTGTTGGAGCATTTCATATATGAATTCGGTAATATTTTCTGTGTTGGAGCATTTCATATTTACAGTAAAGGTTTCAAAAGTAGCTCTGATAGGAGCTCAAATCCATTGTACTATGAA
The DNA here is from genome assembly GCA_023678885.1 of Pogostemon cablin. NCBI lineage: Eukaryota > Viridiplantae > Streptophyta > Magnoliopsida > Lamiales > Lamiaceae > Pogostemon > Pogostemon cablin. Next base: position 20,074,209 of record CM042956.1, read on the forward strand.
ATTTATCAATAAATTCACTGGATTGATTTTAAATTTGATGAGACATATAAGTTCAGAAACCGTCAACTCCATATCCATAAATCTAAATATAATAAAGTTCCATGCATGTTGAACTGTAAGGATGTAGTTGCTTGGTGAATCTTTTGTTCACTGTTCACCTGTTCTTTTTTTTTTTTTTTTTTTTGATGGGGAATATAGGTGAAGGCTGTTTTTTGTTATGGGCTGGCTTTGGTTTGCTTTACTATCTTGAAATGCTACTGATACTATTTTTTTGTTGAATTTTTTTATGCTGTTCCAGCCAGCAAAATTCAGAACAGCAAATTGAGCAAAATAATGCTGCTATGGAGTTAATTGATAGTGTCACAGGTCTTGATGAGGAAGGTAGATCTCGTCAAAGAGTTCTTACTTTTGCTGCCCGGAGGTAGTCATCTCATCTTAGATTATCATATTATGAAATTGCCATGCGTATTCATTTTTTAAAAATTGCAACTGAGTGTATTTTTCTAGTTTAATGGAGCATTGGTATCCAAATGATGAGCTAATATTACCCATCCTGACTTGAAACACTTTCATAATAAAGGCAGAACTGTCTGACGAAAGCCAACAAAACTATCTGATAAATCTTTTTACTTAATCATATGTGCATATTCTACTATGTTTGTGAAAGTTGAAACATTTTTTGCATTAACATGAAAACTCAGATCAGGTGAATCTGTTGCCAGTGCAATGCTTGGGGATCAGTTTATCTTTAAGAGATGGTGGCATACTGCATGATCTATTAGCTGCAAGACTTACCTTTTCTTTTTCTCTATTTCCTTAGCGTTGTTTCTTGTATGATGTCTATCTGTTCTTGGTTGTGTGACTGATGATCATATGTCTTACAGAACATCCTTGTTGATTTTTGTGGTAACTGTTACTCATTGGTCTTGTGCATAAAAAAGTTCACAAGGATGCACTAATTACAACGCTTAGTCTAGCATTGTTAACCATGCAAAATCCTTACCACATTTAGGTCACTAATAACCAATATCTTTTAACATATTTTTGCAGATATGCCACTACCTTGGAGAGAAATCCAGAGGATTATGATGCATTGTACAATTGGGCATTGGTTCTTCAGGTTAGAATTAGGCCAATTATAATTAGAACAACTTTGTTTTAGCTTTTTTACAGGCTTGCAGCACATTTGAATCATATTTGCCTGCAAGAAATATTAAAAAAAAAATTAAGCTCTTGCCTCAAGCTATTATTTGAACCATGAAGTTTTTTATTGGTCCCAAGTCATTATAATAAAATTGTTTTTAACATGACTCATGGATTCTCAAATGACTATTATTAGTTATTGGAAAACCAATTTCTTGAAGTTGCGTCCTTAAGAGCTTGTACTTATCTATTACCAATATGCATGCAGGAAAGTGCTGATAACATAAACCCAGAATCCAGTTCTCATTCCAAGGATGCTTTGCTTGAAGAGGCATGCAAAAAGTATGAGGAGGCTACTCGCCTTTGCCCCACACTTAATGAAGTATGTGTCCTGTTTAATTTTGGTATTTCAATATTACTCTTTTTTATGTTGCTAGAGTATCATAGAAAAGGGAATATCTTGTAGATATGTTTGTCATTTTTATATTCCAAATTGAAGCGAGGCCTTTACCTACATTTAAGTGTCTATTTTCTTTACCTTAATGGACTGAACAAGCAGGTTCAACTGGAGCGGCTGTTTGATCTTATCTGTTCACTCTACAAACTGGAACTTCCTCTCAAACCAGTTTTAACCAATTCAATTAAAAAAAAAAATTTTTATTTCAACTTTCTTTTTCTATTTCATGATCTTAAAAATAACTTCTTTCCGTTCAAAATCTAGTCATTAATAATTAGGTTTACTCTGTTATTTTATATTATAAATAAGGAAAAAGTTAGTCAACACATCCACTTAACTATGGGTGAATCTGTAACCGTCCGCCCTAATTTGTTAAGGAATTAGGGCTAGATACACACATAATGGAAAATACAAGATAAAGGAAAAGACTTAGACCAAGGGATCAATTAAATTTGGATCAAACTTTCCAAAATTAGTCCTCCTCCCAAGTAATCAAGAACCTAGACACTCCCTAATCTGTTCCATTAAGGCATATGAAGCTAAAGTTAAGGGATTGATTTGGAGGTATTTAAGCCTCCTTCCTTAAACACCCAAGCAACCCATCTATAAATTCAGGCTCCTCAATTCACATTCGACACTCAAAATACAAATCTCATAAGAAGAATCACTCATGGGAAATTAGTGCCCCTAAAGCTTAGAGACTTCTCAACTTCTTTCTCCCTCCTACATTCCAAACTCTTAAGGTGAGGAAAGATTTACTCCCTCCGTCCGGTTGAATGAGAGTCATGTGCTTTTTGCACGTGGTTAAGGAGTATTATTATTTAATGTGTAGTGGATTCCATATTTTAATTGTATTAGTGGGTGTGTGTTGGTTCATGAGTGTAAAAAAAGAAAAGAGACTCTTTGGAGCGGGCGCCCAAAATGAAAAAAAGGGACTCTTTCAAGCGGACGGAGAAAATATATTTATACTTACATGCAAGTATATATTTTTTGACATAAAAAGGAATACATTTTTACAAGTGTTTTCAGAAGTACTTGAATATGTTTACCTACATATAAATGAATGTTTAAACATGAAAGTTTTTCCAACATGAAAAGTTTCTAACAAATACTTTGTACAAGTATTTGAGACATGAAAATTAAACATTATGCAAGTTTCTTTCTAAAGGTTATCTTACAAGTGCTTTTAAAAGTACTTGAGATGTGCCAGGACCATCTCCCAAGGCGCGCCTCGGGCGAGGCTATACCCTTAGCGCCTCGGTATAGGTTTTTCAAGGCACGCAGTATCAAGGCGCGCGCCTTGGTGCGCCTCAGCGTGTGCGCCTTGGGCGCGCCTAAGGCGCGCCTTGAGTATTGTCATATTTTTGTATTGTTTTACATTTTTAATAGTTGAAGTAACACTTTTATAAGTGAAATATCACTTTTTGTTATGTTAGCAACTTATCAAATAAATAAAATAAAATAAATAAACATATCATAAATATTAAATGAAGGATTTAAGAAGTTAGGGTTCCCGTTCATTTCACTCCAAGTCTCCACGACGCAAACTACTCCAGCCTCCAACTTCCAACTGTCGCCGTCTGATCGACGTCCGCCGTGCTTCCTACCGCCGCTGCCACATCGCCGCCGGCCAGTCTTCCACCACAGCCAAAGTGTGATAAGTGACTTACAGAAGGATTCGAGCAGCCGGCCAGGATTTGATCTGCGAGGAGGGAAGTTGTTTTACAAGGGGAGAGTGGTGTTGGCTTCTAATTCTAAGTGGATTCTGAAACTGCTCCATGAGTTCCATGACACGCCGGAGGGCGGCCACGCGGGTGTCTTGAGAACCTATAGGCGGATCGCCTCCAGTGTGTATTGGAGGGGAATGTTTAAGGTGGTAAGGGAGTATGTGTCAAAGTGTTTGGTCTGTCAGAAGGCGAAATATGAGACGCTGTCACCGGCAGGTTTGCTGCAGCCTCTGCCGATTCCGGAGTTGGTGTGGGAGGATATCTCCATGGATTTCATTACCTAAATCCCAGGGGTATACAACGATAATGGTGGTGGTGGATCGTTTGTCTAAGTAAGGTCACTTTACGGCCCTGAAAGGCATCCTCACGGCACGTACCGTGGCCGAGACATTCATAAGAGACATCGTCCGCTTGCATGGGATTCCTGGTTCTATTGTGAGCGACCGTGACCCATTGTTTGTGAGTGCTTTCTGGAAGGAGCTTTTCTTGATGTCTGGAACTCAGCTTAAATTTAGCACTGCTTATCATCCAGAGATTGGCGGTCAAACGAAGGTGATGAATAGGGTGTTGGAAACACACTTGAGCTGTTTTGCAGGAGAGCAGCCGTCTAAGTGGTTAAAGTGGCTGCCTTGGGCGGAGTATTGGTACAATACGGCGTTTCAAACAGCAGCCCAAGTAACTCCGTTTGAGGTGGTGTATGGGCGTCCGCCGCGTCCATCCGGAGGTATCTTCCGGGCGAATGTAAGGTGGCGGCAGTGGCGGGGCTGTTGGAGAGTCGGGATGTGATGATGGCTCGCTTGCGGGATAATTTAATGCGAGCTAGGGAAAGGATGACTCGTTTTGCTAACCGCCATCGCCGAGATGTGAGTTTCATGGTTGGCGATAGGGTGTTCTTGAAGGTCTGGTCTTACAGGCAGCGGTCGCTAGTAAGCAGCCCCCATCATAAGCTATTTGCCAAGTTCTACAGGCCATTCAAGGTGTTGGCACGTATCGGGCCTTCTGCATACAAGTTGGAGCTACCATCATCGAGCTGAATTCATCCGGTTTTTCATGTGTCGCAGCTTAAACGGGTGGTGGGGAATCACGACGTGGTGACCGATTTGCCTGACTCCCTGGAGCTGCCGGAGACTCCCATTTTTGAGCCGGAGGCTGTTTTTGCTTGGCGGAATCTTGAAGAGGGAGGAGAGATGGTCGAACAAGTGTTGGTGAGGTGGTCTGGTCAGCCGGAGGAGGATGCTGGGTGGATGAGTGTGAAGGAGTTCCGTCAGCAGTTTCCTTGGTTCAACCTTGGGGACAAGGTTGTTTCTGAGGGGGAGGGAGTTGTTATGAAGTCACACGGCGCTGTGGGATCGAGCCCGGTGGATGGAGAGCCAAAGCCGCTGTTGGTGTATCTGCGTAGGCGGGCCAACAAGGCTTAGGCTTATCTTATTATTATTATTATTATTGTTATTATTATTATTATTATTTCATATTGCTACTATTTTATTATTCATAGTGTGGGCCTATATCTTTCATGGGCTTAGGGTTTCTTGTTATTTAAGTTCGATGTAATGACGTTGATTTTCATTCTGAATATTATTGAATTGGGAAGCTTCGGCTTATTGGCAAACGAATCCTTCGTTTGATTTCTAAGTGCTAACAGATCCTCGGGGAGTATCCGTAGTGCCAAACAAAAAAGAGACATAAAAAGTATCATGAAATGATGTGATTTGAGACATAAAAAGTACCATGAATTAATGTGTGTTGAGACATATAAAGTACCCATGACATGATTTTGCTTGTGGTATAAATAGTACTTATGGTATGATATGATTAAAATTATTTACTTTGTATTTAAGTTTATGTATAAATTCTCTTCACTAAGCTTTAAGTGCTTACCCTTTAACTTAAATACTTTCAGATTGAAGAGGAGGCGGTGGAAATAAAATAAAAATAATAATTTATGAATTTATTTACTTTATGTATGAACTAAATCATATCATCGTTAAACATTTACGATTGTTAAGTTTTAAATAAATTTTATGCTTCCGCTACGTATAGATTTAAAGTTTAGATTTCAAGAAAATATCTTATTGAAAATTTGGGATGTTACAGAATCCATCTGGAACCGATGGCAAGATAGGTTTGATCACTAGTCCTTTTATAATAAACCTAGTGTCAGTGCTATAGCATGATTTCTATTTCCATGTTTTGCTCTTTTACATTGGAGTTCATCTACATTTTGTTTAAATTGTTCATTGGTTTATAATCTTCTTGAAGATTAATTAGTTAGATGATAATTAACATAAAGTTTATATATGAGGTTTTGAGTTATTGCTCTGCCCTTTATTCAATTAAATTGGGGAACCATTTCAACGTATGAAGATTTGTGAGACTTTCCCTCATATGACAGGCTTTTTATAATTGGGCTATAGCAATCTCTGATCGGGCCAAAATGCGTGGCCGCACAAAGGAAGCAGAGGAACTTTGGAAACAGGTTGAACTTTAGTTTTATCTTTATGGTGCTTATCATTGCTTGTTCGATCATATTCATGTTCATTGTAACCTCTTGCTGAAACTCTTCTTCCTGTTCTCATGGTTTATTGCAACATTGTTCATTTAGTGTACTTTGTTCTTTAATCCTCAATACTCCTTTTTAATGCCTGAGTTTTTTTGGTCTTATGTATGAACTTGTTGGGGATTAAATTAGCAGTAGTGAATAGACTAAGAAAAATAGGGGACTCGATTTCATTCTTCATTTAATTTTGGAGGCATTGTTTTACCTAGGTCACTTGATTAATACTAATAATTCTGTACATTTTTACATATGTTTCCTATTACTTGTTAGAGGATATTTAGATGAGTAATAATTGTCACGATTGGTACTTAGCACTGATGGTTTATAGGTTCATGATCATGGGTGTATGTAGTTAGTCATATGCAGCAGTTAGTATAATTCTAATTCTATGTATAGGTTAAAGATATAATATATATATATAGTCCACAAATACCTAATTCATATGCAATCATTTGAGAATCTTGCGATTGAAGTAAAATACAATAAGAACAGGGGTAGCGTATTTGGGGTACTTCAATTAGTTCTTAAGTAACTGAACAAAATCCCCCTTATTTATGTAGCACTGTTTGTTCAATTAGTTTGCTGTTGCTTGTGGAAAGGGACTGATGTAAGCATACTTCCTGAATTATGCCATTGTTTTAGCTCTTCATCTCCTTCCTGTTCCAAGAAACTTAGCAAATCTTATTTAGATAAGATTGGCCCATCCTGCTATTCCTCAAATTACAGTGCTCGGATATTAATAAATCTGATGATGATGATGTATTTTTTTAATTAGTATGTGCCAACTAACTTTTAGCTCATTTTTAATGCCCACGTACACGAGGCACTTCGTGAGCGCAGTGCCTCAACGTTATAAGGCCCCTCGTGCTTCTCTCTTATAACAACTATGTGTTGCTGGACCAAATATGACTTAATACTAAGATTTGATGAGACAATTCGTTTTTTTTTTTTTTTTTTGTAATGCTTAAGCATTTTGTATGGCATTTATATTCTTGTATAAATATTTTACATTAATGGACTTTCCTGCTGTTTCTTGATTCCAGGCAACAAAGAATTATGAGAAGGCTGTCCAACTCAACTGGAACAGTCCGCAGGTAACATTTTTTATCAATTAAACCGATGTGAAAAATCCTTTGACTTAACTAATTTGTATCCACATCTAAATGAAAGAGCACCTCTGCAGTGCTTTTGCTTTGTTTCACTCTATTTACTAACCCAGATAAATTACAGGCACTTAACAATTGGGGACTTGCTCTGCAGGTACTATTAATAAAATTTTAACCAACCATTCTATTTTGCTTGTCAATGCTATCATCAGATGACAATCAAGGCGTCTCGTGGCACTATGTGTGCATGTTGCATCTCAAGGCTCTTCTTTTTCCTTTGATTTGTGCTAAATTTCAATTTTCAGGAACTCAGTGCTATTGTTCCTGCACGTGAGAAACAGACTATAGTGAAAACTGCTATTGGCAAGGTAAGAAATTCATAATCTCATATGAGTGCTTAAAATTTGAGCATATGGAGAAAGCTTTTTCTGCTGTGATAGCCTAATTTTATTTGTGTACAGTTCCGTGCAGCGATACAACTGCAGTTTGATTTTCATAGGGCAATTTACAACCTTGGAACTGTCCTGGTAAATATTTTTCTATATAATAATTTGGTAGCATATACATACATATGTGTGTGTGCGACCGTATGTGTGTTAATAATAAGTCAATTATTATAAAAAGAGCTTTGAATGCTCATAACCATTAGAAAAATGGTGTTCCAAAGAGAAAAATGTGGAAAAAAAAAAGGATGCTATACACTGGTCTTATTGAAACAAAATTGCAGTATGGGTTAGCAGAGGACATATCAAGAACTGGAGGTCACATGAACATAAGGGAGGTGTCTCCTGATGAGTTGTACAGTCAATCGGCCTTGTATATTGCAGCGGCACATGCACTGAAACCCAATTACTCAGTAAGCACCTTATCTTTTGAGGGAGCACATTGTTTTTGTTTTCACATCTTAACTTGTTTTCTGTTTTTTCTTTTCTTTTACATTAACTATGCTGGAATGCTATACTCAACTATAAGCCGTTAGCATCCTGAAACTGCCCCTTAGTCTCTGCATATTCATCTTCATATTTTTTGTGAAGAATCTCTGGCATTTCTTCAATTGCACATCTCTTCTGATTATTTGATCAGACTTTTTGGTTAACAAAAGTGTTTCTTATATTTAAAATTTTACTGGCATTTTAGAGCTCATTTATATCTCTTTGTTGTCATACAGGTCTACACAAGTGCTTTAAAGCTTGTCCGCTCTATGGTGAGTCTGTCGTGCCACATTTTACTGTTGACACTTTTATTTATGTGTGTCAGTGTTAAAGTCGTGAAATGTCTAAATTTGAAATTATATAGAAATTTCATCAATAATACATCAACTTCAACTATTTGGTGATCTTACAAACCTCCTACTGGGCACTGGCCAAAGATGTCTAGCGACTATTTCATCATCTATCACCAATTTGATTGATTTCTTTGCTATCCATTGTTTAAAGACGTATAATTAGATTTGTTCTAGCATTAATTGGAGGTATTCCTTGCACAATACTTCTCTCTATTGATGATGTCATTGATAATTAAGGAAAGTGAAGTCAGAAGACTAATAAAAATCACTCTTATTTTTCCTAAAACCAAATCATTGCAAGGCAGTACTTTGAATGTCCATGCTAGTTTCTGATAAGTACTTTTTTTGCTTTCTGTCCATTTCCTCGGTCATACCTTGTATTCATTTTTTTTCCTTTCTCCTAGTGATAGTTTTTGGTTAAGCAATTGGAATTTTTATCAAATTTCTTTGAGGCCAGTCGCATCCGCATATGAGATTTTTAGCTGGGATGCGGGTAACTGTAGAAGTTTCAGACATCAAATATCTTCCTAAGCAAGACTGAATTTATCTTTGGGTAAATAACAAAACACTTACCCTTGAAGTTTGACCTATTTATAGAAAACCACCCCTATAACGTTTTTAGATTTCAAATTCCCATGTACAAGTATGTGGTATTTATAATTTACGATCTTAATTTGATTTTTCTGAAAGTAGATCAAAATTTGAATTTTTTTTTCCTTTTTTCAAGTATCTATATTTTTTTCTATCATTAATCAATTTGTATATCCCCAGCTGCCTCTGCCATATCTGAAAGTTGGATATCTGACAGCACCACCTGTGGGGAATCCAGTTGCACCTCACAGTGATTGGAAGCGCTCTCAGTTTGTGCTAAATCACGAAGGTCTCCATCAAGTAAGAGCAACAATATTTAATTATGCAATTAAATAGGATGATCATGGATTTTACTTTTATTCAAGACATATTAAATTAGTCAGGTTTTTCTATGAATTTGGAATTTTGAAGCAGTACTCTGATCCCATTTCTCTTTGATAGACCCTACATAAGAACTTTTGTAGTCGTAAGAAGAACTCATTTGGTTCTCACACATTCTCTCTTTTAATATCTCGCTGTTAGTCCACGCTGGAAAAATTATTTTTCTAATTCTGTGGAATTTAAATATTACCTTGACTTCTGATGGGGTCTGTTTAGCTGATAAGATATGCTGATGTTTCACACATTCATTAATCTGTGGTGCTACTTTTTCAAATGAAAGATTTAATTCCATTTTTTCTTCTCAGATTAACAAAGTGGAGCATAGACATTATTCGTCTAGCCTTTCATCAAAATCAGGAGATTCTCCAACGAGTAGACCTTCCATAAGAGTTGATGTCCCAGATATTGTCTCTGTTTCAGCATGTGCTGATCTTACATTGCCTCCTGGTGCTGGGCTCTGCATCGACACTATACATGGATCCGTTTTCCTGGTAAATTTTAATTCCTAGGCTATATGTTGTGCATGCTTACCTTTTAGAGCTTGTACCATCTAAATTTCCTTTTCAATTACTTTCTTTTGCTGCAGGTTGCCGAGTCATGGGAATCGTTGGATGGATGGCTCGATGCTATTAGACTAGTTTACACAATTTTTGCACGGGGTAAGAGCGATGTTTTGGCCGGTATAATAACCGCCTAGTTTCATACCTGTAAATTATGATGACGATGCAAATATTTTCTGGTAGAGGCATACTGTATTTAGTTTTTGAACAATTGAGGGTTTGTTGATCATGTAGACTTGTATATTAGCCTAATTTTCTATGAAATGATGAAATGGTTACATATTTTACTTGTTGCTGTTGTTCAAAAATTTCTATGGAAAAAGCTGTTGAGAGAGTCTTAAATTGATAGAAAGCGATGACATTTTTATAGAAAATGATGTATTTCCTCCGTCCCAAAATTAAGTTTACTTTTTCATTCGTTTGTCTAACAATAATGGATCTTGGATGTTCTATTACACTTATGACTCGTTTGATAGATGAGATGATATAAAGAAGTATATATAAGAATTGAGATTTAAATTAAGATAAGTATTTGTATTATGAAAAATGAAAATGGTTTGATAGGTTGTATTAAAACTCACGTGACAAAGTTTTGAGTTGTTTGGTAGGAGATAAAAGAATTAAGATAAAGAGTAAAATCACCTTTATAACTTTTTTTATATTATTAATTTTATCTTCACCATTGATTATAATAATATTGTTGTTATTATTAATTTCATACTCCCATTTTGGAAGAATTGGTTAGTTACCATTTTGGAATCTACTTCTTTAAAACTTTCAAGGATTCGAAGAATTTTTTTTAATTAGAAAAGGTGGGGAAGAGTAAATGCATTCATTATATAATTTTTATTCCATATGAATTCAATATGATGAACATGAAGCAGAAAATGGAGAAGAAAAATTATTAAAAAATTAATTAATTAGAAGCTCACTTTTGCAGGTATTAAGAACACAACCCCATTGTAGAATAGTCAAGAACCCTAATTTTAGAAAACTTAAATTAAATCTAGTTAAATCATACTAAATCTAATTAGTTAATTAAATCTAGTTAAATCATACTAAATCTAATTAGTTAATTACGGTAGAAAATCCAAATTGAGTAAAAATCAAACACTAACCACAAATTCATTTTCTTTAATTCTTGATTCAATCAAAAATCAAAATCTAAATAAAGAAAATTAGGGCATCAGCCATAAGTGCAAAGGTAAAAATTCATGACCACTGGAAGCAATAATGGGAGGTGAACAATAGCCATGACGGAGGACAGCGTCGGCAAGAACCTACGACGAGCAACGACGTGTGGTGGCGGCGAGCGGAAGAAAACAGCGTCGGTGAGGACCTCAGATGTGCAGCGACGCGTGGTGGCAACGAGCGGACGTAAGACAGCGTCGGTGAGGACCTACGGCGGCAGCTACGAATGGCGGCGGCGAGCGGCGAATGGGTGGAGGCTGCCTAAGCCCTGAGGATGGATTTGTTTTCTGTCAAAGACAACAGGATGAGTAATTAAGAATTGAAAAAGGAACGTGAAGGGGTAAATGTGGGATTTCCTTCTTTTATATGATTTGACTGTGCAAATCAGTATTACTAATACCACGCCTTCGACCGTATTATTTGTGTGAACAGAACAGTTAATAAGAACGTGCCGCGTCTAATTTATCGGCCCCTCATTAATTTATTATAACTACCAAACTCCATAAAAGACCATACAAGAGTGACTAATACCCCATATTACCATTGCCTAAGCTTTTCTTTTAAGCCTCGTTTACTTTTGGGGATAACGAGGGTTATCCTTTACTCAACCCTAGTTAAAGAGGGTTCAAGGGATGTTTACATTGCAGGTTCGGCCCGACGAATAACACCCGGCCCTTGTCAGCACGAGAATAAATGACCGCCCAGATTGGGCAGATAAAATGTAGCCCTCGAGTTTATTTGAGGTAATTATCATTCTGCCCCTGAAATTTGGTAAAAACGAGAAAGATCAGAGGCCATGTTCCGATGGTTCCTCTTTCATCTTGCGGAGAGATGACTGAAATCGCAACGACTATACTCTTAATTTCGGATTCTGGCTATAAATCTAAAGCATATCAGATTGAATAAAATTTCGTCAATCGAATGCTGCTTTGCTTTCATGGATTCCGACCTCGACCAGTAGATTTCTAAAGAAGAAACCTTTCCGAAGCGGCTGGTTCGTACTGCAAATTGAGAAATCGAGGAAGAAAATGCGTGGATGCACTTTAGAACTTCTCCTTCCACCCTCGTCTCTCTTTCTCTCTCTATCACTCCCAAACCCAGATGGGGATTGATAAATTGAAGAAGAAGAAGAAGCCTATGCAGTAAGTTCACAGAATGTTGATCTGATAATTTCAAGAAGCAGCAGCCTTTACATCACAAAATGTTGGGATCTGAATATATCTCTCACAGAATGTTGGGATCTGAAGATATGGATTTTTGCAGATTTACATTACATGAGATTACACTTTTCACAAGGAAAAAAGCTAGGGAAGGAGGAGGGTTGACTAATTATTTGATGTGGTTCTGCAGCCACGATTCCTCCTTTCCTAGGACATGTGAGAGAGAAAGGATGATGAAGATGAGGATAAATTAGTAAAATAAATACCTTTCTAACCCCTAAAGTAAACAAGACTAGTTTTCTAGAACATGTGAGAGAGAAAGGATGATTAGGGATCACAATGGACTGGAGCGGTCGGGTACCTAGGTGGCCCGCCCCGTTCCCAGCTGCGAGTCGGCTATTGAGGACTCATGCCCCGTCTCTGTGCGGGGCGGGTCCGCCCCGTCCCCGCCCCGATTTTTTTATTTTTTTAAAAAATTATTTTTTGATAAATTATAATACATTTAAATAGAAAATTTTAAATTAAAATAAAATGGAGTAAATTTAAAATTTAAATTAAATAATTAAACTTTATTTTCATTTTAAATTTTTTTATTATATTATATATTTAATGATATATATAATAGTTTAATAAAGTATTTTGTAATAGTTACATATAATTATCATACATGATTTTTTTTATTTAAATTAAATAAAAATGCATATATAATATTTAATATATATCAATAAATTATACTTCCTCCGTCCCATACTTATGTTCACACTTTCCGTTTTCGTCCGTCCCACACTTATGTTCACCACCCAAAAAAGAAAATTTCACATCAACCAACAACCTCAACCTCAACCTCAAGAGTTATCTTAATTTTAAAAATATCACTCTCACATAATACGCATAACATACTTTATAATTTATTTATTACGTAAAAATACTACAATACCCCTAAAAAATCAATAAAGTTGGTTAAAAAGCAATTTTTCTTAAACTCCGTATCTACAGTGTCGCTAAACTTAAGTGGGAGTATTATATAATAAATTTTTTAAATAAAAATTTTTAATATTTTAATATTGGGCGGGCCGGGGCAAGACTAGGACCTAGACGCGGATCGAGTACAGGCCGAGCTAAATTGTCATCCCTAAGGATGATGAAGATGAGGGTAAATTAGTAAAATAAATACCTTTATAACCCCTAAATAAACAAGGCTGGGGTTACGGAAATGAGAGGTTAACCTCAACCATGGGATAAATAAACCAGTGTTGTCAAAATGGGATCGGATTGACCAGTTGAACCGGGAATCGGGCCGATGACTGGTCCAAAACTACCTTAAAAACCGAGCTATTAAACAAGAAATAACCGGTAAAAACCCAATTCAATTCACCTGTAATACAAGTGTTACATCTTGTGTTACGGGGTGTGTATGGGTGACAAGTGTCCCATTTCACACACAACTTGTCACCCATAACACAAGATGTAACACCTTGTGTAACGGGGGATATCACTTGGTAAAAACCGGGGAAATTGGAAGAATCGAAAACCGCCGGTTAATATTATTAAAAAAAATTCAAAACGTTGCGTTCGTCAGTAATCCACGAAATTTCATAGATTCACCTCAAAAATTGAAACCCTCATCAGTTCCTCGATTACAAAAACCGACAGAAACGAGAAAAGATTACATCCTCTATATGATAAATATGGGTGGCAGATGGAGACTAAGAGAAAAAAAACTCTCCTTTTGCTGGAGGGAGACGCACTAGCCTTGTCGCTGCAAGTCGGAGATAGTGATGCAAGTTGGAGACAGTGATGACTGTTTGTATGGAGTGAATGAACGGTCATCTGTGATTGTTTGTGGAGAGAGAATCGTAGAGAGATGAGTAAAAGTAGAACTGAAGAAAAGGAATGGAGCGGCGCAACTTAGATGCAAACCATGTCTGCCTTCTTTTTAATTATTAGTTGGATTTAAGCTGTCTAGAATAATAATGAACTAATGGGCTATCATGTTAGGTTAGACATGAAGTGGGCTTAACATACATGTTTAATTAAAAAAATTTATTTATTATATTATTTCTATATTTTTTTAATTATTATTCTAAATTATAATTAAAAATAAATATTTTTTATTTTTTTCGGTTGAACAGGTCGGACAGGTCAGACTTCGAACTGTTGAGGACACCAGTTCGATATCTGGTCCAGTTATAAAAACACTGAAATAAACATTAGTTTTAGTTATCCCTGGCCATTAAAGTAAACGGCGTGTTAGGGTATATGTTTTGTTATATCATACGTGTCAATCATCAAATGATCAAAATTTAACAGGAGCACCGAAATGTAAATAATGTTCACCTTATATCTCAATCCAAAATCTCAAAAGTACCCTTTAATTTTAAAATTTTCATCACTTTTTAACTCATACAACATACTTTATATATTGTTCATTATTTAAAAACACTAATTATTCTCAAAAGTCAGTAAAATTAATCAAAAGAACTTACTCATGAGTTATAGGATGGAAGGAGTATAATTTAAATGAAAAATGATATTCGTTCAATTCAACTATTTCATGTATAATTCACATAACAAATGAAAAGTTACAATATATTTAATAAAAAGTAATCTATAATCATGAAAAAAATAAGATTTCAATATGAAAGCAAGAATTATTTTTATTGATTAATAATGTTTTGTTTTCCTATAATTAAGGCGAGCCTTTCACATGTGTAACATTGTTTATACATCCTAATAAAAATTTCGATACAGTATTATCTATCGAAATAAATTGAAGAACTTAAAATATCAAAATAATGTGATAATTGGACACAAATACTACATAAAAAAGGGTAGATGTAGGATTAGTCCCATTAGAGAAGGTCACTTGCAGAAATGGTCTCGTAGCCTGTGATTTTGGTCTCGTAGAAGTTTTTCTAAAAATATAAAATTGCAAAATGGACCCCAAAATGTGCAAAATTAGTTACAAGCCAGAATTTATACTATACCTATTTTATGCCAGATTTAACTCAACTTTCCGTGCTTCAAAATGGTATCAGAGCACTAGGTTTATTTATTTATGAATGGATAAATTTATTATAAACTTATATCACTTAACGAGAGGAGAGTTTCAAAGAGATATGGATCCGAACGAAAGTTCAACTTCCGAGAATGACGGGACTAACAACCCTATTCAAAGCTGGAGCAACAGGGACTTCTGGCCTGTTAACTATGATGAGACAAGCAGTTCTATACAACAATATTATTGTGTGTTGTATAGACAATATGCAGAGAAGGAATACGAGGAAGCCGGCCGATGGTGGGACGGTGTAATCCAAAGGAAGGAGATAGCGAATATTCGCGCCAACCACACCAAGGAAGAACATCTGGAAGAACTACGCCAGATGAAGATAAAATATTCCAAAGAAATAGAAAGGAATATAGTGGAACTCCGAAGTTTCACCGAGATCCATGGAAGTGTTCCTAAACACAAACAATGGAGAAAACGACCCAATCAGGGTCCAAGAGAAATTTGCAAGCCCTACCACTTTACACATTGGACAAAATGACAGAGTGGAGGAGATCGAGGCAGATAACTCTAAGATGAACCAAGATCTTAGAGAATTGCAGAATACAGTGACATTCTTTGGAGAATATTGCCAAAACATGTTCAAGACAATGTTCGAGATCAGCCGTAAGATGGACAAGGTGGAAAAATTGCAGAACAAGCAACTCGACCTCATCATGAAGTTGATAGAACAAGTAAAATCCCTGGAAACCAAGGTGATAGGAAAAAGGCCAGGAGAAAGGTTACCGCTAACATTCGGAATAGAACCCCTTTTACACCAAAAGGGAAAAACGACGGAGGTCATAAGGCCAAACTCGAAAAGCGAGAAGATGATTGCCATCCTTCGAGGAGAATCCACATCTCCGGATGGAAAGAGCAAATCTTGAAGATCTACGAGATCTATATGAGTCCTTCCAAGGACTATCAATTATAGATCTAAAAATGAATGTTGGAGATGCATCAAGCTCACAACAATAGTCACAGGCTCATCAGACACAACGAGATCCAGGCCTAAATGAAGAAACTTCTGGATCACATGGAGTCCATGAAAGGAGACAAGAAGAGATATTTCAAAACCCAGGAAATTTTAAAATGAAGGCGATTGGACTGTCAACCGGAGCGAGCCAAGTTTGAGGATCTAACCTGCACAATACCCCATATGGACGGTCTCACCTTGAACCGATAAATCCATACGGGTTGATCCTCAACCTTGACACTCTAGACTTCAAGAATAGAGAAACCTTGATCGATGAATGGACAAATACCATGAAGATTGCAGGTGGCGTATTGGAACTGGATAAAGAAAGGTTCATAAGGTTCCTAACTATGAGCCTGGAAGGATCAGTAAAATGCGCCTGGGAGGTACTCTCAGACGAAGTCAAGAAGGAGGCCATGGAATGTGAAGATCTTAGCAACATTATTGACTGCATGGCCAATATTTTCAAGATCCACTTCATCGGAGTATGTTACTTCGAATGAATGGAAGAAGAAAAGAAAAAGAAATATAGGAATGCCTTATACAGTCTTGAGCTACTTGACATCTGTCACGCAGACGAGCACGTCAAACTATTTACAGAGTATAGATGAAAATCAAAGATCAAGGAGGAAGAAGTATTCCACCTATTCTTTGCCAAGACTCCAAGCCCATGGAGGGAAATGCTGATTAAAGAGTATGAACCATTCGAGCTGGACTCAATAGCAAGAAGGATGTCCTTTCTCAAAGCCAAGATTGTGGAGTGGTGCCATCAAACATCTCAACACAAGAACTACAAGAGACTAAGGGGAATCAACAAAACAATACCCTTATGTTGTGAGAACAATAATCTTCCAACAATCATTGGGAGAAATCCAAGGAAGCAGAAAATGATGAAGAAAAATCATCCTTACACACAAAGGAATGGAGGATGGAGGTCTCGAAGACCAAAGTCCTTTTGGTCTAAACAATAGGCCCGAAGCTATAAATCAGAGCAGAGGTCTGGAGCATCCAGATGGAGTTCAAGAAGTCAAGCTTCATCCTCAGGGTCAAACCAGAGGAGTACAGGAAGAGCTCCCATGAGAAAAACATTCCGAAGAGCAGCAACACAAGTCAATGAAAGATTCAAGGATTGTAACTGCTACACGTGTGGAGCCAGAGGGCATATCTCACCAGATTGCCCAGAAAACCAGAAGAGAGGAGTACGATAGTTCGAGACAACTCCATAAATGGAGGAAGCTGTTTACTTCCAAGATCTAGTACAGGAATATCAGTTTGAAGATATACCCTCAGACTAGAGCATCTACGAAGAAGAATTCTTCAGCCAAGATGAGTCCTCTGAAGATGAGTAGGAATGACGAAGAAAGCTTCAGACAGGAAATGCAGGAGAATATGTCTAGATTCTTTTCCAGACATCAATTTCTCATAAAACTCTTATGAGAATCATGAAGGAGGATCTAAGGCTCAACCTATGCGACGGATTCACTATAGGAAAGCTGGATAAATTTATTCCAAGCTTCAAAAAGAGAAAACATAACATTATATACAAGGTGACCGAAGGAAAAATTGTCATCTCAATGGAGCTCACAAGAAATGTGATGGAAATTCAGCTAGTTTCGGTGGATGAAATCAAAAGGGAACTCAATAAACTCAAGGAAGGAATGGTTAAAACCATGTCCTGGATCCATATCGGGGCAATTAGGATCCTAATCAAAGCAACTTTCAAAGAAGGTATCGATACACCCATCGATATTGCAATCTTTAATAAATGAATCAATAATACAAGAGAGACATGCCTGTGAGGAATCTCAGGAAACCTGTATGCAGGCAAGGTGACATCCTACATTTACCCAAGGATTACCTATAATCTTGCAGACAAAGATTTCAGTAGGGCACTCACCATTCATCAAGATTTCAAAAACAAAGATTTGATGAAAGAAGAGAATAGGTCTTACTCTATCACTTACAGTATCTCATATGCTCTATCCAACACTCATCATTCAGATTTATTCAAAATGAAGGAGTATATCGAGATACCAAAAGTGTTCGAAAGAGTGGCCTGCGCAACCAGGTCAAAAATAATGGAATTACCGCCAATCCATGACATGGATTTGCGAATCAAGGATAAGCCGGTCTGGAGTAGGTAAGACAGCATCAGATTCGAATAGATAAGGATTTCTTTCCAAGAAGACAAAATGATCAATGAAAAATGGGGAAAGAAACCTATCGTGGAGGTAATCTAGGAACCAAAAAAGTTCACAACCAAAGGTGAACTAAGATGCCCATAAGGATGGAGAGAAGTCGAAGTAATATTCGATATCACTAAAAAAGAAAACTCTATTCCTTGTGATGTCTTGTATTACCTTCAACAGCCAACAACTAGGAGATATCAAGGACAACTCAAACTCGGAGAACTTGAGATGGTTATTGAAGGAATAGCAGGAAGATTCCTCGAAAAAACTAGTGCTGGGATTGGAGTTTCTCGAGATCACAAACCTTGGGAACGACTACAAGATGGAATGGAGTTTACGGTCAAGGGAAAGAGATACAAGGTCTACTAATAGAGGCTCGGGCTTATAAGCTCTGATCCACCCATGGCCACAAGTCCATTCTCAATATATATCACGGTCGGGGTGATATATAAGGAGCATCGTGCAGAGTACTTTGCGGCGTATATTGATTCAGGAGCCGAAATCTGTACAACAAAAGAAGGAGTCTTTCCTAAAGACTCAGGTGAAGAATTGCCAACAGTGCTAGGAAAAGATTTCTCTCAAAGGGAGCTAATCCTTAATGGAGGAATCAAGCAAGAAGAGATCATGATCGGAGGAGCGGATCGTACCCCATGGTATAAGGTGAAAACTCCACCGATATATTTTCACGACACCAGAGCGGCTATTCTGTTAGGAAACAATTTCCTACAGACATTCAAGTGTTTTACCCAAGAATACGCAACAAGAAGGTTTATTTTCACAACCCTTTGTGAACATAAGATCATAGCACCAAGACTGCGTAATGCATTTCAAAGAAAAATGTCAATCTGATTTCGCAACAAGCATGATGATGAAGGAAAACTTAGCCATCCAAAGATGAATGATCGAAGGAAATATGGTGAAGCAGTACTTCAAATGAGAACCGAGACCAGAGGAGGATGGAAGATGGAAAAACTAAAAGAAAACACAATCCACCTTCTCAAGGCAAGCTTGGGAGAAAGCTTACAGAAAGACGCCACAATCAAAGAACAAACATCTTTGGAGTACGTCAAAAGAAAGTTACAGAGGAACTTCAATGGGAATCCTCTAGCCTGGTGGGACAAAAACGAGCTCAGAGCCTCACTCAAAGTAAAAGAGGGAAAGGAGCATGAGTTCGTAAGATACAAGCCTATCCTAATGAATCAAGAAGATCGGAAGGATACGCAGCAAATACTTAAGGAACATCTGGACCTTAATTTGATATCCCCAGGAGTATCGCCATACAACAGTCCAGGATTTTTGGTTCGAAATCATGGAGAAGTCAAGTGGGAAAGCCGAGACTTGTGACCAACTATAAAGGGATCAACAACATCCTGGAGTTCGATGAATACTACATACCAAGTAGGGAACACTTGGTTAACTGTATCAAGAATGACAAGGTGTTCTCAAAGTTTGATTGCAAATCTGGATTCTACCAGATTATGATGGAAGAAGGAAGCAAAACGTTCACAACCTTCTCCACACCACAAGGCCATTATATATGGAATGTCATGCCTATGGGTTTGGCGAACGCACCCCAGATATACCAAAGGAAGATGGATAATTTTTTCAAAGATTATTTCTTATTCATGTTTGTTTATGTGGATGACATCCTCATAGCCTCAAAAACATGAAGGAGCATTTGGCGCATCTGGAAATATTCTCAGAAGCATGTCACAAGGAATGATTAGTGCTTTCTGAAAAGAAGGCAGTAATTACAACAAGACAGATCGAGTTTCTTGGAGTCGAGATCGATGAGTCTGGAATTATTCTACAACCACACACTGTAGAAAAGGTCCAAGGATTTCGTGAAGATTTCAAGAACAAGAAGCAACTCCAAAGCTTCTTAGGAGTGGTTAACTTTGCTGGGATGTTCATCAACAATCTTGTGCAATATAGGAAGGTGTTCAGTCCTCTGTTGAAAAAGGATGCTGAATTCAAATGGGAGAAATCACACTGAGAAATGGTTAAACAACTAAAGGAGGTTTGCAAAAAGCTCCCCAAGTTAGCTATACCAAATGACGAGGATGAATTGGTACTCTACACAGATGCCAATGAACATTGATGGGCGGCAGTTCTCACGAAGTCCACACCGGAAGGAGAAGTGCCATGCAGATACTATAGTGGACTCTTTGCAGAGAATGATGCAAAGAGATGACACATCAATGAAAAGGAGTTCTTTGCGGTTCGAAAGGCGTTCAAAAAATGGCCTCTATTTCTTCTCGCGAAGAAATTAATCATTAAAATTGATAACACAAACGTCAAAGCCTTTTTGAAAAAAAATAAAATCTAAACCTGAAAAGGCTAGACTACTAAGATGGCAAGCAAAATGCCAATATTATGATTTTAATATTGTCATTATTAAATCTGTTGATAATGTTTTGGCTGATTTCCTGACGAGAGATGGAAGGAGCTGAGATAGACTCCATCCTGACTATTTCAAGACACCTGATGGATAACCTTGAGTTGCTCCAGAGGGAATTCGAAAACCTGGCACTCAATGCAACGCGTGCTGGAAAATTACAAGAAAGCGATTGGACCAAAGTGTCTAATCGCATACGAGTTTGTATTCGCAACAATGCGAGTCTCTTCGAGTCCTTACGAGAGCTATTCCTCCGGGCTGTTGATGGAAATAGCAATCGACAAAAGAAGAGTAGTCGAGAATTGGGCTCTAAATCCGGAGCATGGGATTCAAATAACCCTGGCACGAGTTCTAGATTGGAACCTCCAAAAGAGGAACCAATTCGAGAAAAAGTCGAGGCTTCTGAGTCACATCTTGAGCCTTCGAGTCAACCCAGCACCTCTGGGGTCAAAGAGGGAGAGATCAACCTTAGGCCTATAACAGGCACTGCTAAGGTTGGTATTAACTTAGCTGATTTCTCTTATTGGCAGGAATACCAGGCCAGCTGAGAGAAATTGAATACCAAATAAGGAATCCAACCGGAGAAATGCCAGGTGGATATATCTGTGGAATACCCCCGAGTTTGGATGCGAGAGGGCTCAAATCCAATGGATGAAAAGCAGTGGTATGACTTTGGGGCGCTAGCCTCGATTTATACTGTTGCACCAGGTTTCCCAGAACTTGCAAAACTTCCAGATTGGCTGGGAGAAAAGGTTTTCAAGGCATGGGAAAATAACTCGTCTCTATTCAGAGATGATGTATTAGAGCTGTACTTCACCAGTGCGGCCCCAGAACTAGTCGAGAAAGACAACCACGAGGCCTTCCATTTCATCAAGCTAAGAAGACTCGATGTTTCAGCATCAAATAAGATCAAAGAGTCTTCTGAAAATGAACCAGTCTTAGTTTCTACATTTTCTGAAGAACAGATCTCTACGCGGAGAGCGAGGGGTTTGTATGCCTGCATCAAAGCAATAGTGGAGGTGAAGTTCGCATTCAAGTTCGAGCATAATTCTTTGAATGAGTCTTTCCTGTTGAATACTTTAACATGAAAGAAGACAGTGTTCGCTGAGAAGGCTTTCCAGGAAAAACAAGAACTTCTCTGGAGAAACAAGATTCCTGTGAGTAAACAAACTCATTGGAAATATTGCAACATGGCCCATTTTGGGCAATGGACGAACAAGATATGCACAAGCTGTTCTACCCAAATAGAACCATAATTTGGAAAAGGGATAAGATTGGGCATAGGGATGATCAGAATTGCCGATCCACCCCCAACAAAGGAGACACGTGGAAAGAATAAGGTAAAATCTCTTCGAAATACCCAAGAGCCGGGAGAATCATCAGGCACCAAAGAGGACAAATGACTCCTCAAAAAAGTAAGAGCCAGGTGACCTTTCCGAAAGGGTAACAGACATGTGAGCGACAAGGAAGATGACCCACAAAAGGGAATCCAATAAAGAGAGACCAGCCAGCTGCTGAAAAGTTGGCATCCAATGTAAAGTGACGCAATCAATGACGTCACAAAAAAGAATCCAATAAAGAAAAGAAGACCAGCCAACTGCTGAAAGGTTGGCATCCAATGTGAAGTGACGCAAGCCGTGACGTCACAAAAGATTGAGAGGCTTTGAAATCCGAATTTCAAATTCGAAAGCCTCTTTAAATAGGTGTGTTGAGGAAGTAGAAGACATCGACCATCACCCTCTATTTTCTCTTTCTAAAATAAACATTATATCTCTTTTTTTTTCTTTATATGAGTGTTCTGAGTGCAGCTACAATAGGTAGCTAAAGGAGTTATCTCCTCTTGTTCTGTGAGGATGAGTGTTTAATAAATTCTTCATTCAATAAATAAATAATCTTGGGTTACTGCCCGCATGTAACCTTCCATTTCATTCTGCAACTTCAATCTCCATACTTTCCGACGAGAAACAGTAGCAGCATCATGTACACCCGGTGTAGGAAACGAACCAGGGTTGTACTGAGATCCGCTGAAGGAACGGGATTGATCCATCACACTGCGGGGCGCGTGGTTGGCTGTGAGGAGCAGCTGTAAAACCTCCCGGATACCCGGTGGATTGACGGTCAAAAAAGGTACTGTTACTGTTTTAAGCTGGTTAGCTATGAGATTAATGTTGTTTAATTAATGTACGGAAGCATGCTGGGCCTGATATGGTCGTAATGAACTATGTCTATTTTGAAAAACAGAAAGACGATGAAAATCTGGCAATATAGATATAAATTGATTAGGAATGAAAATTTTCGGAAAAACTATTTTGGGACTAAAAATGCAACTTTTGGGACCAGAAAAAAGGTTCGTGACTAAAAATGCTACTGGGATAATCCAATGGGACCGAAAGTGCAGTTAGCCCCATAAAAAAGTAATTATGTAATATATTAGTCATATAATCGACGTAAATGTGATACATGATCATGTAATTGTATGTAATTGTGTACTATAATAGTAATCCTTTTCTTTTAAACAGTATAGTAGCAATTCTTGTACATGATACATACAATACAAGAATAATCTACGATAGTGCTATAAAATCCCCTATTTCAAGTTACAAATATACAAGAAGAGGACATTATGAATAGAAAATAAAGAGTGTACGTATAACTAGGCAGAGAAGAAGTTCATGCAGATAGGTGGATTTACTTTGGCCAAGGCCAGAATTGATGCAGGCAGTATCCAAAGACCTTCCCCACATATCAAACCGGACGCCACCACCGGAATCATGAGCGCCGCCTTGTGAGCCTTCATCTTCTGCCACACAAACACCACCAAGGTTCCCACACACATGTCAATGGCAAAATACCCCCCAATCAAAAACGGCACAGCCATCGCCGTGGGAAGCGGCATCCACTTCCCAATATTCTTCGGAGAAAGATCCCTCACCAAGTTAATGGCTATTGCACCGGCAAAGAAGGCGTAGCAGAGCTGTATACAATGTTGGGGCAATGCAGAAAAGCCTTCCACTCCGATAATTGCCAAGTTCCTATATATTATAGCAAAAGGTGCCTTGAATTCTTGATTAGGGTTGCCGATGTCAAATGCCTTGTAGAACAAGAAGAAGGTCAGAGGCGACACAAAGCATCCTAAGGCTGTCCCGATGGCTTGACTCAGCAGCATTCCTCGTGGGGACGAGAACGTGAGGTGACCTGTCTTGAAATCTTGCATCAAGATGCATGAAACATTGATTATGGACTTGAAAACGCCACATGCAGCTAAGGAAGCTAGAACTCCATGTTGTTTCCCAGCTAATGCAGCTACGATGAAGAGCCCTACTTTGCCGTAGTTGTAGGACATGTTGAAATCGGTTAGGCCGGCTCCGTAGGCGTTGCAGAAGGCTAAAGATGGTGTTAAGATGTAGGCTAATAGAACTAAGTACCATTTCAGCTCTGGAAATATCAATGGAATGGTTATAACTGATAGTATGGTTAGTATAATGTAGCCAATTACAGCCAACCATAGGGGGATGTTTTCACTAACGAACGTTTCATCTTCTTTAAGATCACTCATAGATTTCTCCTTGTTAACTTCAGATTCTGCAATACCAAACCACTTTTGTCAAATTGGGGTATTCATATATATCATAAAACAAGTAAAATTGCTATCGAATAGAGCAAATCATGTATCAACTCGCTTTTCTGTGGTCAGCTTGGGAAAAGAGTTGGAATTACACAAGATTTCAGTTTTTCACACTCCCAAAACTTATGAAAGTTGCTCTTTAATTTAACAGAGTATTTGATTCATTAAAATCGGATGAGTTTATAAAGCTTGAAATTATCACAAATAATGAATGGGCACGAGAATCGTCCTAATTCTTTACTAGCTAGTTTCATGACATATTATAACCCCCACCTACTTTAAATTATAATCATTGAACCCCTTGCTCTCAACTAAGGACTTAGAAAAAAATTAAACCCACTTATGTACAATTAATACATGTAAACTCCCTTATTAGTTAAAAAATTTTAAGATCCACGAAGATGAAAGTATTATTAAAGCAAACACTCATTCATTAATAACCCAATTAATAAGTTAATTGCTTATGAATAATGTGTTGAGTTTTCATAATTTTGTAAGATCAAAGTGATTTATTTTATTTTATTTATTTATTTGGGGATATTGGTGTCTACCCCTCCCAATTATTCTATTTAATCTGCTCGTTAGGTTTTAACAGCAAACTTAGTAAACAAAACTACCCTCACAAGATAGCCACATGTATTAATGCTTGAAGTAATGTGCAATAATGCCAAACTCAATATATTAGAAATAAAATAAAATAAAAAATTACTCTACTTTTAAGGGTATTTGTTAAAATGCCACAAAAATATTTTTAATTCAATTAAGGTGACTCGTTTAAATCTATAAGTCGGTGGTATGTTTTTATAACTCAATAATATACTTCCTCTGTCCACTTCTAAAATATCAATTTTACTATTTTTGAAGTCCGCTTCAAAGATATTCATTTCCCCTATTTAGTAAAAAATGCACAATATAGCCCATCATTTCTCTTTAATACAACTATCCACTTTACATATAATAATAATACTCCTTAATCCACGTGCAAAAAGCAAATAGATACCTTAGAACCGGACGGAGGGAGTATATTATAATTTGGTTAAAATTTTAAATCGAATCATAAATCAAATTAAGGGTATTTTTGTCATTTTTAGCATTTTAAAAATTTTCATTAAAATAGAGCATTAATAAAATTACTTCATCCGTTCCATGATTATTATTACACTTACTAAAAATGGCGTCTTACAATTAATGTTATATTTATATTTTTGGATGATGTGACCCACACAAAACTATTAAATATTTTCATGGGGCCCATAATACTCCACTAATACAACTACCAACTTTACATTATACTCCCCCTGTCCCGGTCAAACTGCATCGTTTGACTGCATAAAGCTCTCACAAAAGCTACAGCAAACGTAACAATATGGGCGGGATGGAGGGAGTAATATTATTTCTCTCACCTCACAATACATTAAAACACAACACTCCTTAATTTTCGTGTAAACAGTTTACGTAACAACATAGGTGGGACCGAGTGAGTATTAAATTTAAAAGAGTATTTAAAAAATTTCCTAATAATATTCCATGCTATACACTGTCCTCTTGCTAGTTATTATATACTATGACAAAGAATTGTGTGTAAGACCGTATCACGTAAGTTTTTAGGTGAGACGGATAGAAAGTGATAACATTATTATTACTTTCTTTATAAAATGTTATCATTTTTTATTTTATTATAAATTATTTATGAAATAATTCATGCATTATTAACACTTTTCCTCGATTGAGTATCACTTTTTGTTAACGATATTATTACTTTTTATCCGTCTTATGTAAGAGTTACGTGAGATGGTCTTACACAACACCCATCCCTCGTATATGTGGCCCACCGCATTCATTCTAACGTCATGACTTTATAAGATGAACAGCTCATGATCTAAAGTATATACTTATTTAAACTTTGAGACATGCCACGATGAGATCGCTTTCATGCATAGTGGAATTTCCATAAAAATTTTTTAAGTTTTTAATTAAAATTTAAAAAGATAATACTTAATACTATTAAATATTAAGGTAAATTAGGAATTACAATGGTAAAATAGATGATAAATTATTTAGAATAAAATAAATTATAAACTACGATGATAAAATTACAATTATACCTTTTAGTATTTGATTTTAATAATTTTTATTCAAATTTAATCATTTTTTAGTTATATATTGGGTAAATTACCAAACCCCTCTCGAGATTTGTCCAAACTACCAAATAAACCCCGTAATTTGAAAAATTACCAATTACCCTTTTAATTTATTTTTTATTTGAATATTAATAAAAATACATTTTTTCTTAAAATAAAGAAGGATGGAAATGACATCAAGACTCATATATTTAACATTGTATTTTTAAATTTCACTATTTTTTTTAAAAAAATATTTTTTAAAGGGGGGTAATTGGTAATTTTTCAAACCACGAACTTTATTTGATAGTTTGGACAAACCTCGAGGGGAATTTTGGTAATTTACCCTTTCTGTGCACCCATATGTACGGAGTTAAGTTTCGTGTACTCTATTTGTATTTAATTTCTATACAATAATATAGTATGTGTTCTTAATATATTACTTTCTTCTTATATTCAATCACTAAAATACAAATAAAAAAAATTCGTTGCTAACAACTTTTATTATTAATGTATAGTAAGTTTTAAATATAGTGCACAAGATATAAATATATAGAAGGGTGATTAATTTAGATTAAAGGGCATACAAATTGTTAAGTAGGTAAGTGACAATGAAGATTTACGTACCTGAAGTTTGATGTTTGCGGGTGTACCTGGTGCGCATATTAATTAGTGTTGCTCGTAAAATCTTGGTGAAATTGTACAGCCCATCACCAAGAAGAAGGGCAATCGGGATAAATACCTGCCCATATTACAAATTAATTAAAACCCTATATTCTAATGTCAAATTATTAATTAAAATATGCATTCTCCCAACTTCATTCCAATCGTCAAAGGAGGAATCATGAGGCAGCTTGACGTCTGAACAAATGTATAGTATAGTTGACAAATACAATAATTTGTGTATAGTTGACACATACAATAATTTAGCCCATGATTGTTTTTGGTTTGAAATTTTGAGTTTAAAAAAAATTAGATTTTAAGAATTAAATGAATAGTGATAATATATTGAATTGTTTTTTTTTAAAGATGATATATTTTAATTTTATATCAAATACATGGGTAAGAGAGGATGAGTAATAATTGTGTAAGATTAATAATATTTATAAAGATAAATATATATAGGTATATAAGTGTAATTTATAAAATCTGATTTTTTAAAACTCAAATCGAAACAAGATTAGATTTTCAAATTTTAAATCAAAACTTTAAAAATGTAAATAAACATAGTAAAATACACAATAATAATTTTATAATTTTCATCTCTTTTTTTATACATAACATATTTTATTTATTAATTATAAATATCAAATTACTCTTAAAAATGAATAAAATTAGTTAAAAAAGTAATTTTTCTTAAACAACGTGTCCACATGTGGAACAAGTAAATTATAATATTGAACAAAGATAATATATATTATTCAATTAATTTTCAAACCCCACAAAAACTCAAAACAAGCATCACTTTAGGATTTAGTATTAATTTCTAGGGTTTATTAATTATATGTACGTGTATTTATAATCTAATTATTAATAAATACATTAATTTAATATAATTACTACGAGATACATAACGATTTTTTTCTCCCAACATTACCCTTTTTCACAACGTTTAATATTCAATGTTTATATAGAACAATAATTTCGTTGAACACTAATGTACACTACATCAAATAAAAACAGCAAACCCGTATTTCTCTAACAGCAATAACCACTACCTATCTCTTAAACCTCCAGTGAGTATATTTTTTTTAAATAATTCAAATAAAAAGAACAAACGCAAATAATTCAATGTACACCGATGTACACTATTATTATACTTATCGTTCAATGTACACCGATGTACACTATTATTATACTTATCACTCGAGATTTTAGGAGAGTGAATTTAGGAAAAAATCATTTTCATAATTTTCTCTGCGGTCACTTTCTTTTATTCCTCTCTCTAAATGCACGCTGATGTACAGATTTTGAAAGAAATAATTTAGGAAAAAATCGTTTCACTAATTCTCTCTGCGGTCACTTTCTTTAGTCCTCTATCTAAATGCACGCTGATGTACAGATTTTGAAAGAAATAATTTAGGAAAAATCGTTTTACTAATTCTCTCCGCGGTCACTTTTTTATTATTTCTCTCTCTAAATGCACGACAATGTACAGATTCGTCTTCGTTCTTCTAATTGTGACTTCATTCTTTATTTTGTGACAAGTTTCTGATTAATTAATCAAAATTCAGATTGATTAAGTACATTGCGCACACGTGTGTACAAATTAAGATTGTATTTTATGACTCTATCTTCGACAATTATTTATCTCACCTAAATGTATACTGATGTATATTCATATAAATAGTTTATTCATTTTTTTCTCCCCAAAAATTATTTATCTCAAATGAGTGCACAGTGATGTATATACATTATAAAATACTTAATCATGTTTTTTTTTTTAATTTGCTTCACACGATGCACATTGATGTTCAGTAAGTATGCGTAATATGGAAAAAACAAAATTAAATTTTGTGTTCGTGCGTAATTTTCTATAGCGAATGTATGAATTGGTAATATCTAAATACGTTTTGTATCTAATATTTAATGACCTTAATTTTTTATTGTATAACTTTTTAATAATAATTAAAAACGAAAAAAAGATGGTTTGAAGATTGCACAATGTAATCTGTTACATTGTATCCGTGCTCTTCATTTTCAGTGTATAAGTATAATTTCACTATATAATGTAATATTTTATTATTGTGATTTATGGTAAATTTTACATGTCAGTTTATGAAAATTTATATTCATATATTACTTTATTTTAAAGTTTAATACGTATCCTTGTTTTAATAATATTAATTTTAGGGTACGTCTTGCGTTACAGTCTCACGCGAAACCATTTTATACTTTTTAAAATAATTATCACTTTTGTTATAGAATATTGTCACTTTCGTTATAAAATGTTATCATTTTTCATTTATACTATAAATTGTTTATGAAATAACATTATCACTTTTCATTAATTTAGTATCACTTTTTATTATAAATGTTGTCACTTTCTAACCATCTCACGTAAGCTCTTACGTGAGATGGTCTCACACAAGTCTTTGCTTTAATTTTAAGGATATAATTATAATATTATTATTATAATTCAAAATTTATTTTTTTTATCATAAATCAAGAGAGTATAATTATAATTTCACCATTTTAATTTATAGTCTATTTTAACCCTAAATTTAGAATTTGTTGGTACAATATTAAGTCCTATTAGAATATATTTTCTACATTCACAAAGAAAAAAAAATATTTATTTTATCATTTTAGACGTTCATTAAAAATGCGAGACTTCCTATATTAATACTCCACTTATGTCATCCCTTTACATTAAATAGTACGAGTAATTTGTAAAAACAAATAACATAAATATTCACCTCACATAAAAAAATAATATTTCATAAACAACATGAAAAAATAAAAAAAAAATCAAATAAACAAAGGGACAAATTATCTTTTTATAAACTCAAAATTAAAGAGATTGAGAAAATGGGAAAATGAAGAGAAGTATAGTGGTAGTGCACCTTATAGCCATTAAGACTCTTCATGCTACTTTCTGGCACATCTGATGGGAACCAATCACCTTTACGCTTTGCAATGAGAGGCCACATCATACCATATGAGACCAATGCCCCAAATAACAATGATAAGTTCACACTGTGGGGGCAGATCATACCAGTTCCCACATATGTCAAGCTAAAATCAAAATAAAATCTGCAACCAAATTCAAACATATATATATATGGATCAATATAAAACATTAACATAATTAATTGGGATAGATTCAAACATGGTTAATTAATTGGTAGTACTACGTTTGCTTCCTGGCTTGTAATCCGAAAGTTGGAAACTGCAAGAAACCACATTGATCCTTAGCTGTGTAGAACCATTGAAAGAAACCCCACAGGAAACTGCCACAGAAGGTCTTGATGAATCCATTCACTTGCTTCCTGTTGGCACCGTCGTTAGAGCCCATCTCATTTGAAACGGGATTACGTATCCTCAATTATGACTCGAAAAGACAATTACGTACTCCCTCCGTCCCACAAAACGCTTCACGTTTATTGTTCCACATTGTTTAAAAAAAGTTGTTCTTTTTAACCAACTTTGTTGATTTTAGAGAATATTGTATTATTTTTAGGTAATAAAAAAGTATGCGTATGAAAAAAGCGACAAATTTGAAATTAAGGTGACTTTTGAAGCTGTTGGATAAAGTGATATTCCATTTTTGGGATGTGGAGGGTTTTGTGGTACAAACAAATGAGAAAATTGTGAAGAGTTTTGTGGGATGGAGTGAGCATTTTCTTAGAAGGGCTATGAGAAGGATCATATGCAATGAACACATGCAAGGAATATTCTATCTAAGATGTTAATCACGTTTATAATATAAGATTATTGCAAGTTGGAGTTAATAATTACTTGGCCATTTTGTCACCCCTGCTGTGGAATCCATTGATGAGCGCTGCAGTTGCCATGCCACTTGGAAAGCTCAACTTGTAGTCGACTATCAAGATCTAAACAAACATCATCATATAACTCAATCATTGATCAAATGTAGCAATCAAATGCACAAGACTCACTCACTTTTCGAAGAGGAATGAGGACGAAGAGGCCGATGAAGCAAACTAAGAAAAGGAAAGCAGTCATCCAGCCAACTGCAGGCTCCTTGATGCTGCTCAACACATTTCCCCGGGTACTTGCCCCGCCGGCTTGGTCAAATGTTTTCTTGTTCATCGCCAACAGATAAGATCCGAACCCCCCTTTAGCAATCACCAACACATAACAGATTAGTATACATCATGAACATATATATATATCAACATGTGTGCATACTTTGTGGTCAATTAACCTCCAAGTGCAATGCTGTAACAAGCAACCGAACATGTTAGTATCATGGTATTCTCCTGCTTAGTGAAAGGAGCCGAAGCCACTCCCATTCTCCGCAGCCCTTTCGTCCACATCTCTATGAAAATGAAGGCGACAAGGGCGGCCGAAACATTGAAGTGTGGAGTAATCCCAGTGGTGAGGACTAGCTTCATTGCAATCACACTGAAGATGGATCCGATCAACACGCTCGCAACGACCCCTCGGAAAGTGATCTGCTTATTCCATGGTTGAGACACCTTTAATCTTGAATCCTCATGAATTCCTCCCCCCTCCAATTCTTGATCATGATCAATATGATGATCTTTTTCAATCTCTATGTTATCCATGGCTTGGAAATAAACTATAGAACTTGTTTGAGGTTCAAAACAAGAAACTAAGTAAACCAAGAGAAAAAAAGATTCCACATGGTTCTTTAGTGAGCTTTGGATACACCTTTGCTTCAATTAATCAAATTTATAGGAAATGATCAAGTGGAAGGTGTGGACTTAGTTTAATAATAATTGAAGTTGAGGGAAGCTTCCAATGATTGAATCTGCATATGGGGTAGTACCTTTCTTTGAGCATCAAGTGGTGCCACACATTTAATTGTAACACCACATGAAGATAAATAAGAAGACTTTTAACATGAACTATTTTGTGTACTATAATAATTGATATATGAACCATTGAATACAATTCTCATCATGCCTTGTAAATCTACTCCACATGAAATACATTTATGACTATTATAAATTAATCCCCACAAAACAAAATACTTCCTCCGTCCCACCAGAAGAGTCTCGTTTTGCCATTTTGGGTGTCCCACCCAAAGAGTTCTCTTTCTTTTTTTACACACATGAGACTCACACACCTACTAATACAATTAAAATATGGGTCCACACTCCCGCTAATACAACTACTCACTACATATTACATAATAATACTCCTTAATCCACGTGCAAAAAACAAAAACAACCATTTGCCCGGGACGGAGAGAGTAGTGTTCATATTTCTGGTCTAGATCTTCAATTAAATTTTGGTGTTACATCTCCTATTGTAAACCGTCGTTAAATGATTGATACATATTTCCTTCGTTTCGCGTTAAGGTTTATGTTTTCCATTTTAATTTGTTCTTTATTTCTTTTTTTTTGTCAAGTTGGGCCCACAAAAAATAATTAATTATTCCATATAGAACCCACACACAGTACTTTACATTATACTCCCTCCGTCCCATAAATAAATTTACACTTTCTATTTTTATCCGTCTCAAACAAGTTCACACCCCAAATAAGGAAATACACACAAATAATAACCTCACAACACACTTTAATTTCAAAATTGACACTCCTTTACAACTCACATAACTTATTTTATAATTTATTTATTACCTAAAAATACCTAACTACCCCTAAAAGTAAAGCAAAAAGCAACTTTTTCTTAAACTCCGTATTTACTGTAACCGTGAACTTCTCTTTGGGACGGAGGTAATATATTATTTCTCTCACCCTACTACATATTAAAATATTATATCCCTTAATGTCCGTGTAAAAAATAAACATCAATGTTAACGCGGGACGGAGGGAATATGGTATAAGAAAATCTATACCCTATAAGGAAAATATCAACCCGAGGGGGATGGTTGAAATTTTCCTCTCGATGGCATACGTGTCAATCATCTAACACATGTAATAAGAGATGTAACATGTAACAAAATATATTCTAAGCTCGATCTGTATTTCTCACTCTAAGTAAACGTTTACTCGTGCTTGCATTGAAAAATCAAAGCATCACTCTTTCCGCTAGCATGCATTTGACTAATTTGTGGTATTTTACCTGTCAACTTTAGTAGTAGTTACGTGGATTTAATTCTATATATGAATGCAAATAAATGTTCTTTTGACATTGTGATCATGTGTGGTTAACGTAGGAAAAAATTATAAAACATGTTTATCATGCATGTGTAGGGATGATAATGAGACGGGTATTTTCGGATACTCGGTTTATGTGAACCCTAATGGGTACGGGTAGTTGTAAATTGATTTGGGATGAATACAGGTAGTTGTAAGAAAAACCATTAGGATTTGGGACGGGTAAAAGTAATACCCCAAAATCTGCGGGTACCCCCGATTATATTATATATTTTCTAAAATTTAATATATATATATCATTTATATATTATAAGATATTTTATATATTTAATTAATAGTTATAAATTTTATTTAATCATATTTATTAAATATTTATTTAAAATAATAGAATTTATAATATATTTATTTTATATTTAATTATAAATTATGTAATTATTATTATTATTATATTTATTTAGACAATAAAATAATACTCCATCCGTCCCACAACAAGGAGTGCATTTTACCATTTTCTTCCGTCCGAACACAAGATGTGCATTTCCCTTTTTAGTAAATGAGACTCACACAAAACAATTAATATATATCCATGGGACCACACACCATACTAATACACCTACATACTATACATTAAAATATTATTTCTCTCATCTCAACTAGCCCCAACAACCCATTAAATATTATATCCCTTAATCTACGTGCAAAAAAGTTTCACCACTCTTGTTGTCGGACGGAGGGAATATATTTATATATAAAATAAATAAATATTAAACGAACACGGGTACCCGCGGGTATTGACAAACGGGAATGAGACGGGTATGAATACCATAATAATTCTTTTAAACAGGACGGATACAGATACGAATAGTTGTTTTTTAATCAGATACGCGTATGAGTACCCAAAATAAGCGAGTACCCTACCCGTTGTCATGTTATGCATGTGGGTCTTCTAGGCTTTCACACATGTCCACTTTCTTTTGGGCCAGTAATCATTCCCCCAACAAATACTAATGTACAAATTTTAAATACGCCAGCATTTCACTAAATTTTAAAGTTCTCGAGTGAAAAAGAAATGATGTGTATTGGCACGTGATTAGTCTTATTAGTGATTTTTGGCTAAAGGTATAAGCAAACAGCATTTTATGATAAACAACTATCAATCCGTTTATGTGGGTTAGGAAAAATTTTGTTTGGAATATAAAAATAAGATTTAGTAATAATAGCTAGAGACCCCTCAATAGCTAGGGGTGGGAAAAGCTCACGCTGCCCGATAAGAACATATATGACTACTCTCTCCGTACGCTTTCAATTATATCATTTATTTTTTGACACGAAAATTAAGAAGTATTATTATTAATGTATAGTGGATAGGTAATGTGTAAGTTTTACATTTTTACCCCTCTACCTTATTAATATGAAAAGGGGCAAATAAGTAATTTGCAAATACATTTGGGGTTAGTAGGAGCATTATTAGTGAGTCTCTCATTGTACATAAATAGAAACGAGACCCTTGGATACGAATGCCGTAAATAATAAAATAGAACCCTTGAAAACGGATGGATGGATGAAGTATATCCTGACTTAGTAAAAATTTGACCTAATTCGATCTATTTAACAAATATGCTATTCAAAGGCCTGTTTCTAATCTATTTAACAAAACAAAGGTAGGCTTAGGCTTTAATAAAGGATTATGAAGCGTAACATGGCGGCTTATTTACGTTAAGTTAAATTTTATACTCTTTTACGTTAAGTTAAATTTTATACTCTTTTCGTCCCACCCAAAAAATCTATTTTTGTCATTTTGGACGTTCTACACAAAGAGTTTCATTTCGTTTTTTACACACATGAGACCACACACATTCACTAATACATTTAAAATATGGGGTCCATACTCACATTAATATAACTACCCACTATACATTAAATAATAACACTCCTTAATTTATGTGTAAAAACGAAAACAACCATTTGCACGGGACGGATGGAGTATACATTTATATATAATACTCCTTTCGTCCCATTAAAATGTTTACGTTTGCTTTTTGCACGGGATTAATAAATATAATATTTTAATGTGTATTGAGATAAAAAATAATATTTTAATGTATAGTGGATTGTTGTATTAGTGTGGTGTTGTAGTCAGCATAGAGATATTTAAAAGTTTTGTATGGATCTCATTTACTATTGTAAGTAATTAAAATTTACGATCCAATCAAATGGAGACACGTGGATTTTGTTAATTAAATATCAATTTTAATTTATTTTGGAATTTAAATAAATTAATTCCTAAAATAGATTAATAAATAGTACTCCCTCCGTCCAAACTTCAACTTCACACTTGTCGTTTCTGTCCGTCCCAAATTCAACTTCACATCCCATTTATGGCCATTTCTGTCCATCCCAAATTCAACTTCACATCACATTTATGGAAATATTCCTTCCAAAAGTATCCTTACAAAAACTCCTTATTTTCATTATTGCCACAACATTTGGGACCACTTAATTATAAAATCCACATACTTAATCACACAATTAACCAAATTAGTACTTGATAAGAAATTATGACCAAAATTGATTACACATAAACTTAAACCTCAGTCTCGAATCTTCTTACACACACACACACACACTCTCAACTTGTTTGTATCTATCTTCCTCAATCTCGAATCTTCTTACACTCCCTCTCTCTCTCTTCCTGTTTGTATCTATCTCTCAATCTGCTGCAACTCTCGATCTATCTCTCTTGGTTGATTCAATTGTGAGCTTTGATTTCATGAATTTGTCCCGATTTACTCATGAATAGAATATATCTTCTAGATCTAGGCGAATTTGGGTTATGTCTAACCCTATTTTGTCTCTGAATCAGAGACATATGGTGGATCGAAGACGGTTTTTGACGATGAAGCCTCGACGACGGTAGCTGATGTGTTGCCCTGTCGACGTTGCGTAAAGAAATTGTTCGTTGATTTCACCAGTTTGAAAGTGAGATTTCGATCCCTATTTTCGTGGCCCAAGACAATGATTTTGTACATTGTGTAATGGTTAATGTTGGTTAAAATGAGGATTCAGTGATGATTATTGATTATTGTTGTTTCTGTGATGGTTTGAGATAGTTATCTTGAGAATTCTATGATTGTTTATGAGCTTAATATGAGAATTCTGTGATGGTTTCTGTGGTCTTTTGGTTTTGTGATGGTGGAAGATTAAGCTGAGAATCCTCGTTGTAAGATTAGCCTGATGAATCTGTTAATATCAAACCTTTCCACATTAAAAGGACTGAAATACTTACTTTTTACATAGAAAAGTCAATAAAGCAATTTTTCTTATTTTGCATGAGAACAGTAAATAGAAGATGAAATCGGGACAGAGGGAGTAATTGATAATTAATTTGAACAAATTTAATGGGTTTAAATTAAATGAGGTCTGACCCAATTCAATTAAGCCCAAATCAAATGAAGTCTGACCCAATTCAAGTAAGCCCAAGTAAAATGAGGCCTGACTTAAGTATGCAAGCCCACACAAATGAAATCATGCCCAAGTAAAATAGGCCTAATTATAGTCCAACCAAGTTGGAGGCCCAAGCCCGTAAAGTAAGGCCCAAATAGTCTTGGACTTCACCTCTCACCTATATAAAGGGGTCTTCCTCCATTCATTTGGAACAGAGATTCAAACACTCGAAGACGACGACACTCTTGAAGAGATCGAGAACACAAGCAACGCTCCTTCAAGATCTTCAAGCTTCAAGCGAAGAACAAATCGAGGATCTTCAAGCAATCTTCAAGTCTTTAAAGCTTCAAGCGAAGAACAAGTTGAAGATCTTCAAGCAATCTTCAAGTCTTCAAATCTTCAAACTTCAAGATCAAGATCTTCAATCTTCAAAGCTTGAAGCGAAGAACACATCGAGAATCTTCAAGTAATCTTCAAGTCTTCAAATCTTCAAACTTCAAGATCAAGATCTTCAAGTCTTCAAAATTTCAAGCGAAAAACACATCGAGGATCTTCAAGCAATCTTCAAGTTTTCAAATCTTCAAGCATCAAGATCAAGATCTTCAAATCTTCAAAGCTTCAAGCGAAGAACACATCGAGGATCTTCAAGTAATCTTCAAGTCTTCAAGTCTTCAAGCTTCAAGCGAAGAACAAGTTCAAGCATCTTCAAGCTTCAAGTCAAGATCTTCAAACAAGTCTCAAGATCTTCAAGCTCCAAGCGAAGAATAAGTTCAAACATTTTCAAGCAAGCTTCAAGTCAAGAACGATCACCAATCCAGGATCAAGGATTCAAGTCCCCTAATCAAGCATTCTTTTTGGAAAGCTCTCCAGTCAGCGTTCAATCCGAACAAATATTTAACGCCTCCGGGTTAACGTTCAAGACTACACACCCGAGTTCAGACAAGCTTTATTTAAAGATCTAGCTCAACACACATGCTGTCAACACAGTCACCGTACACTCCAGTCAACAATGTCAGAGTCAACACATTCAAGTCAAGTCAAGCCAAATTGGTTCGAGAGAAGAATCAGATGATAGATAGAGATTGTTTATAAATTTTCAAGTTTAATCCGTCTGGATTATTATTGTAATTCTTTTGTATTTATTTTATCATAAGTACAAAATTTTTTGTTACAAATTTTGGCATGCCCGATAGGACAGGCTCTACCTCTCATCTCTTCTCTCTACAAGCTCGAAGATACAAGCATGACTCCTCTCAAGATAAGAAGACCTTTTACCTTGAAGCATTCAGAGTTGCAAACTGAAGAGATTCAAAAGATAACTGCACTCAAGATTGCGATACGAAGGCCTGCTGTATCAAAGCCTCCAGAGTGCAAACTGAAAAGGTTGGAGTCATTACAAGAAGTAATCCCGAAAGGTCCGTAGAGGCAAACCATATGGTGGGGATTACTCTCAACAAGCCATTGCACGGAGACAAGAGTGGTGAAAATGTTTCTGCTTGCTCAACTCCTCATTCAACGCCAAGCTCGCCATCTGCCTCAGCTGTAGCTGCAGTGATGATAATAAATGCTATGACCATTGAGGAAGAACTTGCAAGTATGATGAGAGCCATTGAAGGACTCAACAAGCATATGGAAGCTCAAGACGTAAAGATCTCCGTACTTATGAAGAAAATAGATAGTGCGAAGACAAGCCATGCAAATAAGAAATAAGTTGAGGATGAGCATGAGGAGGAGGACTCCGCGAAATAATATCCATCTTAAATGAATCACGTTGAAGAAGATATACAAGTTTCAGCTGACAAGATGCTTCTTATCAACCAACTGAAAAATATCATGATAGAGACGATAAAAGACAAGTTTGAAGGGAGTTCCAAATCTTTTGTTGCCTAAAAAAAGCCACATACAAAGAGAATTGACAACTTGAAGATGTCAGCTGACTACCAACCTCTAAGGTTCCAACAATTCAATGGCAAAGGTAACCCAAGACAGCATGTGGCACACTTCGTCGAGACATGCTATGATGCTGGGACCTCCGGAGATAACATGGTGAGATAATTTGTTCGATCTCTAAAAGGAAATGCCTTTGATTGGTACATCAACTTGGAATCCGACTCCATTGAAAGTTGGGGGCAAATGGAAAAAGAAATCCTCAACCGTTTTTGTAGCACCCGAAGAACTGTTAGCATGATGGAGCTAACAAATACTCGACAAAGTGATGAAGAATATGTACTCAATTACATCAACAGATGGAGAAGCTTAAGCCTCAATTGCAAAGAAAAGTTGTTAGAAACTTCAGCTATAGAAATGTGCATTCAAGGGATGCAATGGAATCTCCGTCATATACTCCAAGGAATTCGGCCTAAAACTTTTGAAGAGTTGGCTACAAGAGCTCACGACATGGAGTTGAGCTTGACATCAAATGACATCGAGTGTCCATCTATTCAAGACTCCTACAAGTTTGAAGACATGCCTTCTGATGAGCTTGTAGAAGAGGAACCACAAACAAAGACTGCAGTTTCCATAAAGATTTATATAAATGAAGTGGAAGCAAGAGAAAGCATCCCAAGATTGGGGGCAATGAATGCATGACAAAATCAAATTCTTAGCTCCTTGATATGAGCGAAAACTGCCTGCTTTACGCTCCTTGATATGAGCTAAAACTATCTAAATCCTCACAAATTCAAGGCTCCTTGACACGAGTTTAAATTATCTAACTCAAATCAAATTCTCAGCTCCTCGATATGAGCTAAAACTGTCCACACAAAGCTCCTTAATATGAGTTAAAACTATCTACACACATACTCCTCGACATGTAAAAAAATGTCTACACAAGTCTCTCTGACACGAGTAGAAACTGTTTATAAGTTCAAATTGAAGACTCATTGACACGAGTATAAACTGTCAGCAAATTCAAATTCAACGCTCCATGACGCACGAGCCTAAACTGCATATTACTCCTGGTCTGCACGAGTATAAACTAGGTACGACACACTCTTAGTCCACACGAGTATAAACTGTGTACGATAAACTGTGTACGACAAACTCCTGGTCCGCATAAGTATAAACTACGCACGACAAACTCCTGGTCCACATGAGTATAAACTGTGTACGACACACTACTGGCACGCATGAGTATAAACTGTGCATGACACCCCCCAAAATCAAACCATGTTCCTTTGAACTACGTAATGACTTGATCCTCTGCAAAGGGGTACGTAGGCAGCTTAGTAGTTCACTAAGTTCAGTCATAATTCAAGTTATTCCTAGCAAGTTTATGAGAGAAATGAAAGAGTTGAAGCATAAACGCAGCAAGTAAAAGCATGAAGTTTAAAGAATCGAAGAAGAAATACAATAATGACAACAAAGAAGAAGAAAGCAAAGGAAGATCATGAACACCAAATTCATTAGAAAAATAAAGGGTTCAAATTAGTTTATATTCATGAATTTAATTAATTAAAAAGTCCAAAGTAAATTCATGGACTAATTAGTTATTAAATTCAAACTTATAAATTAAACATAGGAGGGGAAGAGCCTGAAATATTAAAGCCCAATTTATATAAAGGACCAAACTAGAAACTAACTTTCACATGGGTTAATAGCTTTGAAGCTGCAAAGTTATTTTTTTTTCCAAAACGATAGTTTTTATATATAAATAAACTCAAACATTAAAATTACATCGTGGCTAACTTGCCAAGAAGCACCGTGAAAGACGGACTTGATTGTAGCCTACCATTCCTCGAGGGAAACAGAAACACCCACCCCAAAAGGGACAACTCACACATAAATACTAAACCACCCCAGAAAGAGGACTAAATACTCCTGCAAGAGGAGAATGAGAACACTCCCGAAGGGAGACTAACATCCAAAGAAAAAGAACATCAAGAATTACTACAAATCTGATAAATTCAAACTGTTGCAAAATGCAACTAAGAAAACAGATTCAAAAGGGATCCTGATGAAACACAAGAAAGGAAACAAGAAAAGGAAAAGGAAAAAAAAAAGAAACAGTAACAAGAAAGAAACAACAGGAGCCTTCTCTCTTTCACACACTACCATCGAACCATTGTCACCTCACCACCCACACTCCGACGCCATTAATATCAAACCTCCAACACATCCACCTTGACGCAACCAGAAGCCAGGTCTTACCCGATCAACAAATAAAGAAAATAACCACAAGAAACGGAAAAGATGGGCAAAGAGAAAAAGAAGAACAAAATCATGGGATAAAAGAGGGGCATGGGTCCCACCAATAACGTAAAGAACGTTGTCGGCGAGTGGCGGCAAGAGCAGGGAGGGGAGATCTGGTAGGAATGAGTGGGGAAGAGAGGGGGAAAGTAGAGGTGGAGATTCACGTGTATACTCCTTCAAAATGGGAATTCACGTGTGGTAGGAATTGATTGGTTACAATCAATTTCGACTTCCCAAGCCAATTTTGACCACTTAAGCCCATTTAATTAAAAGTGGGGGTATGGGTCCCACTAATAACGCAAAGAACATTGTCGGCAAGTGGCGGCAGGAGCAGGAGGGGGGATCTGGTAGGAATGGATGGGGGAAGAAAGGAGAAAAGTGAAGGTTGGCGGCTAGGTCAAGGGGAGTTAGAGAGAGAAAAAATGAGAGGATTGATTGACAATCACAAAGTTATTTTTATTTTGAAAGACAAATTTAATTAAATGGGCTTAAGTGGTCAAAATTGGTTTGGGAAGTCAAAATTGATTGTAACCAATCAATTCCTACTACCACATGTGAATTCCCATTTGAAGGAGTATACACAAATCTCCACTTCTGCAGAAGTCAAAAAAAATTTGAGATCTGCTGCCTAATTCCTTCACGTCGAGAGCGAAGATACCTATTTCGCCAGAGAATTGCGCCAAGATTTCGTCGCCTCAGTCACCGGAAGTGATGTCGACTGGTCGCCAACCGTCGGAAGTCTCGTGGCCTGCTGTGAATTGTGTTGCCAATTCGCCGGAGAAGCCCCTTCGCCGACTGCCAGTACTGACAACCGCCACCACCGTCTGCTGTTGCTGCTCATTTCTGCTGTTCATCGCCGCTATCACCTCGCCGGAATCAGCCGCCAACACTGCATTGTTCTTCAAGCAGCCGCCAGTTGCCGAGACCCATCTTCAGCCATCGGAATCGGGAGCCCATCGTTTTTCACATCGGATCTTCCATGGCCACCACTCTCCTGATAAAAACTGCACCACCGCGGACTTTCTCCATCTTCCGCCGTCCGTTTCATTCCGGCCGAACCCAGCCATGCTGCTTGTCGCCATGGAGCCGCCGTTCGCAGCCAAGCAATGTCTGCTGTAGCAGCGTCAACATCGAGCACCATCGATCGAAATCCACCATCAGTTTGCTGTCTCTCTCCGCTCGCCGCCAGAATCACGAAGCCACCACGGTTGTTCTCGTTGCAGCCCTTCGTCGACTGTTAGCATTGACAGCCGCCGCCACCGCTTGATGTTGCTGTTCGTTGCCAATGATCGCCCGTCAACCATGACGACTCCATCAGTCTGTCGCTGTACGCACCACCATCGTGCCGGAAACGCGACGCCAGCCATCGGAAGTCTCGTGGGTCTGTTTCGAACTTCACTGCTTATCCATCGCTATGGCCGCGAGTTTCGTCGCCAGATCCGATCACCCATCGATCGTCGATGATAGCCGAGTGTCATCACTGCCGCCAGATTTGAGCTTGACCATCGGAAAGCCACGACTGCCCGTCAGACACCACTTCGCTACCGGAGACGCGAAGGTCATCATAAGTAGTCAGCTTCCCTTGCCGGAGTTACCCACTGCAAGCCGATCATCACCGTCCCTCGCCGGAGTTCCACACTGCAGCAGCTTTTGATGCCATAGATCGCCGTCATCAGTCGCCACTCAATCTCCGCCACTTGCCACCAATCACGACATGGTATCGTGACTGCCCCCATGTCTTTATGCCATCAACCCAAAGCGTATTGTGCCACCAATCACGACGTGGTATCGTGACTGCCCCATGTCTTTGTACCATCAACACAAAGCGTCTTGCACCACCAATCACGACGTGTTATCGGAGCCCATCGTGACTGTCCCCATTTCTTTGTGTCATCAACCTAAAACGTCGAGATCATACAAGGTAATGATCTCCCAAGGAAAATCTGCAAGGGAAGAGAGGATGCATTTGATGAAAAAAAATTGAAGAAAAGAAATAAGAATTCTAATTCTTACGGTTTGCCGGTGAAGAAATCAAGTGCTTATTATATAGTGGAGATTGCAATAAATTATTAAAATTATTTGCATAATTGAAATATCTCAAGATTTCAAGGGATTCCTTTGCTAATTTTAAGCAAAAATTTGCAAATCTGTGTCATATTTCCTCACTTCCGTAGTCTTAAAATTAAGCAGACTTAAAATTAAGCAGGGAAGAAGTTAATTTGGGCTCAAAGAATAAAGTTGGGCTATTGAGAAATAAAGAATTGGATCAAGTGAAAAAAAAAAGGCCAAGAAAAAAATCACAATCAAGTTACAAATGTTGAGAGAAAAAAATGGAATTTTTGTGATTGCTTCACATCAATACATGCGTCTGTGAACAAATCGCAAAGAGACATTTGTAAGTAATTAAAATTTACGGTCCAATCAAATGGAGACACGTGGATTTTGTTAATTAAATATCAATTTTAATTTATTTTGGAATTTAAATAAATTAATTCCTAAAATAGATTAATAAATAATTGATACTTAATTTGAGCCCCACATATTTAATGAGTTTAAATTAAATGAGGTCTGACTCAAGTCAATTAAGCCAAAATCAAATGAGGCATGACCCAATTCAAGTAAGTCCAAGTCAAATGAGGTTTAACTTAAGTCAAGCAAGCCCACACAAATTAAATCAAGCCCAAGTAAAATAAGTCTGATTACTGTCCAACCAAGTTGGAGGCCCAATCCCGTAAAGTAAGACCCAAATAGCCCTGGACTTCACCTCTCACCTATATAAAGGGGTATTCCTCCATTCATTTGGAACAGAGATTCAAACACTAGAAGATGACGACGCTCTTGAAGAGATCGAGAACACGAGCAACGCTCCCTCAAGATCTTCAAGCTTCAAGCGAAAAACAAATCGAGGATATTCAAAATCTTCAAGTCTTCAAAGCTTCAAGCGAAAAATAAGTCGAAAATCTTCAAGTCTTCAAATCTTCAAACTTCAAGATCAAGATCTTC
Source organism: Pogostemon cablin (assembly GCA_023678885.1). Classification (NCBI taxonomy): domain Eukaryota; kingdom Viridiplantae; phylum Streptophyta; class Magnoliopsida; order Lamiales; family Lamiaceae; genus Pogostemon; species Pogostemon cablin. Next base: position 20,118,135 of record CM042956.1, read on the forward strand.
AAGTCTTCAAAGCTCCAGACGAAGAACACATCGAGGATCTTCAAGCAATCTTCAACTCTTCAAATCTTCAAGCTTCAAGATCAAGATCTTCAAATTTTCAAAAGCTTCAAGCAAAGAACACATCGAGGATCTTCAAGCAATCTTCAAGTCTTCAAGCTTCAAGCGAAGAACAAGTTCAAACATCTTCAAGCTTCAAGTCAAGATCTTCAAACAAGTTTCAAGATCTTCAAGCTCCAAGCGAAGAACAAGTTCAAACATCTTCAAGCAAGCTTCAAGTCAAGAACGACTACCAATCCGGGATCAAGGTTTCAAGTCCCCCCAGATCAAGCGTTCTTTTTGAAAAACTCTCCAGTCAACGTTCAATCCGAACAAAGGTTCAACGCCTCCGGATCAACGTTCAAGACTACACACCCGAGTTCGGACAAGCTTCATTTGAAGATCCAGCTCAACACACACACTGTCTATACAGTCAGCGTACACTCCAGTCAACAAAGTCAGAGTCAACACATTCAAGTCAAGTCAAAGTCAAGTCAAGCCAAATTGGTTCGAGAAAAGAATCAGAGAATAGATAGAGATTGTTCCTAAATTCTCAGGTTTAATCCATCTGGATTATTATTGTAATTCTTTTTTATTTATTTTATCATAAATACAAAATTTGTTGTTACAACTATAAAGGAAAATGTAAACCTTTTTATGGGACGCCCAAAATGAAAATATGTAAATGTTATTGTGTGATCGAGGGAGTACATGAGAGATTCTTTTATGACGGTAATAAAAAAACGCACTACAAGAAATTGTACATTTTGCGACGAAAATTTTTGCGACATACAAATTTTGTCATAATTTATAACTCAAAAGCTACGAGGTTTAGGTAAGAGCCAAATTTCACCTAGCATAAATCAAAATTATAACGGGAATAGCCTAAAAATGCTATAGATATGTAAGTAGCAAACGACATTATCAACTCCTGAGCCCTTACAGTGGACGTCTTTCACTCCAACCAAAGTGACGAACAAATTACTCGTAAAGAGGGAAATTCAGTATCATGATATGCCTCTTATTTGAGAATCTAGCCTATTATAGTAGGCACACATCAATTTGACCAATTCCTTTTTCTTTTTGTCGTTATAATTATATTTTTTTTATTACACTTTGTTTAGTTTTTTAAAATAAAATCATGTACAGTTGTTTCTTTATTACATTTAAATTAATACTTGTAAATAAAATAAAGAAAATATTTTTATATATAAAAACACAACTAATGTAAATCATGTCAAAATAGTGTATAATTGACAAAATAAATGGATGACGAATTCACTTTTATTCCTTTTTGGTTTAGTTCAAATGAATAATCACTTTTTTTTAAGATGTGTTACTTTTATGTTAAAAATATTATTACTTTTTATTTTTTTATAAATATATTCATTAATTAATTTAATTAGACATTTATCACTTTTCTTTGATCAGGTATCAATTTTTATTAAAAATATTACTCATTTCAATACACTGAAAGATCTTCATTTTACTATATTGGTATCTCATTCAAAGGTCCCTACTTTCCCATTTTACTAAAAGGGTCTCACATATGACCCACCAATCATTACTAATACAACTACCCATTACATATAAAATAATATAATTTACGCGAAAAAATTAAATGAGAACCTTTTCCCAGGATGGAGGGAGTATACCTTTTTATCCGTCATAAAATTTTCATTAGATAGTTTAATTGGATGTGCATGACTTTTTTTAATAAAATATAATTTTTTATTAAAAATGTTATAACTTTTTATTTGTCTCACAATTATTTATGAAATAATTTTATTAATTGAATATTATTTTTCTTTAGTTAGATATCACTTTTTTATAAAAAAAAAATGTGATCACTTTTTTATTTTATGAAATTTTCATGAAGGGAAGCTCTTGTGTGAGACCGTTCCATGACGAGACAATTTCACACTTTTGTAATTAGTTATTACTTTTTGTTAAAAATATTATCATTTTTTTAAATGCTATCACTTTTATTTATACTTTAAATTGTTCATAAAATAGTTCACGTTACTATCATCACTTTTAATTAATTAAGTAACACTTTTCTTTATAAATGTTATCACTTCTTATCAATCTCACGGAAGTCATCTCGTGAGACAGTCTTTGAACATCATGAAATAGTTCAATATTAAATGCATCACTTTTCTTAAATGTAATAAATAAAGTAGTCCTTCGTCCCACGACAAAGGTAGTTTTTACTTTTTGGCACGTAGATTAAAGAATATTATTATTTAATGTGTAGTGGGTAGTTGTATTAGTGAGAGTGTGGATCCTATATTTTAATTGTATTAGTGGGTGTGTGTGGGTCCCATTTGTGTAAAAAAGAAAAGTGGAGTCTTTGGATGTGACATCCAAAATGGAAAAAGAGACTCTTTGGGTGGGACGAGGTGAGTATAATTTTTTTTAAATTTTCAACAATCATTTAAAATTTTTTTAATGTTTAGTATTACTTGTAATTTTAATAATTAATGACATTATTAATTTTAAAATGTACCTAAGAAAAGAAAAAAAAAATAATGATCCCTTTAATAATTTTAATAATTAATGACATTTTTAATTTTTAAATGTACATAAGAAAAGGAAAAAAATCTCCCTTTAATTGCATGTCCATTAATTGAATATGCCTTCCCTGAGTGAGGTTTGCACGGGTGACCGCCACAGCTGTTGTTTTCTTTATTTTTTATCTTATAGTATTAATTAATGAATGAATAATTAAAGACTCCTGAAATACTCACCCAAAAATTTATACATGTATTAATATTTTCAATATAATATTATATTTACAAAAAATTTTGATTTACCTACAATTTCGATATTTTCCCTCGCTCGTCTGCGTTATTTTGGTGCATCATTTTTTGTGCTATATGTTATGTGATTGACATGTAAGATGAGGAAACAAATTCAATCATTGCTCATAGAGTTTAAAGATTATGGTATAATATCTCTCTCTTACGTATCGGAGTTTAAAGATTATGGTATAATATCTCTCTCTTACGTATCGTCAATCTAACGGTATGACACAAAAATGGTGTACCAAATAGTACAGAGAATTCGTGCAGCCCGGTAATATCTCGTTTGTTTGAGATAAAAACTTGATCCAAGTTTAGGACAGATGGGTTTTAGTTTTAGTATGTTTCTGTTGGCGTGGTTGACCTGCAAATTGCAAAACCCGACAAATTACACCAAAGTTGGTCGAAACCGTGTGCTATCCTCTCACTCGCACCCCTTGATTTCTTCCCTATGGCCATACCCATTTTCTTCCTATAATTAACATCCCATCTCCCTCCTCCTCCTTCAATCCCAATCATACCAACAAACAAACAATTTCAATCAGAAATGTGTAGAGGGTTCCGACAAAACGAAAGAGAGATCCTAAAGGCCAAATCATTCTACGCGATTCTCTCACTTTCCTGCGCCAAAAATGCGCCCGATTTCCTCACGCTGCATTATCTCCCTCGCATAAACGGCAGCTCTCTCGAGATAAACGGGTCGTACATCCGACCCGACTCTCCCGCCTTCGTGACGCTCCACCGGGTCGTATCTGGCGGTCGCGGGTTCACCTACGGGAGCAGAGAGAGAGTGGCGGTTTGCGAGGGGGCGAGGTTCGAGATATTCGTGGGGGATGTGAGGGTGTTGAAGGGGATTTTCAGAAAAGATGAGGGCGATAACTGGAAGATGGACTGCAAGTGTGTTGACGTCGTGGAGGGGATTACTGACGTTGAGGTGTCGGTGGCGGCGGAGGGGCCGGTCTGGGTGATGACCGAGAAGGTGGAGATGGTTGCGGCGGCGAGGCGGAGGAGGGGCAGGGGCAGGAGCAGTGGTTGCGGGCTGGAGGAGATTCCAGAGGAGAGGGAGGTGGAGAGGGAAGGGGAGGTTCCATCGGGTGTGTGCGGGTGCAGCGAGTGTTGCGGTGGGAAGGAGGATTTAGAGGGTGGAGATTGCGAGACAATGGAGGGAGTGCACTGGGCCGTTGATGTGGGGATTTGGGCGGTGTGCTTTGGGGTGGGTTACTTAGTATCTAAAGCTTCTGCTCATCGGAGATTTAGAAGAAAGAAATTGTTGTGGAATTAGAATTACTATTTTATTTTTCTTAATTTTTTATGAATTTTATTTACGAACTATATACTCCAAGAAAATGTAAAGGGTATTACACTATTGCTTCAACTCGAATAACCTATTTAAATACATGGCTTGCATAAGCCTGTATAGAATGTGGTATGATTGAAAGAAATTATGTTTGAATGAAATGAATTAATGAATTAAATAGAGATGTAAAAGGAATGATTAAAAATAATTATTACTATGATTGGTATTGATTAGAAATAGATTAAATAATAAAAAATAATTTGATTTAAATCTCATATTTATTATTTTATTTAGATTTTAAATTGATTAAAATTTCAATAAATTTCATACTCCCTCCGTTCCTCTTTAAGAGGGCTGCTTTTTGGCACGTAGATTAAGAAGTATTATTATTTAATGTGTAGTGGATAGTTGTATTAGTAAGAATGTGGATCCTAACAATTAATTATATTAGAGGGGATGTGTGTCCCATGTGTGTAAAAAAGGAAAGGGAACTCTTTGGGTGGGACGACCAAAATGGAAAAATGACCCTTTTAACCTTGGACGGAGGGAATATGTTTTAATAACTAAACTAAAAATAAATTATGAAATTAAAGATAAAATAAATAATTATATTATTTAAATTTTAAATAAAAATTTATATGTAATTTAAAAATTATTAAATTATTTATAAAAATGAAATTTATATTTATATTTAATATTACATAATATATTTAATTTAAATATAAATTTCATTTTTATATATTTAATATTTTTATAATAAATATTTAATTAAAAATATGATTTTTTTATTAATTTATATTTAAATTTTTTTTATAATGAGAATTAATTTTTTATTTAGGTTTTAAATAATTCAATATTTTTAATAAATAATTTAACATAATAAATTTTTTTAATATGAAAATTATATGTTAAGAAAAAAGAAATTAATTAATTTTTAATTTTTGTAACTATATAAAATAAGATGTGATATAAAACAAAGTCATAATTATTAATATATCTTATATTATATAGATAAAAAATAAATAAAATAAATAAATATTTGATTCCTTGAAGGAAAGGAATGTAGAAAACCATGGGGGTGACATGAATGGTGATTCTCATGTTTGAGGGAATACACATTCCTTACGGAATGAGCATTCCTTTTAACAAAACATATCAAACGTTGGAATTGGATTAATATTGAGAATTATGATTCAATTCCCAAACCACTCCTACATACCAAGATATAAAATCCGTGATCTTCTTTGTAGTTCTTTAGAGCATGATTGATATGATAGAATGAGGTGAGAATGAAATTGTCATTCCTAATTCTATTCTCATTTCTGAGATTAATATATTTTTATTAATGGGAATCCCGATTCCAAAGGGATGCGTATTCCCTTATTTATGGGAAATGAGCATTCCTTTCACCCCATACCATTCCTTACTCCCCCCACCCTCTCTCTCTCATATATATATATATATATATATATATATATATATATATATATATATATATATATATATATATATATATATATATATATATATATAATTATAAATAATATTCTTTTAATTTATACAACATCTATTTATATAATTATAAAAATTATAAAAATGTTAATATTTTTCTACTTAACATGTAATATTTATTAAAAATATTTATATTAAATTATTTAATAATATTAAATCATTTAAAATCTAAATAAAAAATTAAATATTTTTATTACTCAACTCAGTAAAAAATATAAAATTAAGTTAAATTCTTAAATTTTTTAAATATAAATGTATATAATTATTTATTATTTATTCAAAATAAAAATTAGTAAATTATATATAAAAAATTAATATTATTAATTAAATTGAATATATACATGTAGTATAAATATAAATATAATTTTTATACATAGTTTAATATTTTTTAATATATAAAAAAAATTATTTGTATTTTAAATTTATTTATATTTAAAAATATAAATATTTTATTATATTTTTTATTTAATATTTTTCTATAATTATTAAAAGACAAACTCTCTTATGAGACGTGCATCCCGTGAGACAGATCTGAGACGGATATTTATTTTTATTTATTAAATTAAATAACCCGTTTTAATTTTGACCTATTAATAATAATAAATATTAATTGAGAGTTATCCTATCCTATCCTATAAAATCTCATACAAATCTGTTAATTTAAAGAGATATTAATTGATTTTTCCATAAAAGAAAACATATCAAAAAAGAGATCTTCAAGTTTACAGAAAAGAGATGCATTACTGATTTTTCAACGCCGTTTCAGAGAGTAGAGGTGGTGTTCGACGTGGTGGTTTGGCTGCAACCATCGGTTGTGGCGGAACTGATCAAGTACAAAATTCGCGATGTGATGGATGAGATGAAGATGAGTATTTGATGTTCTTCAATTATGTGGATTCCATGAAAATCAACATTGGCAGAGAGTAATTTTATGTGTGAATTTTTAAATATTTTCCTTTTAATTTAATAATAGTTAATCACAAAATATTAAATTCATGTATTTCTTGATTCATTGGTTTATTTTTAATTTATAATTGTTTTGGGTGGCATTCATTCCTTGTTATTCTTTTTAAATTCTCCAAATTCGACTAAACTTATAAGTTGTTTAAGTTCGTCTTTTGTTATCGTTTTATCTCCATCACTGTCAAATTGCTTAAGAGTCTGCCAGAACAAAACTTGCATTAGGAAATTTGATGTCCAATAAAACCCAGATTAGACATAATAGGGAATAGGTGAAGCTTACGTCTAGATGTGCTCGATATTTGGGTTTCCATCTTCTGTAAATATAATATAACTCTTGCAATATATATTATAACTCACAATCTTCATACTTTTTACTACATTGGTTGAATTCACTGCATTCCTTTTTATATAATAAACATGATATTTTAAAATAACGGCAAACATATTGCAAAGCATAAATATAATGTCATAACACAAACTGATGATACTTTAACACGTTTCTAGTTTCAAGTTATATTATAATACTTTAACGCATGCTAAATATACTATAACTCAAATCTGACATACTTTTCAACACGTAAGACGTCATGTAATGAATTCTTCATGTTTTTAATTTAAAAAATGACACGTTACAATAAAGTCGAACATACTATAACATAAAAAGAATTACTTTAGAATAGACTAGTGATACTTTAATACATATGTGTGTAAGCTATAATCTAATACTATAACGCTTGCCACATATACTATAACTCAAAAATCATCATATTGTGAGATTTAAAGTAATGCCAAATATACTTTAGGTGATAAACACCATACTATAACATAAACCAATGATACTTTAAAGTGTTTTCGCTGTAACTTATATACTATTATACTTTAACCCATATTCAACATACTAACATTTGTACGCCTTAATTTAATTAAGAAATAAATGGTTTGAATTTTTCCCACAAATTTAGGATTTCCTAAAATAATGGAGTTGACTAACGTAAATATATTATGATAGCTCCCATAAATTTAGGAATTTTCTAAAATAATGGGGATAACTAACCATAAATATATTATATTAAATTAATAAAGTATGAATAATGTATTGGATTTATCCGTTTCACACCCGACTTTTATATGACCCGTCTTACAAGAGACTGACTCTCTTATTAAAATATATAAAATTTTCATTAAAATTTTAATTAATTTAATATTTTATATAAATTAAATTTTAAATGTAATATTATAAAAATACTATTAATGAAATTATAATAATTAATTAATGAATACAAATTCTATTACCTGAGTCATTTCTTAACGACACCAATCATGATAAAAACAAGTTTTAATCATTCCATTCCCATTACTATTCAATTCATGAGTTCATTCTATTCACTTGTTATTCCATTCAATCATACCAATCTAGCCGTTATAGTTGTAGTAGAGCATTTCCTATAATCTCTTTAAATAAGAAATTATCTGTAACTAGTTTTTTCAACCGGTGTATCGCACGGGATTAAATATGTATGGTATATATTTCTAAAAATTACTTTATGTTAATTTAATTTTCATATTTATTGTATATATTTCTAAAAATTACTTTATTTTAATTTAAGTTTCATATTTACTCTTTTACGTTAAATTAAAAGAGGTCTTTTTATCTTTTTTATTAACTTTAGAGGAAATGTAATCTTTTTAGGTATTAAATAAGATATAAAGTAAGTAATGTATGTTAGATAATGAGGATATTTTTAAAATAAAGAGTACTCCCTCCATCCCGGGAAAAGAGGTGCATTTATTTTTTACACGTAGATTAAGAATTATTATTATTTTATGTCACGTAGATTAAGAATTATTATTATTTTATGTAAAGTGGGTAGATATATTAGAGATATGAGATGGGTAGTGGTGAGCCATTGGTGACCCTTTTTACTAAAAGAGGAATATAGTGCAATTTAGATGAGACGCCCAATATAATAAAATGATGATATTTGGCGGAAAGGAGAGAGTATTAAAAGTTATTTGTATTTAGTATCTTTTTTCATTTTTGGTTTTTGAAAATATATATTGGGACTAACAAATATAGAGATGCGAAATGTGTAATGGGACCAAGGGATTATTATGATTAGTATATGGATAATAATAATATTATACTGACATTAAAATGATATCGTAGTCAATTTTAATTGGCTAATACTAATGTACAACAATTGTACCTTGACAATCGGGTTTAATCCTACCCACCTTTCAGATTCGACCCTCCATATATAAATAAAAAACCCCAAAAATCCTCATTTTCTCCCTTCTGTCCTCAAGCACCGATCATTTCCTTCCAATTCTTCTCCTCCAATCTCCAGATCTACTCCTCTCCCATCTCGCCGTCGTCTTCTCTGATCTCCCGATTACTCCTCTCATTTCACTGCTGCCTTCTCCGATCTCCAGATCTACCGCCTCTCTCCCTCACTTTCATCTCTCATCTTGCCGCCATGTTCTGCGAACTTTGAATAAATTTGCTCCGGTTGCTCTTTCAACGAAGTAGCGCCATTGCTTCGCTATTCTCTCTACCGCGCTCCACCACTAGCCACCTTTCCATTATTGACAAGGAGTTTTGTCGTTCTACCACCAGACATTTAATGTGTCAATGAAATCAACAATATTATGATGATGGTGGTTGATGATTTTGTACACAATTCTAGATCCAGTGGTGGATGCAGTGAATTTTTATTTTTTTTTAATTTTTGTTGTAATAATTGTATGATTCCTGGAGCTTATCTAAAATATTGTATAAGTTGTAATTTGTTAACATATACATTTTTCTTAATTAATGTATACGAGTTTTCATTTTATATTTTTTGTTGTAATAATCATATGATGCCTAGAGCTTATATGGAATACTGTATAAGTTGTAATTTTTAATGTATACGATTTTCTTAATTAATGGAGCTTTATCTGAAATACTGTATAAATTGTGATTTTTTAATGTATATTTTTTTCTTAATTAATGTATACATTATCTATATTGATGTATACTATATCTATTTTACTTAGATTCAATTTTATTTAATTGTAACTATATTGTTTAATTTTTTTAATTAATGTATATATTTTTCTTAATAAATTTATTACTTTTAAAATATATATATATATATATATATATATATATATATATATTGAAATATAAATATATTCATTTATATATCCATTTATTTTTAGTTTCATAATTTAGTGTAAAAAATAAAATATTTGCGTATATAAATGTATACATTAACACATGAAACTATACAAATAATACAGTGATTTAAAAAGTCATCAAATATTGAATACTAAGAGTTTGACTAATGTACTTCAATTAAAAAGAATGGAAGAAGAAGCCGACTAAAGTAAAAAATTAGAAACATGTAGAAATAAAAGGAGCTAAAAGATTGTCATAGCATATACAATAATTTATAATAATTAATACAATGTTATAAGAAATATAATACACTATAATACATGAACAAAATCCAGACTTATTCTACTAATCCAATTCCACATTGCCAAATCTCAGATCCATTCTATCGATAATTCCATGTAATCTCCACCAAATCCTTGAATTGTTGTATTAATTCCAGAATTTATCTAATCAATTGCTAGGTTAACATCTGAGGGACGAAGCGATGTAAGAGACGACGAGCAAAAGTTGAAATCTGAGAGACAAAGGTGGCGCTGTAGAGCAGACGATGGACAGAGGTTGAGATCTGAGGGAACTGAGGCAGTGCGAGGTTGAGAAATGAGGAAACGGAGGCTGCAGGAGATCTGATGGGACAGACTGACAGAGGTGCGAGGAGGTAGAGGAGCATACGATATGAAGAGAAGAGGAGTCGCGGTGAAGGTAGAGCAGGAAAGAAGCGTAGCCGGAGACGCGATGGGGAGAGAAGAGAGGGGAAGAACACAGTGAGAGAAAGAAGGCAGTTAGAGGAAAGAGAGAGGGGAGGCGATTGATAATGAGAAGAAAAAATAATCCATTTGAGCATTTTAGAATAATATATCTGACCCGTTTCTAAATATGGATCCTATTATTAGTGGACACCAATTGTACAATAAATCAACTCATTTTAATTTATCTTTTTTAATTTTTATTTTAACATTTATTATTTCAGATTATTTAAATAAAGATATATTGCTGACTTGTTTGGTTTTGTTTGTGGAGATATTGCAATTTTGTTTGGTAATAAATAAAATGTAAAATTATACTAACAAATTAAAAATTGTGTTTTTATTTATTTTTATTTTTTTAAATTAAAGTATTGACAATGATTTATTTATTATTGATTGTGATCATTATAATTATTAAAGTAAACTTATTTTAAATTATTAAATAGTTAGTTGTTTTTTATAATTGATCAAATTAAATTGTTTATATACATCTATTATATTAATAAAGTTATAGTCGCTTCTAAAAAAATTATTATTTTTTTAATCAAATTAAAATATTTTAGAATTTATTATTATGACAAAAATTTGGGTGAGATCGTCTCACGAATTTTCTTATGTGAGACGATTTTTCATTAACCCAATTAAATAATTTTAGAGAGCTTTGTTTGATTGTTATAAAATTAATTAAAACATTGAAAATTTAATCAAATTAATTGGGTAAGTTGCTGTAATGTTATCAAATCCGTAAGTTGCTGTAATGTTTTACATTTTCACGAAGGTATTAAGTTCCTAGGTTCCTTAGTAATGTTACATTTAATACTCCCTCCATCCGCTTAGAAGAGAATCATTTTTTTTATTTTAAGTGTTTTTCTTTTAGAATTTCATTTATTATTTTATTCACACAGGTCCCACACATACCTACTTATGTAATTAAGCTGTTAAGATCTATTTGAAGTTCATTATTTACTTTTTGGGCTAAGAATAATCTAAATAAGAAATCAAATAAAGAAAATTCTAGAAGCACACATGCTTGAAAAAAAGTTGTGCGATTCATAGAATTATTTAGATGAATCCAACATTTTAATAATTATAAATTGGTGAATACTCTAAAATATTAGTAGTTACATAATGAGTTGTCATACATTGGAATGGATTTGCTATAAAAGGAGAACTTTTTTTATACAAATTTTAAAGTATAAAATTAAAACATACAATTTTTTAAAATTATCAATTCTATCAAATATATATATATATATATATATATATATATATATATATATATATATATATATATATATATATATATATATTTGGACACTATTACCCTCCAACATTAACCCTAAACCATAATATACCCCACACCCTTAAACCCTAAACCCCTCATCCACCCACTGCTACTGCCGGCCACCGATGGCCGGCCGCCACCACATCATCGTCGGAACCATCGCCACTGTCGCCGGAACTGTCGTTGCCAGAGCGCCACCGCCGCCTAGTGGTGGAGGTAGGGTAGGTTGGGTAGGGGTGTGCCACCTCCCTGATAGAATTGATAACTACATTGAAGGGCAATAGATTCCAAAAAGTGTCAATTAGTTAATAAATCGTTGGTATTAATTTTTTCCTATTTATTTTGGGTAATTTAATATATTAGCACTTGCTATAAATATGGGAATTACATTAGCTATGCAAGAATTGAAAGAGAGAGCCATGAAATTGAGAGTGAATTGAGTGTCTTGCTTCCGTTTTTAACTAATCTCGTGCTTCAGTCTTTAACTAAAAATTGAGTGAAAGATAGATAGTTGGGGGTGGCTATTCGCACCCCCAAAATTGATAAATGTACCCCGTATTCTATATATACCCAAAAATAATTAAAAAGAGATAAAATATTTGTTATACATATGATGAGCGTTTTCTCAACACACAAAATAATCTCCAAGTATGAAGGATATCAATTGTAGTTTCGATAGGCGACTAAGTGATTATCGAACTCAAGGGATGAATGATTATTAATTTAATTATATTCTAATGAACTAAGACTATACTGACAAAATGATTTATGGTGATTAAGTAACTAAATAACAAGTAATTAAAATAGCAAATAAAGTAAACAAGCAATAGAGATAACACGACTATGATCAAGTGAGAAATTAAGTAGTTCTTCGAGTCATCCAATTTTACTTATTAATCTCTCTTCCATGCGTTGATGTCCGACTCTGCCTTGTGGTCTATGCACATATCACTAAACCATGCAAGTTTACTCTATAGACACAAGTAAACATGCATATGACACGTGTGAATATCCTCGGAGCAAGAGATATAACTCACCCCGCTTTCTAGGTACTATCAGTATCAATTATTTTTCGTGCACTTAGTACTCTAATTTGATATGATCTCCCTTTATAGGTACTATGAAGTTATACTCTTTATCCTACTTATTAACCCGAATATTATTCAATTAACAAGTATTCATATAAGATAGTTCTAATAAGACTTCGGAATCCCTTCACTTAAAATTATAACATGTAATCTTGCTTAGCAGTGAACACACTCAATCAATAACCAAGATATGTATTTAGACCCTACATAACAGTTAATGATGCATAAAATGACTGTGAGTATGAATTTTAAAAGCGCAATCTTAATATAAAATAAACCACAAATAGTGTTGTACGAAGTTTACACATGAAAGATAAACTAACTCATAAAACCTTTATAAACCTAGAACTACCGAAATGGTTCTAGCCCATGATTGATATAAAAACAATCATGGTGGTTGGTAGGATCTTACCCATAGTCTTGAAAATTACAAGATACATTAAGAAGTAAAGCAAACCCTAGATGCGCTCGCGACTCTCTCCATCTTGAATCTTCACTTGGTTCTCACTTGGTTCGACAGACGAACCTCTCTCCACAGCTACTTCAGATGGCTGTAGGGGTTCGGTTATGAAGTGGTGTGTGTGTTATTTTTCTCCTGCAAAAGCTCTTCTTTTATACTCGTGGAACCTCCTTATGGGCTTAGGATGGGCTTTTACTTGAGGTACACGTCAAATTTGGTAAAAGAAATCTAGAATTTCAAAAATTAGAAGTAGCGAGAATCCGTTCGACCAAGCCTTGACTGGTTGAGCAAGCCTCCTGGTCGAGCAAGCCTTCTGTAAGTTTTTGCACATTTTGTTCGACCAAGCCTCATTTGCTCGACCAAGATGATGCTGGTCGAACAACATCTCTTAGTCGAGCAAGCTCTCTGTACGTTTCTGCGTCTTTTGCTCGACTCGATCACCTTGTTCGACTAAAGTGATGATGGTTGAACAAGGTCCGAAGGTCGAACGGCCTTCGAAAATCACCTAAAAAATCGTGTCTTCCGATTTCGAGCCCTTTTGATCTGTTTTCCTATACAAATATGCTCAAAAGTCCTAATATCCTCTGATTTGTGACTTTTCCATAAACATACCAATTCGTCTAAATAAAAGACTCAATCGTACTCAATTTCCATGCAAATCAGAGCCCAAATTACGTGAATTTACACTCTCATCAAACTCTCAAACTTACATATTGCTCGTCCCAAGGCAACGAAAATCAAAACAAATTCAGAGAGTATAATCACAAGATCAAGCACAACCTACCCTAACACATGTAATCATATCAATTCAAAACATGCAATCCATCATACCTTTCATTCTTGCAAAAACATCAATCAATCACAATACTTCTACGAGTGCTAAGTCATCTAGCTCATGGGTAAGTGTTTACTCTCTCTCAAGTGTAAAAGATGTACACTTCATGAGTTAGTATCGACACTCAATTTCAATTCATACACTGGCGTAACCATAAGCTTGACAATGGTCTAAAAAATTCATCCATAACTAATTCAATACTAGGATCATAAAGGACTTGCATTTAGGTTGTAATGTTGGCTCTCTGGTAAAGGTAAGAGAATATAGATAAGTAACTAAATTTACTAGTAAAGAAGTACCTTGGAGATTTGTTTTTCAACAGCTTCTTTCTTTTCTCCTTCGTCCTTCTTATGATCACTTCAATATATGCTTTCTTCATCTTCTCTTAGATCAACATCTTTTCTTCGCAGTAGAATATCAATTTCGGTGTTCTTCAAGTATAACGGTACCAATTTCGGGTACTACTCCTCCTAATATTAGGGATACCGATTTTAGGCACTATCCCTTGCAAGATTTAACCACTTGTCTCATGATTCTTATTACACCAAATCTCTCATTCCTATTCTTCAAAACTTCATATATCATTTATTCACCTCTACTCTTTACTAGTAATAGGTGTTCAAGGCTTAAAAGGTAAACAACTATTTATCAACGGCTTGCCAAAGAAAAAGCTTAAAGACTTAAAAAGGCTTCCAATGATAATCATGTAATAAGGTAGGATAAATTTGGCTAAGTAACATAATCAACAACAATGGCCTAAAATCATTTTCTAGCATCTATCAATTATAGACTTCAAACAAGACTCCAAGCCAAGTTCTAGAATACGAGTATACAAACGGCTTTCAAGAATAAACTATCATGCTTATAGCACGATCAAAAACTCAAATCCTCATATGGTTAATAAAGTATTAAGCACTCTCCAAAGCATGTAATCATCAATTTTCTATGAACTACAAGTAAAAATGGAACATGCTCGTCATCAACAAATCAACATGCATCAAAATAAATGAATAATCCTCAACCCTAAACATTCCAAAGCAAATCCATGTAAACATCTTCCAACAATCAATCACCCAATCATCATCATTATTAAATACATGCCACTCGCACCACAAATCCCCAACCTGTAAAGATAAAAGAGAAGGGAGATGAGATGAAACAAACAAAGAAAAACCTGATGCTCTCTACTCCTCCGGAGCATCATCATCTCTTCATCATCACCATCACCCATCTCTAAGCGCAACCTATCTACATCTCTATGAAGAGCATTAAGCTTCCTATCCAACTCGCGCTCGTCGGCATGCATCTCCCCTAACCTCTTATCCATCTCAACATAGTTGCCCTGCAGTGTGTTATACCTCACATCAAGTGCGGCATAATTTGCATTCGCCAATGTCAGCTGCCTATTCGTCTCCTGCTGATTTGCATTAAGCGTGGTGAAGTGCTCATTCATCAATCAGAATTGCTCCTGATAAAACTGATCCTGAGCTTGCCAAAAATCTTGCTGCTGCTGTGGCGGTGGCTCATAAAACTCCTGCTCTTCTGGCTGTGGCTGCGGAGGCTGCACCAGAGGAATACTCATCTCCGGATATACAAAAATTGGTGGCAGCTGCGGCTCTTCCTCTACAAAGTCGGCTGGATCTCTTGTCAGGACCATGTCCTTATCTAAGACGATCCCTTGAGCGCGCATCTCAGCAAGAAGTCTCCAATTTTCTCTTCCCAAATAAGTCTTTGAGATCACCTTATGCTCCGTGGTATCCATTAATAAATTGTTATTGATCCTAATGGTAGTGAGATTAACAATCGACAGTGGAAATCTGAATGTACTAGGATTCTTTCCTCGGATGAACATCCAAGTATCATCTAGCCGCTCAATCATCCCCATCCTCACACATGATATCAGAATCAAGTCTGGATTCCCTCGGATAGGTCTGTGCCTGCTCAAATCGACTCTATAGTACTCAGCTGTCAAGGTGATGAGTCCTCCGATATTAACACGCTAAAATCCGTGGGTAGTAAACTTGTGAAACTGCTGGAGAAGTATGCAACTATATTAAAACGGACTCCATGTAGCATGCACCATAGTATGTACTGCTCCCCCATTGGGATACAACTCCCCTCAAACCTTGCAAATAGCGTGTTGCCTAAAATTCTATCCATATATGCTAACACGGGGTTGCGGATGAAAGCGACCTTGGAAGTATTCGAATTGTATCTCTCTCGCCTCCTCGTAATAGCTCTCCAGAACTCATCCGGCTTGAAATCATCATGCTCCATATAACCCGCATTCTCACAGCCAATCAATTCATTAAACTCTCGGGCCCATATCGTCTGCTCCTGCCTACCAATCTGCATCCGAATACCATAAGGAAGGTAGCGGTCTCTATGCTCTATTCTCAACGTGCACAAGACCTCCGCAGTGATATGAAAATAGGTCTCTCTCTTCATCTCCATGAACTGAGTAATGCCCACTCGATTGAACATCCAACGAATATCGCTGATAATGTTCATCTCCATCATCGCATGATCATCCTGATACCGCGTCCTCGTGATATTTTGTGCTATTGCAGTCCACAGCTCCTTCTTCTCCTCCCAATTTATAATTTTGATGCCATAATCGGATGGCCTCCTCTTCTCCATCCTCATTTTCTTGACTATCTCACCCAGCGAAGGCGACTTAGGTCCGTTCCTCTTGGATAAAGAAGCAATCTCTTTTCCTACAAGTACAATACTTCAATACATACCAAAGAGATAGATATACCCATTCTAAGACTAGCATGAATCCTACTCAAGACTTTAAATTCATGTGCTTCAAACAACTCAACCTCAAGTGTTCATTCAATCATAATCGAAACTATACATCAACACTTTCAATCAAGAATAATTGAAAATCTCTTAGTCTTAACACCACTCCACACAAGCCACAAACCATAAAGCATGTTCATCTTCCACCCTCAATTGCATGCTTTCATGTCACATAAACTTCAACCACAAACCATAAAGTATGTTCATCTTCCACCCTCAATTGCACCGCAACAACACTCCCATTCAATGAGCCCATGTATATAAATTGAAATTAAACTCAAGCCCGTACTATACACACCATCAATTTCACAAAAATTCAACAATTCATCGTATACTAAATCATGAAAATTTAAGTGCAATTTCAAATAAGAACTTCAACAATTCAACAATCAAATCCAACCAAAACTATGTTTAATTCTCTCACCCAATCTTAACTAAGCATAATCACTACAATTCAAGAGTAAAAAGTAAGGAGAAACATACCTTTGTTAGACATGGTGTGTGTGTGGTGTTCGACAATGAAAACCCCAAAAATTCGAGTGACTAGCCCCAAATCGGACTTGAAGACCCTCAAATTCAGATGTGGAAGTGTGTGGAAGGGTAGATTAGAGTGTAGGAAAGAATTTGGAAAGAAGCCTTACGGGTTGGAATCGATGCTCGAGAGAAGGTGACGGGAGTATGTCGAACTGACTGAGAAAACTAGCCTTTTAAACTAATTTTGGACTTTGTTTCGACTTGAGTGGATTAGTCGAACGAGGGGTGTAAGTCGAGCAACCCAGAACTGCCCTTTAAAATTGACGTCGTTCGACCTCCGTTTGACCAAAATATGGTGGTCGAACAAGTACTAGAAGTCTAGCAACCTGCCTGGTCGTTGCCCATGTTCTTCTCTATCCCACTCGACCTTCGTTCGACTTGTAATCTTTGGTCGAGAAACCCTTGCATGGTCGAAAAAACTCTCTGTAAATTTTTGCACATTTTGTTCGACTTCCGTTCGAGTTCCCAATTTAGTCGAACAACCTGGTTTGGTCGAGCAACCCTACTGGAAGAATTACACATTTCGTTCGACCATTGCTCGATTAAACAGCGTGGTCGAACAACTTTCTGAAAGTCTAACAACCTCTCAAACTCCATAAACTTCGTACTTTTCTCATATTTCCCTGCAACAATTAAACTATAAGACAACATCAAGTATCAAGATAGCAATTTCTAAGCTCGAGAACCACTTTCAGACCATTATAACATCAAGTGTAACCCCGCAACGACACTTAAAAACAAAACACCACTAAACACTACGCAAATTGTAAAAAATTGATACATCAAAACCGGTTAAAGTTTTAATATACCACAAAAAATCAACTTCCCTAGCAAACATTACAAAGAAAATATTATACTCTCTGTGGTACGATGAGGTAAGTACATCACACCTTCCCAAACTTAGTAGAAACTATAGTGGAAACTAAGTTTGCAAAGAGATGTAATTTTCGAATAATAAGCACGTCAAATATAAAAATTTCTTACTCACACCAATGAAAATAAAGCAATAAAATGAGAGGGAAAGCCCCCAACAGGCGCTCTTGTTTAAAATTGTAGAGTCACGGCGGTACCAATCTAGTGCGAGGTATCTTCAAAGACGATGCAAACGTCATCTGGTGACTTGTAATGCTTCAAACGATGCCCATTTGCCGCGATAATGTCCCCATCCTTGTCCATAAGCTAAAAAATCCCCCCTCCACATGTTCTATGGATAATGAACGGCCCCGTCCACTTTAATTTCAATTTCCCTGCGAAGAGCTTCAAACGAGAGTTAAAAAGTAATACCTCATCACCTTGCTTGAACTCTTTGTATGAGATCTTTGAATCATGCAATTTCTTCATTCTCTCCTTAAAGATCTCCGAATTCTTGTAAGCTCGATTCCGGAACTCATCCAATTGATTTATATGAGTCATCCTCAACTCCTTTTGATCCTAAAGAGACAAGTTCAAGCTTCTCAATGCCCAAAAAGCTTTCTGCTGGATTTCCACGGGTAAGTGGCACGGTTTTCCATAGGCAATTTGGTATGGTGACATATCCAACACTGTCTATAAGCAGTCCGGAACCCCACAAAACATCATCAAGCTTCATAGCTCAATCCTTCCTATTGGTTCCGACTACCTTTTCCAAAACTTGATTCACTTGTCGGTTGGAGACTTCAGCTTGCCCATTCGCTTGAGGATGATAGGGTGTAGTGACCCTATGCTTGACACCATAATCCTTGAGAACCTTTTCAAGAAGCTTATTGACGAAGTGAGTACCTCCATCGCTTACTAGTGCTCTAGGAACTCCATAGCGGGCAAATATATGTTTCTTCAAGAAAGATAAAATAGTCCTTGAATCATTCACGCGAGTGGGAATGACTTCCACCCACTTAAAAACATAATCTACTGCTAAAAGGATGTAGAGAAATCCATTCAATAGGGAAAAAGGCCCCCATAAAATTGACCCCCCATACATCGAAGATCTCAACAATAATGCTCGGCTGAAGTGGCAACTCATCTCTCATACTTAAGTTCCCCATCCTTTGACATCTATCGCATATCGCTACATAGGTTTCTCAATCTTTAAATAAAGTAGGCCAATAAAGAGCAGATTGAAGTACCTTCGCTGCCATCTTTTGAGCTCTGAAGTGCCCTCCCGTTAGATTGTGCATGGAAAAAATCAAGAACGCTCTCCATCTCCATCTCGGGCACACACATATGGACGATAGAATCCGTACAAATTTTGTAGACAAATGGATCATACCATATAAACGTCTCAACATCCTGCTTGAATCTTGCAAGTTGATATCAGTTGAGATCTCTTGAAATTTCTCCTACGACAATGTAATTCACATAATCCGCATACCATTGATCCATCCCTTGGCCAGCAACCACACATGCTCTTTCCGCTCCTTCAACAAACACTGCCATTATCTTCTCATCAGGGAACATCTCTTCTATGTAATCGAAAGAATCATCACAGTGCTCCCTTGTCTCCAACCTTGATAGGTGATCCGCCAAAATATTTTCCATATCCTTCTTATCTTGGATCTCCATATCAAACTCCTGCAGAAGAAGGATCCATCTAATGATCCTTGGCTTCGTTTCCTTTTTCTCCATCAAGTATCGGATCGCAGAATGATCCGTGTACACTATAGTCTTCATGCCAACCAAATACTATCAAAACTTATTGAATGGCGTCACCGTGTAGTTATTTTGTGCAGCATCAAAAATCTTACTCGCATAGTAAATAGAGCAAAACTTCTTGTCCCTCAACTGCCCAAACACCGCTCCAAGTGCTAAGTCACTTGTATCACACATAAGTACAAACGGCTGAGTCCAATCCGATGTGATCAAGATAGGTGCAGTAATAAGCACCTCTTTCAAAACCTGAAAGCTGTTAGACACTCTTCATAAAAAATAAAAGGAACATCCTTTTCAAGTAAATGAGATAAGGGCTTGGAGTATTTCAAGAAGTCTTTTATGAATTTTTATAAAAACCGGCGTATCCAAAGATGGACCGAACCCCTTTTCATTAGTAGATGGTGGAAGCTTCTCAATTGCCACCACCTTTGCTCTATCCATCTGCAATCCCTTGGCCAAAATATGATGGCCAAGAACAATCCCATCTCTAACCATGAATTCGCACTTCTCCCAATTCAAGACAAGATTAGTTTCTTGACATCTCTTCAAAACAATAGCAAGATTAGATAAACAAATATCAAAGGAGGAACCAAACACAGAAAAATCATCCTAAACTCCTCCATGATCTTTTCTATCAACCCATCAAATATGACCATCATGCAACACTAAAATGTAGCAAGTGCATTACATAATCCAAAAGGCATCTTTCTATAGGCAAAAATATAAGGGCAAGTGAAAATAGTCTTTTCTTGATCCTCGGGTGCAATCATGATTTGATTATAACCTGAGTACCCATCCAAGAAATAATAAAACTCATACCCTATAAGACGTTCAAGCATTTGATCCATGAAAGGAAGGGAAAATGGTCTTTGCATGTATTTTCATTCAGTTTCCTGCAATCCGTACACACACGCCATCCCGTAGGAATCCTAGTGGCTAATGTCTCTCCATCCTCGGCTTTCACAATAGTCATGCCCCCTTCTTAGCTACTGCATGTAATTGACTCACATGGGGACTGTCACTAATGGGATAAATAATCCCAACATCTAGCCACGTTAGGATTTGCTTCCTAATCACTTCTTGAATAGCGGGATTCACCCTCCGCTGATTCTGTATACTACTCTTGGCCTCATCTAACAATCTTATTTTATGCATGCAATATGAAGGATTAATGTCTTTTAAATCATCAAGAGACCAACCAATCGCAAACTTATACTTCCTAAGCACATTCAACAATCCCTCAAGTTGATTGTCATTAAGAGAAGAAGATACAATTACAGGATATTTTCCATTGTCACCGAGATAGGCATACTTCAAGTGCTCCGGTAGCAATTTCAACTCCTATTTAATTTCTTCTTGAGGTGCGCTGTCTCTATCGAACGACAAGTACTTCCTAGTCCTCTTCACATCTTCAAACTTGGTCCTTTTCAACTCATACCTGTCATCACCCAAAGCAAATAAATTTTTAAGGAAATCAATACATACCTCATTGGAGAGT
This sequence comes from Pogostemon cablin, assembly GCA_023678885.1. NCBI lineage: Eukaryota > Viridiplantae > Streptophyta > Magnoliopsida > Lamiales > Lamiaceae > Pogostemon > Pogostemon cablin. The sequence continues at coordinate 20,139,783 of CM042956.1, forward strand.
TCACCTAGCTCCTTGGTGGGAAAAGTAAGAGACTCTGCTAAGCATGTCTCATGAGGATCCTTTGAAAGGATCAAGAACATATCTTCTTTCATGATCTTCTCCACCACGTCTATACTGTGACATTGTGTCTCCATCGGCATCTTCATTGCTTTGCCAAGGTTAAATAAGATCTAATCTTTATCCATTCTCAGCCGTAGCTCACCCTTTTGCACGTCAATCATAGCTCCCGCAGTCACAAGGAAAGGTCTCCCTAAGATTAGAGGGATATTATCCTTGTCATCTTCCATCTTAAGCACAAGAAAGTCCACTGGAAAGACAAGCTTCTCTACTTTGACAAGAACATCTTCAATAACACCCTTCGGAAAAGTCATGGACCTATCCGCCAATTGTAGAGCCACCGATGTGGGAGTTAACTCCCCCAAACCAAGCCTTTTAAAAATGGACAAAGGCATCAAATTAATGCTTGCCCCAAGATCGCACAAGCCTCGTCGTGCTGGCCCCTTTCCAATTTCACACAAGATAGTGAAGCTTTCTGGATCTTTCAACTTAGCTGGAAGCTTCCTTTGTATGATCCTGCAATTCTCCGACTGATTCACTGTTTCAATTCCGTTCAAGCTTCTCTTCCTCAAAAGTATATCCTTCAGAAAATGTGCATAATACGACATCTCCAAGATCGCTTCGGAGAAAGGAATGTTCAAGCTTATTTTGTTTATGATGTCTGAAAACCTCTTGACTTTTCTTCCAATCCCTTTTTGACAAGCTTGAAAGGAAACGGTGGAGGTATCTTTGTTTTGGAAATCCTACATTCATCACGTTCAACCTTCTTCGCTTTATCCTTTTCGACTCTTAATCTCTTGACTCTTTCCCACTTCTTCTCTACTATAACCTCGGTATTCTGCTCTTGAGATGGTACCATGATGTTCTGATCAACGGGTGTAGCATTCGGGATCGAATTGGACTCTGAATTAAACAGCTCGACTTCTATTCGACCTAGCTAGGTTGGTCGAACAGGCTGGAGTTGGTCGAACAACTTAGCTGATCGCGAGTTCCCATTCTCCAGGTATTGTTTGACCACCGTTCGACCAAAATAGTCTGGTCGAACGACTGGTCAAATGACTTTTCAGCTCTAGCAATCCCTTTCTCCATGTGCTGTTCGACCTCCGTTCGACCAAGATGGTCTGGTCGTACAGAATGGTGTTGGTCGAACAGCGGGTTTGAAAATAGAGCATCATAATTTTATTTCTCCAAAGATTGTTCGACCTCTGCTCGACCAACTGGTCTGGTCGAGCAAACCAGGTCTGGTCGAGAAACTCCTCTGCTCCCTTTGTTTTTGCTCGCCGGCATCATCGAACCTTCGTACTGCGTACCTGAACTCAACGTGATGGCATGGCAAGACTTTGGATTCTCAATGCTTTGAGATGAGAACTTCCCTTTCTCAATAGTTTGAGTCAATTTGTTCACGTTTTCGGCCATCTCCTCCATCAACAACGTAAGGTCTTTCACCTATTTAAACAAATTCTCATGATTAGCATCAATCTTCTTTTCTAACTTGGCCTCAAGACAATCCACTCTTGCATCGTTCCTCGCCATGTACCTGTTCACCGAATCCTCGAAACCCAATTTTCCTTCTTCCGCTTTAGCACCCGGATCAACACCAATAGGAGGTTGCAATGCATTGTTGGGATTACTCCACGAAAACTCCAGCCTCCTCAGTTGTTGATAATTACCTGACGAACAACGATTATTGTAGTTCACCTGATAATTCTAGTTTCCTCGATTTTGGAATCTTGTTCCTTGAATACTTTGACCCATGGCGTAGTTAGCCTCCTCTATCTCCTCTTGTCTAGCTCTTTCATAGCTACCATCCTGCTGCATCATTGGTACTCTCTGAGATATATTTGTAATTTTCTTTTGCTGAGACTCGAGTAACTTGTTGATATTAGCCAAGCTATAGACAATCTCATCATCTCTTCCCGACTTTACCATAGTATGCTCAACCTGTGTTACTTTACCAAGAATATAAGTGCCTCTTACTCTATCAGTCAACCAATCTCTTGAATTCATCGAAAAATTCTCAAAAAGCTTATTTTGGCCTCAATGGGAGACTTCATAAGCAATGCTCCGTTAGATGAAGCATCAAGTAACACACAAGAATCGCATTCCAACCCATTGTAAAAAATACTGATATATTGAGCTTTAGATAGCCCATGCTGTGGACACTTTCGAAGATGTCTTTGAATCTGTTCCAAGCTTCATGAAACTTCTCATTACCATGGATAGCAAATTGATTGATTTCTTGCTTCATCTTGAACACATTCGAAGGTAGCATGTATCACTCCAAAAATTTCACTTTCAACTTCTCCCAGGTATCACATTCATCAGCATTAAGATTATCGTACCAATCTCTCGCTTTTTCATTCAGCGAGAACTTAAACAAGATGATCTTCCTCACATCCTCATGAACTCCTGCGTCTTTTTGTGTACTTGCATACCCAAGGAACTTATTTAGATGTTACTGAGGATCTTCAAAGGTTCCCCCAGAGAAGGGACTCCTTTCAATCATGGTGATAAGAGCAGGGTGTAGATCAAAATCGGCTCCGGCCACTCTTACTCCTAACAGCCCCGTATTGCCTCCTCCATTGTTCTTAAAGACTTCACATATGGCAAGTGTATCGGGATTCACCGCCATGTTGACTGCTTCTGCTTCCATGTTGAATTCGGTTGCAGCTTCAGTTGCTTGCAGAATTAGCTCTCCAACGTCAACTACTTGATCAATAGTATCGGTTGGCTCCTTATTCTTGTTCTTCTTCTTCTTAGCATTCCTTTTCCTCGCGGATGCCTCTGGTTCCGGATCAAAAGATTTTAGATAGGTTCCCTTCGATCTAGTGTGCAAACACCTAAGAAAAATTCAAAGTTAGAAAGAAAAGAAAACAAGAATAAAATAGTCTTAATTAAACTAGAAATAATGGATTAACAATTACGCCGTCCCCGACAATGGAGCCAAGAACTTGATGGGTGTTTTCTCAACACACAAAATAATCCCTAAGTATGAAGCATATCAATTGTAGTTTTCATAGGCGACCAAGTGATTATCGAACCCAATGGACGAATGATTATTAATTTAATTATATTCTAATGAAATAAGACTATACTGGCAAATTGATTTATGGTGATTAAGTAACTAAATAACAAGTAATTAAAATAGATAATAAAGTAAACAAGCAATAGAGATAACACGACAGTGATCAAGTGAGAAATTAGGTAGTTATTCGAGTCATCCAGTTTTACTTATTAATCTCTCTTCGATGCATTGATGTCCGACTCTGCCTTGTGGTCTATGGACGCATCACTAAACCATATAAGTTCACTTTATAGACACAAGTAAACATGCGTATGACACGTGTGAATATCCTCAGAGCAAGAGATATAATTCACCCCTCTTTCTAGGTACTATCAATCTCAATTATTTCCCGTGCACTTAGTACTCTAACCCGATATGATCTCCCTTTATATGTACTATGAATTTATACTCTTTATCCTAACTATTAACCTGAATATTATTCAATTAAAAGTAATCATATAAGATAGTTCTAATAAGACTTCGGAATCCCTTCACTTATAATTATAACATGTAATCCTGCTCAGCAGTGAACGAACTCAATCAATAACCAAGATATGTATTTAGACTCTATATAACAGTTAATGATGCACAAAACGACTGTGAGTATGAATTTTAAAAGTGCAATCTTATATAAAATAAATCACAAGTAGTGTTGTACGAAGTTTACACATGAAAGACAAACTAACTCATAAAACCTTCATAACCCTAGAACTACCGAAGCGGTTCTAGCCCATGATTGATCTAAGAACAATCATGTTGGTTGGTAGGATCTTAGCCATAGTCTTGAAAATTACAAGATAAATTAAGAAGCAACGCAAACCTAGACGCGGGTGGCGTCGCGACTCTCTCCATCTTGAATCTTCACTTGGTTCGATAGACGAACCTCTCTCCATAGCTCCTTCGGATGGCGGTAGGGTTTCGGTGATGAAGTGGTGTGTGTGTTCTTTTTCTCCTGTGAAAGTTCTTCTTTTATACTCGTGGAACCTTCTTACGGGCTTAGGATGGGCTTTTACTTGAGGCACACGTCAAATTTGGTAAAAGAAATCTAGAATTTCCAAAAATAGAAGCAGCGAGAATCCATTCAACCAAGACTTGACTGGTCGAACAAGGCCTCCTGGTTGAGCAACGGTCGAGCAAGCCTTCTGTAAGTTTTTGCACATTTTATTCAACCAAGCCTCATCTGCTCGACTTATATGATGCTGGTCGAACATCTCCTGGTCGAGCAAGCTCTCTGTATGTTTCTGCGTCTTTTGCTCGACTTGATCACCTTGTTCTACCAAAGTGATGATGGTCGAACAAGGTCCGAAGGTCGAACGGCCTTCGAAAATCGCCTCAAAAATTGTGTCTTCAAATTCCGAGCCCTTTTGATCTGTTTTCCTGTACAAATATGCTCAAAAAACCCTAGTATCCTCTGATTTGTGATTTTTTCATAAACATACCGATTCGTCTCAATAAAAGACTCAATCGTACTCAATTTCCATGCAAATCAGAGCCAAAAATACGTGAATTTACACTCTTATCAACATACCCCATTTATGACTATCATACCCTTTGACTAGACATACCATTTGTTTCTACCTTAAAGCCTACGTACGCGGGAGAACCAATCGAAGAGAAAGGAAACAGAGTGCCTAATATCTCTCATTAGAATCCTTCTTATCCCAGCCTCATCCACCACGCTCAGATATTTGCAAACATGAATTCTTCTTATCCGAACGGAAATGATGGGTCAAACGGATCCCTCAGCCAAATTGTTATATGGCCAAAAAATTTTTAGGGAGTTCAAAGTTTTATTTTGGGTTCTGCAACGGGAACACAAACTCTAATGCAATCTTTTATACCTAGTAAAAATAATGGTTTTCCTCCTTGCGTCTGTAATGGGTCTTTCTTCAATATACCTCAGACCCATATACAGTAATGTGAAATTAGGATTTAGGGTTCATATTAGAGTTAATATTAATAGAAATGTTTAATAATTAGAAGGTATGTGGAGTATTATATTTAGTAAAGATATTTAAGTCATATCACATAATAATATTTTATAATTAAATCTTTTGGGTTCATTTAGCAATTTTGGGGGTGCGAATAGCCACCCCTAGATAGTTTTGAGTGTCTAAAAGAATATAGTATAAAAATTATTGTGATTCATTTAATAAAATACTTACTTTCCTTATTTTCAATTCTATAATTACACAAAATTTGTTGTTAAATTTATTAAAATAATTACACACAAACTCTTATGTAAATCGGGTTTACATACTATTAATATGTAAAACTCGTTACTCTTTAGTACATGAAAAATTACCCTTTCAGATATAAATTATTACTTTCTAAATTAAAAAATTATTCATCAAATTCTTGTAAACCCTGATTTATCGATTACTTTTTAGTACATGAAAAATTATTATTTAGAGACATGGATTATTACTATTCTGTATAAAAATGATTACTCTTCAATGATTAATTTTTTATATACTAAATAGTAATTTAAAAAAATAGGGTTTACATTTAAACCTGATTTACATGGGAGTCACTCAAATGTTATAACAAATAGGTAGGAAGTATTTGTATTCTCAGTAAATTAGTATATTAAGGTGGTTGATCCAATAAGTTACTTGAATATTGCAAAATATAAATATTTATATGGAGTTAATAGGTATAAAATAATATTCATAAATATTGATTAGTGATTAGTTTCTTATTTTTAGTATAATAATAAATAAATAAATAAAAATTTATTTATGAAATAATAAATTAGGTAAATATACAAATAAATTGCTGAAAATCAAAGAATAATCTTGTTAATTAATTATGAAATATTACATATATATAAAAGTAAAAAATAAAAATAAAAATATTGCAAACTATAAATATTTATGAAGTTAATTAATAAGTATAAATTAATATTCATAAATATTGATTAGTGTTTAGTTTCTTATTTTTAGTATTATAACGAATGAATAAATAAACAAAAATTTATATATATACTATGAAATAATGAATTGAGGTAAATATATGAATAAAGTACGGGTAAGTCTTGTGCGAGACCGTCTCACGGATCTCCTTAGATGAGACGAATTATTCATCAATTAATTAAAATAATATATTATACAAAAAATAAGGGAAGAAGCGGGCATGGCCGGTGACCCTTGTAAACCCTTCGAAATGGCGCGCGCATTTATGAATATGTGCAATAAATGAAGTTTGATTTTTTTATTTTCCTTTTATATTTTAAATTTTTATTAATTATTAAAATTAAAATTAATACTTCAAGTATAATGTGATTAATAAGAAAATTAGAAGTGATGATTGAAAATTTAAAAGTGATACATTTATTATTAAACTATTTTATGAAAATTTTATATATCAAAAAGTAATAATATTTTTAATAAAAAGTAATATTTGAACATGAAAAAGTGATACTCGATTAATCAAAGTATTTCATAAATAATTTGTAAGAAAGACAAAAAGTGATAATATTTTCAATCAAAAGTGATACTTGATTAAGAAAAAGTGACACACATCAAATTAAACTATTTAATGAAATATTTATAGTACTGATTTAAAGTTATATCTAATCAAAGGAAAATAATAAATGTCCAATTAAATTATTTAATTAACACTATTTTTAAAATAAAATAAAAAGTGATAATATTTTTAATAAAAAATAATATTTGAACACCGAAAAGTGATACTTGTGTTGGATTGTATACTAATAGCCTATCTTTAGTATGAACAATGTTTTAACAATTTATTTGAAATGAGAATCATTGATCAAATGATTGTGTCTTATAATTTATTTATAAGTTCGATGCAATAGTCCACTTACTTTATATTGTAGATAATATGTTGTGCAACAACACGCGAAAGGTCATATTATCGGTTTCCTTATAAAGTATAAACAGATGCTCACAACCGAGATAGACTGGGACTCTCTATCAGGATGGTTGTAGTGTGATTTGGTATTAATTTATCTTGACTATAGAATCACATTAGTGCACCTTGTGTGTATTGAGCGGGACCGCTTGAGATCGTTCGACTTATACTAACTTATAGGAAAACTTGATCTTAGTTATTATGAATGTTCGTGCTCTTAATCCCTATACAATAACCTCGACACATTAGGCATATGTATTTCTTTGATTTATCAATGGGTGAGATTTTACATGTATTAAATCAACAAACTCAATTAGTTGGGAAATAGTGATGTCTCTATGGTGTTCTGTTGATTGTAGAAGGAATCCGTATCCGACATAGGTTGATGATGTCTTCTTGAGGAGCTCATAAGGATTATCATGTAAACACTGCAGGTGAATTTATTACGGTATGATAATGAGGTTGAGTGGTATTACTCTCGGATGAGATATTAATTAATGGAGTTGTCAGCAACTTAATTAATTAATGGACATTGTATATCTTAAACATTGGGAGACTAACGTACTCATAATAAGAAGGAGCTCAAAATGTAATTTTGGGATTAGAGTGGCAATGCAGTAATAATATTTTAGTGGAATATATTATTATTATTGGATTTAAGTATAAGTTTTGGGCTAAACTTGGATACTTAAGCCCAATGGAGGCCAGACTCTAATTTCTCCTCCTGGTCCATGCTGTAGCTCATATATAAGTCATCTTAGCTATTCTAAACCTAATTTCTGCGCCTAACACACGTGAGATAGAGGGAGAGAATAGCAGATTGAGAAGATCTCGAAGATCGTCGCCCACACGACGTCGAGATTGGACTTGGGAATACAGCAGAAGACCAAAAGGTTGTTTGCTGCTGCTGTCTGTCAACTTTTACGATTTTTATAAAACCGAACAGAACTCAGAACTGAACATTTGATATATTGACGGAAAACCACAGAAGATAGGATCGTTTTGGCGATTAGATCACTCGAATCGGAGATCAGATGAGGAAGTTATAGCCAAAACCGTGACACTGCGCAGGCTGCCGGCGAGAATCCATCTTCTTCATCATACCCTGATGATTGGTAATACGTTTCTATCTTTTCTTGCTTCCACTAAATTAGAAATGCATAGAAATATATGGAACCCTAACGGTTCACGATAACCAAACGATCGAACGCCAATAATTGGTATCAGAGCTTCGATTTCATGGTGAAGTGTGACACATTTGGCTAGGGTTTATGTGGAATATGTGGTTTAATTATGAATTAGAATCGCATGAGGATTAGGGTTTTTGGTATGATAATTTGATTGTCACTGTGTAATCCCTGTATTATCGATGATGGTGAACGATTCGAACTGTACCCGTTCATTAAATTCATGGTGAACGACGATGAATAATGCCCGGAGAGGAATCGGACGAGGAAGCCTATTGTCGATCGAGAAGGCGGGCGCAACCACCCGTTTGCATGGTAAGGTGGATACCAGACGCGATGCTAGGTTGTGGTGGAAACTAGGCGCGACGCTCGGTTGCGGAGAAAACCAGGCGCGACGCTCAATTGCAGTAGAAACAAGGTGTAATGGTGAGTGGAAGGCTGGGCGGAACGCCCGATGACAAACTCGATGTGTCGCCCATTTTGAAGAACGAAGGTGAGCGTGTCGCATGGTTGTTGGGAGCCAAACCGAGCATGTGGCCGGCGGAGTGACAGAAACCAGGCGGACTGTCGAGCGACGCTCGCGGTGGTGTGCGTGATTTCATACTGGAAACCAAGCGCAGCACCTAGTGGCGTGCAATGAGGGGTGCGTGGTGGTGTGCGTGTTTTTGTGTTGGAAACCAAGTGGAGCGCTCAGTAGTGCGCGGCGCACGGATTCCGACGTGCGGTAGTTTGACGATTTAATTCCTAATATATAACTGTCATAATTGATTTAATTGTCTATTATTGTTATATATATGGATGCATGTTCTATTTGATTTACTGCTTTAAATAGAAGCATGCTAAGTTGCGTATTATATTTGGCATATTGTATGCATGTATAGCTGGAGTGTTGGTCAAGACTTCCTTATATAGTGGCGATTAAATTCGTGATATATAACTGTCATAATTGATTATTGTTATATATGGTTGCATGTCGATATCGATGATTTCGATAATCTGGACGATATCGACGGTCGATATTGATAGTTTGGAAAATTTGATAATCTGAAATTTTTTTAAAAATTTAATAATCTGATCGATATCGATGATTTCAATAATCTGGACGATATCGATGGTCGATATCGATAGTTTCAAAATTTGATTATCAGGATATTTTCAAAATTTTGATAATTTGGAAGTCTTTGTCGACATTCGTGCTTGGTGGCGAACAATCAAATTCGTCGATATATAACTATTTATAATTGATTTAAATATTTGATTATTGTATATGTTATGCATGATTCTCTGTGATTTACTGCCTTATGTGCCGTAATAGGAGCATACTAGGATTGCGTATTTTATTATGAATATTATATGCTTGTAAAAACTCTCGGTGTTAAATTACTAAGTAGGAGAGGGAATTGATTATTAATTCCCGCGGCCTCCATTATTGGTTTGTAAGTGATATGAATAAACTTGCGCTTTCGCTATAGTGCCTTCCTCCTTAACGGATGAATTTATTCCTGAATCACTAGTATAAACTTCTTTAAATAATTATTGTTTCTAATGTGATGCATATGAACTTGCGCGTCGGTTATAGTGTCTTCCTCCCTAACAGATGAGTTTATATGCGGTTCACTAGTACAAACTTATAATTGATGGTTGTAGAAAGTTATCTGAGTACATGTGTACTTCTCCAACAGTAAGGCACATAAGCTTGGGCAATGGACTTGGGATCAAATAATGGTGTACACTTAGGTGTAAATAATAAGTATCATCTCCAACGGAGTCACTGCTATTATTTACATGGCTAAAGAGGAACCGACTATTAATTATTTTATCATAAAGTTAGGTTGACGAATGAAATTAATAGGTAAAACATTCTCTTGTAAATGTTCGGGTTTGTATACGTCCACCCTAACGTGGCATGCAGACTCACGGTACTTGAGATATCGGTGAATTTTATTTTTATATTGTTTTGAGGGAATCAATATAAATGAATAAATTCAAAAATTTGATCGGTGTATTTATTTTTATATGATTCTCTGTATTTTCAAATGGTTTTATTTCACTTATTTTTTACTAAAAGAATTTATATTTACTGGTCCAAAATTAGATGATTAGAAAAGAATCTTGGATTTAATTCTTACTGCTTAAGAAAATATAAATGTGTATTCTTACTAAGGATTTTCTGTGATGCCTATCCATCAAAGTCTCTAGTGGAGAAATAAGAGGTTCATATAAATATAATGGTCTCATGCGACTCTTCAGTTACTTAAATAAGTTAGAAATGCAAGAAGTTATGGATAAGTTGATGAATGAATTGGGAATGCTTGGAGTACAAATTGAAGGGGAAGCCTAGATCAATTTATTCTCTATAATTTGCCTGGATGTTTTGAGCAAGTTCAACCTGAAATACGAGATGTTGTATATGGTTTAGAACTTCTGACAAAACATGTGGCGAAGGAAAGCCAATTTCATCAAGATGTGAACAAGGTTAGTATCTCATTCACTAGTCATTGAAGCATGATTAGTGATGACATCTACTGACACGTTGTGTGTAAATATCGGGATCACTAAAAAACGTGTAACTTAGTGATGATAAGATTATTGAGTACATGGATATACTACGAAAGTGGTGACTGTTACAGTGGGAGTTGTTTATTTATCTAATGATAGGAATAAACGTTTGATTATGACAAATTGTCTTTACGTACATTTTTTCATAGAAAGAATTTGATTTCAGTTTTCTATGCAATACAGATCGATATTCCATTTCATTTAAATGACATAGTCATACCGATGAGGCATGGAGCTATAATCTGTTGTGGTATGTTGGTGGACAATTTATACACACTTAAATCATGTTTATCCCATGGATGCAACAAATTGAAATTAATAACGCGTCTTGTAATCTTAATAAGAGAGAGATCCTTATGGAAATGGTTAGATGGATGGTGAGTTATTTGGAATGATTAAATTCATTTTATGGATATGCTTTAGAAATAGTATTTCGTATGAATATTTATCTATTTGTGGGATATCCTAGAAAAATGAAGGTTGGTTTATTTAGTCCAAAAGATCGAAGGGTGATTGTTAACACAAACACTAGGTTTTTGGAAAAGGACTATGTAATAAATCACAAGCCATGTATAAATTGTTCTAAAGGATGTGAGAATGAAAAACACAAAGTATAGTACCAATTGTACAAGGAAAGATACGGAGATACCACAAGTAAATTGCATCGCGTGTCACATCTGATACACAATTGTATGTAGTGCCTTATCGTAGTGGGAGGGTTGTTTTACAACCTGAAAGTTATATGTTTTGGAAGAGTCGTGAGACTTGGTCCTTAGTAAATATGAAATTGACCTACGGATACGATGAAGCACTACAAGATCGAAATGTGAAATCTTAGTAAGTTGCAATGAATTCTGAACTAGAATCTATGGATTCTACATTAGATTAAATCTGAGAGCCTGTAGGACCGCTAAATGGTGTAAAATCCATTGGAAGTGGTCATACAAAATAATAGAGGATCAAATGGTAAGGTGGAAACCTTGGAAGTAAATCTTGTTGCGAAAAGGTATATTCAGAAAGAAAGGATTCGATTATGAGGAAACATGTTCGCCAGTAGCTATGCCTATGTCGATCCGGACTCTTTTATCTGTAGCTACTCATATAAAATATGAGGAATGACAAATAGATGTCAAGACAGCTTTCCTGATTGGAAGTCTTGAGGAAAACATATATGTGAAGCAACTAGAGTGATTCATTGCAAAGGGCTAAGAGCATTTTGAGTGTAAGCTTAAAGGTGTCTATCGTTGGACTAAAGCAAGCTTCAAGATCATGAAGCATCCGTTTTTGATGAGGTAATCCAGCGACATGGATTTAATCAATGTTCGAATGAGTCTTGTGTATTGAAAAGATTGATGGAAATGTGGTGGTATTTCTTGTACTGTATGTAGATGATATAATGCTCATTGGAGACAATGAAAGAGTATTGTTGGGCGTATGGGTATGGTTGATAAAGCAGTATGAAATGAAGAACTTAAGAGAAGCAAAATATATCTTTGCGATTATGGTGATCACAAGATAGGATGTTGTGCTTATCTATAGCTTCACGAATTGATACAATCCTCACTCGTTTCAACATGTGACTTTATCCAAGAAAATGTGTCTTAAGACACAAAAGAAGATAAATTAGATGAAGGCGGTTCCTTATGCTTCAGCGAATAAGGAAGCTTAATCTAAGGAATGTTATGCACGAGATTGGATATCTGTTTTGCTGAACGCATGGACAATGTGTATCAAGGTAATCTGAAACAAGAATGTAGAGCTGTGGTAAGACATATATTTATGTGTCTGAAAAGGACTAGAAATTATATGTAGACTTATCGGACAGATTCACTGCTTCTTGTAGGTTACATAGATTCAGATTTTTCAAATCAGATACTGACGGCAGTAAATCCACCTCAAGGTTATGTGTTTATTTTGGAAGTAGAACCATAATATAAAGGAGTGTTATATAGAAATATATTTCGAACTCCACCATAGAAAGATCTGAGCCTTTGAGGCAACCAAAGTATCTGTGTGACTTTAGAAACTTCGCAATAGACTTAGATGTGATTCTAAGTTTGCCTATTGGTACTTAGCATTTTTCCTGAGTTGTAACTCTCATTTTCCTTAGTACTTGGCCTTTTTTTTAGTCGTAACTCGCCTTTTCTTTTGTGGGCTGAGGATAAGAGACCATATCCTCCTGCCCGTATTTTTTTCGAACCGATATACAACCTTATATTCCTTTTTTTTTGGAGTTGATATTACGATATCATATTTTTCATACCAATTCCCATACCATAATTTTCCATACCGATACCATAATTTTCCATACCGATATCATATTCCACCAATTCCCATACCATAATTCCACCAATTCCAATACCATAATTTTCCATATTGATATTATAATTCCACCAATTCCAGTACCACAATTTTCCATACCGATACCATAATTCCACCAATTCCCATACTATAATTTTCCATACCGATACCAAAACTCCACCAATTCCCATACCATAATTCCACCAATTCCAATACTATAATTTTCTATACCGATACTATAATTTCACCAATTCCAATACCATAATTTTCCATACCGATACCGTATTTCCGACAATCCCCATACCATAATTTTCCATACCGATACCATAATTCCACCAATTCCCATACCATAATTTTCTATACCGATACCATAATTCCACCAATTCCCGTACCATAATTTTTCATACCAATATCATAATACCACCAATTCCAATACATAATTTTCCATACCGATACCATAAATTTCAATATCATAATTTTTACAAATACAATACCATAATTTCCATGAATACCCAAATACCGTTACCATGATTTTCACAAATACTGATACCGAACCGATACTGAAATAAACTTCAATATCATAATTTTTGGAAATACCGATACCATAATATACCGAAACCATAATTCCAGCACTTCCCAAATACTGATACCGAAGTATCAAAAATATCGACACCGAAGTAAATTCCCATGCATTATTTCCATAAAATTCCCATGTAATACCTATACCAATATCATTTTTTTAGCAGCATAAGGTGTTACTCAACTGCCCCATAAGAAACCCAACCTTTTATTTCTTTGAAGATTGAGGCTGAACACCAAACTAGCAAGAGCCGACCCCTTTTTTCTTTCTTTTCCTCTATGTACGCGCAAACCAATTGCGCCACCACCGGATAAGATTGCCCTTGTTTTCTTTCTTTTCCTTTTTCACGCTCCGAGGACAGCATATCCAAACACCTGATAGGTATGAGGAACAAAATATCTGATCTCCAATGGATGAGATCGGATTTCTATTTTAATTATTTTCTTTCTTTTACTTTTTCACGCTCCGAGGACACCATATCCAAACACCTGATAGGTATGAGGAACAAAATATCTGATCTCCAATGGATGAGATTGGATTTCCATTTTAATCCACACTCTTTCTCTCTTTCTTGAAGATAACATGACTTTCGCAATGTACGACCGCCGATGGATGGATGGGGTATGAGGTTGGATTTTCCTTTCAATCCACGCTCTACCCAACTGAGCTACATGCTTTATTTCTTAAAGATTATGTGACCTTTAAGCCGACGTAAGAGGGAAGAACATCCGACTACCACCGATTGATGGACGGATGGGGTTGGATTCCCCATTCTGCCGATGTATAGATGGATGGGTGATGCTGGATTCCCCTTTTAATTCACGTTCTAATCAACTGAGCTAGCTGCTTTCTTTGTTGAAGAAGATTACGTGACCTCTAGCCGAGGTAAAAAGTATAATCTCCGACCAATGCGATGGATGAGTTTGGATTTTCCTTTCAATCCACACTCTAACCAACTGAGCTATATTTTTATTTTTATTTTTTAATTTCTTTCTTGAAGTCGCGTGTCCAACCTCCGAGGGTTTGAAGTTGGATATTCTTACATCCTTCTTCATTGCCTTCTTGCATATGTCCTCTTCTTTGTTGTAAGAGAGCGCAACACATTGTAATGTGGCCTGTTCTTCTCAGATTTGGGTAGTTATTAATCAACGCTCTAACTGACTGAGTTATATTTCAACCACCTTTTTCTTATCTCTACTTTTTCTTCCTTCTTCCTTCTTCCTCATTCTTCTGACCAATTTTCTTTCTGACCAATTTTCTTTCCTTGGCCTCGGCATATCCAACTGATATTTATTATTATTATTTTTGTTATGCCTTTACTGCTTTCTCATCCTCTCTTATGGGCCTTATCACATATTGAGAAGAACACACTCTAACCAACTGAGCTACAAATCCAATATTGGTTGAACCCGAACATGACATGTTGAGAAGAACACGTGCTAACCAACAGAGCTACAAATCCAATCTTAGCTAAAACATAACCTGACATGTTGAGAAGAACACGTGCTAACCAACTGAACTACAAATCCAATCTTAGCTGAACCCGAACCTGATATATTGAGAAGAACACGCGCTAACCAACTGAGCTACAAATTCAATCTTAGCTGAACCCAAACCTGCAATTCTCCTCGACCTCGACCTCGGCTTCCTCTTCACCTTCATCCTCGGCTCGAACTTTTTTTATGCTTTTTCATTCTCTTATGGGCCTCATCCTGACATGTTGAGAAGAACACGCTCTAACCAACTGAGCTATTTACCAACCATTCTTTTCCTTATCGTTATTTCATCTTTCTTTCTTGATCATCTGCTTCTCCTTAGTCCTCGGCCTCGGCAATTTTTTTATTTTTTTATTTCTCCTTCTAAGTTCGGTAAAACCCATTTCTTCATCCCGTGTAATTTCTTATATCGGCAAATCTTGACGGTTACGAACCAACGCTCTAACCAACTGAGCTATTTCTCATGTCTTCTTATGTTCCTCACAGTATCATGTAAGAATTGAATTCTCACGTAATTCTTTTCTTTCTTTCTTCCATTTGAAAACACGTGTTCTCTATATCTGAGCTGATGGAGACCTCAGTCTCTACATCCTCAACTGGATGAGACCTCGGCTGCTACATCTTCAACTGGAATATTTATTTCTTATGTGAAATCTCATCCACCACATCACACGTTCTAACCAACTGAGCTATATAAAGATTTTTTTACGTCTGCTTTCCTTTTCCTTCCTGCTTTCCTTTTTCTTCCTCTTTATAGCGGTGAGATAAACACGCTCTAACCCACTGAGCTAGAGATGAAATCTTACTGAATTCAAATTCTTGCTTTCTGCTCGGCCTCATTCCTCTTCATCCTCAGCCTTCGGCCTCGGCTTCTTCTTCTTTTTTTATCTCTTACAAACCTTACACCGACATGTTTATGATTGGTAGAAAAATACGCTCTAACCAACTGACCCACAAATGAGATTTAGTTGAACCCGAACCGACGCTTTGTCTTTGGTCTCCTTCATTATCATCCTCGGTCATCGGCTTCTACACCTCAACTTGGTGGAGTTTCTGTTTTTACATCTCATATGGGTGGAGCTCAGCTTCTACACCTCATATGGATGGAACGTGCCTCTACACCTCAGCTGGGTGGAGCCTCATCTTCCTCGTCCCGTTTGCATGTAACCATACTTCACGCTTTAATCTACTGAGCTATCTCTTTTCCTTTCTCATTTCTTATCTTCCTTATCCTGACCAATTTTGTTTATTATCAGTGTTAAACCCAAATCGATTTCGCATAAGTTCTACTTAGCCTCGACATATACGTCTCGATTGGATCTTCCGCCATGTGGGATTTCTTTTCTTATATTATGGATCTCATCCCGACAGTTGATGAGAAAAACACGCGCTAACCAACTGAGCTATAATGAGATCTTGCTGAACTCAAACTTAGACTTCTCCTCGGCCAACTGAACCCTTTCTCCTCGACCTCGGCACTCGGCTTTGTCACGTTTTATTTTTTTGTTTTTGTTTTAATTTCCTTTCTAGCATAATCCCATCCTTTACCGTTGATACAAAAAACACGCTCTAATCCACTGAGCTACAAATGAGATCACATTTGAACCCAAACTAATGCCTCGACTTTGGGTTCCTTCAACTGTTGATGGTCTCGGCTCTTTCAATATTCTTTCTTCTCTTTTTTAGATGCATATTTCTGCTTTCCCTTTTTGTGGGTCTCATCCCAACATAATTATATCTGATGGAATGCTCTAACCAACTGAGCTATCTTCCCAAATATCATCGGCCATCCCATTTTTGCTTTCCTTTCTCTTTGTGTTGGTCGGCCTTGGTATGTTTCCCAATTGATGAGTGACACAAGCTCTAACTGACTGAGCTATAAATCACATGGGTCAGCCTTTTCCCTCATCCTCGGTATTGCAGGGTCGGCCATAGGTCGGCCTCTTCCTACGGCCTCGGCATTATAGGGTCAGCCTCTTCCCTCAGCCTCGACATGTTGTAACTTCGGCTCGGCATTGTAACATGGGTCTCAACATTTTAGAGATTCCTTATTTTTTCCTTCATTCTCTTCAAGGCCTCACCCGACATGCTTACAGTTGGTGAGAAAAATACGCTCTAATTAACCAAGGTATAAACTGAAGACGAACTCCTCTTCCACATTTAGGATTAAACCTGAAGAATACGTAAAACATGCTTCCTACCCCAAACATGCTTCCTACCCCTCATATTTAGCATAACACACATACATAAAACATGTTCTATACTCCAAATTTAGCATTAAACATGAGAAAACATGCTCTCTACCTCGGATTTATGCAAATTTAAGATTTGAGATAGTAATATTACCTCAAGAGTCATCTCTTAAGATGACTCCTTTCTCTTCTACCCATGGAGAAGTTCGGTTGGTGGAATGTGGTAAACATCCTTGGCCACCTTCTTCCGTGTGTGAATTTTTTCTTCCTTCTTACAGTAATGAGTGACCCACGTGCTAATCAATTGAGCTATACACATTTTTCTTCTTCTTTCCGCAACGACACACGTTACAGATCTGATTCTTTTTTGCGTTTCTTATGGGTTCTCATTCCTTTCTTGGGTAATGAGATACGTGCGAAGAAAAACCTGTGACACCCTCTGCCGTTGGTCTTGTTTCAGATCTCGGTATCTCTTTTTTTCTTTGAGAAATAGGGGATATGCGCGCTAGCCAACTGCAACACCAAGCTTTCTTATTCTTCTTCATCCGCAAGTCTGTAACCAAATATCTCATTGATTTTAGAGAGAGAAACAATAGAATATTTGGGTTTCTAGGTTCTTTCAGAACAGAAAGAATAAGAACAAGTTTGGAGTAGAGATTAACCGACACTAAACTGGACACATCAAACACAATAGTTTTCTCCATCGCCCCGTAAATTGGGAGTCCTTTCCATTATTATTGATGTTGGTATTCTAAGTTCCATGAAGGAACATTACACAGTAGAGAGAGAAATACAAGTGGGTTTCTAGAGAGATAAAGTAGAATGGAGAAGATGAAGTTGAAGTGGAGTGCCAACCCCCTCTTGTGAACCCAAGTATCGTGTCTTGTCTTGCTGCAGATGCCTTGTCTTATAGTGGTAATATTTTGTGGATGGTCCCCTTTTGGTTTGCCAGACGTCGCCACGTGTCCCTCCAAGGACAATGATGATTCTGACATGTCCACTTCACACGTAATATGTGTTGTGTTCTTGTCGAGTGAGCGTGCTTAATGGGCTCCTGATAGTATTCCGATGGGCTGAGGATAGTAAGCCGATGTATAGCAGACCGACCGATGGTACGGAGCCGATACCGAGGCTGAGATTTGACCTTATCCTCGGTGTCGGCTTCAGTCTCCTGCGCTATACCTTCTTCTTATGCCCAGTCAGCACCTGTATTCTTGGGCGTGTGTTCAAATCTCACACTTATTCTTAATCTCGCTTATCATCCAGGTTGTACCGCGCGTATAAGCCACGCCCTTATATGGGGTATAAACACCCATAACAATCTGTTTGTGGGATATCCTAGAAAAATGAAGGTTGATTTATTTAGTCCAAAAGATCAAAGGGTGATTGTTAAAACAAATACTAGGTTTTTGGAAAAGGACTATGTAATAAATCACAAGCCATGTATAAATTGTTCTAAAGGATGTCAGAATGAAAAACACAAAGTATAGTACCAATTGTACAAGAGGAGATACCACAACTAAATTGCATCGCGTGTCACATCTGATACACAATTGCATGTGGTGCCTTGTCATAGTAGGAGGGTTGTTTTACAACCTGAAAGTTATATATTTTGGGAGAGTCGTGAGACTTGGTCCCTAGTAAACATGAAATTGACCTATGGATACGACGTAGCACTACAAGATCGAAATGTGGAATATTAGTAAGTTACAATGAATTCTGAACTAGAATCTATGGATTCTATATTAGATTAAATCTGGGAGCCTGTAGGACCGCTAAATGGTGTAAAAGCCATTGGAAGTGGTCATATAAAATAAAAGAGGATCAAATGGTAAGGTAGAAACCTTGTAAGCAAAGCTTGTTGCGAAAAAGTATATTCAGAAAGAAAGGGTTCGATTATGAGAAACCTCTTCGTGCCAGTAGCTATGCCTGTGTCGATCCGGACTCTTTTATCTATAGCTGCTCATATAAAATATGAGGAATACCAAATAGATGTCAAGACAACTTTCCTGATTGGAAGTCTTGAGGAAAACATATATGTGAAGCAACTAGAGTGATTCATTGCAAAGGGCTAAGAGCATTTTGAGTGTAAGCTTAAAGGTGTCCATCGTAGGACTAAAGCAAGCTTCAAGATCATGAAGCATCCGTTTTTTATGAGGTAATCCAGTGACATGGATTTAATCAATGTTCGAATGGGTCTTGTGTACTGAAAAGATTGATGGAAATGTGGTGGTATTTCTTGTACTGTATGTTGATGATATATTGCTCATTGAAGACAATGAAAGAGTATTGTTGGGCATATGAGTATGGTTGATAAAGCAGTATGAAATGAAGGACTTAAGAGAAGCAAAATATATCCTTGCGATCATGGTGATCATAAGATAGGATGTTGTGTTTATCTATAGCTTCACGAATTGATACAATCCTCACTCGTTTTAACATGTGACTTTATCTAAGAAAATGTGTCTTAAGACACAAAAGAAGATAAAGTAGATGAAAATGGTTCCTTATGCTTCAGCGAATAAGGAAGCTTAATCTAAGGAATGTTATGCACGAGATTGGATATCTGTTTTGCTGAACGCATGGACAGTGTGTATCAAGTTAACCTGAAACAAGAATGTTGAACTGTGGTAAGACATATATTTATGTACCTGAAAAGGACTAGAAATTATATGTGGACTTATCGGACTGATTCACTGCTTCTTGTGGTTTACATAGATTCAGATTTTTCAAATCAGATAGTGACGGCAGTAAATCCATCTCAAGGTTATGTATTTATTTTGGAAGTAGAACCATAATATAGAGGATTGTTATATAGAAATATATTTCGGACTCTACCATAGAAAGATCTGAGCCTCTGAGGCAGCCAAAGTATTTGTGTGACTTTAGAAACTTCGCAATTGACTTAGATGTGATTCTTACAATTTATTGTGATAATAATGGTGTAGTTGCAAATTTGAAGGAATCACGAGTCCATAAGGCAATTAAACACATGGAGCGCAAGTACCACCTGTTACGAGAAATCGTATGATGAGGGAAAAGATGTTGTCGCCTAGATTGAATCGGATGATAACCTAGTAAATCCTTTTACAAGGACTTTAAAGCGAAAGCTTTTGTTGGTCTTGTAGTGGCAGTGGGAATCAGATTTATGGCAGTGGACATGACAGCATAGTCTTTTAGTATAAGTGGGAGATTGTTGGATAGTATACTAAAAGCCTAGCTTTAGTATGAATAATGTTTTAATAATTTATTTGAAATGAGAATCATTGATCAAATGATTGCGTCTTATAATTTATTTATATGTTCGATGCAATAGTCCACTTACTTTATATTGTAAATAATATATTGTGTGACAACACGCGGAAGATCATATTATCAATTTTCTTATAAAGTATAAACAGATGCTCACAACCAAGATAGACGGGGACTCTCTATCGAGATGGTTGTAGTGTGATTTGGTAATTAGTTTATCTTGACTATAGAATCACATTAGTGCACCTTGACCGCTTGAGATCGTTCGACTTATACTGACTTATAGGAGAACTTGATCTCAGTTATTATGGATGTTCGTGCTCTTAATCCCTATACAATAACCTCGACACGTAAGGCAATATATATTTCTTTGATTCATCAATGGGTGTGATTTACATGTATTAAATCAACAAACTCGGTGAGTTGGGAAATAGTGCTGTCTCTATGGTGTGCTGTTGATTGTAGAAGGAATCCGTGTCCGACATAGGTTGATGATGTCCTCTTGAGGAACTCATAAGGATTATCATGTAAATCCTGCAGGTGGATTTATTCCGGCATGATAATGAGGTTGAGTGGTATTACTCTCGGATGATATATTAATTAATGGAGTTGTCAGTAACTTAATTAATTAATGGACATTGTATATCTTAAACATGGTGAGACTAACTGACTCATAATAAGGAGCCCAAAACGTAATATTGGGAATAGAGCGGCAGTACAGTAATAATATTTTAGTGGAACATATTATTATTATTGGACTTAAGTATAAGTTTTGGTCTAAACTTGGATGCTTAAGCCTAATGGAGGCCCGACTCTAATTTCTCCTTCTAGTCCCTGCTGTAGCCCATATATAAGTCATCTCAGCTATTTTAAACCTAATTTCCTGCACCTAACACACGTGAGATAGAGGGAGAGAACAACAGATTGAGAAGATCTCGAAGATCGTCGCCCACACGACGTCGAGATTGGAATTGAGAATACAGTAGAAGACCAGAAGGTTATTTGCTGCTGTCATTCAACTTGCATGATTTTTATAAAATCATATAGAAATCAGAACTAGACGTGCAATATACTGATGGAAAGCCACGGAAGAGAGGGCCGTTTTGACGTATAGATCACTCAAATCGGAGATTAGATGAGGAAGTTATGACAAAAATCGTGACACTGCGTAGGCTGCCGACGAGAATCCATCTTCTTCAACATACCCTGGTGAAAGGTAATACGTTTCTATATTTTCTTGTTTTCGCTGAACTAAAAATGTATGGAACCCTAACAGTTCACGTTAACCAAATAATCGAACGCCAACAACTTGATTAATCAAATTATTTCATAAATAATTTGTAAAAACAAGAAGTGATAACATTTTCAATACAAAGTGATACTTGATTTAGAAAAAGTGATACACATCCATTAAACTACTATTTAATAAAAAAATTTATATTACTGATAAAAAGTGATAGTTAATCAAAGAAAAGTGATAAATGTTCAATTAAATTATTTAATGAACACTATTTTTTTTTAAAAAAAATAAGTGATAACTTTTTTAATAAAAAATAATACTCGATAAAGAAAAAGTAATAATCATTTAAATGAATTTTTCCATGAACTATTATTATAATAAATAAAAATCGGTAACAAATTAATAAAAAGTAAAGTTATTATTATTATTTTCAAATATGTTTTATTTGAAATGATTAACATTAATGGTGTTCCAAAAGAATATATTTTTTAAATTTATTTACGAATAATAGAATAATAATATAGATGTAATAATCAATAATAATAATATGGGTAGGTCTTGCGTGAGACTGTCTCACGTGAGACCATTTTTCATTTTTTAATATAGCTATCACTTTCGCTATAAAAAGTTATTACTTTCGCTATAAAATGTTATCACTTTTTATTTATGTTGGCGTTCGATCGTTTGGTTAACGTGAATCGTTAGGGTTCCATACATTTCTAATTCAGCAGAAGCAACAAATCAAAGAAACGTATTACCTTTCACCAGGGTATGTTAAAGAAGATGGATTCTCGCCTGCAGCCTGCGCAGCCTCACCATTTTGGGCATAACTCTCTTGCCTTATCTCCGATTTGAGTGATCTATGCGCCAAAACGATCCACTCTACAGTGGCTTTTCGTCAGTATATAACACGTCAAATTCTAACTTCTGTAAAATTTTATAAAAATCATGCAAGTTGACAGACAGCAGCAGCAAATAACCTTCCGGTCTTCTGCTGTATTCCCAAGTCTAATCTCGACGTCTTGTTGGCAACGATCTTCGAGATCTTCTAAATCTGCTGTTCCGTCTACCCCCTTCATGTATTAGACATGTCTCTCTAGAATAGTTGAGATGACTTATATATAGGCTACAGCATGGATCAGGAGGAGAAATTAGAGTTGGGCCTCCATTGGGCTTAAGTATCCAAGTTTAGCCCAAAGCTTATCCTTAAGTCCAATAATAATAATATATACCACTAAAATATTATTACTGCACTACCGTTCTAATCCTATAATTACGTTATGGGCTCCTTCTTATTATGAGACCGACAGTCTCCCCATGTTTAAGATATACAATGCCCATTAATTAATTCAGTTACTGACAACTCCATTAATTAATAACTCATTCGAGAGTAGTACCACTCAACCTCATTATCATGCCGGAATAAATCCACCTGCACAGTTTACATGATAATCCTTATGAGCTCCTCAAGGGGACATCATCAACCTATGTCGGACACGGATTCCTTCTACAATCAACAGCACACCACAGAGACAACACTATTTGCTCACCGAGTTTGTTGATTTAATACATATAAATCTCACCAATTGATGAATAAAAAAAATACATACTGCCTTACGTGTCAATGTTATTATATAGGGATTAAGAGCACAGACATCCATAATAACTGAGATCAAGTTCTCCTATATAGTCAGTATAAGTCGAACGATCTCAAGCGGTCCTGCTCAATACACACAAAGTGCACTAATGTGATTCTATAGCCAAGACAAGCTAATACCAAACCATACTACAACCATCCCGATAGAGAGTCCCCGTCTATCTCGGTTGTGAGCATCTGTTTATACTTTATAAGGATATCGATAATATGATCTTCCGCGTGTTGTCGTACGACATATTATCTACAGTATAAAGTAAGTGGACTATTGCATCATGCATATAAATAAATTATAAGACGCAATCATTTGATCATATGATTCTCATTTCAAATAAATTGTTATAACATTATTCATACAAAAGCTAGACTTTTAGTATACAATATGTGAGATGATCTCGCACAAGTCTTTTCCCTAAAGTACTGAACATCAAAGAATAATCTTATTAATTATCTATGACGTATTGAAAATATAAAAAAAAAAAAGAAAAAAGACATGATCTCAAGAAAATTAAAATAGATTCAATATAAGCAATCTAAATATTCTTTAAACCCTACCCATAATTCTTAGGCTAATACTACTGTGCACCTGGGTGCACCCGTGATACAGTGCATCCACATTCAGAAACGTATACAATTATGAACAAAAATATACACAATTATGAACAAAAATGTATACACTTTGTTAGTGAATTTTTTATTAGTTTTTTAATGAAAAATTGAGTGTAAAAAAATATACAGTTATTAAAAAATATATACACTATTGAATAAAAAGTTATACAAATATGAATGCTAGTTTTTTTAATGAAAAATTGAGTGTGGACAAAGTATACAATTATAAAGAGTATACAATATAGAATAAAAAATTATACATGTAGATAGCGAGATCTAATCCCCATTAATTAGATGTTAATGTGACTGTTAAAGTAATTATCGTCATTAATCTAACATAAAATGGAAAGATGACTCAAGATTTCCTCCCGGCTTATCATGCCTTTTAGAGGGAAAGATGTAGTCCTTTATTCCTTATGGAGCGAACTCCATATAATTGCTGGACCATTGTCACGGCTGACGTCATCCATATCTCAGGATCTATCATCAGATCACATCGCATTTATTACAATTACTGTATGCATTAAATGCATAACCGCATGAGGCTATTAAAATATATGTTTTAGGATTCTCCCATATTTGTGTATCTTAGGGGATATCCAAATAGTTCCTAGGCTTGTCAGCGCAAGTGGCCAAATGGGGTGAGCAAGGGAAGAAATGGACGACTTGTCTGAGCCAAGCGCGTGAGTAGACGCACTCGGCTAATCCGTTGGAGGCTAGCTGTTGAGAGCCTTTTATCGACGGCGGGACGACTAAATTGGGGAGAGAGCAATACGTTTGGGCCCAATCGAATATGGCCCATATTCTTCTTTGGGGGCCCAGTGTAATGGGCCCTACCCCCTACCACATTAACCCCCAGGCTTCGGCTTCACGAGGGTTAGGTGAGTAGAGGCAGTGCATATTCCCACTACTAGAAACTTGGCCTATAATGACAGGATATCCTGTCATTATAAGCTTAAAAACTATCATTAAATGCTTTTAATAACAGGAAAATTCCTATCATAATAGCATCTCTAGATAAAGGTTATTAATGACGGGAACTCACTCCTTTCATTATTGTCATAACTTAATGACGAGAACTCACTCCTCTCATTATTGTCATAAGTTATTTAATGACAGGATTTTCCTCTCATTAGAAATCATCAACCATGTTCATAAATCCTGTCATTATAAATATCATTTCATTATATGTTCCTCATTATAAATTTATTTCCAAAAAATATATATATAATTAAAACAATTACAATAATGTTTAGACACATTTCATTGAACATAAAACTAATCAATACATTAAACTTATTAATTCAATTACATTTGTGTTGCACATCAATGATGTGTCAAAGACACATGTTTATATGCACATTCTATATAGTCTCAATAAAAATTATAAAAAGAATTTAAGTAAAATCTACAAAAGCGAACTCATAATCTTACAAAATCCTCGTGCTTAATAATTTTGTGATCAACCTGCAAAAATTTTACAAAAGAATGGGTTAGTGAGAATAAAGAGCTAATAGAATAATCAAGATTTTATTTCAAGTGTTGAGCTAATAGAATAAAGAGTATCAATCATGAAAAAGTAAAGGGGTAAATCATTCATCAAAGCAGAGCCAAAACACTTAACTATATCAAGTTTGCTACAAAAGCACAACTATTCAAATCTTAAACATCCTTTGGCTTGTGGTTTGAAATCAGACTTCCTTTTCTCGAGACTTTTAGTAAGAAGTATTGTCACATACCTTGCCAAGTTCTAATAGTATTGGGGGGCACTATTTCATAAAGATTTGAAACTTGCACGGAAAATAAAGAAAAGAGAGGAAAAGAAGATTAAACTATGTCAATAGAGATGATCATTTCTGATAATCATCATGTTAACAAGCCAATAATGGTTATGAAATTAAATAGTAGATCATTTGGCAAGTGCTCAAGAGCAAATTCTCTTTGGCATGTGTATTTTAGATTACTCTAGTCAAAACTTCAGGTCCAAAGCCAATAACTAATGCCATGTACAAGTAATAAATAGATCAAATAACATTAAAACTATTATAATGAACTAAAAGGTTGCAACACTCTTAGATTAATTCATACTAAGAATCAGGAGAATTAATATAGAAATTCAATACAAAGGATTACCTTGTTAAATGCGTGAGCAAGTCTACATGCATCAATATCAATGAAGATAAGGAGGAACAATTCTTTATGCCAAAAAAGAATAATTCAAAAAATTTATCAAATCACTTTATGGCTCAACTCTTCTTTGCTAAATTCACCTAAAGAATTGAATACAAACATAAATTAGATTGTAATTCTAGAATCTCAAAATCATAAATCAGCAATCATTTGACAGAGGAATGAAAAATCACAACAAAAATATTGCAGACAGACAACAGAAAAATCAAACACTCTCCGGCAAGAAAGATGTTGGAGCAGGCGTCAGAGAAACATCAATGGATTAAGCTCAATCCTTCAATCTGTATAAATCTTGGAGGTCCATGAAATGAAGAAATTCCAAAACAAGTGCTCAAAGATGAGCAACCCCAAACCAAGAATATTAAAATGGATCAAAAAGGACTCATTCCCAAATAATTCTACGAAATCAAACAGAGCTCATCGAATCAAAAATTATGTCAAAGAAAGAACAGGTAAAAAAAATAAACTTTAGAAAATCACAGTTGACATAAGAATTCCCACTACTGAACCTGTAGACTAAAGTCCAAACTGGAAACAAGAGTCGGTGGTATGTCTTTGAATAGATAGTCATGAATACGTAGATCAATTTTTCCTGCAAGCTTTCACAAAGTAACAACTTGAATTGACATGAATAATCATTTACAGAACTAATTTTTAGAATCTAAACATAAAAATAAGTGAAAGAAGAGGGTCCATATTTCACAAAGAAACAACTTGAACTGACATGTATAATCATTTAGTCTCTTTTTTCAGTCCCTTTCTCCAGTAAGAAGCATGTTCATACTTTGATGATAATTTTGGAGCACAAGAGGAAGATGTATAGAAATATACAAATATTTATATGAAAGAGGAAAAAATAAAAGAGCACTGGTCTATTAAAACTTGTACAAGTCAACAGAAGAGTATATTCCATTACCTATGAACATTCGTGCCTGAGATAAGTCATTAAGAAAGGTCTCCACAGCTCCCAAAATATAACGGTAGAAAATGAGCACGTGGCACAAAGATTAGTGAATTACTATACACAATGAAGCATCAAAACGCCAATATTGCATATCCTTTATAGTCAACAACACACCAACAACTGCACTTCCAAGGAAAAAGCATAAACCGATGCTCACTCCAACCTCTGGACCCAACGCACGACCAATTAGATAATAAGGTCCTCATCTCTAAACAATAACAGTGCAAGTTAATGATACTGTAAGAACCAACTACTAGAACCAATTGTTAAAAGAAAAATAAAATCTTATAAAAGTCTACAAGTTTCAAATCACTATATACACATTACTATTACGCACAAGTTTTAACCAATATAAGTAGTACCTTCATTGCACCATTAGTGGCAATTGCACAAAAAGATATAGTTGTTAGAAAAGTACTTGAACCACAGAAGGAAACTAGCATCAATGATTAATAAACATTGAAACAATTCCAGCCATACACACAATCCTATAGTTTTATAGAGTAGATCAAAATATTTTTTAATAAGAATATGAAGAACTGAATTAGCATTAAAGAATAGCTACCTGCACATATAGTGGATCCTTGGTTCTATTGTATAAGAGGTATTTTAATACTTTAATGCTAGAACAATTTTAAAATAGGCACAGAAGCATATCATACAGTTATCAAGCCTAAGAAACATCTGTAATGTTTCATGACAATTACAATCTCAAAAAACATATTTGCTGCTAAGAACTATTGTTGCCTGAAAACATAAATGCAAGTTAATGCAACATAATTATTTCCTTTTATGAAACAAAATAATAGCTCTTGTATTCTATGGTAGCGCATTATGAACTTAAGATGCAAAGAAACTGCATTGGCCAACACTTGAAATGCTAGGCATTTTTTAGCAACTAATTGGGACTAACAAATGCACAAACTGAACTAACCAGTTGCAATTGATGCACAAATGCACTCGAATTGCCTCTTTCATATAAAACACCTTTGTATAGGCAATCTTCCGTAGACGGCTATCGTCCAACGAATGCCGGAGTGACAGAATCAAACGGCGGTGGTGGGCATAGGCAGCGACGAAAAGTGTAAAGCCGCCAATAGCCTTGAGAAACGGCCAAAGAATTGCCATGGAAGTGAGAAGCCATAGACTGCGCCGATTCCATTGGCGAACGTGGAATCGAGGGCTCTTTGCAAAGAACTGCACCAGAGGAGGCACAGGGTTTCCGGGAAAATCGATGGGTGATCCCCAGATCGATGAGAACAATAGCGTTGAAGGAGAATGTAAGAGACGGTGGAGCCGACGGCAGGAACCGCGACCGTTTGCAATCTGGCGGCGGAGGAGAACGGAATGGTAGATCTGGAGCCGGTGCGACCACCAAGGAGATGTGTTCTAATTTTTTTTCCTTTATTACTTCAATTTAATTTAAAACATCAAAAATAAAAGAGAAAAAGTAATCATTAATGAAAGGCATCTTTCATTTAGTTTATTAATTAGAGGATTTTATGATATTAATGAGAGGCATAAAAATTCTCTCATTAACATTTATGCATATTTTTTTATTATCATAAAATATGACTTTTAATGAGAGGATTTACCTCCTGCCATAAAATTTTTGTCATTATTGACATGTTTTCTTGTAGTGTCCCATAACGCGTGCACACTCGTCATCTTAATTTTGAATTCTTCTTTTTCTTGACGTGAAGTTTCAGGAGCCAGGTTCCCGTATTTAAGGCGCCACCCAATCATTACGTCAGTTGACTGGAGAATCTCGCCACCATTATTCTTTCGGAGGGGGTGGTCGCGTTAATTGATTGAAGACGGGTACGTCCATATAAAGTGCATTCTTCTGCTTCAGAAATCCTCACGCTTTCTCTTTTCCTTTGTTCTTATCTCTCATATTTCCTTTTCTTCCCCTGATTTCTTCTCTTGGTGAGCCAGTGTATGAAGAGAGGCGGTCGTTCCAATTCTGTCTGTTTAGTAGGTCTGAGACGGGCGGTGAATGGAGGAGAGGGGGTCTCAGAATCCCTAGAAAGAGCTTACCAAGAATTGTGTGGAGAAGGCGAGGTTTCTTCTTCTTTGCAGCGCCTCCCGGTCGTGTCCCGTTCTCTACCATCTGTTCTTCCGTCGTCAATGGAGGACGTTCTAGGTCCGACGAATATCCGGGCACGCATTGCATTGCATGACAGGGCTCACAACGAGATGAAGGCCCATTATCAGGATAGCTCGATACCATTCGCTCAATTCGAGGAGAAGACCTCGAAGTATGCAGTGCCTGGGGTGAGGTTTGTGAAGCTGGTTGCCGGCGACCGGGCGAGTAAGCAGTCAGAGGGGTTTGTGGTGGTGAACAGTTTGATGTTGAAGTTGGGATTCCACTTGCCCCTTCATCCCAGCTTGGGAAATTTTCTGTATTACAGGAACTTGGCTCCGGCCCAACTAACCTCGAATGCCTCGGCAACCATGATTGGGCTCATACTCATCTTTCGTGAGAAAGGTTATCGTCACTTGTCCCCAAAGAAAATTGAGCATTTGTGTCGTCCTTCGGAGGAGCCTTCTGTCAAGGGATTTATTGCCTCAATCCCAAAAATGGGATGTCCCTTTCAGGAAAATCTACTTCCATCGAGAATTGGAAGGAGTGGTGGTTCTGGACGACCGGGCAATGGAAGCTGGCCCAGATAAAGGTCCCCTCTGCCTTCCAGATTCTCCGCGTGCGTGAATGTCTTGCTCTCGTGTTATAATCTCATTTTGTTTGTGTTTTTTATTGGGACATTGTCCTATGGCTCAGTTCTTTCCCTTGTATTTTTTTCAGATAGGGACAAGTGTGCGGGGTCCCCTTTCTCTAAGAGATTTCTTGTGCTTGTCGATGTTATCAACAAAATAAGCCCCTAGGAGAGGAGTAATGACATAATTACTGACGAGCTCTTCATCAAGCACGGGCTTATGATGGACCCCCACGCGCGTGCGCCACCGCCGATGGTAACTGTGGCTGCCAACATCGAGGTGAGTACTGGATTGCCTGGAGCCTCCATCACCATCCAAGATCCTTCTATCGGGTTAGTAGTGGGGCCAGATGGGTATTCCGTACCTATCAGATCTCAGGCAGTCCAGCCGAGTTCTTTGGTGGAGATCGTGGAGGTGGATGACACCTTGCCTGTAGAGTCAAGCCCCAGGCTCCACCTGTAAGTGATCGTGTGCCCGGCCGTGAGATAGACCTGGAAGCTACTCAGACTAGTGAGGAGGCTGCTCGGCGAGGTCTGGGCAAAGAATATCTAGAGCCTCTCGGCGAGAAGGGATTTGGTGATGCGCCCAAGAGACGTGAAGAGGAGACAACTAATTATTTATTTACTCTAAATTACAAACTAATAAAAATTACGTAATCAGTTTTCCAAAAGTGTTGTGAATTTAATTATTTAAAGTACTGAAATAATAAATTATTGAATAATTAAAAGCAAGAAAAATAAATCAAGTTTTAATCAAGAGACAAACGTTAGTTCTAAGGTATCAGATATAGATCAATTAATTTGGGTTACTAGACCTTCAATTGTTCATTCATGCAGTATCAATGAAAATACACCACTTAATCACGTTAACCCACCAGATATGATCAGATTTTAAGCTAACAATATATTTTGATTTTTTCCTAAGGTGCATGAATATTACAAAATCTCAATCCTAGATACTAATCAAAGAAAACAACAAACCTCTGAAGAGTAAGTTCGACTAACAAGATATTCTTAGAAATTACTACAAGGTTTTATTCACTTCCTACTTGAATGTCTAATTGCATTGTTCCACTAAACAATTCAAGTATCTGATTTACCAATTCATTAGAATTAATGTGTCACGGACAAAATACCTTAATTCCTAACATATAGACAATGCAAATAATGAATGCACACAAGCTAACACAATAAACCAAGCATCACGGGCAATGACATGAATTATTATGAAGATATTACGAAGCATAAAAACAAAGTCTGATTAAATTAAATAAATTCAGAATATCAACTGCAAAATTCCCAATTTTGGTCTAGGTTCTCCATATCAATCAAATCAAACCATCAAACCCTAGAACTGCATAAGAAATTAGCTCATGAGGTTACAATCAACACTCATGGCTAAGCAAATCATATCACAAATCAAGACAAAATTAAGGGAAAGATGAGAAACACAAAACCCTAGCGTAAGCGTAGTTTGGCATTCCTTCTTTGTATCTCCGATTGTCTGATCTCCCTCAATTAGCACATGGGAGATGGATGGATGAATGTAAATTGATGTGAATCTGATGTGTTCTGATTTTTGGAGTGGAAATCGATGGGAATGAATGGGTTCTCTTCCTTGTGTGTTTATTTCCCCCTTTAATACCTTGGGCTATTTGCAGGGTTTTTTCGCGTCGAAAATTGGCCAAAATAAGATTTGGAAGCCAAAAATACACTGCTGAATCGAATAGGCTGCGACTGGACCAAAAAACACTCCACTCGGCACACAATTCGGGCCGAGCTAGGTCTGGACATAGCCGAACCATGGCCGAGCTGCATATGGGTGAAAATATGTTGTCTTCTAGGCTCCGTACAACCCCCGCTATGCCAAAAATTCGCACAAGCTGGGTACAGCTCGAGCCGAGCTGTCTGTCGAGTTGCGGAGACTGCATTGCGTGATCTCACCGTTTCGAGCATAACCTCCTCATACGGACTCCGATTTGAGTGATTTTTGTGCCAAACATTCCTCTCTTCTGTGGCTTTCCAATTATATATCACATGATCAATTTGGACATCTACACAAATACAAAAAAATTATGCAATGTTGACGTGTGTTTTTCAGCATTCCTTCACACTTTCACTCTTCATTCCAACTTTGAACTTTTGATCCAGTTTTACCCTTTAAAACTCAACAAAATACCTTAGTAGCATCTTAATTATGAAATATATGAAAACCTCGCCATTCTACACAAAATCATGGCCACATTCTATTAAAAACGGTGTAATGTGAGACCTAAAATACGTGAAATTCCACTCTCAACAACTACCTCCTGACTATTTCTGGTAGCTCCTCTCCAATCATTCGGTCAGTACAACGCTAGCCTAGGGGTCCTGGCAGTGTTGATCTGGGAAGCCAACCGTCGCTTGTTGATGACTCTTCTCAGTCCCCAAGTAAGAGGGCTTGGGCAGAGAGTTTGGGTCTTCTCACCTGTGGGGCCCTCCCCATGGATCCTTCGACTGAAACCCCCTATTTGGGTTTTAAGGTTGGCGCCTCTTCCGCAGAGGTTCATCCGCTTCCTTACCAATTTAGCTAGTCAGATCCCCGCCTTCATGCAAAGGGCGGCCGAGACTATCCCTGTCTCCTTCACTCATAAGAAGAGCGACATTATCGGGGAACTGAACATCGACGACCTGGTTTACTCTGCTGTTAGCTACCAGTCCATGGCCTTGACTTATTTTAGTTAGGTGTCATCTTTGTTGACCCAAAAGAATCAGGTGATAACACAGCTGGTCGCTCGCGGCCGCGAACGTGAAATGGAGTTAGTTCGGGAGAGGCAGGATGCGGAGTTAGCGGAGCGGAGATACTCGGAGGGCCTGAAAACCAAAAGGGAAGAGGCGGTTCAATGACGTGCGGCTCTAGAGATAGCTCTTGAGGAAATTAAGGGGGAGTTAAAGTTAGCTGAGGAGAGGTTGCACCCCCGTGAAGAGGAGCCGAGGGCCGCCGAAGAGGCGCTAAAGGGCTTAGAGGGGAAGTGTGAGAGAGAGTTGGCCACTAAGGAATACGAGGTGGCCGCGCTCAGCAATAGGTACATCGCTGATTTCACGGCTTTAATAAACTCTGAGAGAAAGGTGCCGGTATAGTCGGCTTTGCTAAGGTGTTGTCTCATTCGGAGCGGTTGGTAAGTGGGAATATAGTACCAGGCCTCTTAGAGAATTTTTGTCGGATGTTACGGACAAGAATAGCCACTTTTGGACTGCAAGCCGACATCGATTGGGAGTCCGAGAGGATGAACTTGGCCCTGCTATGGTTAGTGTCGGATTTCTTCCCTACGCCTGGCTTTACCACCCGGGCGACCTCTTTGCGAATCTACGCTGCTCATGGTGGGAACCCCGCGCCGTAGTGTGGTGGCAAAATTGAAGGCCGGGTTTCTCCGTCATTCGTGAATCTGAAGGACTCTACTAATCCTGGCAGTTTCAGTAGTCCTTTCGACTGGGCTCGTGTCATGACTAATACTACTTTGAGGGGTTATGCTTCGAGTATGAGAGAGGAAGACATGGAGAGTGCTTTCAACCTTTACAGCTATCTTGGAATTAGGTTCGTAACTCTAGCCATTGGGAGCGTCCTTGGAAGGGTGCCCTGGCCATGCCACCTTCTGTTCTTAGTCGCATTTCTAGTAAAATATTTTAGAATAAGAGACTCTATCGTTGTTGTACACGTGTATATCAGTGCTTACAACAAAATTTATAAGTATGTTGTCCCAAGGGAAAGTAACTCATGTTTATATCAGGATTTGTCATTGATTTATGCTTTGTAAGAGTGACAAGATTGAAGATTTGGTATTTAGACTACTTATTATTCTAATCAATTAACTAAGAATTCAATTAACAACTAAACGTATCAAATATCGAACAAGTTATATGATGAATGGAATATGGATAGAATTCACTTAAGAAGAGAGCAAGGCTAATCATACTCATGGTTAAGAATCTAGCTAGATATGCATAACTCTTGATAATGAACTTCATTAATTGTGGACTAAAAACAATCACGTTTTTACCCCCAATACCTATGGCCAAAGCAATTAGGTTCTCGATTCTTTACAAGTCTAAATCTCCTAGGATTGTTCTTAATCTCAATTCCCTTAAGATACTATGATCATAAGTTTGGTTCTTTTCACTCAATTTCTTAAGTGTTCCCCTATGTATGTTCTAAGCATAAAAAGGGTATGACTTACCTCCCCTCATACTAACATACATGCTCATCTTAATATATGATTCAATTAAACCACTCATCATACTATTGGAATGACCATCCTAATACCATGAAAAGAGATTAATCACACAAGTATTGAAATGAAACATGATTCATTAATCATAAAAGGAAGTCCAAAATTAATTCAATTCAACTTCTCAAATCCTACAAATCTAGCATTCTTCTCAATCAATCATATGATTAGCCCTACTATAGGACTAGCCACTACACATTGTATTTAGATCAATACATTCAAAGGTTTGCTCCATTTGAGCCAAAATAAGAAGAAAATCAACAATTAGAAACTAGATTGGCTACCCTTTTATAGAGATAACCTTCCTTCTCTCCAAAATGCTAACTTCTTCAATCATTGATGCTTTCCTCTTCTTAAAGTGGTGGAAGGATGGATTGATAGATGGATTTTCAAAAATCAAGTGGAATGGATGGATCAAATGTATGGAAATGAATCAAATGGATCAAGTGTGTGAAAATGTCGTGTGGAATTGTGTGTAACTGCTCAAAATCTGTATTCCATAATATTCTCCTCTTCAATTTCGCACGAGTCAGCCTTTTATATTACATAGGGACCTTCTAGAAGCTTCCAGAATATTCTAAAATTTACACTGCCTTTTGTACCTACACGGGCCGTGTAGCAGCGCACGGTTCGTGTAGTGCACATGCAGTTCAGCGTGTACTGCGCATTTCCAAACACAGCTCGTGCGCCCACGCACGGCCTCTCCCGTGGGCGTGAAGCATTTTTTAATGACTGTACACGGCTTTCTCAAACAGGCCCGTGTTCCGCACACGGGGCTTGCGCTGGCGCATAGCTCGTGCGCTGGAACACGGCCATCTCCTGGGCGAGTTCTGTGTTGTGATGCTCGAACATAGCCACCTCAGACAGGCCTGTGTTCCGCATATGGGGCGGTTCGAGCGTGCCCAGTTCTTCCTTCTCCGTTTTGCTCCCGATTCCGTTTTTTTCCATTTCTTAACCTGTTTTGCACATATTTAAGCATATTTATACATTTATATCAATCCAAACAACATTTTCATAATTACATAAACTCTACCAAAAGTCACACAAATACGGATGAAAACATTAAAAACCCACAAACAAAGACACTAAAATCTAGGTGAAAATGACAACAATCACTTCAACACGGGGATGTTTGTCGCAGTTGTGCGACTTTCGTTAGCTCAAACTCTAGCTCGGGTTTTAGTAGCTTGAGGCCTAGCTCCAATGCAGTTGATACCTTCTGCTTGGGCTAGTTTGGTTGGCCTCTTGGTGCTTCTTCAAGAGAGCGGGTGCTCGTCTCCCATGGCCAGCGGTATTGATTTTCTATACAGGTATGTTCGTGATCCCGGGTGTTAGGAGCATTATTATTTGCAAGTGCTGCGAGGCATTCGTCCCATCTTCAGTTGGAAGGATATTGGTGGTTGGCACTGGAGGCGCCAATGGTTTTGGGTTAAAGGATTTGAGTGTCGAGACCATCTCGAGAACTCTCTACCAATTCCTTGCACCTTTCAAACTCTGGAATCTCGTAAGCTCTCATTGGTTTTTTATCATTTGTTTCTCTTCTTTTACCTTCATGGTTCTGATCTGTCTGCTGTTTCCATTTGACGACAACCCCTATCCATCCATTTGAAGAGGAGTTGTCTTTGGATTTTCGACGTGCCTTCGACATAATCTACCCGATGGCGCTTTGTCACAACATTTTGCCTCTTTTATACGATACTCGGCTTTCTAAAGCTAACCTATACCTGGGCCCCTTATGAGAGTGAAAATAAGTGTGTTTTAGTGTTCAATTTAACACTTTTTTATGAGAATTATTGTTATATATTAGCACATGTATCTTATATTTGATATATGTGAGAAAAAGGTATGTTTGAGGTGTTTTATTATGTTTTAGGTGGAAAAAGTATCAAAAGTGCAAAGTTGGAGAAAAGGTGCAACTTGTGCAAGAATGCTAAAACACGCACGTCCAACTTGTGTAATTTTTCTGTATTCAGGTGGAGCTCAAAACTAGATATGTAATACATGTTTGGAAAAAAACAGAAGAGTGGGTCGTTTTGGCGTAAGAAACACCTCAATCGGAGACCAAACGAGAAAGTTATGATCGAAGTTGTGACGTCGCGCAAGCTGTTTCTAGTCAGCATGACTTTTCCATTTTACATTTGTTACATCTTCAAATGTTGGTTTTTTGGTGAGATCTTCATATGGATAGAAAGCCAAGGAAAAGAGAATCTCGTGAGTACAAGAATAACTAAATTTGGAGTTTGGACGAGGAAGTTATGATCAACATCGTGAAGTCGCGCAGCTGCTAGCGAGAATTTCCGAAAATTTCCTATTTGTTGGAGCACAATTAATCTCCTTATCACATAATCCTCCTGGGTTCACCCATATCTTTTAATTACTTATTTACTTCTCTTCTCACACCTATATATATTTTAAATCATTATTCATGTGAGGAAGGCACCACAACACATCCATCCTATACCCCACAATGGGGGATCCCCCCCAACTATCATCCACATCTTTTCCTCTATCCATCCATCACTGTGAAGATTCCTCTGTGAAATCAAGAGGAGAATCAAGAGGAGGATTCAATACGGAGAAGGATACGACAACTCCCGCATCTAGGGTTTTATTCGTTTCCTAATTTATCTTGTATTATCCAGACATATGGGTAAGATCTATCCAACCCCCATGATTGTTCTTCATAATATCATGAGCTAGAACCCTTTTGGTAGATCTAGGGTTTTGAAGATTTTATGAATTAATTAAACACTCTTGTGTGTCCTCCGTACAAAACTACTTGTGGATTGATTTTATATATGATTGTACTTTCTTAATCCATATTCACGGTCATTTTTCTACATCTTCAATTGATTTATAGAGTCTGGATATATATCTTGGTTGTAGATTGAGTGCGTCCACCGCTGAACAGGATTCCATGTTATAATTCTAGGTGAGGGGACTCCGAAGCTTCATTAGAACTATCATATATAAATATTTATTAATTGAATTGAATCGGGTTAGTAAAAAGGATAAAGAGGGTATTTTTTTGTACCTATAAAGGGAGATCATATCTGGTTAGATTCTAGACGTGTGAAATAATTGAAATTGTTAGGACCTAGAAAGGGGGGTGAAATTATATCTCTTACTCCAAGGTTATTCACACGTGTTACATGCATATTTACTTGTGTCTATAGAGTAGATTTGCATGGTTTAGTGATGCGTTCATAGTCCACAAGGCAGAGTCAGCCTGCAATTGAGATAGAAGTTAAGTAGTAAAACTGGATTACCCTAAGACTACCTATTCTCCATTCTTGAGTCACATTCGTATTCTTCTAGTGTTATTTTATTTTATTTTTTAATTAATTGTTTAGTAGTTTAATAATCCAATACTCAACTGTTATTGCCTTTCATTTTAATTAATTTAGATAATAACTAAATTAATATTACGTCGTTCTTTGGGTTCGATATTTAACTTGGTCATTTGTTGAAGCTGTACTTGATATCCTTAATACTTGAGGATTAATTTTGCGTGCAAAGAAAACGCGCATTTCGTCGGGAGAGTAAGTGACAACTTCACCTCTTGGGATGCTGCTCTAGACGAGTATTTTCTCCTAAGGCTGTGTATCCTTCTGCGGCTCGCAATATTATTGGGGAAGCTGGTCCTAGTTTCGTGGTCGCTGAGAATTCCCCTCCTACCGATGAGGACACTCGGGCGCCTGGCGGTGGGGTTACTATTGCCGTTATAGAGACTGAGATGGCCAAACCAAGTGCAACCCCAGGA
This sequence comes from Pogostemon cablin, assembly GCA_023678885.1. Taxonomy (NCBI): domain Eukaryota; kingdom Viridiplantae; phylum Streptophyta; class Magnoliopsida; order Lamiales; family Lamiaceae; genus Pogostemon; species Pogostemon cablin. The sequence goes on from CM042956.1 coordinate 20,177,749, forward strand.
CGGGCCGAGTCGGTGATGAGGGTCTTCCCGAGGATGATGTCGCGGCTTGGGCCCATCATCGTGACAGAGGGAAAGCACCGATGGAAGACGAGGAGGCATGAACTAGTGCAACTTTCGATTCTACTTCGTGCACAAACCGTGCTACTGGGGTGAGGATTGATCATGCACAGGCTCCGTCGGGATCTAGTCAGCTTCGAGGGCCCTGGGCGGATGAGGGTATGCCCACCGAGAGGGGCGGTGTCGGAGGCGGGGTGCCTCTGGTCGACTTAGCAGATTTGTTGAGGTTGCAGAGCATTGGGGAAGCTCGTGTGGCAGTAGAAATAGAGCTAAGTATGTCCGAAGCAGGCTTTGTCCGAAACAGGACGGAAGTGCTCGGAACCAGAAATTGGAGATGTTAAGCGGATGGTTCGACCAAAGGAGAGGTGGTTCGACCAACATCTGAAGTTGTGTTACAGAGCGGTTCGACCACGACATTGTGGTTTGACCAGGCATAATGGTCGAACCGTGGTCGAACCAAAAGCCTGAAGTTTTGAAAAAGTGATTCCACCACGAAGCTTCTGGTTTGAACGGTGGTTTGGGTCGAACCAGTTACCTGCCAGTGCATTACAAGCCGATTCGACCAAGCACTTAGTGGTTCGACCAAGGGCCTTGGTCGAATCAATACGGGAAGCTTCTGAATTTGTATTTTTACACCTTTAGTATGTGTTTTCGCTCAAAAAACCCATTAGAGGTCCATTGGAGAAGCTAAAGTTATAAAAGGAAGACCCAAAGCTGCAGAGAGAGACACCATTCACCACCTTCATTCTACACAACATCCAAATCCTACACCATCCTATGGAGTGGTGGAGAGAGATTCGTCTGTCGAATCAAATGAAAACCGAGTGAAGATCAAGACGGAGAGAGACGCGACGGCACCCGCATCTAGGGTTTACTTCGCATCTTAATTTATCTTTTAATTTTCAAGACCATGGGTAAGATCTATCCAACCACCATTATTGTTCTTCGATCAATCATGTGCTAGAACCGCCTTGGTAGTTCTAGGGTTTATGAAGGTTTTATGAGTTAATTAAACTTCTGTTTGTATACTCCATACAACACTACTTGTGGTTTATATTATATAAGACTATGCTTTTTTAATTCATACTCAGAGTTGTTTTGTGCATCATTAATTGTTATGTAGAATCTGAATACATATCTTTATTATTGATTGAGTGCGTTCACTGTTGAGCAGGATTACATGTTATGATTCTACGTTAGGGGATGTTGATAGTGAAAATAAGCGTGTTTTAGTGTCCAATCTAACACCTTTTTATGGGAATTGATGTTATATATTAGCATAAGTGTCTTATATTTGATATATATGAGAAAAAGGTGCATTTGAGGTGTTTTATTGTGTTTTAGGTGGAAAAAGGGACAAAAGTGCAAAGTTGGAGAAAAGATGCAATTTGTGCAGGAATGCTGAAAAACGCATATCCAACTTGTGTAATATTTCTGTATTTTTTGGAGCTCTGAATGGGAAGTGTGATATATGGTTGGAACGCCACTGAAGAGGGGGTCGTTTTGGCTTAAAGAAAAACTCAATCGGAATCCAAACGAGAAAGGTGGTCACCTCGCGTGAGCTGTGCCGAACAGAATAATTGTGTTAGTTTGCATGGCTTGTTACACCTTCAAATCTTATAGTTTTTATGAGTTCTTTATATGGATAGAAAGCAAAGAAAGAGAGGATCGCGTGAGCGTAAGAATCACTGAAATTGGAGCTTGTATATGGAAGCTATACATAAAACGATGAGACTGCGCACTACAGTTTGACCAGAGTTCAACCACGACACGAGTGGTTCGACCACGTGTCGTGGTTGAACTAGAAGCCTGAACAACACTAAATCGGGATTTTTACGCCCTGTTCATGAATTTTCGTGCTTTCTAAGAAAAAGCCCATCCTAGGTCCACTAGGCTTACAAGTGTAAAAGGGGATGTAGATCACACCAAGAAGATATACGGATTGGATACAACACAACACAATCATCCTACACCCACAAGGGGGGTTCACCCCCCAACCATCATCCACATCCTTTCCTCCATCCATCCATCACTTTGAAGATTCGTTCATGGAATTAAAAGGAGAACCATGAGGAGGATTCAAGACGGAGAAGGATGCGACGACTCTCACATCAAGGGTTTTATTCGTTTCCTAATTTATCTTGTATTTTCTAGACATCCAGGTAAGATTATTCCAACACCCATGACTTTTATTCGTAACATCATGGGCTAGAGCCTTTTTGGTAGAACTAGGGTTGTAAAGGTTTTTACCAATGAATTGAACTTTCGTGGTGTAAACTTCGTACAACACTACTTGTGGATTTATTTTATATATGATTGTGCCTTTTTATTTCATACTTACGGTCGTTTTGTGCATCATTAACTGTTATGTAGAGTCTGAATACATATCTTGGTTATTGATTGAGTGCGTTCATTGCTGAGCAGGATTCCATGTTATGATTCTAAGTGAGGGGACTCTGAAATTTCATTAGAACTATCATATATGAATACTTATTAATTGAATTGAATTCAGGTTATTAAGTAGGATATAGAGAATAATTTTATAAAACTTATAAAGGGAGATCATATCGGGTTAGAGTACCAATTGGTCAGTGAAATAATTGATACTGATAGTACCTAGAAAGGGGGGTTGAATTATATCTCTTGCTCTGAGATTATTCCACACGTGTTACACGCATGTTTACTTGTGTCTTTAGAGTAGATATGCATGGTTTAGTGATGCGTCCATATTCCACAAGGCAGAGTCGGCCAGCATATGAGAGGAAAGTTAAGTAGTAAAACTGGATTACCCTAGAGCTACCTATTCTCCTACTTGATCCACTTTCATATTATTCGAGTGATATTTTATTTTATTTATTATTTTAATTAATTATTAATTAGTTACTAATTAAACCCTCAAATATTATTGCATTGTCCTAATTAATTTAGTAAATTATTAAATTTATAATACACCGTCCTTTGGGTTCGATAATCACTTGGTCGCTTGCTTAAGCTGCAACTGATATCCTTAATACTTGGGATTAATTTTGCATGCAAAGAAAACGCGCATCAGGGGACTCTGAAGTCTCATTAGAACTATCTTATATAAATACTTGTTGATTGAATCTTATTCAGGTTAATAAGTAGGATAAAGAGAATAACTTCATAGTACCTATAAAGGGAGATCATATCGGGTTAGAGTACTTAATGCACGGGAAATAATTGATACTGATAGTACCTAGAAAGGGGGTGAGTTATATCTCTTGCTCGAAGGATACTCACACGTGTCATACGCTTATTTACTTATGTTTATAGATTAGATTTGCATGATTTAGTAATGCATCCATACTCCACGAGGCAGAGTCAGACATTGATACACAGAAGGGAAATTAATAAGTAAAACAGGATGGCCCGAAGGACTATCTAATCTCTCACTTATTCACTTTCGTTCAATCTCTACTGCTTGTTTATTTTAATTGCTATTTTAATTATTTGTTTATTAGTTACTTAATTCATCACAATTATATTGCCAACTTAGTCTTAATTAGTTAGATTATAATTGAATTGATAATAATACGTCCTTTGGGTTCGATAATCACTTTGTTGCTTATCAAAGCTATAATAGCATCCTTTATACTTGGGGACCAGTATTGTGTATTGAGAAAACGCTCATCACCTATTCTAACTCATTAGCTTCAAAGCGAGGGGGCCCCATGAGATCGAAAATGCCACTTTGGCTAGTGTCGGCCATGCTCTGACCCTTCTATGTCGCTTCCTCCTATTGACTGAATCTGGTCAAAGCCATCCCTCCTGGTATTAGCCTGAGTGGTGGGGCCTCGGTCCGTGTCGGAGAAGGTCTAGCCTTCTCTAAGGCTCGACAGACATTGGCAGCAGAGCAGTTAGTTGCCGTGGATAATGCTCGGTCTGAAGCTTATCGTGAGCGGGCTCTGGTGGTCGAGGACTGTGTTCACCAATTTTAGGTTGCACGCTATCTTACTGAGCATGAACTGGAGCACGAGAGAGAGTGTGTCGTATAGCTGGAGGCAGAGGTGCCTTGGATGAGGAGCCTTCGCGACTTTGCTAGTGGCAGTGCTGATGGGGCTGGCCCGAGTGGTGCAGGTGGGGATCTAGGCGGAACTGACGGCCCCTTTTAGTTTAAGCTTTATTTTTCTATTTTGGTGTTCCTGTAGGTAACTTCTGGGTTATAGCCTTTATAAGGCATCTTTTGAACATATTTTGAACTTAGCAGTTAATGTCCATTACTGAATTATTTGGTGTGGTGGGTTGTGGCATAGTGTGCGTTTTTTTTTCAAGTAATTTGTTCATACTTTATTTAATATGGGCTTTTACGTAAGGTTAATCTTACATAGCCTTGCCACCCCTTCTACAGTATGAGCATTTGTGAGTGATGCACTGCATTATTAGACATAGAAGCGCTTTAAGTTTTGAGTGTACCGTTGGTGCCTAATGCTTTAACTATCAAGTTCACTAAGCTCGTATGCTCCATTGCCTAGATTCTTTTTCACAATGAACATGCTTTCCCAATTTCCCCCAAACACACCATCTCCTGGCTGAAAAATATTCCTCATTACTAGTTCTCTAGGCGCGATGTCTCTCCGATGGACTTTCTTGTTGTATTGGTCCTCCAATCTGGATTTGTAAATTGCATGCCTCACTGCTGCTTGTAATCGGAGTTCTTCCACCAGAACTAGGTTGAGTGCGAGGGTTTCAGGGTTAGGATTCCCCTCATGATGAGCTACTCGGAATGTTGGACGGGCCACTTCTGCTGGGATGATCGCTTCGGTGCCGTATGTCAGGGAAGATGGGGGCTCTCCTGTCGATTCTCTGGTGGTGGTGCGGTATGACCACATCACTCCGAGTAACTGTGCGGCCCAGTTTCCCTTAAGCCCTTCCAGTCTCGTTTTGAGAGTGTGCTTTATCACTTGTTTACTGCCTCCATCTATCCATTGGATTGGGGATAGTATGGCGACGAGAACAACTTCTTGATTATCGAGCCCTAGCAGAATCTTTGGAGTCTGGTCCCTTTTAATTATTTTTTGTTATCGGTTATTATAGTGTTGGGTATTCCGAAGAGGTAGACAATATTTTTCCATTTGAATCCTATCATGTTAGACTCGTTGATGGTAGCCAACACCTCTGCTTCTGCCCATTTGAAGAAATAGCCGACCGCAACTATCGTAAATTCGAATCCTCCCCTACTTGGAGATAATGGTCCAATTAGATCAATCCCTTATTTAGAAAAAGACCACGGTGCTGCCGTCGTGATTAGCTCAATGGAGGGAGTCTTGATTAAAGAGGCGTATATCTCGCATTGCTTGCATGCTCTGGCATATTCAATAGCGTCCTTCCTGAGGGTGGGCCAGAAGAAGCTATGTCTGATGACTTTATGGGCTAGGTCTTGGCCTCCTGAATGAGTCCTGCACACACCCTTATGTATTTTGGAGAGGACTTTGGCAGCTTCATCCTTGGTTAAGCACCTCAAGAGTGGCATAGAATATCCTCTTTTGTATAAAACGCCGTTGACTAGAATTTACCTGGCTAATTTGAGCCTCAGCTACTTCACTTCCAGTTTGTCCTCTGGCTCTTTCCCCTCCTCTAAGAATGCCTTGATAGGGGTTATCCAGGTGTCTTCCTCATCGATATGCCAGATCATGTGGCCGATCGAGTTGTCATGTCTCATCACGCTAATGCTTCCTAGTTGTTCGACATCCTCCAAGGTCATGAGTCGCGCTAGGGTGTCATCCTGGGTGTTACACTGCCTAGGTACCTACGTGATGCATATGTGGTCGAACTCTAGAACCATTTCGCCGACTAGCTTTCAGTATTCCGTAAGTTCGTGGTCTTTTGCTTCATAATCCCCTCCTATTTGGTTAACTATGAAATTGGAGTCACTGAAGATCATCACCATCTTGGCTCCAACCGTCATTGACATTCTCATACCAGAGAGTAAGGACTCATATTCAGCTTCATTGTTGGTTGCTGGAAACCCGAACATGATCACCGAGCAGAACACTACGTCTGTGGGAGCCATGAGGACTACTCCAGCTTTGGCTGCATGAGCCATGGACGATCCGTCTACTGACATCTGCCATGGTTTGGAAATTACCTCATTCCGCAAGGTAGGTATGGTCTCGACTATGAACTCTGCTAGGGCTTGTGCTTTAATGGCTGTTCTAGGGACATACTTGATATCCAATTGGCTCAATTCTAAGGCCCATTTCATCAATCTCCCTGTGGAATCGGGTTTGGAGAGCATTGCCTCAGCGGGAAGGATGTCACCACTTCAATTAAGTGTCCTAAAAAATAGGGCCATAACTTTCGTGCACTTATTACTAGGGCGTAAGCTAGTTTCTCAACTATGGTGTATTTGAGTTTTGCATTTCTGAGCATTTGACTCACGTCGTATATGGGCTCCTGTTGCTTCTCTTCCATACGGACCAGAACCATGGTCAATGCCGACTCTGATAAAGCTACAAACTAATAATCTCGTCTTGATGTGGCTTCGAGAGAGTTTGCATATTGGCTAGGATAACTTTTAGCCCGTTGAAGGCTTTTTGAGCCGCTGGTGTCCATTCGAACTTCTCTTTGCAAATCACGTCGAGAAGAGGTTTGCAATTGTCTGATGCCCTGGATAGAAAGCGGCTGAAGGATGCTATTCTTCTGGCTAGCTTTTGCACTCCTTAAGCATGCTTTGGGGGTTCCATATCCTGTATCGCTTTTACTTTGTCCGGGTTTGCTTCTATACCCCTTTTTCTTACCATGTAGCCAAGAAATCTTCCCGCTGAAACTTCAAAGGACACTTCTTCGAGTTTTGCTTCATTCCGTAGTGGCGTAGGATGCTGAATGTTTTGCTCAGGTGGTGTACGTGGTCACCCACAACTATGCTAACATGTCGTCTACGTACACCTCTATGGTTTTGCCTAGTTCTTCATGAAATATTTTGTTGACCAATCTTTGATATGTGGTGCCCGCAATATACAACTCGAACGGCATCATTACCCTACACAGTAGGTTCCTCTTAGTGTAGAAAGCCATTTTTTCTATGTCATCTGGGTGCGGGTGCAACAGGATCTGGTGGTAGCCTGAGTAGGTGTCCATAAAGCTCATCAGCTTATGGCCTGCCGTCGCATCCACCATTTGATCAATATGCGGTAACGGGAAGCTGTCCTTGGGGCATGCCTTGTTGAGGTCATAAAGTCAATGCAAAGTCTCTAGGATTTGTTAGCTTTTTGAACAAGGATTGGGTTGGCCACCCACGAGGGGAACAAGGCTTCTCTCACAAGGTTGTTTGATGAAAGTTTCCTTGCCTCTATCTTAATGATCTCATATTTCTCTAGATTATACTTCCTTTTCTTTTGCTCTACCGATCGGTACAACGGGTTTACATTGAGTCGATGGCATGCGTGTTTGGGGTCTATCCTCGGCATATCTGTTGGTTTCCAAGCGAACACATCCAGATTAGCCTTTAGGAACTCTATCAAAGTTGACCTTGCGATCTCCCCCAATTGTGATCTGACATACAATTCTAAATCCGAATTGTTTGGCTTTATCCTTATGACTTTGGTTTCTTTGACTGGTTCCCCTCATTTTCTTTTCCTTTTGGATTTTGATCTTCGTTAGTGATTGAGGGTAAGTCGACTTCTTTTGTGCCAAAGGGTCGGAACTTGCGGGCGTTCTCCGGATTTAGGTATTCTGCTTGCGGCAAGCCGTGTTCTGCAACAACATTCGGGGCTTCATCTCTCTGTTCTTCCTCGGCAACTAGTAGTTGAAACTGTGGATCGTAGCAGCTGAGTCCTTCATCTTTCTCGATGAAGGAACACTCCCAAACTTTCTTTTGGTTTTCCCTGATGGTGCCGACCCTCCCGTCGGCGGTTACAAATTTTAGGCATTGGTGGAGTGTTGAGAGGACGGAACCGAATTGATGTATGAATGTTCTCCCTAAAATGCAATTTTAGGGTGATGGAAGATCGACTACCTTAAACTCGAGCGTGCGATGAGCTCGTACCGCCTGCTTCTCATCCATTACTTGAACCGACAGGTCGTTCGTATCAGAAGATTCGTAATGGCATTACCAAACTGATCGGTGTTGTTTTCACCTAGATTTTGGTATGTTTTATTATTTATTTTTGTGTGTTTTTATTCATTTTTTATGTCATTTTGTGGTGTTATATGAAGATATGGAGATGTGTGCTTTGAAATGATAAATGTGTGATTTTCATAATTAAGTGTCTTAAATTGTGCTATATTTGTTAATATTTAGAGAATTGGTAAATTAGTGTAGTTTATGTAATTTTCTATTGAAAATATATTTTAGACACGATAAAGAAGATGTGGAAAAAAATGGGGCTCAATTCAGAGTTGAAATGAGGAAGAACGAGTCAAAGCAAAATGCTGAAAAACGCAAGTCTAACTTGTATAATTTTTTTGTGTTCTTGTGGAGCTCAAAACTAGACTTTTTATATATGATTGTAAAGCCACAGAAAAGAGGATCGCATGGGCGCAAGAATCATTCGAATCGGAGATCGGATGTGAAAGTTATGTGCGAAACAGTGAGACTGCGCTGCACCCGATGACCCTATAAGGCACGTGTAGGTGCAAAAGGCAGTTTTATGATATCCACTTATTCTAGAAGCTTCCACGGGGGTATAAATACATGTTTTGACCATAAAATCCGGGAGGAACCATTTGGGATCAGTTTTCACACACACTAAACACCTAAATCACACACATTCATCTTCACTTCCACCCTTCACTTCATCCATCCAATCCACTTGATCTTTTGAAATCCATCCATATATCCATCCATCCACCAATCTAAGAAGAGGAATTCATCATTGATTGAAGATTTTAGCATGATCAAAGGGGAGGAAGTTCACCATCAAAGGGGAGCCAACTTACCTTTATTTTGTTATTTTCTTCATTATTTGGCTCAATTGGAGCATGCTGTGGATTGTATTGATTTTATTATAATTTGTAGTGGCTAGTCCTCATGTGAGGCTATCAATATGATTGGTTATGGATTATGTAGATTTTGCACACCACATGTTTGATGAATTGATTGTTATGAATATTTTCTATCATGAATGCTTATTCTCATTTTATGTATGATTTGTGTGGTTAAATTCTCTATTCATAATGTTAGGAAGGCCATTCCAATATTATGCTTAGTGGTTTAATTGAATCATTTATTGCATGAGATGATTTAGTTAGTATGAGAAAAGGTAAGTCATACCCTTCAAGTGCTTAGAACCTCATGATAGGACATTAGTGATGAACTAGTGAGGGGAACCCAACTTATGATCATAGTACCTTCATGGGAATTGAGAGTAAGAACAATCATAGGAGATTTAAACTTGTAAAAGAGTTGAGAACCTAATCACCTTGGCCATAGGGATTAGGGGTACAAACGTGATTGCCCTTAATATCATAACATGAAAACCATCAATGCATGTGTGTGTGTGAGTCTATATATACCTATGTCCATGAATGTTGCTTGCCTTACATACTTCTTAGATTCTTCACCTTCATCCATTTTCCATCTCATTTGTACATGTTCTATCTTTAAATGCTTTCCTAGTTGTTAGTTTTAGTTAATCAAACCCCATCTTTATTGATTAGTCCTACTAGAGTGAATCATCTTTCAAATACGGCTACCCACTTTCACCCTTGGGTTCGATAACTTATAAATTTTGCACTTGGTTGCTTACGTGCTACACACGATAGAGCACACTTGCTCTAAATCAATTTATACCAAAATTTAAACCAAGTTCATGGCGAAAGCCTTCGGTGTAACGTGTTTGAATTTGTTAGCTCTACTTAGGACATTTTTCTTATTTTTGCATCTTTTATTTGTTTTGAAAAATCTTGTTCTAACTTATTCTTCTTGATATGTACAACAACCTTGAGAGAAGGGGAGCGAGAGCAACAAAAAATAGTAAGTGAAGAAAGTTGTAATGAGCCTTGAAAAGAAGAAGTATGAACATGGATGGTTGGAACCAATACTTGGGAGGAAATTATGGAAATCTACTTGGTTTGGTTCCACCACAACAATCAAATGGCTACAAGGATGAGCAACTATGGGTATAGTAGTCAAATGAGTCAAGCAAGCTCTCAAAGCTACAACAATGGAATATATGGGGGATGGCAAGGAGCTTACAATGTGGATACATTCCAACTGTATCAAGGAAACATTTATTCTGTACCAAGTTCTTACAACTATCAAGTTCCTACGGTTACTCCTCTATCCGAAAATAATGCCTTGATGGAAATGCTTAGAAGATATGCTTACGGAAGTGATACAAGACAAAGTTTTCAACCAAGTCTTTCAAGCTATGAGCCTCAAAATACCTACTCAATGCCTACTTCCAACTTTAATGGGGGATAAATGTGGAACATGCCCAATTACCAAATGGGGAAGGAAATATGTATGAAAAATGGGTATGTTCAAGAGAATTTCCAAGAAGAGTGTCCACCATATGATGATGGGAGACCTTCCTTGCAAGATCAATTAAGTCAAATGATGAAAATTCTTGAAGAATGAGAAGAAGCAAATGATAAGACACTTGAAGCCATAGAACATCGAATGAGTCAAATGATACAAGAACGGAACACTCTTCGTGAAATGGAGAATTTTGATAAGAAGATTGAAGAAAAGTTAGAGGTAGAAGAGTGTTCGGGGGATAATGAAGAAGACTCAAGAGATGTTGAGCTTATTGAGGATAAGGAAGACAAGGTAAAAGAAAGTTTAGAGGAGGAAAGTGAGAGGAGTAAAGAGCCTAAGGTAGAAGAGAGCTTTGAGGATGAATATATTATCTATGATTTCTTGTCTCTTGATGATAAGGAAAGTTTAAGTGAAGATGAAGAATCACAAGAGGTGGATGAATTTGATGAAGTGGAACAAGGTCTAAGAGCACTTGATGATGAGTTCGGGAGTGAAATGAGCATTTCTACATCTTTTAACTCTTCAAGTTGCATTGAATTTCAAAATATTGTTTATAATGACTTTGTTTTACCTATTGATTCTTCTCAATGCCTTAAGTATAAAAGAGAACTTGAAGAAGTGTTCGGAATTTACTTGATAAAAAGAAATAAGTGGTGTCACGAAAAGAGCGATTAATAGAATGCAAGCTCAAAAGAGTAGAATTTTTAAAGCCAATCTCAAAGGATGCTACCAAGGTCGTTACTTGCCACAAATGCCTAATAGAGGAAGAAGTACAAAGATTAAAATTTGATGGCAAGAACGAACAATATCATTGGTCATTCTGATGAGTTCTCCATAATCCGTCCGACTTGAAGACGTTAAACTTAGCGCTGGATTGGAGGAAACCCATTGTTTGTTTAATTGCTTTCATTTAAATGCTTTGATTTAGTTTTTGTATTTTTGGTGTGTAGGTTGATTGTGCTCGTGAGGAGAATGCATATTGGAGATACGAGAAGTGCTCGATTTGAAGTGTGAAGGCACGTCTCACCACTTCTTGCAAACTTAAAGTTCAACTCTTGTTTCACATTAAGTTTGGGGGGATAATGTGTGATGGACATACCTTGAATTGTTGTGATGCATATACTTCTCTACAAGAACCTCATTGTTGGATACAAGGGTAAGTTCCACCACTTTTTGCAAACTTAATTCTCAACTTGTTTCAATTTAAGTTTGGGGGGAGAGTGCGTGGTGTGACTCACTACTTGAGTGTGCTTATTATGATGATTGAAAGAGAGGTCTTCTTGTAAAATTGGGTAAATTTTAAAATTTTTCTCATGATTATTGGTTTGATTTTGGTTAGTTTGGTTGTGTTGAAGTGCATGCTAGTTCATTATTGATAGTAATTGTTGTGCTGATCGTTTTGATGAGATTTTAAGCATGAATAAGGTGTATTAGGAGTGTAAAAATAGGGCAAGATGAGGCGTGAAGTGTAAAAATTGGAAAAACAGAGAAAATTGATGCACAAGTCATGTTCAGTATATGGCCCTGTAAGGAATGGCCGTGTACTGACATCAGAAGAGGCTACTTACTTAGGGTCGAGGCCAGCTCTGAACTCGAGCCATGCAGGGAACAGAAACACGGGCCGTGTGCAGAACATGGCCCTGTAACACACAGCTGTGCTCGAGCATAAAAAAATGCTACATGGCCACAACTGAGGCCATGTAGCGGAGCACGACCCGTGTAGTCTCTGAAGGCAGTTTAAAAAACCCGAGTTCGTGAGCAGTTTCAAGCGCACCCATTCACTCCGTGCGCATCCCAAGGTTCTATTTCGTCTTGTATGCAGCCTTTTTGTCTGTGCTAGCCATTTCCACCTCCAGATGCCTTTTCAGGGAGTTCACTTTACTACTCATCATTTCCATTTGCTTAGCATAAACTATTTGATTTGATTTGGATTGTTTGGATTAGTATGTAACTTCATGTGTTATGTACTTGGGAGGTTTACTTGCTTTATTAGTTTTTCTTATTTTTGAATAAGATGGTAAAATCTTGAGCTTAAATAATATTGGATGATGAGGATATGTGCTTGATTTTCTTTTAATGGGTGAATTATCATTTTTGCATGTTTTGTGTTGTTGTCTAGTTCCTTTTTTGGTGAGTCTTTGCTCATGTGTTTTATTTGTATTTTTATTCTTGTATAGGGTTACTTGGTGATATGTTTTGGGTTGTTGTGAGTCATTTTTTAATGTGAGTAATGGCATGTTGTTTGTGATAAAGTGATGGCGAACTATGTTGAGAATCTCTACTCTTTAAAATTATGACATGGTCTATTTAACTTGTTCAATTTTGAGATGAATTGAGGTGTAATAGGTTCCCTAAGGTCCGAGCAAAAACTTGTGAGCATTTGAGCCTCAACCGTGCATCTATGGTTAAATTTCTTAATGAGTGGATCGATTGAGCCTTAATAAACTAGAACTTGCTCATGGACTACGGGAATGAGCCAGATTGGTGGAGGTTAGTGATATGATCTTAGGCCATCCTTGTTACTCTAAAGTCATTGCCATATATTTCCTTACCTTATACATTATACCTAGTTAACCACTTTGAGCCTTAAAGCCTATTTTTGTGATATAAGCACATTACAAGTCATGATTACCCACTTAAACCTTATATATATATAACCTTTGTGTGGATGATTGAGGAGATGATGGTTTACAAGGTTTGATGTGAGAATTGTGCTAGAGAAGAAAGGAAATGGTAAACAAGCAAGAAAAAGATGAAGCTACGGTGGCTTGTGAATGTAGTCCGTGAGCAAGCCTAAGGTGCATCAGGTTCAACCGGTTGATGAGTGTTGATATACCTTACCTCATAGAGTGTTGAGTGAAATAAAATCCTATGTGAGGCTTGGACCGGAAGGAACTTGATTGCCCTTTATTTTCTTGGAGTTGAACTTGTTAATTTTTCATGTCATGATTTTAATATTGTAGGATTGCTTGATATGGTTTGTAGTCCTTGTTACTTATGATGTGTTGTCGCTTAGATTCTTTAGGTCTTTCTCTAGGTGAAAATTTTCCCTCTCGTTTTCTCATTTTTGTTGCTCGAGGACTAGCAACGCTTTAAGTTTGGGGGGTTGATCGGTGTTATTTTCACCTAGATTTTAGTGTGTTTTATTATGTATTTTTTGTGTATTTTTATTCATTTTGTATGTCATTTGGTGGTGTTATATGAAGATATGGAGATGTGTGCTTTGAAATGATAAATGTGTGATTTTCATAATTAAGTGCCTTAAATTGTGCTATATTTGTTAATATTTAGAGAATTAGTAAATTTGTGTAATTTTCAGGTGAAAATAGATTCTAAACACGATAAAGAAAATGTGAAAAAAAAACGGAGCTCAATTCGGAGTTGAAATGAGGAAGAACAAGCCAAAGCAAAATGCTGAAAAACGCAAGTCTAACTTGTGTAATTTTTCTATATTCTTTTAGAGCTCAAAACTAGACTTGTGATATATGGTTGGAAATCCACAGAAGAGAGGATCGCGTGAGGGCAAGAATCATTTGAATCGGAGATCGGATGTGAAAGGTATACGCGAAAATGTGAGACTGCGCTGCACGCGATGACCCTACACTGTCCGTGTGCTGCTACACGGCCCGCGTAGGTGCAAAAGGCAGTTTTATGATATCAACTTGTTCTAGAAGCTTCCATGGGGGTATAAATACATGTTTTGACCACAAAATCTAGGAGGAATCATTTGGGATCAGTTTCCACACACACTAAACACCTAAATCACACATATTCATCTCCATCTCTTCCACCCTTCACTTCATCCATCCAATCCACTTGATCTTCTCAAATCCATCCATAAATCCATCCATCCACCAATCTAAGAAGAGGAATTCATCCTTGGTTGAAGATTTTAGCATGATCAAAGGGGAGGAAATTCACCATCAAATGAGAGCCAACTTACCTTTATTTTGTTATTTTCTTCATTATTTGGCTCAATTTGAGCATGCCATGGATTGTATTGATTTTATTATGAATTATAGTGGCTAGTCCTCATGTGAGGCTAACAATATGATTGGTTATGGATTATGTAGATTTTGCACACCACATGTTTGATGAATTGATTGTTATGAATATTTTCTATCATGAATGCTTATTCTCATTTTATGTATGATTTATGTGGTTAAATTCTCTATTCATAATGTTAGAATGGCCATTCCAATTTATGCTTAGTGGTTTAATTGAATTATTAATTGCATGAGATGACTTAGTTAGTATGAGGAGAGGTAAGTCATACCCTTCAAGTGCTTAGAACATCATGATAGGACATTAGTGGTGAACTAGTGAGGGGAACCCAACTTATGATCATAGTACCTTCATGGGAATTAAGAGTAAGAACAATCCTAGGAGATTTAAACTTGTAAAAGAGTTGAGAACCTAATCACCTTGGCCATAGGGATTAGGGGTACAAACGTGATTGCCCTTAATATCATAACATGAAAACCATCAATGCATGTGTGTGTGTGAGTCTATATATACCTTGTCCATGGATGTTGCTTGCCTTACATACTTCTAAGATTGTTCACCTTATTCCATTTTCCATCTCATTTGTACATGTTCTATCTTTAAATGTTTTTCTTGTTGTTAGTTTTAGTTAATCAGACCCCATCTTTTATTGATTATTCCTACTAGAGTGAAGCATCTTTCAAATACGGCTACCCACTTTCGCCCTTGGGTTTGATATCTTTTAAATGTTGCACTTGGTCGCTTACGTTCTACGCACGATAGAGTACACTTGCTCTAAATCAATTTAAACCAAAATTAAAACTAAATTCACAAACCCTCGTATTTTGTCGACACACGGAGATACTTTATGGTAGATAGATCCTCCGATGGCCTCGAATGCCCCTTTGAAGATTATGTTAGTGTAAGCGCCTGTGTCTACCAAGAATCAGTGCACCTTGGTTCCCGAAATGGTGGTGGCGATGATTAAGGGGTAGTTATGGGGGGTACACACCTCGGCAAGATCTTCTTCAAAAAAGACTACGTCGACTTCATTCGCGAGCGGACGCAGACTTGCCATCAGGATATGTTGGAATCTATCCATCTCCCTTAGCTCAGCCTTCCTCTTCCTTCGGGACAAGGTGGTGAAAGATTGTGACATCCCTACGTAACATTCCTCCACCAGGTAAAATTCTTGGGGCGGGGAAGGTAATCGATTGCGTGGTACTTCACGTCCCTGAGGGGCAGCGAGTTTTTTTGGCACTTTTTTTGCGGTGGGGATAACTCACTTCTCCGCTTTGGGCCCATTATCAGCCTATCTAGCTTTCCATCCTCAAACAACTTTGTCAGCTCTACCAGAAGATCTCGACACTTATTGGTATCGTGCCTTGTCGACTTGTGGTATTTACAGAATTTCTTTTTGTTAAGATGGGCTGGATCCGCTCGTATCTTTGGTGGAGGGGCCAACAAATTGGCATCTTGAATCTTATTGAATATTTCTTCGGGGGTAGGTCAACTCAAGTACTTCCGTCATTTCTTATATCTGGTCGTCCTTCGGAAAGGGTTTGAACAAAAACAAAGTTGTATAATCTTTATCTTCCTTCTTTTTCTTCTTGTCCTCGTCTTTGTTCTCGCCTTTAGACTTTTTATATTCTTCAAGAATTTCTTCACTGTGGATGAATGCTTGTGCCAGGGCCTTGAAGGCTGCATAGTTGGCCAACAGTTACTGCTGGCAGCTTGTCCACATCGACGATCCAGGAAGCAAGGCTGCAACTGCCAAGATGGTAGACGTTTTGTCTGAGATTTCTTCCGTGTTCGCCTACTGCTCATTGAACCTCTTCATAAAATTCTTAAGTGATTCCTTGGTTCCATGTCTTAAGAAGGCCAACTTTATTTTGGTTCCTTTCCCTGCCCGAGGTAAATGAAATGGGACGAGAAAGACGTTGCGAGTTAGACCCATGAGTCAATTGAATTAATCAGTAATTATTTGATCCATGAGTGCGCTATATCCCCCAACGTTAAAGGGAACATTTTGCAATGGTCCTCCTCTGAACTTCCTTGAGCTAACATCCGTCCCACATACTTGTTGAGATGTATTGTTGGGTAGGAGTCGTTGGCATATTGAGGGATTTGAGGTATCTAGATCTTCTTCAATGAGGGGGCCATGATGATTCGGTTAGTGAAAGGGGTTCGTCTAGCTTCTAGATCCAGAATGTTATGTAGTCCAATGCTATTCCTTCTTTCCATCTCATCCAGCCGTTTCCTCATGGTCTCCAGCTTTGAGTTGTGCTGTCGTTTGAACTTGGCTAAGGAGTCTTCTCCTGCGCTTTCCTCTGTGTGTTCTCAGCGAGACTTTACCAGTTCAGGGCGGAGGTGGTCTTTAGCACTTATGCGTCTGATTGTGTGCGTAGAGGCTGTGTTGGCGATGAAGTTAGCTCCACTAGCCGCTTGCCTCCATTCGCGCCCTTCATCCACTACTTTCTGAGCTTTGTGCGGCTCGTTCTGGACACCTTTTGGTCCCATCCGCTCTTGCACTGACTTTCTGGGCAGAGTCTGCTCGCGCTGTTGTTTGTTCCTTTATTCTGTGGCGTCTTCCTCTGGGTCAAAAATCAACTTTCGACTGGTGCTCTTTGTCTAGGTGACTGCTTTCCTTTTAATTGCCTGAGAAGGTCAAAATACTTTTTGTGGAAATCAACTTCTGTCTCATTTTTTTCTAAACACAAGTCCTGAGGTAGGATCTCTTTTTCGACTGTTTGGGAAGATTCGGCATCCCGTAATGTTTGCTGGTTGTTCTTCTGACTATGCTGGGCATGACTTTATCTCGTCCATTCGTCATATCAGTTGACCAACGCAGTCAGCCGGCAGGATCACCACGAAAATAGCCTTCCTGTAATTCGCGAAGGTTCAACCTAGCCCTTCCTCTAGCTCTAAATGTAGATAGCGAGATCTAATCCCCCATTAATTGGATGTTAAAGTGGCTGTTAAAGGGGGTGATTATCGTCACTAATCTAACATAAAATGAAGGGATGACTCAAGATTTCCTCCCGGCTTATCACGCCTTTGGGAGGGAAAGATGTAGTCCTTTATTCATGTATGGAGCAAACTCCATATAATGGTTGGACCATTGTCACGGCTGATATCATCCGTATCTCAAGATCTATCGTCAGGTCACATCGCATTTATTACAAGTACTTTAGGCATTAAATTCGTAGCCGAAAGAGGCTATTAAAAGATATATTTTAGGATTCTTCCTTATTTGTTTATCTTAAGGATATCCAAATAGTTCCTAGGATTGTCAGCACAAGGGGCCAAGTGGGGTGAGTAAGGGAGAAAATGAACGACTTGTCCGAGCCGAGCATGTAAGTAGAGATGCTCGGCTAATCCGTTTAAGGCTAGCTGTTGAGAGCCTTTTATCGATGGCGCAATGACTAAACTTAGGAGAGAGCAATACGTTTGGGCCCAATTGGATGTGACCCATATTCTTCTCTGGGGGGCCAGTGTAATGGGCCTTACTATAATACGCTTATGTGTGCATGCTTGCACCCGGGTGCACTGCATATCAACTCTAATTCTTATGTGAAAGATCTAATCTTAGTTATTCAATATTAAAAAGAAGTATCTTTTCGAAATATGCAGGATTGAATAATATTTTTAACAGTGTAATGATAAGTTAAAAATATACATTAACAGAACAAATCTAAATATTTCGAAAAACCTCTCTAAACTCAACATTTTGAGATGTTTGCTGCTTTTTATAAAATTGATCGCAAACTATTATCTTCAATCATCTTCTATTGGTCACTCTAGAGACAGCGACGTATAATTTTCCACGATTGAACACTGGTCTTTTAAGATATATACCAACATTCTTTATTGACTGCCCTTGACTTTTAGTAATAGTCATAGCATAACACACCATTAATAAGAATTATTGTCGATTGAATTTAATTTCTCCTAATCTCGTAACAACCAATCGCATGTCGTTGCGAAGACCTCTGCAGTGGTCTATGTTTTTTAAAAGCATGATAGGTGTACCAATCTTTAAACACAATACATGATTTGGCAATCCGAACATTTGATAGAATGAAGAAACTCTAGAGTATGAACATCAGCGAGTATGTCAACATTTGTATCAGACTTTAAGGCAGAATTATAGCTTAAATACGTCTTAGATTCTCTGTTATTTGTGTTGACCATGCAGTTGTTTATCTCATCTACGCTTTCCAAAGTATGACACAGAATTGCAGTGTTCTTTAGGTAATCAGAATCATAGGCAGTTTGTTCAAAATTCAGGTACAGAGCGTTAACAATGGATCCTTCAGAATCATCACCAGCTTTGAGCATAATGTCAGACAGAATTTTGATCACTTCTTCACAATCTTTAATCATTCCTATAGTTCCATTTCCAATACGTGCTATCCAGTCACTGAAACTTTTCATCAAGTCGCATGTTTTTAGTAAAAGATAAAACAGTGCAGACATCCCAAATGTAATAAGAAGTTATTGTTGCACAAACAACATCTTGTATTGTACCCTTTGGGAGTACAAGCAAAACCTGTTTAAAGTCACAATTAAACACAATTGTTCTACCTCAAAATGGTTTAGTTGCATTATCCGGATTATGCACTTGCACTATGTCACGCATTGTTCTATCCAACGCTTCAATGCAATATTTGTTTACTATCGGGGCTTCATCCCATATTATTATCTTACAAAGACTAAGCAGTTTAGCCTTGTCACTTCCCTGCATTACATTACATGTAGAATCCACACATATAATAATTGGAATAGAGAACCTAAAGTGTGCGGTTCGACCACTGGGTAATAAAAGAGAAGCCATTCCACTCGTGGCAACATTCAAAACTATTTTTTCTCTGGATTAACAACAGCTAAAATTGTCCTCCACAAAAATATTTATCCAGTTCCTCCGTAACCATAAACAAAGAAAACCCCCCTCTCCAGAATCCACGCTATCCAATAAATTATTATAAATGGCAAGCTAATCGTTGTTTATCTTTTCTATTAACTCTAAGTGTTCCCTTTTCAATAAACTCATGTTGTATGCCATCTCATTTAAACCAATGAATTTTTCATTCCAAAATCTATCTCATTTGTAGGTAGAGGCATTCCTTCAAAATTTCTCAGGTCTTTTCTCGAACTACGCAAAATATTTACAATTTCACCAAGGCAGACATTTTTATATCTTCTTCCGACATCACCAAACCTACATATATTGCATATAAAATTAAAAAAAATAAAAAATCTGATTGTAAATAAATAAATTATAAAGTATGTTATGTATGTTAGGTGGGAGTGGTATTTTTGAAATTAGGATAACTTTTCAGGTTATTAGTTAATGCGAAGTTTCTTTTTTTGGGTGGTGAAGAAAGTGTGGGACGGACTAAAACGGAAAATGTAAAGATAAGTGTGGGACAGAAGGAGTATATATTTATGTAGATAATATGTTATCTTTACTTGGATAGTTCATTCTTTTCCGGTGGTTGTAAAGCACGTCCTCTGACAATTCCTTCCAGCAATATTTCCAAACATCTTCTGGTTTAATGATTGATCTAGAAATAAGAATATTGATGAAAATCTCTCTTAGCGACTTTGCAGATGCCCACTGTACAGCTTTCTCGATTGAATCTATATATTCATTGTCATCTTCAAGCAAACCTCTTGCATAGCATGCCTCACGGTATGTTTTGAAAATCTCTGAATTGCATCTTCTGAAATCTTTGTAATATGTAGGGCCACGAACAACGTTTAGAAGAATCCTCAAATAATATAAATCTCCAGATCTTGGTGCTACATTAAAAGATCTGCCAACTGATCCTCCAATTTTCCTCGGTAACCATTCCTTGTATCTTTCTTCCGAACAAATTTTTTAGAAAACTCATCATACAACAATAGCCTTGCCTCTGGGTATTTTTTTTGTTAGCTTCAAACCAAGCCAACAACATACTCTCCCCAACTGATGGCCTACTCATTACAGATTCCAAGGATTAAGTATCGTCAAACACTATACCCTGTTTATTCTCCAAATAAAATTTAAGACGTTAGATTGGGGGATAAAAACCATTTCATTCCCATAACTTTTGTCATGGTCTATTTTAATTCAAATAAAGATAAGTTTGTCAATTTAGCCACATCGGTGAAGAAATAGGGTTAAACACATCCTATTTTCGCCGAATAATGCTGACATTACTGGAAAAATGCCACATCACAATCACAATTGTTGATTTCCAGCCAGAACGATGATGTGGTGCCCTGATAACTTATCTTTATTGGGACTAAAATAGACCATGAGAAAGTTATGGAATTGAATAGGTTTTTATCCCGCTGACTCACCTGCCATCAGGGCGCCACGTCATCATCCAGCCCAAAAATCGACGATTCTGGTTGTGACATGGCCATTATTTGATGATGTCAGTAGTTTTCAGTGAAAATAGGATGTATTCGAGCCTATTTCTTCATCGATGAGATTAAATTGACAAACTTATCTTTATTTGGACTAAAATAGACCACGATAAAAGTTATGAGACTGAATTGGTTTTTATTCCTTAGATTGGAGGATATATATATTGAATTTCAAAAACAAAGATTCTCCAGGAAGATTCACAAGGAGAGCTATATCGACAATCATAATACATTTTGAATTTCATCAAGGTTATCATCATCTAGCTTATAGGCACTTCTACTGAGAGTTGTAGATATTCTATCATGACCTTTATTAATTAGCATATTAAAAAAGGTATTTGATAGATCTTGACTGGTTGCACCACTCAACATTAATATGAGAACCATATTTAAGTAAAAGTCTACGATTGTGTGCCACCACATACGAATTATCAAGTTTAATTCCATTCTTTAAGACAGTTCTTCCATTATTTTTTCTTTTATAAATAGGGTATTCGTCATCATCATTAATGTTGAATTAAATATTTTCTTAGAAAAATATTTTGTGCATTCACCTTTAGGATTTGTGCAAGGAGAATCCTTATTCAAATTACCACATGGTACATGCATCATAAAATCATGAACTGCAGCAAAGTATTCAGGATCATTAGATTCATCAGGCATCTCAGCAGATACAATAAGATCAATTTCTTCACTAGTATGATCATTCTTTAGTTTTTCAGAACTAGTAGAATATGTGAATGGGGCAGCCCTCTCTTTGAAATTCAATTGTGTAAACGACTGCACAAAAAAATGTTTAGAGCTTTTAAATTTATTATTAAAGATCCAGAAGTATATAAAAATCTTATTCTGAAGCAACAAACAAATATTTTGATATATTTATATAATATGGAGGTTCAGCAAAAATTATATAACAAAAATATTGATTATTTTATTAATTTTATTTCTAAATAAATAGATAATATAATAATTATTTCATATAAAACATATTGATCAATCATTATTGTAATAACATAGCAAATATAATGAAATCATGTAATCCGATGTTGATCAATAATAATTATTTTTTTGTTTATCTATAATAACAAAAAATAAATCTAAATATTACCTGCGTTTACTATGCCAAGTTACTTTTTTTCTGTAAATCTTCTGTGAGAGCATCGAGTTTTAACTTGAAAACTCTAGACACAATATCTGGTCTATCTTCAGCTTTGAAATTTTTCTCCTTGACAAAGCGCTCTATTTCTAGTCTTAATGGGTTGCAAGTGAATGTTATAAAGAGATTGGGTAATCTGTCCATCTACAATTTTCCATAGCATCTTGATAACTATGAATCATATACCGGGGACCTCCCATAAATGTAGACGGGAGGATAAATCTTTTACCTTATGTCCAAGGATGCAATTCACTGCTCATTAACGCATCAGGAAGACTACTGCACATATGACTCTTAGTTTCTTTTGATTCAACCTAATGTATTTCATCCTTCCAATTTCGATTATTATATAATCATCTACAATGAATTGTTAAAACAACCTCTTTGACTTAAGAATGGTTGAAACTCTGTATCTCTATCTGCGGACAGAATGCAAAAAATTCACAAATACTTATTCTCTTTCTAGCGGCAGAAGAATTTGATCTATTACTCTCTAGAAGTATGTCCTCTCTATAACCATCATCACTAAACGGAAATAGCAGTGGATACTGCAATCCTAAGTATGAAGCATTAAATTCGTTTATTCTCTAAAGAATACTTTTTTTTAATCAATATATCCCTATCACTCATACCCTATTCTAAATCATCCACAATTAATGCTGCAACTTCGGAAATTATTAGAGTATTGTATACTCTGCCATTACTACCTCGTTTTCCATTAAGTACTAATCTAACATCATGATTCCCTTCTTCCAACTTGAGTCCCTTCATTCTAAAAGATTTTGCCTAACATTATGCTGATCAAGCATTGATTTCAAATCTTTGACAATGTCTTCACGTAATCTACGTTCTGATTCTGCTGCCCTAAATAAAATAATTTAATATACATTTAAAATTAAATAATATAAAAATATCAAAATATATTATACTAAATAAAATATTAAATATTCTGACATAAAAAATGTAAAATGAACTTTCTTCACTAAATAAATTAGAATAGAGTATGAATACATATACTATTCGAACGATTTGATATTAAAATTTTGACATCATAAAGATATAGTTGCATACTTCGGAGAACATCCATCTAGAAGTAATAGACTGCCAAGTAAATGATAGTTTGGTCCACTAATTCTGAGTGTTGGTGGACATTTACCATCATTAAGACTTTTATCTATTTTTCCACCCATAGATGTGAAACATAACATATTGTTGAATGAACGAATATAACTTAGATAGTGTTTTGATTTTGAACTTGAAAGACTGAGCAACTCTTGCAAAATTGAAGGAGGAATTTTCATATAAGGTAATTTAATTTTTCTTTTAATGCAACACAATGAAAATATAGGACGTCCTGACTTAGGATAACTTAGTAGTCGTTCATCAAACTATAACTTTGTTCCGCAGTATTCACACTTAAAACCTTGTTTGCCTTGATCACCATAAGATCTTGCTATTTTGTAAATATTGATTATAATCTATGAATTATAATAAAATTAAAGAATACAATGAGCAAACAAACAACTTATTTGAACTTACGTAATACAATGTCAGAAGTTTGATCTTCATCTTCACTAAACCCATCTACTTTTTGGTAGTGACGTTGAAATTATGATTTGTTACATTTGCTAAATTGATATGTTGATCAATAGGCACATCCAATAAATATTTTTCATCTAATAAATTAGTTGCATCTCTACCAATTTGAAACTCTGAAGATGTGTAGGCTGCTCTCTATTTGACTTCACAGCTCATTGCACCAGTGTCGAATTTTGATATGGAGTTGTTGCTTCACGACGCTGCTGTTCTTCATATGGTCAGATTGCTGCTTTGTCGGCTACTGGTCAGACCTCCTTGCCACTCTAGGCTAGCCAGCCTACTCCTTTTATACTGCATTATCAATTGCTTTCCTCTTTTAGGGATTTAAGCATTTAATGCTCCTTTTTTCTTTAGAACTTTTTCTGTTGGAGTGTATGGTGTGGCCCCATCTCATAGACATCTTTACCACATGCTCCCTCTATTTTTTAATCTTGCCCAAAGACTTTACCTTCACCTCACGTGACTGGCCTTGTATTGTGGTCTTAAACTTCCTCTTTGATTTCTTAATCCTACGACCACTATCCTGTATCTGACAGCTCACCTTGACATGAAACAGACAACCGACTTCTCTTTTTTACACCTAGCGCCATTTTTCATGGCAAGCCACCCTTCACAAAAATATGGTAGATCCATCTTCGTCATAGGTTTCAACCTATCTTTCACTCATAACCCTCGTCCGAATTTTTATGGTACATATTATCATAATTTTTATGGAAACAACAGCACCTTCACTTTCTCGTCTGCTTAAGTCGGTTTGGACTTAACCATTGGGTCCACCTACTACAGACACATTAGCTGCCTTTCCTTCATCCAACCATATATTGTGGGATTTTTATTATTTACAATTGGTATTCCTCCGTTCTATTGGTTCCTTGAGCCAGCTCCGTGCTTATAGTTCATGTCCCTTATTTCCTTTTTCCGGTCATTTTTTAATTTAATGACCTCGCCTCTTTCGAGTCTTTGGTCCTTTTTAAACCTTGGCTTTGGCCAACTTTATAATTTTACTTAGATTGCTATCAAAGGGGGAGTCGGGCTACTCACTCCGGCGTGAAATCCCTTTTTCGATGGCTAGCTCGCCAACTTAAGATGTTGTTGATCACAATACTTGGGATCAGTCCCTAATCTTAATTCACGTTTAATTACGAATCAAGTGATTACTTTTGGCTAATCTCATGGTTATAGTCGGGTCCCATTGTATAAGCCAATTTTTTTTTGGCTCCTTCGATGTACAACTTAATCATGTTTTTATCTTTTTTTATTTCTTGTAGGCTTTTTTTAGGGCTTTTTTTGCTAGCCGCTTGTTTGGCTTTTTATTTGTCGTTGTTCCCCTTCATCCTTTTTCTTTGTTCACTCTTCTTATTTTTTTTATCTTTTTTATAATATTATCTAGTTTGATACTCCGAAGATGTGTTGAATAAATTTATATTTCCAAAATCTATCAAACACGTAGATGTTGATGCATTTCTAAAATATACACAATCTTTTGAAGTCATATAATTTTAAAGGATAAGAGTTTGCAAGACTGTTCGATGCGAGAATGGATGTTCTTGTTTAGTTCAGTTCATAAGATCGATGATAAAACCTTTCTCCAAATACAAAGAAACTCGAGCATGCTGAGGAGTGCACATGATTCGAATTTGTTTCAGCAACTGAATAAAAAATAAGCATTACAATAAATACATTAATCAGTGTAATGATCATAAACTAAGAATTATATAAGAAGATAGGTGAATGCAAATACCGTCGTTAGTTTTATTTTTTTATGCTGATTGTGGTCGATTTCTAAATTATCTTCATCAAAGCTTGTGTGAATATATTGCTAAGTTGAGTATGAATTTGTAATTGTATGACAAAGAAGTACATACCAAATTTACAATCAATTAACATTTATTGATTTTTCCAAACATCTTTACCTTGCATTAATCATGCACTCCTCTCCTTTCTCTTTTTCTTTTGTCTTTAATAATATATTGCCTAGTTTAATAATAAACAAAAGTTGATCCTCCAAAAATACTAATCTTTCTAGACAAAATTTCTTGTGAGATGGTGATGAGAGTGTAAATTCACGTATTTTGGGCTCTGATTTGTGTGGAAATTGAGTACGATTGAGTCTTTTATTAAGGCAAATTGTAATGTTTATGGAAAGTCACGAATCAGAGGATACTAGGGCTTTTTGAGCATATTTGTACAGGAAAATAGATCATAAGGGCTCGGAATTGGAAGACACGATTTTTAGGCGATTTTCGAAGGTTGTTCGACCTCAGGACCTTGTTCGACCATCATCACTTTAGTCGAACAAGGTGGTCAAGTCGAGCAAAATATGCAGAAATGTACAGAGAGCTTGCTCGACCAAGGGATGTTGTCCGACCAGGAAATCTTGCTCGGCCAGTCGAGGCTTGGTCGAACGGAATGTCGCTGTTTCTATTTTTAGAAAAAGCCCATCCAAGGCCCGTAAGGAGGTTCCACAAGTATAAAAGAAGAGCTTTCGCAGAAGAAAAGCAATGCACCACTTCATCATCCATCACCACCGAAACCCTACCGCTATCTGAAGGAGCTGTGCAGAGGTTCGTCTGTCGAACCAAGTGAGAATCAAGTGAAGATTCAAGACGGAGATAGTTGCGATGGCACCCACATCCAGGGTTTGCTTTGCTACTTAATTTATCTTGTAATTTTGAAGACTATGGGTAAGATCCTACTAACCACCATGATTGTTCTTCGATCAATCATGGGCTAGAACCGCTTCGGTAGTTCTAGGGTTATGAAGATTTTATGAGTTCATTTTTCTTTTATGTGTAAACTTCGTACAACACTACTTGTGATTTATTTTATATAAGATTGCGCTTTTCAAATTCATATTCATAGTCTTTTTGTGCATCATTAACTGTTATGTAGAGTTTGAATACATATCTTGGTTATTGATTGAGTGTGTTCACTGTTGAGCAGGTTTACATGTTATAATTCTAAGTGAAGGGATTCCGATGTCTTATTAGAACTATCTTATATGAATACTTGTTAATTAAATAATATTCGGGTTAATAAGTAGGATAAAGAGTATAACTTCATAGTTACTATAAAGAGAGATCATATCGGGTTAGAGTACTAAGTGCACGGGAAATAATTGATATCGATAGTACCAAGAAAGGGGGTGAATTATATCTCTTGCTCTGAGGATATTCACACGTGTCATACACATGTTTACTTGTGTCTATAGAGTGAACTTGCATGGTTTAGTGATGCGTCCATAGACCACAAGGCAGAGACGGACATCAATGCATGTAAGAGAAATTAATAAGAAAAACTGAATGACCCGAAGAACTACCTAATTTCTCACTTGATCACAGTCGTATTATCTCTATTACTTGTTTGCTTTATTTGTTATTTTAATTACTTATTATTTAGTTATTTAATCACCATAAACCAATTTGCCAACATAGTCTTAATTCGTTATAATATAATTAAATTAATAATAATTCATCCCGATTCGATAATCACTTGGTGATTATTTTGTGTGTTGAGAAAACGCTCATCGACGGGTTACTTGTGAGACGGGTCGACCCATCTCTAAAGTATCCTTATTGTATAGATAAAGTATGTTTAATGGTTGTTAAAGTATGTTTTCTAAAGTATGTTGAATTATGCATTAAAGTATGATTTTAGCATGTTATAATATGATTTATTATTAATATACTTTAATTACAAATAAGCATAATTTATCTATACAATAAGCATACTTTAGTGATGGGTAGACCCATCTCACAAATAACCCGTCTCTCAAGAGAGTGTCTCATATTTCTATGTGTAAAAATGACTTTTTTTTAAGAATAAAGAGTTAACGCTTAGAAACTTAATAATTAGATATGGTTAATTAATTAATATTTATGTTAATTACTGTAACTTTTAAATATTTCAAGTATCTTTAAATTTATACAAATTGATTTATAGGATTATGGAGATTTGGAAAATGTTGCAACATCAAATCAATTAATGGTGATTCTAGAGTGCAGTGCACCTCAAGATTTATAAATGGGGTTAGTGGGTAGTTTTTTTTTCAAAAAAATAATTAATTATATTATTTTATTTGCCAGTGAAAATTAAATTTAAAACTAATCTAATGATTAAGATCGTCGAAGGGCATCGATGCACCAGGTACACCCTAGTTGAACTCTTCAATTAATTTTTTTCCTTACAATTTAAATATTCTACACATTATTATATGCACCAGGTGTCCGTTTGCTTTTTGCACGTGGATTAAGGAGTATTATTATTATATGTAAAGTGGGTAGTATTAGAGGGAAGTAATGGGCCATATTGTGTGTTTTTTACTAAATAGGAAAAATAAATACCTTTGAACCGGACGCCAAAAATAGTAAAATTGACACCTTAGAAGCGGATGGAGGAAGTATTTTGTATTATAATAACTTGAAGATTTTTATCATAGTAACAATATAATTATTAATTTTGGAGGATTATTAATTAAAACGTTCAGGAATGAAAGATTCTTATGATTGGAGACTTTTAATTGCAAAGAATTAATTTATTATTTTAATTACATCTTTAATATAATGTAATTTACATGTATTAAAAAATGCTTGATTCTATGGAAAATACTTTTATTATATAATAAAATAAAAATAGTATTCATTTCATAATCAATTTTTTAGTTAATATGCAAAGTAATATCAATATAAAACTATTAAGTAATAAGTATTTAATTATAAAATAATAATTCACTTTTTGTACAGAAAATCATTGACGAAGATATAATTATTAAGAAAATCCACTAAAACCAACATTATCCAAAGCACAGACTAATTTTAAAATTATTTTTTAAAAAATGATGTTCTAAAAGAAACATTCATTCTCAATTCTTCTCAATCTTAACAGTAACTTTCTTTTACATTTTAGAGGAAACACCTGTCGATCCATCTGCATCTAATGAACTCTTCTAACTGATGAATCATCATCGATCTCAACAGTTTCAACAAATTCGTTAACAACTTTGAGAGGAGACTTGACATCATCGCAAGTAGAATTAGCCTATAATTAATAACAGATTGTTAAATGTGTGCAAATAATTTAAAAGTAGTTTATACTTATTTAATCATACGATAATTTCAAAAGAATGCAAACAATAAGGCAATACACAAACTTGTCTTTGAGTCCTTTATACTATCATCAATATTGATATACTTTTACATTAATTTAGATCCCTATAATAATTATAACAAATAAAAATTAAAATATACATAAAAATATAATCAAGTCATAAAAATAAACTTGTCATATATAATTTTATTTAATTTTTAAAGTAATAAATACCTAACTTGGATTCATATTGCATGGATATTTTGATATTATGTTCTCCTTAGTGCAGATTTTTATGATTGTATGCTTATTCTCAGTAGTATCATCATATTTTTTATTGAACGAAGATGTATTTTTATCATTCACCTTAGCCATCATTTCTCTTCCAATCAATACATGAAATTCTTCAGGAAATAAGGGATCGGAGTCCTAAATTTTTTTAATAGAAAAGTAAAAAGTTAAATAAAATTTAGTGTATATAAAAATATAGTGCAGTTTTTTATATTAATTATATATATATATATATATTTATATTGTAAATATAAAAAAAACTAATATTACTAAGTTCAATCATTATTTAAAAAAAACTCTAATAAAAAAATATCACCTCAAATTGATTATGCAAGATGCACTCTTATTCAAGAGTTCCCTTCCGATATTATCCCAAACGTAAAAAATATCACTCTCCGTACCATTCATTATCAGAACTTTCAGTTTATACCTTTAAATATATGAATTCAAATTATTATTAATTTTCTATGAATATTTATAAAGTTGAATACTGTGATAAAAATTATTTATGTTGTCATGATATTATTATACCTTATTAAACCTGTGACGGAAGATTGATTGCAGAGATTGCAAAAATATTGATCATTCTTTCTTGCTAAACTCTTCATGCAATTCTTTCATGATAAGTACCACCATCCACGACTTGTATCAAAGTCAAGTATCTTGCTATAGAACTAATAATTTTCAACCTTAATTGTATTTTGAAATAAAAAATTATAACAATAGTTTAGGATCTGGAACGCAGATTTTTCTATACATATCTTCTAATAGGTGTAAATTGACGGTGTTAGGATTTATTTAGATTATTTTAAAATTTCTAGAGAGATTATATTGTGCATTTAATTCCCTAAAAATCTCTTTTCAGGCTATTAATTATCTTTTTTTGGCCGTTCATCTTTCAATTTTTTTTAAAATTAATTTAATTATTTTCTATTTATGAAAAAAATTTAGGAGCACGGTGTTCCCGGGGCACGTAAATTTTAGCACTTGCTTTTTCATATTGTTCTGGACCAATTTCCAGTTGAATCGATCGGTCCGGTCCAATTCTTAAAACACTAGATAAAAGAATTAAAAAATAAAAAAATTATACTCCCTCCGTCCTAGAATAAACTTCACCGTTCCTATAGACACAGAATTTAAGAAAAATTGCTTTTTCACTAACTTTATTAATTTTTGGAAGGTAATGTAATATTTTTAGGTAATAAATTGATAAAGTATGTTATATGTGTGTTAGGTGGGAGTTGTACATTTGTAATTAATATGTAATTTTAGGGGTGGGATTGATGTGATATTTCATTTTTTAGGTAGTGAAGTTTAATATGAGATGGACGAAAATGGGCGAAAGGAGTAGAACGAAATTTTAATTTAATGAAAGTTGCATGCAGATTTCATATTTCCCCAAATTACTTTTACATTTAGGAAAAATAAAATTAAGAAAATATCACCAAAACGACGTTCATGATTTCATCACACAAAAATAAAACTTTTGCGACTCACCTTATTTCATTTTCATTTCACCACCGAATACCGATGCAATTAGCAAAAGATCCTATGAGAAGATCGATTACGTGTAAAGTGGTATTCTCTACCACCATTTAGTCAAATACATGTATCTCCCTCCGTCTCTTGATGAAAAAATTTTAATCCATGTAGGTTGCATTGGTTGGAGTATTGTATACTATTTATATATAAGTTCAGCTGCAAATCAGTTTGTAACTTGTGACGGTTTGCATTTACTTAATTTACACATACAATCACATACATAAAATCAAACAGAAGAGAGTGAGTGATTGTGAGTCTTAATCTCGAGTTATTGATATTCTATCATGACCTTTGTTAATTAAAATATTTAAAAAGGTATTTGATAGATCTTGACTGGTTGGACCACTCAACATTAATATGAGGGTCATATTTAAGTAAAAGATATGCGGGACAACAAACGAATTATCAAGTTCAATTCCATTCTTTAAGACAATTCTTCCATTGTTTCTTCTTGTAAAAATAGGATATCCGTCAGCATCAATTGTTGTTGAATCACAAATCTTCTTAGGAAAATATTTTGTTCATTCACCTTTAGGATTTGTGCAAGAAGCATCCTTATTCAAATTACCACATGGTCCATGCATCATAAAATCATAAACTACAGCAAAGTATTCAGGATTAGTAGATTCATCTGGAATCTCAGCAGATATAATCAGATTTATTTCTTCACTAGTATGATCATTCTTTTGTTTTTCAAAAATAGTAGAATAAAAATTTGATTATTTTTCAGTCCACTCTTTTGAAATTCAATTGTGTAAACATCTGAAAAAAAGCAATATATATATATATATATATATATATATATATATATATATAACAAAATATTTTAGTTTAAATTTATTATTAAATATCCATAAGTATATAAAAATATTATTTTGAAGCAACAAATAAATGTTCTGACATATTTATATAAGATGGTAGTTCGGCAAAAATTATATAACAAAAATATTGATTATTTTATAAATTATATTTCCAAATAAAAGGATAACATTATAGTTATTTCATAGAAAGCATATTGATCAATCATTATTGTAATTACATAGCAAATATAATAAAATCATGTAATTCGATGTTGATTAATAATAATTGTGAAATGATAATTATAGTTCTGTTTATCAATAATAACATAAAAAATAAAATCAAATATTACCTGCGTTTACTTTGCCAAGTTATTTTTTTCTTTAAATCTTTTATGAGAGCATCAAGTTTTAACTTGAAAACACTAGACACAATATCTGGACTATCTTCTGCTTTTAATTTTTTATCCTTGACAAAGCGCGCTATTTCTGGGCATCCTGGTTGCAAGTAAATGTTATAAAGAGATTAGGATAACCTGTCCATCGGCAAATTGACAAAGCATCTTGATAACTTTGAATCATATATCCGGGACCTCCCGTAAATATTGACGGGAGGATAAATCTTTTACCATATGTCCGAGAATCCAATTCACTACTCATTAATGCATCCTGAAGACCGTTGTACATATGACTCCTTAGTTTCTTTTAATTCAACCTAACGTATTTCATCCTTTCTATTTCAATCAGTGTGTATCCATCTACAATGAATTGTTAGAACAGTCTCTTTGACTTAAGAATGGTTGAAAACTCTATATTTCTATCTGCAGATAGAATGCAAAAAATTCACGAATACTTACTCTCTTTCTAGCGACAGTAGAATTTGATCTATTACTCGCCAGAAGTTTGTCCTCTTGATGAGTGATATTTTCACCTAAATTTTAGTATCTTTTTATGTGTGTTTTCGTATATTTTTATCCGTATTTACGTTCTATTTGGTTATGTTTTGTGATTTTATGGAGGACCTCCCGTAAATATTGACGGGAGGATAAATCTTTTACCATATGTCCGAGAATCCAATTCACTACTCATTAATGCATCCTGAAGACCGTTGTACATATGACTCCTTAGTTTCTTTTAATTCAACCTAACGTATTTCATCCTTTCTATTTCAATCAGTGTGTATCCATCTACAATGAATTGTTAGAACAGTCTCTTTGACTTAAGAATGGTTGAAAACTCTATATTTCTATCTGCAGATAGAATTCAAAAAATTCACGAATACTTACTCTCTTTCTAGCGGCAGTAGAATTTGATCTATTACTTGCCAAAAGTTTGTCCTCTTGATGAGTGATATTTTCACCTAGATTTTAGTATCTTTTTATGTGTGTTTTCGTATATTTTTATCCGTATTTATGTTCTATTTGGTTATGTTTTGTGATTTTATGGAGATGTGTATGAATGAGCTTAAACGTATGATTTTCAGGCAAAAATAGATCCTAGACGCGAAAAGGAAGACGTAGGAAAAAGCAAATCTCAATTCAGAGTTGAAACGAGGGAGAACGAGCCGAAACAAAATTATAAAAATAGGGATTGCACCAACACGGTCGGCCGTGTTGCAGCACACGACCCGTGTTACGCAACACGGCCTTGTAAGCATTGGCCATTTTCTAACATCAGAAATGCCTACACGACAACTCTGTGACCGTGTTGCAGCACACGACCCGTGTTGCTGCAGGATCAGAAACGTATCAGAACCTTTCTAGAAGCTTCTCAAGGGTTATAAATACCCAAAACTTCAATATTTGATCAGATTTCGGTGATTTTGCCTTGTACACACATATCACACACCATTTTCTCCATTTTACACCATCATCTTCATTCATTCTTCATCCATTCCATCTACCATCATCCCACCATCAAAACCTTAATCCAATTGAGGAAAAGAAGCAAGAGAATTGCAAGGGAAGGAAGGAGATCATCATTGAAGCACTTCAAGGGAGTTTTCATCCATACTTTGCAGTGAAACTTTATTTTTTATCATGTTTTGTAAGGATCTTAATGTCTATGTTGATATCCTTTTGAATATTGTAGGCTAATCCCTTGTGAGATTAGCAACATGAGAGTTGTTGGATAATTTTTTGGGATTTGTGTATTTGAATTCTTATGTTGATTGGGTAAATGGATTTTCTATCATTGATGTTTAATATCTTGAGGTTTATGATGATTTGTGTGTTTAGTTGTTCTAAATATGTGATTAGATTGAGAAATCAATTATATACTTAGGATAATTGAGTGAATCATTTCATCAAACACTTCATCTGCATTATAAATTGTAAAGAGATTGAGAAATCCTTTAGAATTTAGAACCCTTTGATAAAACATGTGATTGGTTTGATCGAGAGGTTGATTGATTGTGTGGAGAGACTCTCATTTCAAGCTTAGTACCTAGTTGGAATTGTTTGAGTGAGAACTAATCCGTTGAGCTAATTGAGATTCATATCCTATCCATCTCGAGAGGGAGCTTAGGTGAACTTAGTGTTGGTCTTTAGTCTTATACCCATGATCATATGAATTTGATACATTATTCCTAGGATTTCCACTTCTTAATTATTATTAATTTCACTTTTACTTAACTTGGAAAACCACTCATCCGTTTAACTATCTTGTTTGTTGATCATTGCTTGCTTGCTTGCTTTGATTGATTTTATTACTTGTTTGAACACCTATCCATTGATGACTCGTCTCTATAAAATTACAAGAAACGTGAGATCGCTTAAGCACTAGTACCTACCTCCCTGTGGTTCGATAAATTATTTTAATGGTCATCCCTACTACAAAATGGCTAATCACCTCTCTATAACCATCCTCACCAAATTGAAATAGCAGTGGATACTGCAGTCCTAAGTATGAAAATTAAGTTCGTTTATTCTCTGAAGGATACTTTTTTTGTTTCAATCAATATATCCCTATCACTCATACCCAATTGAAAATAATCCACAATTAATGCTGTAACTTCAGAAATTGTTGGAGTATTGTATACTTTCCCATCACTGCCTCGTTTTGTTAGATTGTATACTAAAAGTCAAGCTTTTATATGAACAATGTTTAACAATTTATTTGAAATGAGAATCATATGATCAAACGTTTTGCATATTATAATTTATTTATATGTTATTGTAAAAGTCCACTTACTTTATACAGTAAATAATATGTTGTGCGACAACGCGCGGAAGATCATATTATCAGTTTCCTTATAAAGTATAAATAGATGCTCACAATTGAGATAGACGGTGACAATCTATCGGGATGGTTGTAGTGTGATGTGGTATTAGTTTATCTTGACTATAAAATCACATTACTATGCTTTGTGTGTATTGAGCAGGACCGCTTGATATCGTTCGACTTATACTGACTATATAGTAGAACTTGATCTCTATTATTATGGATGTTCGTGCTCTTAATTCCTATACAATAACCTCGACACGTAAGCCAATATATATCTTTTTTATTTATCAATGGGTGATATTTAAGTATTAAATAAATAAACTTGATGAGTTGGGAAATAGTGTTGTCACTATGGTGTGCTGTTGATTGTAAAAGGAATCTGTATCCTATTAAATAGGTTGACGATGTCCCCTTGAGGAGCTCATAAAAATTTTCATGTAAATCTTACAAGTGGATTTATTCCGGCATGATAATAAGGTTGAGTGATATTACTCTCGGATGAGATACTAATTAATGAAGTTGTGATTAACTTAATTAATTAATGGGCATTAAATATATTAAACATGGGGAGACTACGGGCTCATAATAAGAAGGAGCCCATAATGTAATTTGGGATTGGAGCGGAAGTGCAGTAATAATATTTTAGTGGACTATATTATTACTATTGGACTTAAGTATATGTTTTGGGCTAAACTTGGATACAAAAGCCCAATGGAGGCCCGACTCTAATTTCTCCTCCTAGTCCCTGCTGTAGCCTACATATAAGTCATCTCAGCTGTGCGAAACCCTAATAAGACACGCTTAATCACGAGTGAGATAGGGAGAATAGCAGATTAAGAGGATCTTGAAGATCGTCGCCCAAACGACGTCAAATTGGACTTGGGAATACAGCAAAAGATCAAGAGGTTTTTTTTCTGTAGCTGTTCTTCTTTAACATACCTGGTGAAAGGTATTACGTTTTTATATTCTTGCTTCTGATAATTTAGAAATTCATGGAACCCTAACAGTTCATGTTAACCAAACGACCGAACGCCAACAATAATTTTATTGCTTTTTACCATGATTGAGCATATTTATCATGCAACGCTTTGTTGTAATTCCATGGGTCAATTTCATGTTTACTAGGGACCAAGTCGGATGACTCTCCCTATCCCATAAATCTATCAGGCTATCTGAAAAACCTCCACTACGACGAGGCTCCGCAGGCAATTGTGTATTAGGTATGACACGCGGTGCATTATCCTATGGTATATCCTCTTATACAGTTGGTATTGCATTTGGTGTTTCCCCTCTTACTTTTTCTAGAACATTTTTACTCATAGGTTTGTGGTTCATTACATAATTCTCTTCCAAAACTCTGGCATTCGTGTTAACGATCACCTTTTGATCATTTGAATTATAAAAAAAACCACCTTTTGTTTCTCTAGGATATCCTATAAACAGACAAACTTCGGTATGTGATTCTAACTATTTAGCATCCGCCTTTAACACATGTGCCGGAGCCCCCCAAATCCGAATGTGTTTCAGAATAAGCTTTCACCCGGTCCACAGTTTTGTGGGTGTGGAGGCTACCGACTTAGAGGGTACTAAGTTCAAGATGTAAGTTGCTATTTCTAAGGCATATCCCTAGAATGAATTTGGTTATTCTGAATCACTCATCATTGATCTTACCATTTCTATAAGAGTCCTATTCATTCTTTCCGCAATACCATTCTATTGGGGTGGGCCCGGTGCAGACAATTGGAATTCAATCCCTTCCTTTGATAAATAATTCCTAAACTCTCCCAAGAGGTATTCGCCACCATGATCTGATCGTAGTGTCTTGATACATTTTCCAAGTTGCTTCTCCACATTAGCCTTGTACTCTTTGAATTTATCAAAACAGCCAGACTTATGGTGCATCAAATAAATGTATCTGTATCTAAAATAATCATCAATGAAAGTAACGAAGTATTCGTAACCACCTCTTGCCAGGACAAATATAGGACCACATAAATCAGAATAAACAAATTCCAACAGATCATTGGCCCTATACCCCTTTGCCTTAAAAGGCCATTTGGTCATCTTTCCTTCCAAGCAAGATTCGCAAGTTGGATAATATTCGATAACTAATGAACTCAAAGTTCCATCAGCTATCAACCATTGAATCCTACTTAATAATTCCTCACATCACTAAAAATAAATAAACGTCTCCCACTACAACAGCCGCTACTCTTTTAACATTCCCTATGAGTATGGAAATCTCCCCATCACTAAGCTGACGGGTTTGGTGGAACCCTTGCAAAGAATTGCAGACATGGTCAGTGGCTCCCGTATCTACACACCAAGTGTCAGCAGATACAGCCGCTAAACACAATTCAACAACTAGTAAATAAGACTTACCATTCATGTTCCCCTTCAGAAGAGGGCAATCTGCCTTGTTGTGTCCCTGCTGCTTTCATTTGAAGCACTTACCTCTAGGCTTCTTGACCACACCACCCTTAGCCTTCACTTGGTTCACCGGTGCTGAATTTTCTTGCTTCTTATTCCTACCACCTTTCGGCCTAGAATAAGCAGCATTTTCAGCAACATGAACCTAAGGAGCTCTACGAAATAGTTCTTTCGCATTTGACATAGAAGTCAAAATATAACACTTAGCCATCCTATCAACCTTAACCCATCACATTTGACATAGAAGTCAAAATATAACACTTAGCCATCCTATCAACCTTAACCCATCTATTATAAGCAGCTCTTTCCTCTTCACTAGAGTCATCATTAGGTGCCATAGGGCACTCCTCAGTGAGCATAAAGATATAATCTTCAGTAGTTAAAACAATGTCCACAAGTTCTGTCAGAAGTTCTGCCAACGTGTACATGTGTTTGTTCAATTGTAGTTTAGACGAAACTGCTCAAACTCCTAGGCAAGCTTTGGAGTATGATATCGATTTGGGTTTTCCCATTGTTTTAAGCTCCAAGAACCTCAAACTTATTAAGTTGGCTCATTATTCTAAAGACATGTTCCCTTAAGGGAGTGCCCTCAGCTATTTTGGTGTTCATCAGTATAGCCATGCCCGGCGACCTAGCAGGACCACTCTGGTGTTCGAAGAGTTTCTTAAGATTCTGCATCATATCATAGGTGGAGTTCATAGCTTGATGTTGATGTTGAAGCACATTTGACATAGAAGCCAAAATATAACACTTAGCCATCCTATCAACCTTAACCCATCTATTATAAGCATCTCTTTCCTCTTCACTAGAGTCATCATTAGGTGCCACAGGGCACTCCTCAGTGAGTATAAAGATATAATCTTCAACAGTTAAAACAATGTCCATGTTTCGTTTTCAGTCAACATAATTTGTGCCAGTAAGTTCGTGTTCTTTAAATATGACAAAAAGTGAATTGAGTGCCATTTGAAAATCCTGAGAATCATAAATAAATAAACAAATCAAACACTTCAAATTTATCAATTTATATTGATTCCCTCAAAACAATATAAAATAAAATTTACCAACATCTCAAGCACCGTGAATTTGCATGCCACGATAGTTTGGATGTATACAAACCCTAACATTTACAAGAGAAGATTTTACTCGTTAATTTCATTTGTCAACCAAACATTATGACAAAATAATTAATAGTCGGTTCCTTTTTAACCATGCAAATAACAGCAGTGACTCCGATGGGGAGGATACTTATTATTTACATCTAAGTGTACACCATTATTTGATTTCAAGTCCATTGCGTAAGCTTGTGTGCCTTACATATGGAGAAGTACACACGCGCTCAGATAACTTCCTACAATCATCATAAAGAAGTTTGTACTAGCAATGCATGAATAAACTCATCTGAGGGGAAGGAAGACACTATAGCTAACACGCAAGTTTACTCACATCACTTACAAACCAATAATGGAGGCTGCGTGGATTATTTACCAATCACCTCTCCCACTTATTTATTTAACACCGAGGTTTTTACATGCATATAATATACATCAATAAAATACCCATCCTAGCATGCTTCTATATTCAACAATTTAAAGCAATAAATCACATATAACATGCATATAATATATAACAATAACCAGATAATTATATCATATTATGACAGTTATATATCATAACGAAAAAATGCAGGAAAAACACACATCGAACAAAAAATAGCCCTACTGTCCATCAAACACGTCGACATGACTCGTGCGCACTCCTACAGGAGTCGTGCTGCTCCCGTGCCACCTGTACTCATGCCTGTATACCACGTCTTCGGCGGTCGTGCCGCCCCTGCTCTCCATTCGTGCCGCACACCTTTGGCACACTGGAAATCACTCACAGCCGTGCCAGAGGTCTGCACAACTCTTCGACTTAGTGGCGCAAGTTTTGCCTCCAACTTCGTCCACTCGTCATGCTGCGTACCGTTCATCCAGCTTAGTGGCGACAGTCGTACGGCCTTCCGGCGCCACTCGTGTGCCAGCCTCCGGTGGCCCTCGCACCTGCCAGTTGTGTCTGTGTCGTTCGATGGGAAGAATCACCATGCTTTCATCGCTGCACACACCGCTTCCAGCAGCACCACCATTGACCCCCTTGATGCTGGCACGCATCGTGCCGTTGCTAGGCACGACTCTTGCAGCTCGCCAGTGTCGCCCACCTGCGCCGACTGTCGTTGATCTCCCGCACATCCGACACACACCTCTAGCTGCCTAACAGGCACGACTCGTGTCATCTTGCGTTGCCGCTTATGTTTTCGTGTGTTATACCTTGTCCAGCCACTTCTTTCTTCGTTCGTGTCATATGACGATCACATGACTCGTGCAGTCCATTGGCACGAGTCGTGCTGCTACCCAGCGTTGCCGGCCTGACTTACAATTCGCTGAGTGCCGCTCGCCACAACCATGTGCTCCAGTTGTAGTCGTTACCAGGTTTACAATTTAGGGAATACAAGCATAATACCAAAAATATTAAACTCTATTACTATATAAACCCTAATTCTTATGAGATTCTTATTCGAAAAAAAATCACATATTCACATAAACCCTAGCCTAACATGTCACATTTAGTCACGAAACCAAAGCTCAGATACCAATTGTTGGCGTTTGATAATTTGATTAACGTGAACCATTAGGGCTCCATGCGTTTCTAAATCAGCGGAAGCAAGAATGTAGAAATATATTACCTTTCACTAGGGTATATTGAAGAAGAACAGCTACAGAAAACAACCACTTGATCTTCTAATGTATTCCCAAGTCCAATCTTGACGTCGTGTGGGTGACGATATTCAAGATCCTCTCAATCTGTTATTCTCTCTATCTCACTCTCGATTCTTATTAGGGTTCTGGATAGTTGAAATGACTTATATATAGGCTACAGCAGGGACCAGGAGGAGAAATTAGAGACGGGCCTCCATTGGCTTAAGTATTCAAGTTTAGCCCAAAACTTATACTTAAGTCCAATAATAATAATATAGTCCACCAAAATATTATTATTGCAATGCCGCTCCAATCCCAAATTACATTATAGGCTTCTTCTTATTTTGAGCCCATTAGTCTCCCCATGTTTAAGATATACAATGCCCATTAATTAATTAAGTTAATTACAACTCCGTTAATTAATATCTCATCCGAGAGTAGTACCACTCAAGCTTATTATCATGCCGGGAATAAATCCACTTTCAAGATTTACATGATAATCCTTATGAGCTCCTCAAGGGGACATCGTCAACCTATTTAATAGGACACAGATTCCTTCTACAATCAACAGCACACCATAGAGACAACATTATTTCCCAACTCACCAAGTTTATTGATTTAATATTTAACTCTCTCTCATTGATGAATCAAAGAGATATACACTAGATTAGGTGTTGAGTTTATTGTATAGGGATTACGAGCACGAACTTCCATAATAACAGAGATCAAGTTCTACTATATAGTCAGTATAAGTCGAACGATCTCAAACGGTCCTGCTCAATACACATAAAGGACACTAATGTGATTTTATAGTCTAGACAAACTAATAACAAATCACATTACAACCATCTCGATAGATTGTTCCCGTCTATCTTGATTGTGAGCATCTATTTATACTTTATAAGGAAACCGATAATATGATCTTCCAAGTTTTGTCACACAACATACTATCTACAGCATAAGGTAAGTGGACTTTGATCATATGATTCTCATTTCAAATAAATTGCTAAACATTGTTCTTACAAAAGCTAGACTTTTATTATACAATCTAACATGTTTTTCCAAGTACTAATCTAACATCATGATTCCCTTTTTCCAACTTGATTCCACCATTTTAAAAGATTTTGCCAAGACATTATGCTGATCAAGCATTGATTTCAAATCTCTGAAAATGTCTTCACGTAATCTACATACATTCTGATTCTGCTGCCCTATAAAAAGTAATTGAATATACATTTCTAATTAAATAATGTAAAAAATGTCAAAATATATTGTATTAATTAAAGTATTAAATATTCTGACATAAAATATAAAATGAACTTTCTTCACTTAATAAATTGGAATGGAATATGAATACATATACTTACCCTAGACTATTCAGACGATTTGATATTAAATTTTGAACACCATAAATATATAGTTGCAAACTTCAGAGAACATCCATCTGGAGGTAAGTAAATAATAGTTTTGTCCACTAATTCTGAATGTTGGTGGATATTTACCATCATTAAGACTTTAATCTATTTTTCCACCCTTAAATGTGAAACAGAATATACTGTTGAATAAACGAATGTTACTTAGATAGTATTTTGATTTTGAACTAGAAAGATTGAGCAACTCTTGCAAAATTGAAGAAGGAGTCTTCATATAAGGCAACTTAACTTTTCCCTTAATGCAACACAATGAAAATATTTGACGCCTTGACTTCAGATAACTTTGATCCGCAGTGTTCACACTCAAAATCTTGATTGCCTTGATCACCATAAGA
This sequence comes from Pogostemon cablin, assembly GCA_023678885.1. Classification (NCBI taxonomy): domain Eukaryota; kingdom Viridiplantae; phylum Streptophyta; class Magnoliopsida; order Lamiales; family Lamiaceae; genus Pogostemon; species Pogostemon cablin. The sequence goes on from CM042956.1 coordinate 20,219,273, forward strand.
TCTTGCTATTTTGTAAATATTGATTATAATATATGAAGAATAATAAAATTATAAAATACAATGAGCAAACAAACGACTTATTTGAACTTACGTAATTCAATGTTAGAAATTTGATCTTCATCTTCACTAAACTCATCTACTTTTTCAGTAGTGACGTTTAAATTATGATTTGTGACGATTTCTAAATTGATGTATTGATCAATAGGGATGTCCACTAAATATTGTTCATCTAATAAATTAGTTGCATCTCTACCAATTTGATACTCCAAAGATGTGTTGGCTGATCCCTATCTGACTTCACAGCTCATTGCAGCATTTTCGAATTACGATATAGAATTGTTGCTTCACGATGCTGCTATTCTACAAATGGTCAGATTTCTGCTTTGTCGCCTGCTGGTCAGACCTCCTTGCCACTCTAGGCTAGCCAGCCTACTCCCTTTATACAGCATTTTCAATTGCTTTCCTCTATTAGGGATTTAAGCATTTAATGCTCCTTTTTGCTTCGGTACTTTTTTCTGTTGGAGTGTATGGTGTGGCTCCATCTCATAGACATTTTAATCACATGCTCCATCTATTTTTCAATCGTGCCCAAAGGCATTACCTTCACCTCACGTGACTAGCCTTGTATTGTAGTCTTAAGCTTCCTTTTTTATTTCTTAATCCTACGACCGCTCTCCTGTATCCGGCAGCTCACCTTGACACGAAATAGACTTCTCTTTTTTACACCTAAGCCATTTTACATGGCAAGCCACCCTTCACGAAAATATGGTAGATCCATCTTCGTCATATGTTTCAACCAATCTTTCACCAGTAACCCTCTTTCGGATTTCGATGGTATATATTATCATAATTTTTATGAAAACAACAGCACTGATGCGCATTTTCTTTACATGCAAAATTAATCCCCAAGTATTAAGGATATCAATTGCAGCTTAAGCAAGCGACCAAGTAAATATCGAACCCAAAGGACGGTGTATTATCAATTTAATTATTTACTAAATTAATTAAGACAAGTTGGCAATAAAGTTTGGGATTCAACTATTAAACTACTAAATAATTAATTTAAATAACAAATAAAATAAAATATCACTCGAAGAATACGAAAGTGGGTCAAGTAGGAGAATATGTAGCCCTTTGATAATCCAATTTCACGCATTAATTTCCCTTCCGTGTGTTGATGTATGACTCTGACTTGTGGAATATGGACGCATCACTAAACCATGCATATCTACTCTATAGACACAAGTAAACATGCGTGTAACACATGTGAATAACCTCGGAGCAAGAGATATAATTCCATGCCCCTTTCTAGGTACTATCAGTATCAATTATTTCCCTGGCCAATTGGTACTCAAACCCGATATGATCTCCCTTTATAGCTACTATAAAATTATCCTATTTATCCTACTTAATTACCCGAATTCAATTCAATTATTAAGTATTCATATATATTAGTTCTAATGAAGCTTCGGAGTCCCCCCACTTAGAATCATAACATGAAATCCTATTCAGCGGTAAACGCACTCAATCAACAACAAAAGTATATATTCAGACTCTATATTCCAATTGAAGATGCACAAAACTACCATGAATATGGATTAAGAAAGCACAATCATATATAAATAAATCCACAAGTAGTGTTGTACGGAGTTTACACACGAAAGTTCAATTAATTCGTAAAAACCTTCACAACACTAGTTCTACCAAAAAGGCTCTAGCCCATGATGTTACGAAGAACAATCATGGTTGTTAGATAGATCTTACCCGGATGTCCGAAAAATTACAAGATAAATTAGGAAACGAAATAAACCCTAGATTTTGGAGTTGTCGCGTCCTTCTCCATCTTGAATCCTACTCTTGGTTCTCCTCTTGATTCCACAAACGAATCTTCAAAGTGATGGATGGATGGAGGAAAGGATGTGGATGATGGTTGGGGGGTGATCCCCCCTTGTGGAGTGTAGTATTGTGTTGTGTTGTATCCAATCCATATGCCTTCTTGGTGTGATCTACATCTCCTTTTATACTTATAAGCTCTCCTTATGGACCTATGATGGACTTTTTTCTTAGAAAGCACGAAAATTCATGAACATGGGGTAAAAATCCCGATTTTGCGCTTGTTCAGGCTTCTGGTTCGAGCACGACACGTGGTCGAACCGCTCGTGTCGTGGTCGAACTTTGGCAGAATTGTAGTGCGCAGTCTCACCGTTTCGCATATAACTTTCACATCCGGACTACGATTTGAGTGATTCTTGTGCTCACGCGATCCTCCATTCCTTGGCTTTCTACCCACATAAATAACTCATAAAAACTCTAAAAATTGAAGGTGTAACAAGCCATGGAAAGTGACACAGCCGTTCTGTTCGGTATATCTCGCGCGACGTCACCATCTTGATCATAACTTTCTCGTTTGGATTCCGATTGGGGTGTTCTTTATGCCAAAACGACCCTCTCTTCAGTGGCTTTCCAACCATGTATCACAACACCAGTTTGATCTCCATACAAATACAGAAAAGTTGAACAAGTTGGACGTGCGTTTTTCAGCATTCATTGCACAAGTTGCACCTTTTCTCCAACTTTGCACGTTTGATCATTTTTCCACCTAAAACACAATAAAACACCTCAAGTGCACATGTTTCTCACATATATCGAATATAAGACACTTGTGCTAATATATAATAATAATTATCATCAAAAAGGTGTTAAATTGGACAGTAAAACACGCTTATTTTCACTCTTAACAATCCCTCAAACTTACCTGTTGCTCGTCCCGAGGCAACAAAATAAAAATAAAGAGAGAGAGAGAGAGAGAGAGTAAGAAAATTAGCAGGGAAACAAGGATTATGTCAAATACCCCATTCAAAATACAATTGTCCTCAACTTAGGTCATGCAACTCTAATTACATGTAATACTCAATTCATGGCATACAAGATAAGACAATCACCACCAATTCAAATGCTTCATTGACATGTTCTCACATGAAGTATATATCACTCGTACTCAAGTGTAAATGATGTACACTTATGGGTTAATTTGTTTACGCTCAAATTCAATTCAAGTGCACGCGTAACCATAAGCTTGCCAAAAGTCTCAAACTCTCCACCACTATTATTATGATTCGATAACGGAATCAAAAAGGACTTTTAATAGGATGTAATATCGGCTATTTGGTAAGGTGAGAAAATATATGGATAAAGTAACTCAATTAGTAGAGAATCAAAATCGGAGATCTTTTGTGCTGTAGATTTTTACACTTCAAGGCTATCCAGCTTCATGCTCTTCTAATTTTCTTTTCTCTCATTTCCTTCAAGCTCAACATACTTTGTTTCTATCCTTTCTTTTTTCTCGAGGCACCAGTTTCGGGCACTACCCCTAAGCAACTTATTTTTCATCTCATAATCACTTGTACAGCTCCAAATATTTTATTCCTTTCAAACTACATGAAAATCAATTCACACACTTTGACAACATTTAATTTCTCCACTAAATATAGTAATCTAAGGCTCAAATAGGATATCAAAGTGGCTATCTTCGTAGGTTGCCAAAGAAATAAGGCTTTTAGGCTCAAAAGGGCTAACTATGGATATAAAATTATTTGGTAGGAAATTATTTTGCAAAGTGACTCATAATTATCAAAGATGACCTAAAATCATCTCACATTATCTAACATAACATGTGGTCTCAACTAAAACAAACGGCAAGTTTTAGAATACATACACAAGAACGATACTCACCAGAAAGAAATATCATGTATTTATGTACATGAATAAGGATCAAAATCTCACATGGGTTTTTAACAAGTAACAGAGCACTTTTCATGGTAAGCAATATCCCACAAGTACACAGATCTTCATACTACAATATAAATCAAGTACACTTCCTTCATCAATTTCAAAAGTATATGAATTTCAAGCACAATTCTAAAAATATAAGCTCATGTGGATCACCAAAAATATAAACACAATCCTTCCACTCCATGAATTTAAAGCACACATAAAATTAGAATAAGGAAACGAGGGCACCTGATTTCTCCTTCAAAACGCACGAGCTCCTCGAGTCAAAGCCTCAATGTAGAACTCGTCTTGCCTCTCCAGTTACCTTTTTCTACCATCAAAGCTCAAACACACTTATCATTACAGATTCATCAATAATAAAATAGGAGGACTAGAAGAAATAATCACTTGACTATCTAATCGACTCCACACAATAGAAACACCACTGAACACTAGGCAAATAGCAAAAAATCGACACATCAAAACCGATTAAAGTTTCAACATACCGCAAAAAATCAACTACCCTAGCAAACATTACAAAGAAAATATTATACTCTTGGTGCTGCAATGAGGTAATAACATCACACCCCCCAAACTTAATAAAAACATAAGTTGAAACTAAGTTTACAAAGAGATATAATTGCCGATTAGTAAGCACCTTAAATATAAAAATTTCTTACTCACACGAAAGAAATAAAGTAATAAAACGGAACAGAGTGCTCTAGATAGTGGGGTTTGACGTGAGTTCGACCAGAGATTTTGGTCAAACCATCTTGATCCTGGTCGAATCGCTCAGCTGGGACCTCCAGATATCGCCCAGGTGCTTGGTTCGACCTTCTCTGCTCGGTTTGACCTGATGTATTGGTCGAATCAAGGTCGAATCGGGCTCCTGACGTTTCTAAATTTGATTCCAGCATCATCGATCCCCATACTGTGTTCCAGGCCTTAACGTGATGGCATGGCACTGCTTCGGATTCATTATGCCTTGAGACAAGAATATTTCTTTCTCCAACGTTTGTGTCAATTGATTCACTTTTTCGGCCATCTTCCTCATCATCAAAGTAAGTTCCTTCATCTTCTTAGACAAATCTGCATGATTAGAGTTCATAGTAGCTTCAAAAAGATCAACCCTTGCATCATTCCTAGTCATGTATCGATTGAAGGTATCTTCAACACTCTTCACTTCGTGCTGCTTCATACTAGGCCCCCTTTCTAATCTGCTTCTGTTGGGACTCTAGTAGCTTGTTGATGTTAGCTAGACTAGAGACGATCTCATCATCCCTATTCGGCTTCACCCTTTGATGTTCAACATGTGGTACCTTGTCAAGTACATATGATCCTCTTACTCTTTCCGTAGGCCAGTCACGTGAATTCATAGAGATGTCTTCAAATAACTTTTTTGCTTCTATTGCTGTTTTAGATAACAGCGCTCCACCTGATGATGCATCAATAAAAACACGCGACTCACAATCCAATCCATAGTAGAAAATATTTATGTACTGAGCCACAGACATCCCACGATGTGGGCACCTCCTGAGCATATTTTTAAACCTGTCACACACCTCATAAAATTTCTCACCCTGATTCATAACAAATTGGGTGATCTCTTGCTTCATCCTTAAGATCCTTGAGGGTGGCATGTATCTCTCCAAGAACTTCTGCTGCAGTTGGTTCCATGTAGAGCAGTCGGCTGCATCAAGAGTCTCATACCAAGCTTCTGCCTTATCAATCAAAGAAAACTTGAATAAGGCAATCCATCTAGCATTATCATGAGCTCCAGCACCTTTTTAAGTGTTTGCATAACCAAGAAATTTTCAGAGATGCTGATATGGATCTTCAAAACAACCTCCAGAAAAGGGATTCTTCTCCACTATGTTAATAAGAGCGGGATGTATCTCAAAATCATCATGTTCTCCCTTTGCACCTATTAATCCCATGTTGCCAATACTATAGTTCGTAAAAAATTCAGGTATGACAATATTATCCAGATTCTGCCTTGCTTCGGTCATGTTTAGATTAGTGTATTATTCCTTCCTCTCCTTTTCCTAGTGCACAAGTACCTCATAAAAATTCAAGGTTAGATAGAAATAAATAATCACAAATAAAAATCTTAATCAAGATAGAAATAATAAAATCAATAATAACAGCCGTCCCCGGCAACAACGCCAAGAACTTGATGAGCATTTTTTTGCATGCAAAATTAATCCCCAAGTATTAAGGATATCAATTGCAGCGTAAGCAAGCGACCAAGTGAATATCAAACCCAAAGGACGGCATATTATCAATTTAATTATTTACTAAATTAATTAAGACAAGTTGGCAATAAAGTTTGGGATTCAATTATTAAACTACAAAATAATTAATTTAAATAACAAATAAAATAAAATATCACTCGAAGAATACGAAAGTGGATCAAGTAGGAGAATAGGTAGCCCTTTGATAATCCAGTTTAACGCATTAATTTCCCTTCCATGTGTTGATGTATGACTCTGCTTTGTGGAATATGAACACATTACTAAACCATGCATATCTACTCTATAGACACAAGTAAACATGCGTGTAACACATGTGAATAACCTCGGAGCAAGAGATATAATTCCACCCCCCTTTCTAGGTATTATCAATATCAATTATTTCCCTGGTCAATTGGTACTCTAACCCGATATGATCTCCCTTTATAGGTACTATAAAATTATCCTCTTTATCCTACTTAATAACCCAAATTCAATTCAATTAATAAGTATTCATATATGATAGTTCTAATGAAGCTTCGGAGTCCCCTTACTTAGAATCATAACATGAAATCCTATTCAGCGGTGAACGCACTCAATCAATAACAAAAATATATATTCAGACTCTATATACCAATTGAAGATGCACAAAATGACCGTGAATATGGATTAATAAAGCACAATCATATATAAAATAAATCAACAAGTAGTGTTGTACGGAGTTTACACACGAAAGTTTAATTAATTCGTAAAACCTTCACAACCCTAGGTCTACCAAAAAGGCTCTAGCCCATGATGTTATGAAGAACAATCATGGGTGTTGGATAGATCTTACCCGGATGTCTGGAAAATTACAAGATAAATTAGGAAACGAAATAAACCCTAGATTTGGGAGTCGTTGCGTCCTTCTCTATCTTGAATCCTCCTTTTGGTTCTCCTCTTGATTCCAATGAATCTTCAAAGTGATGGATGGATGGAGAAAAGGATGTTGATGATGGTTGGAGGGTGATCCCCCCTTGTGGGGTGTAGTATTGTGTTGTGTTGTATCCAATCCGTATACCTTCTTGGTGTGATCTACATCTCCTTTTATACTTGTAAGCTCTCCTTATGGACCTAGGATGTGCTTTTTCTTGGAAAGCACGAAAATTCATGAACAGGGGGTAAAAATCCCAATTTTGCACTTGTTCAGGCTTCTGGTTCGACCACGACACGTAGTCGAACCGCTCGTGTCGTGGTCGAACTCTGGTCGAACTGCAGTGCGCAGTTTCACCATTTCGCGTATAACTTCCACATCTGGACTCCAATTTGAGTGAGTCTTATGCTCACATGATCTTCTCTTCCTTAGCTTTCTATTCTTATAAAGAACTCACAAAACCTCCAAGAATTGAAGGTGTAACAAGCTATGGAAAGTGACAAAGCCATTTTGTTATGCACATCTCGCGCGACGTCACAATCTTGATCATAGCTTTCTCGTTTGGATTCTGATTGGGCTGTTCTTTATGCCAAAACGACCCTCTCTTCAGTGGCTTTCCAATCATATTTCACAATACCAGTTTTGATCTCCATACAAATACAGAAAAATTTCACAATTTGGACGTGTATTTTTCAGCATTCATTGCACAATTTGCACCTATAGATAGGGTGCACCCATATACAAATATAAACAAAAACATATACAATTAAGAGTAAAAATGTATACAATTTAATTTTTAATTTTTTAATAAAAATTTGTATATAATATTCAATAAAAAATTATATGCATATGGATGTTAGTTTTTTTTAATGAAAATTTAATGTGAAAAAAGTATACAATTATTAAAAAACACGTATACAAAATAGAATAATATTTATACAAAATAGAATGAAAAGACATTCACATATGGGTGTACCCTTGCACCCGGGTGCACCCAATATACACTCAATAGTTAAATACACCTGCATATTACATTTTTAAACTTTATAATTAATATTTTTTGTTTTTATATAGAAAATATTATTATGTGATATTTTTTTAATCTTCTAATGTAAATAAATTGATATTCTATGTATTTGTGGATATTTTTAAATAAAATATAAATCAATTAAATTAAATAATTTATGCACTTTATCTTTTAAATGTATAGATTATTTCCTTTTATTTTGGATTTGACAAAACTAATAAGAATCAATTTTACTATTATATGTTTTAAATGTCTTAATTAATTTAATATTTATTTTTATTTTATAATTAATGTAAAATAAAGAAATTAATAAAACATATTTAATCATTAATGCTTAATCTATGAAAAGAACAACACATACAAAAATTTGCCATAATTAAATGAAATATAATATTGATAAGTAAACCATTAAATTACAAAAAGTAAAAATAAAAAGAATAAAATAAATACCAACCAATAAAAAAGTAACACATATGAAAAAAATTCAATGCACCAAATATTCACACATATGTTAATGACTATTTATACATATCTTTAATTAAGATTTTAAAGCATTTAATTTCAATAAATAGAAATCAACCAATAATTGAACAACACATGTGTTTTGAAAAATGCAAATCATTCTGGTTATGACACATATGTTTTTACAAAAAATTATTTTAGGAAACTACTTCCTAATTGTATATATTAAGATATTCTTCCATGAATGTGCTGATATACTTGAATACAAGAAGAGGTTTGAATATAATGTTTAAGCTCGATTTTCCATTATTATTAAATATTAGGTATTTTTTATATTTATTTATCCTAATTATATAACATTTATTAGGTTTAGTTCCAATAGTTTGTTGAAGAGATTGAAAACATCCATTTCAGTGTCCACGTTTTCTAGCTTTGAGGATGATCTGTAGTTATGGGTTAACAACATTACACAATTCATGCACTATTTACAAATTATTAGGTATTAATACATACATAATTACAATTAAAATATTGCTTACATAACACATTTAATGTTGTTATAATTTTTTATTTCAAAATACAATTATGGTGGAAATTATTGGTTCTATAGCCAGATACTTGAGTTAATACAAGTCGTAGTTGGTGGTACTTATCATGTAAGAATTGCATGAAGAGTTTAGTAAGAAAGGATGATCAATATTTTTGTAATCTCTGCAATCAATCTTCCGTCACATGTTTAATAAGGTATAATAATATCATAGCAACATAAATAATTTTTAATTATAGTATTCAACTTTATGAATATTCACAGAAAATTAATTATAATTTAAATTCATATTTTAAAAGGTATAAACTAAAAGTTTTGATGATGGATGGTATGGAGAGTGATTTTTTTAACATTTGAAATAATATTGGAAGGGAACTCTTGAATAATAGTGCATCACAAATTTTGAATAATCAATTTGAGGTGATTTTTTTATTAGAGTTTTTTAAAATATTGATTGAAATTAGTAATATTAGTTTTTTTCTTTTTATATTATAATATATATATATATATATATATATATATATATATATATATATATATATATATAATAAAAATACAAAATGCACTATATTTTTATATACACTAAAATTTTACTTAACCTTTTACTTTGCTATTAAAAAAAATTTAGGAAGGCGATCTCTTATATCCTGAAGAATTTCCTGTATTGATTGGAAGAGAAATGATGGCTAAGGTGAATGTTAAAAATATATATTTGTTCAATGAAAAATCTGATGATACTACTGAGAATATGCATACAACCATAAAAAACTGCATTGAGGAGAACGTAATATCAAAATATGCATGCAATATGAATTCAAGTAGGTATTTATTACTTTAAAAATTAAATAAAATTGTATATGATAAGATTATTTTTATGGTCCTGATTATATTTTTATGTATATTTTATTCTTTATTTATTATAATTAATATAGCGATCTAATTATGAGTCTAATTATGGATCCACAAGCTCAACTTCACCATTCTTGCTTACAAGCATCAAATCATCATCAAGAAGAGCTTCTAGTGGATTTTCTCTTTCTCTTTTGTCTAGTTTTCAATCGAGCTCTGATGCTTTCATCCTATCAACATCACAAGAAGATAAGTTAGAATTTGACATTTTCATATAATCATGAAGAAATAAGTTTAAGTTGTCAAAGAGAAGAGAATCATGATCCATTAGACCATCCAGAGGCTTTAAATGAGACTTGGTTCCCTTTTCTTTGTTACATAAGAATGTGACACTTCTTCCATTTGAGCTCAAAGAAAGATCTTCTCTTCCAACATCAATTTTAGCTCTTCCCGTAGCTAGAAATGGCCTTCCCAAAATGAGTGGCACTCGAGAATCCGCCTTCACTTCTAGCACCATGAAATCAACCGGAAAAGCTAGCCTCTTCACTTTCACCTCCACGTCTTCAACAATTCCTAATGGCTTCACAACCTCACCATTTACCACTTCAAGATGGATAGTCGTAGGTTTTAGCTCTCCAATTTCAAGGCTCTTGAAGGTAGCGTGAGATATCACGTTGACGCTCGCCCTCAAGTCACATAATGCATCAATAGTACCTTTCCCTTCAAAATCACAATGAATGATGAATTTCCCTGGATCACCAACTTTTGTAGGCCTCTCCTTATGCATCGACTCACTCGCTTCGGGTAGCTCTTCTTTCCTTGTCTCCTCATACTTTTTCTTAAGATTTTTGCATATTCCTCAAACTCCTTTTTCTTCTCCTCCTTTACAAACATTTGTGGATAGGGAATAGGAAATGAAATAATCGGAACACCCCAATAATTACATTTGTACTCCTCTTCTTTCACCTCTCATCCACTTTCTTTTCCTACTGCACTTTTCTACTTAGGTATCCATTTAGGCCCCTTCTCTTCTTTCTTAGCTATCTCTTCATTTTCTTCACCAACTTTGTTTTCCACCAACACTTCTTCAACCTTTCGTTCCTCTTCCGTATCAACAAATAAACATTGAGCTTTCGGATTAACGTCGGTTGTGGCCGGAAACTTCCCCTTTTGTTGAGCACTCAAAGTACTTGCAATTTGTCCAACATTGTACTCCAAAGCTTTAAGCCTCTTTTCATTTGCTTCTTTTACCTTTTCAATGCTTCATCTCGAGCTTTGTCAGATGCTTCTCGAGCTTTGTTTGACGCGATCAATTGTTCAAGTAGCTCATCAATCGATGCTCTTCTCTCATTGTTTGGTGCCTTAGCCCTGGATGGTATTCCGAAGGATAAGCAACTGCATTGCTCAGGTTGGAGTAGGAAAAGTTACCTTGCCTTTGTTGTTGTGGGTAAAAGGTTCCACTAGCTTGACTATTAAAGCCCCCTTGCCTTAGTGGATAGTTCCCTTGACTTTGGTTGAAACTACCTTGAAAATTATTTTGGTAATTCCCTTGGTAGTTCTTCCTTGCATGTATGACACATCTTCCATACGTGGCATAGAGTTGGCCCATTGTTCCCCACTCACAACATTCGAAGGTGGCACACCTTGCTCAACTTGTAACCCTTCAACCATATTTTTTCCTTGATTATTCATACCTTAGTTCAAGCTCATTTGTTTCATGACCTCCGCCACTATCTTTTCCATGCTTGGCATACTTGGATCAACACTAGCACTCTTCACACTAAATTGTTGCCCTTGATCAAAATTCTCAAATCCATAACATCCACTCACTCTCTCCGATGGCCATTGATAGACATTTGTGGCAATCTCATCAAAAATCCTTATAGCTCTTTCCCCCTGCCGAAGCATCAACAAGCACTCTTTGACTATTCACCAAACCTTGGTAGAAAAACCCAACTTGTTGATTTTCCGAAAAACCATATTGTGGACACTTGCGAAGCATATCCTTAAACCTTTCCCACGCTTCGTAGAAACTCTCTTGAGACATTTGCTTGAATTGAGTGATCAAGCTCTTCATTTGAAGCGTCTTGGAAGGTGGAAAATACTTGTTCAAGAATATTTGTGCAAGCTCATCCCATGTGTTGCACGTACCCGGAGTAATAGTAGAGAGCCATGTTCGAGCTCCATCCCTCAATGAAAATGGAAACAACCTCATTCTTATACTATCCTCACTCACCCCATTCATCTTCATGGTATTTGCAATCTCAATTAATTGAGCTAGATGAGCATTGGGATCTTCATCCGTGGTTCCACTAAATTGTTGTTCTCTCCCCATAGAAATCAAGTCCGCTTTAAATTCAAAGTTGTTGGCATTGATTGGTGGATCCCGGATCACCCTTTGATCATTATGAATTCCATGTTGCACCGAAGGTGGTGGGGGTGGCACATATGCTTGTTGAGGAGGAGCAAAAGCTTGTGGATATCCTTGTTGAAGTAAAGCTTGTTGCACCATTTGTTGAAGCAATGCTTGGTTATTGAAAGCTCCATGATTTTGATAGGCATGTTGAGGAGGGTTGGCATTGAATTGAGGTACTTGTACGTTTTGTTGCACGTGCACATTGTGTTCACCTCCCCCATCATGCTCTATATCCACACGATCATCTCTTTGAAAATTCTCCATTGAATTACTATTTTTTGTTTTGTTCTCCTTTCTCCTTCTTCTTAAAGTATGCACAATCTCCCAATCAATAGGTTCTACATGTTTCCCGTTGGATCTTGTTTACATATACCTTCAAAAATGAGAGAACTTAGAACAAGATTTTCAAAGAAAATGCAAGTAAACAAATAAAATAAAAAAAAATATCTCTAGTAAGATTACTCAAAACGATCCTTCTTCAAGCTACTAGCAATCGTTGCCTCCCCGGCAACGGCGCCATTTGATTAGCTATTTTGTAGTAGGGATGACCAATTAAAATAATTTATCAAACCACAGGGAGGTAGGTACTAGTGTTTAAGCGATCTCACGTTTCTTGTAATTTTATAGAGATGAATCATCAATGGATAGGTGTTCAAACAAGTAATAAAATCAATCAAAGCAAGCAAGCAAGCAATGATCAACAAATAAGATAGATAAATGGATGAGTGGTTTTCTAAGTTAAGTAAAAGTGAGATTAATAACAATTAAGAAGTGGAAATCCTAGGATAAATGCATCAAATTCATATGATCATAGGTATAAGACTAAGGGTCAACACTAAGTTCACCTAAGCTCCCTCTCGAGATGGATAGGATATGAATCTCAATTAGCTCAACGGATTGGTTCTCACTCAAACATTTCAAACTAGGTACTAAGCTTGAAATGAGAGTCCCTCCACACAATTAATCAACCTCTCGATCAAACCAATCACATGTTTAATCAAAGAGTTCTATATTCTAAAGGATTTCTCAATCTCTTTATAATTTATAATACACATGAAGTGTTTGTTGAAATGATTTACTCAATTATCCTAAGTATATAATTGATTTCTTAATCTAATCACATATTTAGAACAACTAAACACACAAATCATCATAAACCTCAAGATCTTAAACATCAATGATAGAAAATCCACTTACCCAATCAACATAAGAATTCAAATACACAAATCCCAAAAAATTATCCAACAACTCTCATGTTGCTAATCTCACAAGGGAGATTAGCCTACCATATTCAAAAGGAAATCAATATAGACATTAAGATCCTTACAAAACATGATAAACAATAAGGTTTCACTACAAAGTATGGATGAAAACTCCCTTTAAGTGCTTCAATGGTGATCTCCTTTCTTCCCTTGCAATTCTCCTCTCTTCCTTGCTTCTTTATCTCAATTGGATGAAGGTTTTGATGGTGGGATGATGGTAGATGGTATGGATGAAGAATGGATGAAGATGATGGTGTAAATGGAGGAAATGGTGTGTGATGTGTGTGTACAGGGCAAAACCACCGAAATATGATCAAATATTGAAGTATTGGGTATTTATACCCCTTGGGAAGCTTCTAGAAGGGTTCTGATATGTTTCTGATCCTGCAGCAATACGGATCGTGTGCTGCAACACGGCCACAGAGTGGCCGTGTAGGCGTTTCTGATGTCAGAAAATGGTCAAGGCTTACATGGCTGTGTTACGTAATACGGGCCGTGTGCTGCAACACGGCCGACCGTGTTGGTGTAATCTCTATTTTTACAATTTTATTTCGGCTCGTTATTCCTCGTTTCAACTCCGAATTGAGATTCTTTTTTTCCTACGTCTTCCTTTTCGCGTCTAGGATCTATTTTTGCTTTAAAATCATATGTTTAAGCTCATTCATACACATCTCCATAAAAACACAAAACATAACCAAATAGAACATAAATACCAATAAAAATATACAAAAATACACATAAAAAGACACTAAAGTCTAGGTGAAAAGATCACTCATTAAGAGGATAAACTTCTGGCAAGTAATAGATCAAATTCTACTGCCGCTAGAAAGAGAGTAAGTATTCGTGAATTTTTTGCATTCTGTCTACCGATAGAAATATAGAGTTTAAAACCATTCTTAAGTCAAAGAGACAGTTCTAACAATTCATTGTAGATGGATACACACTGATTGAAATAGGAAGGATAAAATATGTTAGGTTGAATCAAAAGAAACTAAGGAGTCATATGTAGAACGGTCTTCAGGATGCATTAATGAGTAGTGAATTGGATTCTCGTACATATGGTAAAAGATTTATCCTCCCGTCAATATTTACGGGAGGTCCCGGATATATGATTCAAAGTTATCAAGATGCTTTGTCAATTTGCCGATGGACAGGTTATCCTAATCTCTTTATAATATTTACTTGCAACTAGGATGACCAGAAATAGAGCGCTTTGTCAAGGAGAAAAATTTAAAAGCAGAAGATAGTCCAGATATTGTGTAGAGTATTTTCAAGTTAAAACTTGATGCTCTCATAAAAGATTTAAAGAAAAAAATAACTTGGCAAAGTAAACGCAGGTATTATTTGATTTTATTTTTTAGGTTATTATTGATAAACAGAACTATAATTATCATTTCACAATTATTATTAATCAACATCGAATTACATGATTTTATTATATTTGCTATGTTATTACAATAATGATTGATCAATATGCTTTCTATGAAATAACTATAATGTTATCCATTTATTTGGAAATATAATTTATAAAATAATCAATATTTTTGTTATATAATTTTAGTTGAACCACCATCTTATATAAATATATCAGAACATTTGTTTGTTGCTTCAGAATAAGATTTTTATATACTTATGGATATTTAATAATAAATTTAAACTAAAATATTTTGTTATATATATATATATATATATATATATATATATATATATATATATATATATATATATATATATATATATATATATATTGCTTTTTTTCAGTTGTTTACACAATTGAATTTCAAAAGAGTGGACTGAAAAATAATGAAATTTTTATTCTACTATTTTTGAAAAACAAAAGAATGATCATACTAGTGAAGAAATAAATCTGATTATATCTGCTGAGATTCCGGATGAATCTACTGATCTTGAATACTTTGCTGTAGTTTATGATTTTATGATGCATGGACCATGTGGTAATTTGAATAAGGATGTTTCTTGCACAAATTCTAAAGGTGAATGGACAAAATATTTTCCTAAGAAGATTTGTGATTCAACAACAATTGATGCTGACGGATGTCCTATTTTTAGAAGAAAAAACAATGGAAGAATTGACTTAAAGAATGGAATTCAACTTGATAATTCGTATGTTGTCCCACACAGCTTTTACTTAAATATGACCCTCATATTATTGTTGAGTGGTCCAACCAGTCAAGATCTATCAAATACCTTCTTAAATATTTTAATTAACAAAGGTCATGATAGAATATCAAGATCTTGAGATTAAGACTCACAATCACTCACTCTCTTTTGTTTGATTTTATGTATGTGATTGTATGTGTAAATCAAGTAAATGCAAACTGCCTCATGTTGCAAACTGATTTGCAGCTAAACTTATATATAAATAGTGTACAATACTCCAACCAATGCAACCTACATGGATTAAATTTTTTTCATGAAGAGACGGAGGGAGATACATATATTTGACAAAATGGTGGTAGAGAATACCACTTTACACGTAACCGATCTTCTCATAGGATCTTTTGCTAATTGCATCGATATTCGGTGGTGAAATGAAAATGAAAGAAGGTGAGTCACAAAAGTTTTATTTTTGTGTGATGAAATCATGAACGTCGTTTTGGTGATATTTTCTTAATTTTATTTTTCCTAAATGTAAAAGTAATTTGGGGAAATATGAAATCTGCATGCAACTTTCATTAAGTTAAAATTTCATTCTACTCCTTTCGCCCATTTTCGTCCATTCCACATTAAACTTCACTACCTAAAAAATGAAATATCACATCAATCCCACCCCTAAAATTACACATTAAATACAAATGTACAACTCCCACCTAACACACATATAACATACTTTATCAATTTATTACCTAAAAATATTATATTACCTTCCAAAAGTTAATAAAGTTAGTGAAAAAGCAATTTTTTTAAATTCCGTGTCTATAGTAACGGTGAAGTTTATTCTAGGACGGAGGGAGCATAATTTTTTATTTTTTAATTATTTTATCCAGTATTTTCAGAATTGGACCGGACCGATCGGTTCAACTGGAAATTGGTCCAGAACAATATGAAAAGCAAATGCTAAAATTTACATGCCCCGGGAACACCGTGCTCCTAATTTATTTCCATAAATAGAAAATAATTAAATTAAGTTTAAAAAAATCAAAAGTTGAACGGCCAAAAAAAGATAATTAATAGCCTGAAAAAGAGATTTTTAGGGAATTAAATGCACAATATAATCTCTAGAAATTTTAAAATAATCTAAATAAATCCTAACACCGTCAATTTGCACCTATTAGAAGATATGTATAGAAAAATCTGTGTTCCAGATCCTAAACTATTGTTATAATTTTTTATTTCAAAATACAATTAAGGTTGGAAATTATTGGTTCTATAGCAAGATACTTGACTTTGATACAAGTCGTGGATGGTGGTACTTATCATGAAAGAATTGCATGAAGAGTTTAACAAGAAAGAATTATCAATATTTTTGCAATCTCTGCAATCAATCTTCCGTCACAGGTTTAATAAGGTATAATAATATCATGGCAACATAAATAATTTTTATCACAGTATTCAACTTTATGAATATTCATAGAAAATTAATTATAATTTGAATTCATATATTTAAAGGTAAAAAATGAAATTTCTAATGATGAATGGTACGGAGAGTGATATTTTTTACATTTGGGATAATATCGGAAGGGAACTCTTGAATAAGAGTGCATCTTGCATAATAAATTTGAGGTAATATTTTTTTTATTAGTTTTTTTTAAATAATGATTGAACTTAGTAATATTAGTTTTTTTTATATTTACAATATAAATATATATATAATTAATATAAAAAACTGCACTATATTTTTATATACACTAAATTTTATTTAACTTTTTACTTTGCTATTAAAAAAAATTAGGACTCCGATCCCTTATTTCCTGAAGAATTTCATGTATTGATTGGAAGAGAAATGATGGCTAAGGTGAATGATAAAAATACATCTTCGTTCAATGAAAAATATGATGATACTACTGAGAATAAGCATACAATCATCAAAATCTGCACTAAGGAGAACATAATATCAAAATATGCATGCAATATGAATCCAAGTTAGGTATTTATTACTTTAAAAATCAAATAAAATTATACATGACAAGTTTATTTTTATGACCCGATTATATTTTTATGTATATTTTAATTTTTATTTGTTATAATTATTATAGGGATCTAAATTAATGTAAAAGTGTATCAATATTGATGATAGTGTAAAGGACTCAAAGACAAGTTTGTGTATTGCCTTATTGTTTGCATTCTTTTGAAATTATCGTATGATTAAATAAGTATAAACTACTTTTAAATTATTTGAACGCATTTAACAATCTGTTATTAATTATAGGCTAATTCTACTTGCGATGATGTCGAGTCTCCTCTCAAAGTTGTTAACGGATTTGTTGAAACTGTTGAGATCGATGATTCATCAGTTAGAAGAGTTCTATTTGATGCAGATGGATCGACAGGTGTTTCCTCTAAAATGTAAAAGAAAGTTACTGTTAAGATTGAGAAGAATTGAGAATGAATGTTTCTTTTAGAACATCATTTTTTTAAAAAAATAATTTTAAAATTAATCTATGTGTTTTGGATAATGTTGGTTTTAGTGGATTTTCTTAAAAATTATATATTCGTCAATGATTTTCTGTACAAAAATTGAATTATTATTTTATAATTAAATACTTATTACTTAATAGTTTTATATTGATATTACTTTGCATATTAATTAAAAAAATTAATTATGAAATGAATACTGTTTTTATTTTATTATATAATAAAAGTATTTTCCATAGAATCTGGCATTTTTTAATACATGTAAATTACATTATATTAAAGATGTAATTAAAATAATATATTAATTCTTTGCAATTAAAAGTCTCCAATCATAAGAATCTTTCATTCCAGAACGTTTTAATTAATAATCCTCCAAAATTAATAATTATATTGTTACTATCATAAAAAAACTTCAAGTTATTATAATATAAAATACTCCCTTCATCCGCTTCTAAGGTGCCCATTTTACTATTTTTGGCGTCCGGTTTAAAGGTATTTATTTTCCCTATTTAGTAAAAAAGTACACAATATGGCACATCACTTCCCTCTAATACTACCCATTTTACATATAATAATAATACTCCTTAATCCACGTGCAAAAACCAAACAGACACCTGGTGTATATAATGATGTGTAGAATATTTAAATTGTAAGGAAAAAAATTAATTGAAGAGTTCAACTAGGGTGTACCTGGTGCATCGATGCCCTTCGACGATCTTAATCGTTAGATTAGTTTTAAATTTAATTTTCACTAGCAAATAAAATAATATAATTAATTATTTTTTTGAAAAAAAACTACCCACTAACCCCATTTATAAATCTTGAGGTGCACTGCACACTAGAATCACCATTAATTGATTTGATGTTGCAACATTTTCCAAATCTCCATAATCCTATAAATCAATTTGTATAAATTTAAAGATACTTGAAATATTTAAAAGTTACAGTAATTAACATAAATATTAATTAATTAACCATATCTAATTATCAAATTTCTAAGCGTTAACTCTTTATTCTTAAAAAAGTCATTTTTACACATAGAAATATGAGACACTCTCTTGAGAGACAGATTATTTGTGAGATGGGTCGACCCATCACTAAAGTATGCTTATTGTATAGATAAATTATACTTATTTGTAATTAAATTATATTAATAATAAATCATATTATAACATGCTAAAATCATATTAATGCATAATTCAACATACTTTAGAAAACATAATTTAACAACCATTCATACTTTATCTATACAATAAGTATACTTTAGTGATGGGTCGACCCGTCTCACAAGTAACCTGTCTGATGAGCGTTTTCTCAACACACAAAATAATCCTCAAGTATTAAGGATATCAATTATAGTTTCGATAGGCGACCAAGTGATTATCGAACCGGGACGGATTATTATTAATTTAATTATATAATAACGAATTAAGACTATGCTGGCAAATTGGTTTATGGTGATTAAATAACTAAATAACAAGTAATTAAAATAGCAAATAAAGTAAACAAGTAATAGAGATAATACGACTGTGATCAAGTGAGAAATTAGGTAGTTATTCGGGTCATTCAGTTTTACTTATTAATTTCTCTTACATGCATTGATGTCCGTCTCTGCCTTGTGGTCTACGGACGCATCACTAAACCATGCAAGTTCACTTTATAGACACAAATACACATGAGTATGACACGTGTGAATATCCTCAGAGCAAGAGATATAATTCACCCTCTTTCTTGGTACTATCGGTATCAATTATTTCCCGTGCACTTAGTACTCTAACCCGATATGATCTCTCTTTATAGTAACTATGAAGTTATACTCTTTATCCTACTTATTAACCCGAATATTATTTAATTAATAAGTATTCATATAAGATAGTTCTAATAAGACATCGAAATCCCTTCACTTAGAATTATAATATGTAATCCTGCTCAGCAGTGAACGCACTCAATCAATAACCAAGATATATATTCAGACTCTACATAACAGTTAATGATGCACAAAATGACTGTGAGTATGAATTTGAAAAGCGCAATCTTATATAAAATAAACCACAAGTAATGTTGTACGGAGTTTACACATGAAAGAAAAATGAACTCATAAAATCTTCATAACCCTAGAACTACCGAAGCGGTTCTAGCCCATGATTGATAGAAGAACAATCATGGTGGTTGGTAGGATCTTACCCATAGTCTTGAAAATTACAAGATAAATTAAGTAGCAAAGCAAACCCTAGATGTGGGTGCCATCGCGACTCTCTCCGTCTTGAATCTTCACTTGATTCTCACTTGGTTTGATAGATGAACCTCTGCACAGCTCCTTCGGATGGCGGTAGGGTTTCGGTGGTGATGGATGATGAAGTGGTGCATCATTTTTCTTCTGTGAAAGCTCTTCTTTTATACTTGTGGAACCTCCTTACGGGCCTTGGATGGGCTTTTGCTTGAGGCATACGTCAAATTTGGTAAAAAAACCCAAAATTTCAAAAATAGAAGCAGCGACATTCCGTTCGCAAGCCTCGACTGGTCGAGCAAGATTTCCTGGTCGGACAACATCCCTTGGTCGAGCAAGCTCTCTGTAGTCATGAAATCCGTGAAAGTTTCCTCTTTATTTTGTTTAATAGCTTCAAGGTCTAGGTAAGTGAACCTCTTTCATAGGCGTTCCGAGCCGAGCACGTCAGTGACTCCTTAGCTGGCAGCAAAAGAGTACAGGCCCATAGCACATGCCTACAGGTCACAGGGTCATGCGCAGATCTATCTTCATCTCGGGATCTCTTTTGCTCGACTTGACCACCTTGTTCGACTAAAGTGATGATGGTCGAACAAGGTCCTGAGGTCGAACAACCTTCGAAAATCACCTAAAAATCCTGTCTTCCAATTCTGAGCCCTTACGATCTGTTTTCCTATAAAAATATGCTAAAAAATCCCTAGTATCCTCTGATTCGTGGCTTTTCCATAAACATTACAATTTGCCTTAATAAAAGACTCAATCGTACTCAATTTCCACACAAATCAGAGCCCAAAATACGTGAATTTACACTCTAATCACCATCTCACAAGAAATTTTGTCTAGAAAGATTAGTATTTTTGGAGGATCAACTTTTATTTATTATTAAACTAGGCAATATAATATTAAAGACAAAAGAAAATGAGAAAGGAGAGGAGTACATGATTAATGCAATGTAAAGATGTTTGGAAAAATCAATAAATGTTAATTGATTGTAAATTTGGTATGTACTTCTTTGTCATACAATTACAAATTAATACTCTACTTAGCAATATATTCACACAAACTTTGATGAATATAATTTAGAAATCGACCACAATCAGCATAAAAAAATAAAACTAACGATGGTATTTGCATTCACTTATCTTTTTATATAATTCTTAGTTTATGATCATTACACTGATTAATGTATTTATTTTAATGCTTATTTTTTATTCAGTTGCTGAAACAAATTCGAATCATGTGCACTCCTCAGCATGCTCGAGTTTCTTTGTATTTGGAGAAAGGTTTTATCATCGATCTTATGAACTGAACTGAACAAGAACATCCATTCTGACATCAATTAGTCTTGCAAACTCTTATCCTTTAAATTTATATGACTTCAAAAGATTGTGTCCCTGCTGGTTGCAATTTGACATTAGGCTCCATAGGCGTCTCAGCCGGCAGATTTACCATATTTGCGTTGACTGACAAATATACCTTCCTTGGATCTTGCAAACTCCATTACAAAAATGTATTTCAACACTCCTAAGTCCTTGATTTCGAACTCTTTTGCAAGCTTCTCTTCAAGCTCCCCAAGCTTCTCATAGTCACTTCCTGTTAAGATGATATCATCAACATAGACAATCAACACTACAATTTTTCCATCCTTCGAGTGTTTATAAAACATGGTGTGATCAGCTTGACTTTGACATAACCAAGTCGCTTCACAGCTTTGCAAAAATGTTCAAACCAAGCTCTTGCGGACTGTTTAAGGCCATACAAGGACTTTTTCAGTCTACACACATTTGCAGTTCCAAACTTTGTTTCAAAACCCGGAGGAGGACTCATAAATACCACTTCATCTAGATCTCCGTTTAGGAAGGCATTCTTAACATCAAGCTGATGAAAAGGCCAATTGAAGTGACAGAAGAACTCAAATTGAATTAATTTTTGCAACAGGAGCAAATGTTTCCTGATAATCAATTCCATATATTTGTGTGAAGCCTTTCGCTACGAGCCTCGCCTTATATCTCTCTACACTACCATCTGCCTTGCTTCTTATTGTGAAAACCCACTTGCATCGTACTATCTTCTAATCCTTAGGTGCTTCAATAATTTCCCAAGTCTCATTCCTTTTTAAGGCATTCATTTCTTCAAACACTGCTACTCTCCAATCTTGATCCTCCAGTGCTTCCTGAATGTTTCTAGGCACAACAAGTTTCGAGATATTATTAGTAAATGCCTTATATGTTTTGGACAAATCATCATAGGTTAAGTATCTGGCAACAGGATATTTGGTGCAGGTTCGAGTACCTTTCCTAAGGGCAATGGGAATGTCAAGGTCATTTTCTTGTGGGACAATCGAGGTTGGATTATCGAGATTGACATTAGAAGGCTTGTGAAAAATAGGTGAAGGAGTATTTTTTGGTGGGTTAGGAAAAGAAGTACCTTGAGTCTCCACAGTTCCGTTGTCGGAGATTTCCGATGAAGCTTGTGTTGGAATGATTAATTCATCTTCACCCTTTTTGAGGACATTTCTCCTAGAATAAACCAAAGGTTCAAAGATATTTTGATTTTTTTCCATTCGTAGTATTTCCTTTTCCGATAGACCAATTTCATGGTTGATAATTGTAGATTCAGGCTCCCCATTTTTGAAAGGTTGGTCAATAACCAAATTTGGAAGGGGTTCCCAAAAATTTGGTTCCCTTAGATTATCCCCCTGAAGCAAATTTTTGGTAAAAAATGATTTTGCCCATGAAAGTGGCATCCATTGTTATGAAAAATATTTTGTTAGAGGATTGAAAATTTTGTAGCCTTTGCGATTTGCAGCATAGCCTAGAAAATACATTTTTCTATCCTAGGATCTAACTTTAATCCGATCTCTTAGGTATGTGAACAAAAGTTGTGCAGCCAAAAAATTTTAGTGGTAAATCCGAATTTATCCGAGATTCCGGATTTTTTTTTTTCAAACAGTCCAATGGTGTTGTGTGCTTTAAAACTCGTGTAAGCATCCTATTAATTAAATATATTGCAGTTAAAATTGCATCTCCCTCAAGTATTTTGGAACATTCATGTAGAACATTATGGCCCTAGCAACTTCAAGTAAATGATTATTTTTTCTTTCTGACACCCCATTTTGTTCTGGACTATCAGGGCAGGTCGATTGATGTAACACACTTTTTTGTTTTAAAAAAATATCTACATATTGATTGAAATACTCTGTTCCATTATCAGTTCGCAAAATGCTTATTTTTGTTTGAAATTGGTTTTCAATCAAATTGTAAAATTCTTTAAAAAAAATTTCGACCTCATTTTTTTCTTTCATCAAAAATACCCAACAGAGTCGAGTATGATCATCTGTAAAAGTTATAAATCATTTTTTTCTTGATGATGTAGTTACCTTGGAAGGTCCCGACACATCACTGTGAAATAAGTAGAAAGGTTTTGACTCAAAGTATGGTCTAGAAACATATGTTCTACATTGACTTTTTGCAAGAACACAACATTCACATTGAAAATCTAATGGAATCATTATTTTAAATAAATTTGGAAGCAAATATTTCATATATGAAAAACTAGGGTGGCCTAAACGACAATGCCAGACCATTATTCGTTCATGAACAGAAAGAGAACTAATAATACTAAGCCCTTGAACAATTTTATTACTAGGTAAGATATTCTTAAAATAACAACTACCATTAACCATTCTAGCACTGCCAATCTTCCTCCCCGAGCTCTGGTCCTGAAAAATACAATGAGAGTCACAAAAAATACACAACAGTTAGAGTCTTTGGATAATTTGCTGACTGATAAAAGATTGCAGGTAAGTTTAGGTACATAGAGAACAGAATTAAGGTCTATTTTCTCATAAATTTGGACCAAACCTTTTCCAACAACAGGTGAAAAACTCCCATCTGCAATCTTAACTTTTCTATTTTCAATACAAGGTGAGTATATTTTAAGCAAGTTCAATAAGTTGGCCATATGATTAGATGCTCCAGAATCAATTATCCATGGAGCAGAAATTCCAAAAACACAAGAAAAGGCATTTATTCTGTTATCCGTGTGTGCAAGGAGACACTAGGAGCACTAGACGATGGATTGGAATTTAACAGTGCTTGAAGCTGATCCAACTGCTCTTTGGTAATAGAGCTGGCATGTTGCAATAGTTGCACCATACACTTGGTTTCTCCTCCAGTTTACGCAAATTGACAGCACATTTGCGTATGTTTGGGGCTGTAAAAGTGAGGGCAAACCATCAACAACAGCAGTAGGTCCTTTCTTACCGGGCATAACATTCCTCCAACTCTCCTCCCTCCTAACTTCAGAGAAGATTTCGCCGAGAGGTGGCAGCGGCATCCTACCAATGATTCTCCCCCTTTCCTCGTCGAACTCGACATTGAGGCCTGCCAAAAACTTGAAAATACAGCCATTTTCCACTGTTTTATTGTGGTGTTGTCCATCTTCAATATTCTTCCACTCATGAGCGTCAAAGAGATCAAGGTCCTGCCCGAGTCTCTTCAAAGAGTTGAAATACTTGGTCACTGTTTTGTCTCCTTGTCGCAATTCACCAAGTTTGAGAGTCAACTCAAAATTTGGGAATGATTCCCTAAATCAGAATACATCTGATTTATATTTTCCCACAATTCACGA
Organism: Pogostemon cablin; assembly: GCA_023678885.1. NCBI lineage: Eukaryota > Viridiplantae > Streptophyta > Magnoliopsida > Lamiales > Lamiaceae > Pogostemon > Pogostemon cablin. Next base: position 20,244,203 of record CM042956.1, read on the forward strand.
GTCATAGGAAAACACATATAATTTGCACCAATCTCCTCTTCCATGGAGTTTACCAGCCACGTCATTACCATGGAATTTTCAGCGTCCCATGTAGCAAACATTGGATCGTCTTTCGATGGATTTTTCTTTTCACCTATTAGATATCCCATCTTTCCTCGGCCATAAATATATATTCTTACTGATTGGGACCAGCACAAGAAGTTATCGCCATTCAGTTTGATGGTGGTGATTTGGACAGGGTGTGAATCAGGGGTTGTTTTTGGTAGATCTCTGGTCACTGAGGACTGCGGATCTTTGGTCACTGAGGACTGCGGAATTGTGGTAGATTCGTTGGAAATTTCTAACATGGTTCTAGCTTAGGGTAAAGGTGCAGAAAAAAAAATAGGCAGAAAAGGGTTGGCTCTGGTACCAACTTGAAAGAGATAAATTGAGAGAATAATTTTCTCTTCTATTGAGATTGATTTTATAGTGATTTTACATAATAATTACAGCATAATTACAGCCCAATATCAGGACTAGAATCACTGATTTAGAGGGAAATAATAAAAGAACTTACTAAAAATTACATGACAACTAGTTAATATAATTTACAGCTCAATATACCCTATTTTCAACAGTCTCAACAACTTGATTCAACCAGTGAAGAAAGGCTGAAATGGGCTGAACATAATAACATTGTTTATAACTATTGCACTTATACAAAGCGCTTCGTTCAGGGACTCCCTCCAGAATGCACCACCACCGGAGGTATACGAGAGATAAGCTAGTTTGCCCTCCTGCATGTTTTGCAAGAATATTTAACGCTGAATTAGTTGTAAAATTACTAGTTTTTCACTGTATTGTATTGTGATAAAGCTTTAGATTGTTTGGTGCAGCCTAGTACACTTGTTTCTTGAAATAAAATGTGTTTGTTATTTATTCAGTATAACTTTATTTTATTCCCAAAGTTAGTTAAATCATTCATTACTTGTATCTACTTGCCAGAAAATCTAATATCGGAGTGAATAACTAACAAAAACAAATATGCATAGAATCATTTTCTCTAAACCCATGAAATTAATAATGAATTTGGAAACGAACATATGAAGTGTTGTTGTAAACTAGTTCTACAGTTGACAACATAAGTGGGCAGTATATAGCTACATTCTTCACAACCGACGAACCGCAGATATCTTTTCAGCAACTGATTTGATCTTTTTCATCCTTTCATCCACCAATTTTCTCAGTTGCTCCTCTTGGTTGGCCAGACTCTCGTCATCCTTTTCAATGCTGCTGCATTCACCGCCCCGGGACTTAAACATGGCAAACGACATATCCCCATCAAACTGAGTCGGGATATCAATTAGCTGCTTCCCAGCCCCACCTTCGGATTCTTTCCCCAACACATCAGCTTTCACACGGTTTGAAACAATAGCCTTGTAATTATCCATGCATTTCTCCTCGGTCGGGTCAAAACTAAGGTAGATTAGTATCTCCCAGCACTGAACAAACTGTCTCTTGTTAATTTTCAAACTTTTCCTAACTTCTACAACAATACTTGCCGGAGGTCTACATTGACATGGCTGGCTTTTCTTCAACAGATTTTCATGCTTTAATAAAGAGATAACAGGATCAAGTGCTTGATGGATAGGATCAAAAGCAAGCAATCGCTGCACATCAATGCAGGTTCTCACATGTTGGAGGGACTCCACTGGTTCTTCAATAGTTAGGTCATAAACATCATCAGAAATCGCTATATCGTTTAACAGTTTAACAAGAATACCACCATAACCCTTCCGTTGGTAAGGAGGTATAATCAATATCTGCAATCAAACAAATTAACAATATCTTAATTTTTAATCAAAAGGATATAAGTTCAATTAGACACATAAATCATCTTAGGGCTCATTTAGTTTCAGAGACATGATTGATAAGACTAATTGGTTACAATAGAATGGCGATATTAATGGATTGCCGAATTTGAATAGAGTTGGATTGAAGTTCAGCGATGCAAGATTAAAGTATTTGATATGGAATGAGGAATATTATGGTTTAAATCCACATGAGCCAAATTAATTAATTATCAAACCAAAATGGGCGACACCGCGACAAATTTCACTATTTCAGTTTAGGCAGGTCATTTAGCGCCAATCACCATATGAAGGATGACGAGTGATAGCAACTTATCATATATTCATGTCCGTTATTATTAAATTAACTAAGCCCTAAGAGGTGACAATCTATCTAGGTTTAAAACCAATAAACACATTCACACCTGACCAAGTCGCAGCCGTGAGCTATCAGGGTATCGGTGAAAACGATAAACAGCGGCAAAACCAAGCAACTTAATGCAATGATCTTGCTGACCTTTCTGCACTAATATATAGATTTCCCAGCTTGGATCAGTAACATCGATTGGATTGCTACCTGTAACATCAGAAATACTAGTCTGCATCATTACATTTCATTTTCATAACCAAAATACAAAATAGATTTACCATCCACTAAAAGAAGAACAAGTGGCACCAATCGGCAGTAGAAGTGCCCCACCCCAGCATTACTAACCCGAAAAACCTGCAATAATGCAGCAGAAATACAAAATAAACAACATTAAGCATGAAACATAGTAGTAGCACATAAATAACTGGTAAATGCACTGCATGCACTGCCACACTGGAGATGTAAAAGTTAACAAAAATCTTAAATTAATTGATATACAAAGAAATTAAATTTGATGAAAAAAATCAAAGTATTTTAATATATTAGATGGGAGTGGATTGTAATTTAATCTTAGCGAATTTTTAATAGAAAGCACGATGTGTGAAACTAATTTTTTTATTTTTTTATATTTTAATGAGGGCATTGCTTTCATTCATAGAGAACAAGGATGAAACTACCTCAATATCAGCAGCCACTTCTTTTAGTTGACAGTCAGTGTTGCCACTACAACCATTAGAAGTATATTTTAGCAAGCCTTCTGCACCGGAGACAACAGTTCTGGGTGCAAGGAGTTAAAAATACCAAAGTAAGAACCATAGGCAGCATCTTACATTAAATCACGTAAAATAATGAACTGGCATACTTTACATAGTTGCATTCGGTTGAAAACATTTGAAGAAAGTCATCTTTCGTCTCGACAAGATTCTCCGCAAAAATATTCTGCAATATTTTTTAGAAAACAATTAATTTTTCATATGAGATTCAGAATAAAGATCAAGAGAGTTTTCATAGTTTTAAAGCCAAAATATACCTGAAGAGAAGATTTCAGATCTGTTATTCCCTTGCCTCCCTATAGTGTTACAAAATAGTAAATACAACATGTTCATACAAACATAAACGTAAAGCAAAGACTTTAATATTGTAAGAGAGTATCAAATAAGATCATTCCCTGCAAATCCAGAAGTGTTCTTAAAGGTTTAATCACTAATAACTCCTTATAAATTTATAACGTTGCATTAAAACTATAATCCATCTTGGAATAAAAACTCAATTAACAGCTATGGTCTGGGTGTCTGCACTAAGTTGGCGGTGCTGATGGCTAATTATTTACAAATAACCATATGATTTAGTGCAAAGTATTGATTGCCTGTGTTCATATATCACCAAGTTAAAATTTTCTAAAATAGTAAAGAGGATCTGGCTAGTTGCTATACCGTTTTGCATGAAAATGAACAGGAGAATATAGATAGTTAAAATGAATCCAAAAGATACTATTAGTATAAAACAACAATGTAAAGCTTTTCAAAGTATATATATTTGTAAAAAAAAAAAAAGCTTAAGCAAAAGAAGAAGAAGGATACAAATACATCAAATGAGACTATTTACAGTTTTCAATTTGACCAGTGAAGAAATACAATTCATTTACACAAATCCTGAACTCAGGGAAATTTTTAATGGCATCCAACAAATCTCTGAATAGATAAAAGCTACAACAGGCCACCAGCTAAAGCAGAATTATTACTTGGTCTCACAATACATACTGACCAACCTACAAATTATAAAGCACCTTAAAGAAAGTAAACGCTTACATCTGATGAGCTCTCAAATGAAATATCAGCATATGCATGGAAGGATATACTGCTGAGCCAAACAGTGATCTGCAAATACAAGACCAGATAGATGAGATGCAGATGAAAGGGAAATAAAATATTAATAAGATAAAAAGAGATTTCAAGAAATGGTAGGTCTATTCACTACATAATTAACCATTACCACAAAATCAAGTCCTTGAGACAAAATACCAAAATTGATAAGTTCCACGTTATCACTTCTCCAGTTTTACCCCTTGATCAGCATTTATTTTACTAACATTGGAAAGCCAGGGTTGAAAGACTCACCAAAATGAACTGAATCAGCATATACCTAATACCAACCGTTCCCAAAAAAAAAAAAAAAAACTACATATGTGGAAATTGAGTACAAATTATTTACTCAATCATGCACTTATTATTCAGACTATCATGTGTCTGCTAGGTAGCATGCAACAGCCAACTGGAGACGCAGAGACGGTATTCAAAAACTCAAGCAGGAATTTAAAAACTAGATTCTTTATTCACCAACAGTCACCGAAAGTAACACATGCAGAAGACGCAGCTGATAAGATAAATAGATCTGTAGAACTCTACCTTCAGGCCCTGGTAACCATATATTTTCCCATCATCTTCAAAAAAGGTGTTAAGGTCAACTGGTTCGAGTTGGAAACTATTGACAGACTCCACTTCATCCTTGCTAGACACTGTGTGAACACTTTATTAGATTAATTGGGAAAACAGAAATATGTACATACTTGATAAAATAAATAATAAACTAGGGGCTTACTTCAATTAGCATGTTGCCTACTTTCAGATAAATAAAATATAAAATATAAATTAATTTTCACATTGGCATTATTGTCAAAATAAAGTTTTTGGGAAGTATTCTTCATGACTAAAATCCCTCAACTAATGCAAAACTGCCCTGAATCGACTAAATCAACTCTATATTCTGCATATTGGCCACCAAAGTTTTTCCTAGACGCAACTTAATCAATGAATTTTTTCAGTCTTAGGCCACTATACCCCCAAAAAAAATTGCAATTTCTGCACATTCTACCCACTAAAAAGATAACCACCACTGGAATATTTGGAAATGATCTCTTTACATGAGTACACAGTCCTTTAATTACGCAAAGTTCAGTGGGTAAGTTGAAACAAAAAAATAAAAATAAAAATGGTGGGCAATTTAGAAGAAGATGCATTATATAGTACAATTCACCATGTAAATCCCAAATATTGGATGAGTAGATTGTAATTTAGAGAAGTAAGTAAGGTGAGCAATTTCCAAAAACATGCATAATTTGTTGGGTAGTGACATATATGCGAAGCTGTCATTCTACCAAAGAGTATATTTACAAAAACATAAATGTGTTTCATTCACATTTTTTTTTCTCAAAATTTATAATTCTAACTACTGATTATTCAACTTTCTTCAAAATAACATATATCAACAGTAATGAGCAATTAAATAAGGAATAAGTACCCAAGAAAATTTTGATGCACTCATTTGCTTCAATTCCCGCATCTGCGCAGAAAAAAGGGGGAAGTAAAATGAAATCCGAATCCACTTCTTATGACCGAAAAACTGTGTGCAAAAGAAGATGACCAAGAGAAGAGTTACCGATTTTGGAGAAGCCGGCTCGGCGTCGTTTCTTGTTTTCCGATATGGGATCGGAGGAGGAGTGGTGCTTCGTTCCCATTTTCAGAAATTAGGGTTCTGCAGAGAGGCGGGAAGTGAAATGGTGTGTGTTTGGGCTAATTAAGTAGAAAAGTGAGCGGCTACTGGAAGAAGAAATACGCAGAAAAGTGATAATATTTAAAGGGAGCTTTATTTGCACCCAAAAATACTAAAGTACCCCATAACTAAAATATCTTTAATTAAAAAATTATAAATAACCCTAAAAAAGTTATATAATTATGTTCGCTAGTTATAAGCGAACAATACGATGATCTTTATGTTTCCGATGATCAGTGGTTAAGTTTGATGGTAGCAAAAAATTCATCATGGCTAGTGTTATCATTCTTTAACCAAATGCGAATGAAGAGACTGTAGATGAAGACAGGTATCCACTCTAAATGTCATGTATGTGGCAATCACTTTCCAACTCCTCAATTTCCAGCAAGAAAATCGAAATACCTGTGCAGGTGCCAACGCCATTAGCCAAATAGAAAAGGAAGCTTAGACGTAGAATAGATACGTGGATCGTATCTACATAATAGTCAAGGCAATTTTTTTAGTTATGTGTCAAACAAACAATACACCGATTTTATCGTTGATTGAAGCATATGATTGAATGGGCAGCAAATTAATTTTCTCATGTTATCCGATTTGGTGATTCTACGCGAGTGCAAGGCCGACAACATTCGCTACACCATGGCCAATACCCCAAAGTAAACCACAATTAGTTTGAAAGCCGTTGTTGTCGTCCTTCCCATCTACGAAAATTTTCTTAAAATCGGTCAACAAATGCTCTCATGAAAGCTATGCGAATGAAATTTTTTCTCGGTTATACTAACCGAACAGAGTCATTAGTTATGGGGTACGTTTAGTAATTTTGAGGTGTAAATAGACGTCCCCTTTTCCAAATTTGAAACCAACCTAAACCCTAGAATTCATGTCAATTTCAGAATGAAGAAGTGAAATGACAAAAACAAAAATACATGGTACTTACTTGACATTGACGAAGCCTTGTCGGTGGATAGAAGGTGTTCTTCCTTCTCCTTTCTCTTCTGAAGAGTCGCAGCAGATTCGGCAGAACACACCAGTTGTCGTTCCCTTTTCAAACGTTTACTTTTCTTTTCTTTTTTTTATTTTTTAATTTTGTGATTAATTAGATTTTCTTTAATTTGGGTATAGTTAATTAAAAGGGTAAAGTTGTCTTTGTATGAAGTGTATTTAGTAATTTAAATATGTAAGTTTTAGCTTTAGTGGGGTACGTTTAGTATTTGGGATTCATCTAACAATTTTGAGTGCGAATAGTCGTCTCTTAATTAAATTATAGTCTTATATATAATAATAATAATAATAATAATAATAATAATAATAATAATAATAATAATAATAATAATAATAATAATAATAATAATAATAATAATAATAATAATATTTGTAAATTTATGTGAAGTGAATTAGTTGATTGAAAAAAAAAATGTAAGACCGCGCAAATTGCTTTCCACTGTAGCTAATTCCTCTTTGATTGAATTAGTGTAGCTTTTAGTATTATTATATTTCCATAGCTATAATAAGACCATCTAATTTAAAGGAAAATTAAAAAAATAAAAAATTCTTGGATATAAAGAAAAAGTTACTATTAATCTTTATAATAAGACAATGTTTACTATCTTTAAATGGCGCAAAGATTGGTGATCTCAAAGAGCTCTACAAGATACGCATATGTCGCCTTCTGAAGCGCAGCCACGGCAGAGCTCTGAAACCTCAGATCTGGTTTGAAGTTTTTGAGCAATCTCCCGAACAAGTCTCTGGAAAAGCAACTAGTGGATCAGAAGCTCCGTCGACTTCTGGTACTTACGGATTTTTCGAAGGGCGACGATACCGGTGATTTTTTCAAATTTTATGTGGTAATCACTGAAAATTTAATTCATTTTTTCAAAGTTTATGTGGTAATCATTGAAAATTTTTCTATTTTCAGAGCCGATGATACAAGTTCTTCTCCTACCCAAGTTCTCAAATTATGTTTTGTCTTTCAATATAATTCGCTGATGTATTCGAAAGATTCGGTGTATTTGGATTGAGTCAATTTAAATTCAATGGATTTGAAAATGAACGGATTTTAAATCAATTCATTTGAATTCTACTATTTGGATAAATTATGAATTTTTAAAGGATTTCAAATCCATAACTTAAAAATTATTTTTAAAATAAAATTTTATATATGATAAATAAAAATAATAAAATTTATTATATTAATATTAAAATTTAAAATTTTATTAAAAATAATATTTTTTTGGAACTCTACCACCCAGCTGTACTCCTACCTATCCCCACTCCAAAAAAAATTTAATAAAATTTTAAATTTTAATATTTAAATAATAAAAATATTACCACTCAATTTCTACCCTTACCCACCCCAAACCCCCGCCACCACTCCCAACCCCAACACTCCTAAACCCCCCACCCACCCACCCACCCTAACCCCAAACCCCCCGCCACCCCCTCCAAATTTTTTTAACTTTAAATTTTAATATCTAAATAATAAAATATTACTCTATCCACCCACCCACAACTCAACTCCCCCCATACCCGTCAATTTTTTTTAAAATTTAAATTTTAATATTTAAATAATAAAAATATTACCACCACCCCCTACCACTACTCACACCCCGATTGATAGGCTGGATGGTATTATTTTTATTATTTAAATATTAAAATCTAAATTTTAAAAAAAAAATTGGGAGGGGAGGGTGGTGGCAGGGGGTGGATGGGTGGGTTGGTGGGTGGATAGGAGGGTAGGGTTGGGTGGTAATATTTTTATTATTTAAATAATAAAATCTAAAATCTAAAATTTTATTTTAAAAAAGTTTTTGGAGGGTGGGGTGATGAGAGTGTAAATTCACGTAATTTGAGCGTTGATTCTTGTGATAATGATATATGATTTGATTTTAAGTCGAGATAAATCAAGATATGTAGTGGAAAGTCACGAATCAGGTGCGTGTGAGGCCGTTTGAGCGGAAAAGGATTTTAACACCTGGTTCGACCAAGAGGAGAGGTTGTTCGACCACCGGTACTGGTCGAACCAAGCGTCTGGAAGCAGTTTCAGAGGGGTTCGACAACGATGAAGTGGTTCTACTAGGCGTAATGGTCGAACCAAAAGCCTGAAGATTTGCAAAACATGGTTCGACCACGAAGCTTCTGGTTCGACCAAGGGTTCGAGTCGAACCAGCTTCCTGCTAGTTCATTACAGGCCGGTTTGACCAGCCATGAGTGGTTCGACCACTTGCTTTGGTCGAACCAATGCGCGAGAAGATTTTGAATCCGTATTTTTACACCTTCAGTACGTGTTTTCGCTCAAAAAGTCCATCCAAGGTCTATAAGGAGAGTTTATAAGTATAAAAGGAAGCCCTACGCAGCTGAGACAGACACGATTCACCACCTTCATTCTACACAACATCTAAAACCCTATCATCATCTACGGAGCTGTGGCAAGAGATTAGTTTGTCGAATCAAGTGATGATTCAAGACGGAGAGAGACGCGACGGCGCTCGCATCTAAGGTTTACTTCGCATCTTAATTTATCTTGTAATTTTCAAGACTATGGGTAAGATCTATCCAACCACCATGATTATTCTTCGATCAATCATGGGCTAGAACCGTTTCGGTAGTTCTAGGATTTATGAAGGTTTTATGAGTTAATTGAACTTTCGGGTATATACTCTGTACAACACTACTTGTGGTTTATTTTATGTAAGACTATTCCTTTTTAATTCATACTCAGATTTATTTTGTGCATCATTAATTGTTATGTAGAGTCTGAATACATATCTTGATTATTGATTGAGTGCGTTCATTGCTGAGCAGGATTACATGTTATGATTCCAAGTGAGGGGACTCTAAAGTCTCATTAGAACTATCTTATATAAATACTTGTTAATTGAAATTTATTCAGGTTAGTAAGTAGAACAAAGAGAATAACTTCGTAGCACCTATAGAGGGAGATCCTATCGGGTTAGAATACTTAGTGCATGGGAAATAATTGATACTGATAGTACCTAGAAAGGGGGGTGAATTATATCTCTTGCTCCAAGGATATTCACATGTGTCACACGCTTATTTACTTGTGTCTATAGAGTAGATTTGCATGGTTTAGTGATGCGTCCATACTCCACAAAGCAGAGTCGGACATTGATACATGGAAGGGAAATTAATAAGTAAAATTGGATGACCCGAAAGACTACCTAATTTCTCACTTATTCAATTTCGCTTAATCTCTACCGCTTGTTTATTTTAATTGTTATTTTTAATTATTTGTTTATTGGTTACTTAATTCATCACAACTATATTGTCAACCTAGTCTTAATAAGTTAGATAATAATTAAATTATTAATAATAAGTCCTTTGGGTTCGATAATCACTTGGTCGCTTATTAAAGCTACAATAGCATCCTTCACACTTGGGGATTAATATTGTGTGTTGAGAAAACGCTCATCAAGATTTTGGCAGCGTTGCCGGAGATTGCAGGTGGATAGAGCAAAGGTGGTGGCGATTGAGAAGCTTCCACCACCTACTAATGAGAAGGGAGTGCGGTCCTTCCTCGAACACGCAGGATTTTATAGGAGATTTATTAAAGACCTCTCAAAATACTCCAAGCCGTTGTCTCGCTTACTTGAAAATGATGTTTTTTTTCTTTTTGATGATGAATGCTTAACAGCTTTTCAGGTTTTGAAAGAGGCACTTATTACTGCACCTATCTTAATCACACCGAATTGGACTCAGTTGTTTGTACTTATGTGTAATGCAAGTGATTTAGCACTTGGAGTGGTGCTTGGGCAGATGAGAGAGAAGAAATTCTGCGCCATCTACTATGCGAGCAAGACTTTTGATGCAGCACAAAAGAACTGCACTGTCACTGAAAAGGAGTTTCTAGTTGTTGTGTATGCATTCAATAAGTTCCGACAGTATTTGATTGGCATGAAGACTATTGTGTACACGGATCATACTGCGATCCGGTACTTAATGGAGAAAAAAAAAGCGAAGCCAAGGATCATTAGATGGGTCCTTCTTCTACAGAAGTTTGATATGGAGATCCAGGATAAGAAAGGTACGGAGAATGTGTTGGTGGATCACCTATCAAGGTTAGAGACAAAAGAACATTGTGATGATTCTTTCGAATACATAGAGGAGATGTTCCCTGATGAGAAGATTATGGCGGTGTTTGCTGAAGGAGCTGAGAGGGCTGGTGTAGTAGCTACTCAAGGAATGGATCCATGGTATGCGGATTATGTCAATTAAATTACCGTAGGAGAAATTTCAAGAGATCTCAACAGGTATCAACTTGCGAAGTTTAAGAGGGATGTTGAGACTTTCATATGGTATGATCTATTTGTCCACAAGATTTGTACAAATTCTATCATCCGTATGTGTGTGCCCGAGATAGAGATGGAGAGTGTTCTTGATTTTTTCCATACACAACCTAAGGGAGGCACTTCGGAGTCCAAAAGATTGCAGCTAAAATACTTCAATTTGCTCTTTATCGGCCTATGTTGTTTAAAGATTGTGAATCCTATGTAGAGACATACGATAGATGTCAAAGGATGGGAAACATAAATAGAAGAGATGAGATGCCACTTCAACTGATCATTATTATTGAAATCTTCGATGAATGGGGAATCGATTTTATGGGGCCGTTTTTCCCATCTAATGGATTTCTCTACATTCTTCTAGCAGTGGATTATATTTCTAAGTGGGTAGAAGCCATTCTTACTAGCATGAATGATTCAAAGACTGTGTTGTCTTTCCTAAAGAAACATATCTTTGCCCGCTTTGGAGTTCCTAGAGCACTTGTAATTGATGGAGGTTCCCACTTCGTCAACAAGCTTTTTGAAAAGATTCTCAAGGAATATGGTGTTAAGCATAGGATTACTACACCCTATCATCCTCAAGCTAATGGGCAAGTTGAAGTCTCTAACAGACAAGTGAAATAAATTTTGGAGAAGGTAGTCAGAACTAATAGGAAGGATTGGGCTATGAAGCTCGATGATGTTTTGTGGGGGTTCTGAACTACATACAAGACTGTGCTTAACATGTCTCCTTATCAAATTGTCTATGGGAAGTCATGCCACTTACCTGTAGAGATTCAGCATAAGATTTTTTGGGCATTGAGAAGTTTGAACTTGTATCTTAAGGATCAAAAGGAGTTGAGGTTGACTCAAATCAATCATCTAGACGAGTTCAGAAATCATGCTTACAAGAATTCGGTGATCTACAAGGAAAGAATGAAGAAATGGCATGATTCGAATATCACTTACAAGGAATTCAAGCAAGGTGATGAGGTATTACTCTTTAATTCTCGTTTGAAGCTCTTTGTAGAAAAATTAAAATCGAAGTAGACGGGACCGTTCATTATCCATAGAGCCTACGGAGGGGGGAGTTTTGAGATCATGGACAAGGACGAAGATATGATAGCGGCGAATGGGCATCGATTGAAGCATTATAAGTCATCGGATGATGCTTGCATTGTCTTTGAGGATACCTTACATTGATATGGTATTGTCGTGACTCTCCAAAGTTAAACATGAGCACCTGTTGGGGGCTTTCCTTCCTGTTTTATCGCTTTATTCCATTAGTGTGAGTACGAAATTTTTATATTTGACGTGCTTACTTATCGAAAATTACATCTCTTTGCAAACTTAGTACGACTATAGTTTCTACTAAGTTTTAGGGTGTGTGATGTACTTATGTCATCGTAGCACCGAGAGTATAATCTTTTCTTTGTAGCGTTTGTTAGGGGAGTTGATTTTTTGTGGTATATTAATACTTTAATCGGTGTTGATGTGTCGATTTTTTTCCAATTTGCCTAATGTTCAGTGGTATTTTATTTGTTGAGTCATATGCGGATTATATGTACAATTATTATTGAGTCTTAATGGTGGTTCTCTAGTTATAGTATTGCTCTGTTTTGGTACCTAATGATCGTTTTTGAGATTGAAGTGTGCAAGGGATGAAGAAGATTGAGTTTGAAGGAGCAGGAGGCTGGTTCGACCAATGGTGTAGGTCAAACCAAACAGTTCGAGTCAAACCGCTAATCAGAGAAAAATTTACAGGCCAATTCGACCAAGAGTGATACAGTTCGACCAAGGGTTCGAGTCGAACCAGCCACCTGAAAGTTTGTTACAGGCTGGTTCGACCTCGAGATGGTGGTTCGACCAATGATTCTAGTCAAACCAAAGTGCTAAAGTTGTTCAGAAGCATTATTCGACCACGACGAGGTGGTTCGACCACTTGGTTTGAGTCGAACTGCACAGGTAAGTCATGTTTAAGTATGATTTTCGCTCCCGTTCTGTACATTCTTCACACCATCCTCGCTCGAATCCTCTTCGAACCAAAAACCCTCTCTTCTAAACTTTGATTTTACTCCATTCTACTCCGATTAAACCACTTTCCACCCTTCCCACAATCTAATTCTCACGGATTTGGAGCATTTTAGTTGCAAAATTAGGGTTTTCCCTCCAATTTGGGAATTTTCATACTTTGTTCATACTAAGCCATGGCTAGATCGAAAGGTATGTTCTCTTGACTCTATTACCTTAGGATTGAAGTTCTATTGGTTGATTTTTAGTGGGTTGATTGAACTCGTTTTTATATGGATACATGGTGTAATTTGAATTTTTGTTTGAAATCTCATATGAACAAGTGATGGGTCCAATTTTAATTGTTGATTTGTTGTTAGACCTTGATGTTTACGTGAAGTTGATGAGTAATGTGAGTGGTGAAGTGAATTTTGAGTTGAATTTGATAAATGCATGCTTAAGAAAGTGAAGGGATGATGCAATTGTTTAAAAATTCTTGTTGAGGAGTTGAACTTGAAGTGAAATTGGTTAGCATGTGTATGATTCATTGTTAAATTTTATGAACACATGGAGATTGGGAGCATGATTATTTGGAATTGATTATACATGTATAACTTGAAGTCTTGAGTAGAGTTTTATGTGTAGTTGGTTTTGAACAAGGATTGGTTGCTTTCTTGCAATTGTTTAGTATTGAAGTGTTGTTTTGTAGGAAAAGGAAAGGCAATTGAGATCCGCTTCAAGAAGAGTGAGGATAGGCAGCCTCTTGAAGACGAGGTCACAAAGAAATTACGCCTTAAGGAGAGGCTACCTAGGAATTTCCACATACGGATGGAGAATTGGGAGAAGATAAAGGAACAATGGGGTGCTATGTCCGATAAGATCACTCGAACGAGGTACCAAGATGATATGGTAATGATTACAGTGAACATCCGTGATGATATTATGTGGATGTTTGATCAAGTGGGCATCCGTCATTTTATGGAATTGAAGAAGCCGACGTACTTTCATGTGACTGCGGAGGTTTTGTTCTCGATCATGGTTAAGAAGGGTTCTAGTTCTCTTCCTTATGAGTGCACGTTTCAGCTGTGAGGCGAAATGAGAACGTGGATGGCTAAGGATTTTAATATTCTGCTTGGAACCCCGAGGGGGATTTCTAGGCACGAGAACGGATACTTTAGGCCGAATAATTTTTGGAGATCGATTTCAGGGAGGACATGGATTTTAAGGCGAAGGAAGCTCGTCTTTCTTTGATTCGCAACCCCGTGGTTCGATACATGGATAGAATTTTGGAAAACACACTGTTTACCCGATCTGAAGGGAGTTGCGTCTCGAGGGAAGAGTTGTATGCTCTATGGTGTATGATGAATGGAGTGCAATTTAATGTGGGCTCATATTTGATTCAACAGCCTTACAGATTCAGGAATTCCACTTTTCAAAGAGTGAATATAGGAGGATTGCTTACTCATGTGGCTGAGTCGTACCACATGGACTTCATTGGGATTACACCTATCTTGGAGGATCCGAACCTAGTCATGAGTGCGTATGTTAAAGCTGATTTGCTTATCATCGAGATGGAGATTGGCTTTACACTAGATGTTCTAAACCCTTTTCTTTCATGTTTCCATATAATGTGAGGGCTTTGACTACGATCCGGAATGATGATAATCGGTTGATGAACACTCTGGCGTACGAGGCTATGTCGATAACGTGCTTGAGGAGAGGTGATTGGAGGACTGTGGCTTAATGTATGCTGCCGAAATGTATCAAGAGCTGCAAAGGATTGTAGATGAAGGGCAGTAACGGCAGCTAGAGCCGCAGCAGCATCAGCACGAAGAGCACGGTGATGAGCATGTTGAGATGCCTAGAGAGGAGCCGATCCATCCTGGGATAAATATTCCGTAGCAGTATGATATGCCACCACCGCCATATCCAGCACAGCCACAGCAGCAACATTGGAGCGGCCCTGACGAGTATTATAGGGAGCAGTTCCAATTGATGAATGAGCATCTCGTCAACTTGAACAACAATCAGAAGGAGACAAACCATTAATTGGGCCTGCTGACGACAAGTTATGTCGCGCTCGATATGCGTTACAACGCGCTGCATGCTAACTATGTGGTGATGGATCAGAAATTAGGGGATTTGAATGATAATTATGAAGCATTGGATGGAAAGGTGGCGCCGAGATGATGATGATGATGCTCCGGAGGAGTAGAGGGCGCCAGGTTTTCATCTTATCTGCTTAATCTCATCCCCCTTCTCTTTTTCTCTCCGGATGGGTATTTGGTGGTGTGAGTGGCATGTACTTTTATTTGATATTGATAATGATGTTGGATTGATGGTGATACTCAATTGGATTGATATGATGGGTTCTTTGCTAAGTATGTTGCATTCGTATTTTGCATATGTTGATTTTGTTGATGAGAAGTATGTATAACTTGTTAAATATGTGAAGTTCATTGTGGAATTGATCTTGATTATGTGCTATGAGGAGTGCTTAGGAATCTATTTACCCATGTGAGAATTTGAGCCTTATGAAATCATGCTACATCCATGCGATAGTTTATTCTTGTGAGAATCGTTCATATGACTGTATTCTAGAACTTGACTTGGAGTCTTGTGTGAGACTTATGATTGATTAGTTATTATGACATGATTTTAGGCCATTATTGTTTATTTGAGTCACTTTGCTAAATTTTACCTTCCCTTATATTGTATAAATCATTGGAAGCCCTGTTGAACCTTTAAAAGTCTTTGTCAAGCCTTAATAAAAAGCTTTATTTATCCTTTACTTGAGCATTGTTGAATACCCTAATCATTAGTAGAGAGTTGAGGTGAATATATGCTAGCTTGAATGTGAAAAAAAAAGGAATAAAAATTTGGTTGAGCGATATGAAGAAAAGAAAAAAATATGGTTGAATCTTGTTAGGGGTAGTGCCTGAAACCGGTACCCCGACTGTTTAGAAGGGTAGTGACCGAAATTGATACCCTTATACTTTGATGAATGAAGATGTTGATGCCAAGGAAAATAAGGAGAAAGATGAATCGCAAAGATCATGAGAATAAGATGGAGAAAAAGAAGTTGTTTGATGAAATGCAAAACCCCAAGGTTATTCTCTACTAGTGAGTTAGTCACTGAATCTATATTTTCCTATCTTTACCAAAGAGCCAATACTACAACCCAAAAACAAGTCCTTTGTGATCTTAGTAATGAAATGATTATAAGTTGATTTTTAAGACCCTTGCCAAGCTTATGGTTACGCGGAAATATGAATTGAGTATGAGCTTATATATAAACATGTTTAAGTGTACTTTATACTTGAGAGCAAGAGTAAACACTTATCTTGTGAGTTAGATGACTGAGTACTCCGAAGCATATTATAATTGAGTATTTTTTGCATTAATAAAATGTATGATGCGAGTGGTATTTGTTTTAAATTGATAGAATTGCATGTGTAGAAATGTATTGTACTTAACTAGATGGACTTATGAATTTTACACTTGCTCTTATGGTTTTGATTTCGTTGCCTCGGAACGAGCAACATGTAAATTTGGGAGTTTGATGAGAGTGTAAATTCACATAATTTGAGTGCTGATTCTTATGATAATGATGTATGATTTGATCTTAAGTCGAGATAAATTAAGATATGTAGTGGAAATTAACGAATCAGGTGCGTATGAGGCCATTTGAGAGGATTCTCGAAGGAAAACATGACAGAAGTGCTCGGAACCAAAAAAGGGGTATTTTAACACCTAGTTCAACCAAGAGGGGAGGTGGTTCGACCACCGATGCTGGTCGAACCAAGCATCAGGAAGCTTTTTTAGAGGGGTTCAACCACGATGAAATGATTCGACTAGATGTAATGGTCGAACCAAAAGCCTGAAGATTTGCAAAATATGGTTCGACCACGAAGCTTCTGGTTCGACCTAGGGTTCAAGTCAAACCAGCTTCCTGCTAGTTCATTACAGGCCAGTTCTTCTAGGCCATGAGTGGTTCGACCACTGGCCTTGGTCGAACCAATGCCCGAGAAGATTTCGGATCAGTATTTTTACACCTTCAGTACGTGTTTTTCCTCAAAAAGTCCATCAAAGGTCCATAAGGAGAGTTTACAAGTATAAAAAAAAAGCCCTACGCAGCTGAGACAGACACGATTCACCACCTTCATTCCACACAACATCTGAAACCCTATCATCATCCACAGAGTTGTAGAGAGAGATTCGTCTGTCGAATCAAGTGAGAACCAAGTGAAGATTCAAGACGGGGAGAGACGCGACGGCGCCCGCATCTAGGGTTTACTTCGCATCTTAATTTATCTTGTAATTTTTAAGACTATGGGTAAGATCTATCCAACCACCATGATTGTTCATGGGCTTGAACCGCTTCGATAGTTTTAGAGTTTATGAAGATTTTATGAGTTTATTGAACTTCCGTGTATATACTTCGTACAACACTACTTGTGGTTTATTTTGTATAAGACTATTCCTTTTTAATTCATACTCAGAGTTGTTTTGTGCATCATTAATTGTTATGTAGAGTCTGAATACATATCTTAATTATTGATTGAGTGCGTTCACTGCTGAGCAGGATTACGTGTTATGATTCTAAGTGAGGGGACTTCGAAGTTTCATTAGAACTATCTTATATAAATACTTATTAATTGAATCTTATTCGGGTCAATAAGTAGGACAAAAAGAATAACTACATAGTACCTATAGATGGAGATCATATCGGGTTAGAGTACTTAGTGCACGGGAAATAATTGATATTGATAGTACCTAGAAAGGGAGGTGAATTATATCTCTTGCTCCAAAGATATTCACACGTGTCACACGTTTATTTACTTGTACCTATAGAGTAGATTTGCATGGTTTAGTGATACGTCCATACTCTACAAGGCAGAGTCGGACATTGATACACGGAAGGAAAATTAATAAGTAAAACTGAATGGCCCGAAGGACTACCTAATTTCTCGCTTATTCACTTTCGTTTAATCTCTACCGCTTATTTATTTTAATTGCTATTTTTAATTATTTGTTTATTGGTTACTTAATTCATCACAACTATATTGACAATCTAGTCTTAATAAGTTAGATAATAATTAAATTAATAATAATACTTCCTTTGAGTTCGATAATCACTTGGTCGCTTATCAAAACTACAATATCATCCTTCACACTTGAGGATTAATATTGTGTGTTGAAAAAACCCTAGTCATGGGGGTGGTGGCAGGGGGTGGGGGTGGTTAGGGGGTAAGGTTGGGTGATAATATTTTTATTATTTAAATATTAAAATTTAAAATTTAAAAAAAATTTGCGGGTGGCCGGGGGATGAGGGGTGATAAGGGGTAAGGTTGGGTGGTAATATTTTTATTATTTAAATATTAAAATCTTAAGTTTTATAAAAAAAATTATTGGTGGCGGGAGATGGGGTAGGGGGTAGGGGTGCTAGAGTTTAAAATTAATATATATATATATATATATATATATTAATTTATTAATTTTATATACTATTTTTATATATTAATATATCAATTACACAACAATGGAAGAATTTCAAATGACACGATTTGAGAAAGGATTTGAAATCCATTAAAAAACAACTAAAAATTTTCAAAATCAAATCCATGATTTGAAATCCATTGATTTAAAATCTTGGATTTATAAATCCATTAATTTTAGGTGGCATCCAAACATGAAGAATGGATTTGAGGGAGGGATTTATAAATCCCTTCTCAAATCCTTTAATCCAAACACACCTTAGTATTTATATATTTATAACTAATGTTTGGAAACTTGATATTGAATATTAAGTTGTGTTTGGATTGAGTTATTTTTAATCAAATGTCTTTTAAATTTCTTGGATATTAAATCAATTCATTTGAATTTCACTGTTTGGAAAAATTAAGAATTTTTTAAAGGATTTTAAATCCATAATTCAAAATTTATTTTTAAAATAAAATTTTATACTCCCTCCATCCCATTTCAGATGGCACACTTTCTATTTTGGTTATCCCTCAAAAGTTTGCACTTTCCTAAAAAAACAAAAATTCAAACACAACACTCTTCCCCATATACTTAATTTACAAAAAAATCACCCCTATTTAACACATCTAACATACTTTAGCATTTAATCCCTCCGTCTCCTTTCAGATGACACATTTTTCATTTTGGGTTGTCCCACAAAGTTTACACATTCCAAAAAAAGCAAAAAGTAAAAAACAACCACCATTCCCCATACACTTTATTTACAAAAAAAATCATCTCTACCTAACAAATTTTATCATTTATTTATAACATAAAAATATCATTATATCCCTAAAAGTTATCACTTTCTTAATCTTGGAGCTGGAATTGGGGGTGCAATCTTTTGTGGGATGGAGGGAGTATTTATTACAAAAAAATATCATAATACCTTTAAAAGTTAACACTTTCTTAATCTCCGTGGCAGAAAGAGGGGTGCAAACTTTCCTGGGACGAAAGGAGTATATGATAAATAAAAATAATAAAATTTTATTATATTAAATATTAAAATCTAAAATTTTATTAAAAATAAATTTTTTTGGGGGAATTCTACCACCCCCTACCCACCTCCTACCCAAACCCCCCACCCCACTCCACTCCACCTCCCTAATTTTTTTTATTTTATAAAATTTAATTATTTAATATTTAAATAATAAAAATATTATCATCCAACCCTACCCCTACCCACCCCGCCACCCACGCTCAATCCCCCATTTTTTAATTTTAAATTTTAATATTTAAATAATAAAAATATTACCACCCAAACCCTACACATTATTCCATCCACCCACCCCCTCCCCCGCCCACCAGCTTTTTTTTTAAATTTAAATTTTAATATTTAAATAATAAAAATATTATCACTCATCCATACCCCCTATCCACCCACCCCTATCTCCCTGCAACTATCCCCACCCCGATGGAGTAGGCAGGATGATAATATTTTTATTATTAAAATATTAAAATCTTTATTTTAAAAAACAATTGGGGGGAGGATGGTGGCATGAGATGGATGGGTGGGCGGGAGGGATTAGGGCTGAGTGATAATATTTTTATTTTTTAAAATATTAAAATCTAAATTTTTTTTTAAAAAAATTAGCGGTGGGTGGGGGTGGGGGTGGGTGGATAGGAGGTAGGGTAGGGTGGTAATATTTTTATTATTTAAATATTAAAATCTAAAGTTTTATAAAAAAAATATACAATTTTTATATATTAATATATCAATTACACAACGAAAGGATTTCAAATGATACGGTTTGAGTAAGGATTTGAAATCCATTTAAAAACAACTAAAATAATTCAAAATCAAATCCATGATTTGAAATTCATTGATTTAAAATATTGAATTTATAAATCCATTGATTTTAAGTGGCATCCAAACATAAAGGAGGAATTTGAGGAGGGATCTCCTCAAATCTTTCCATCCAAACACATTAGGGTCTAATACACATTCAACTTCTTTTTAGGGATGCAATGACATGACAGGTATATTCGTGCTATTTTTTCTTTGATACTGTAATTTTTTTCTTTTTTATTTTATTTTATTTAATCTTTATTTATTTTTTACAGGTGATGGAAAGTGATTAGTCATTTTGTAGTAGGGATGACCAATTAAAATAATTTATCGAACCACGGGAAGGTCGGCGCTAGAGCTTAAGTGAGATCATGTTTATCGCAATTTTATAGAGACGATTCATCAATGGGTAGTTTGATCAAACAAGAAATTAAATCAATCAAAACAAGCAAGCAAGCAATGATTAGCAAACAAGATAGATGGATGAAAAGTGGTTTTCCAAATTAAGTAAAAGTGAGATTAACAACAATTAAGAAGTGGAAATCCTATGATAAATGCATCGAATTCACATGAATTATGGATTGAAGACTAAGGGCCAACACTAAGATCACTTAAACTCCCTCTCAAGATGAATATGATATGGTTCTAAACATAGCTCAATGAGTTGGTTCTCATTCAAACATTTCCAACTAGGTACTAAGCTTGAAATGAGAGTTCCTTCACATGATTAATCAACCTCTCGATCAAACCAATCATATGTTCTATCAAAGGGTTCTAAACTCTAAAGGATTTCTCAATCTCTTTACAATTTATAATGCACATGAAGTGTTTAATGAAATGATTCACTCAATTATCCTAAGCACATAATCGATTTCTCAATCTAATCACATATTTAGAACAACTAAACACACAAATCATCAATACAAATCAAGCAATTAATAATCAATGATAGAAACCATAGATCCAATCAACATATGAATTCAAATACATAAATCCCAAAATTATCCAACAACTCTCATGTTGCTAATCTCACAAGGGAGATTAGTCTACCATATTCATAAAGAAATTAACATAGACAATTAAATCCTTACAAATCATGATAAAACTATGAGGTTTAATACAAAGATTGAATGGATCTATCTTCAATGGTGATCTCCTTCCCTTCTTTACACTTTCCTCTCTTCCTTGATCCTTTTCCATCACTTGGATGTAGAAATTGATGGTGGGATGATGGTAGATCCAAAGGATGAAGAATGGATGAAGATGATGGTGTGGAATGGAAGAAATAGTGTGTGAGGTGTGTGCAGGGCTGTGAATTTCGGATCTCCATCTAATGTTGAATTATTGGGTATTTATACCCCTTGGGAAGCTTCTAGAAGGTTCTGGAATTTTTAACGGCTTTTTACACAACACGAGTCGTGCTCTGCAACATGGCCACAAGGTGGCCGTGTTGGGTGAATTGATGTCGCTGCACGGCTAAGACTTACAGGGTCGTGTTACGCAACACGACTCGTGTGCTGCAACACGGCTCGTGTGCTGTAACACAGGCATAGGGTGGTCGTGTTGGATTAATTGATAATGGCACACGGCTACCTCTTACAGGACCGTGTTCTGTACACGGCCCGTGTTGGTGCATGCCCTTATTTTCTTCATTGTTTTAGCTCGTTCTCCCTCATTTCAACTCCGAATTGAGATCCGCTTTTTCCTACGTCTTCCTTATTATGTCTAGCATCCATTAAATACTGAAATCAAAGGTTTAAGCTCATTCACACACATTTTAATAAAATACAAAATACAACCAAATAACACATAAATACGGATAAAATAATACGAAAACGGATATAAAAAGGCACTAAAATTTAGGTGAAAATATCATTCATCAGAAAGCAATGAACAGTTTCATAGTCCCTATTATATCACATGATCAAATTTTGGTTTAATCTCAATTAATTGATTACATCTGTATTTCCCCACGTTTTTTATGCCTTTTTTCATTGACATCAGGAATTTTGTGTTTCTACAAGATTTCTATGCATATGTTAATTGGCCTATTTTTTGAGTTTTTTTAATGTATGAGATGCCTTGATTGTTTAATAAAGGTAGAGTTCACTTGTTTATTACAAGAGTAATTTATGTTAATGATTGGTCACTGGAAACAACATATTTCTATCTTATTACTAGTACTATTATTAAATCTTCTTTTACTATGGTACTTTTTTCGGTTCTCAATTGTAAGCCTCATGTTGTCAACATTTGCTTCTGAATCTCCGTTATTAGCTAAGAACTCAAGAACCTGTTAAGATGATATTGAGGTGCAATCTTATGTTGACTGCATACATTCGAGCACCTTAGAAACTAGGATGTGCTAAAGTTAACAGTTGAGATTGACTTTGACTAAATTTTTAGATTTATGTGTTATAACTATGTGGTATCCGAGGTTAACATAATCTTTTTAGTGATGAAAATCGCACCTGCTTTTGCTATATCATGCACTAAATCACCTAATTTAGGAACTTGAAAACCATGTTATTAGTAGATAGGGATTATATTTAGGAAGCTGATGGTTTATACATAATATAACGAACAAATAAATTATTATCGTTCATTTACCGAGCTTATTGAGATAAATGATTATGTTAAATGTAATATAATAATTTATATTATGTAATTATTGTGTACATTGTAGCATAATTTACTAGGCTGATGGTTTATGATTTTAATTTTGCATAGGTATTATTGAGTACATTGTAGCTTTATTTATAAGTTGACTTTATCACCTAAATTGATACTTTAGAATATTCTAACTTTTGGGATTGTTACTAGGCTCTACCGTAGGTGTTGCAACTACAGAAAATATATGATGGGAAATATGCAGAATTTCGTAATTTACCCTAAAACTATTTCAAAACCTAGAGTTTCTTGAATCATATATTAGATAGGGAATGTTGGTTCTCTCTTGCCAAAGGGTTCTCCCATTCAATGCTTTTTGTTAATTGTATTCTTTCTTGCAGTTGTCAACTTAACTCTCATTGATCTCTTGGATTTAATGAAAGTTGTTGAGAAGGTAAGTATTGTCCAAGACATTTTGATAGAAGGTTCGCACATGTGTTGAGAAGGTAAAAAGAAGTGCCTATTTTAACATCTAATAACCATATCTATTACTGTTATTGATTTTTCATTCCATTATATTGGAAATATTTCAGTTAGGTGAATTGTTGTTTGTCAGGCTTAATTTGCAAGAAAATGTATTTAGTAATTCAAGACAAGATGAAAAGAATTAGAACGTAAGAAAAATGACTTATACATTGTGAGTGATGAGTTCTAAATAAATGTATGTTGGAATCCCACTCTTGTTGATATTTATTTTACATTTTAGCATTTTGCTCAATTTAATATTCAAGGTTTGCAGAGTTCCTTAAGCTGTACATTTCTAAGAGTTATTTTGATTTCATTCTGACAATAAAAGATTATGACCCAACATATTTATTTTGAAAAGAAAAGACGATAGAATACATTTAACAAAGCAGGAAACTTTTTATGTAATAAAATGACGAACATATGCTTTCACTATTTATTAATTTTACTTTTTATTGGTTTTGATTTGGTAGATATATGGATATTGTTGGATTTATGTTAAGATTTGTCTTTTCTTGGGTTTATGTTTAATTATGCTTGACTAGTGAATCATAAAATTGATGAAGTTTAACAAAATTTTTGAAGCATTAATTGATTTTGAAGTCAGTACTTATCAACCAGTGATAATCATAATCTATTCTCTTATTATGATTGCCGCATGTAATGGATAGACTATGTTAGTTGTGAATATCATTGTTATTTTTACTCTATACTAACATTTTGTTTGGTCGCCATTTCTCCTTTAAATTACATTTCTACCTCCTAATAGAACTTCACTTACAGTGTCATGTAAACAGAGGTTTCACACGATAAAACTCTTAATAATTAATAAATTCAACGAGTATCAAATTAGTGGTCTGTATCCAAAATCGTTCTTTTGTACTCGCTGTCCTTTATAAAAAAAATTCTCAATAAGAAATAATCATTCATTTTAAATTCTTTGAATTTACCACAAAAAATAATAGGGTTAGGCTATATGTGATTAGAGTGAAAATAAGTATATTTTAGTGTCCAATTTAACATATTTTTTATAGAAATTTTATTATATATTAGCACAGGTAACTTATATTCAATATATTTGAGAAAAGGAGTATTTGAGGAGTTTTATTGTATTTTAGGAGGAAAAAAGATTAAAAGTGCAAAGTTGGAAAAAAGGTGCAACTTGTGCAAGAATGCTGAAAAACGCATGTCCAACTTGTGTAATATTTTTGTATTCATGTGGAGCTCTGAACAGGAAGTGTGATTAATGGTTGGAAAGCCACAGAAGAGATAATCATTTTGGCATAAGGAACACCTCAATCGGAATCCAAACGAGAAAGTTATGATCGAAATGGTGACATCGCACAAGCTGTTTATACTCAGCACGACTGTTTTAATTTACATGACTTGTTATATCTTCAAATGTTGGACTTTTAGTGAGATATTTATATCAATAGAAAGCAAAGAAAGAGAGGATCGCGTGAACGTAAGAATCACTCAAATCGGAGTTTGGACAAGGAAGTTATACTCAAAATCGTGAAGTCGCACAGCTACCGGCGAGAATTTCTGAAAATTTTCGAAAATTACCTATTTCTTGGAGCACAATTAATCTCCTTATCAAATAATCCTCCATGATTCACCATATCTTTTATTTCCTTATTTAATTCCCTTCTCACACCTATATATATTTTACATCATTATTCATGTGAGAAGACACCGCAACACAATCATCCTACACCCCACAAGGGGGGATCACCCCAACCATCATCCACATCCCTTCCTCCATCCATCCATCACTTTGAAGATTCTTCTGCTGAATAAAGAGGAGAACCAAGAGAAGGATTCAAGATGGAGAAGGCACGACGACGCCCACATCTAGGGTTTTTATCATTTTCTAATTTATCTTGTATTTTCCAGACATATAGGTAAGATCTATCCAACCTCAATGATTTTTCTTTGCAATATCATGTGCTAGAACCGTTTTGGTAGATCTAGAGTTTTGAAGATTTTTATGAATTAATTGAACTTTCGTGTGTATACTCTGTACAACACTACTTGTGGATTTATTTTATATAAGACTATGTTTTTTGTGCATCTTCAGCTATTATATAGAGTCTGAATATATATATATATATATATATATCTTGGTTGTTGATTGAGCGCGTTCACTGCTGAACAGGATTCCATGTTATGATTCTAAGTGAGGGGACTCCGAAGCTTCGTTAGAACTATCATATATGAATGTTTATTAGTTGAATTGAATTCGGGTTAGTAAGCAGAATAAATAGGTTAATTTTATAGTACATATAAAGAGAGATCATATCGGGTTAGAGTAGCAATTGACCAGGGAAATAATTGATACTGATAGTAACTAGAATGGGGGATGAAATTATATATCTTGCTCCGAGGTAATTCACACATGTTATATGCATGTTTGCTTGTGCCAATAGAGTAGATATGCATGGTTTAGTGATGCGTCCATAATCAACAAGGTAGAGTCGGACATTGATACACAAAAAGGAAATTAATAAGTGAAATTGGATTATCCTAGAGCTACTTATTCTCCATTCTTGATTCACTTTTGTATTCTTCAAGTGCATACTTTATTTTATTTGTTATTTTAATTAATTGATTAGTAGTTAATAATTACAGACATCAACCTTATTGCCACAATTCATCTTAATTAATTTAGTAAATATTTAAATTGATAATACGTCGTCCTTTGGGTTCAATATTTAACTTGGTCATTTGCTTAAGCTACAATTGATATCCTTAATACTTGGAGATTAATTTTGCGTGCAAAGAAAACGTTAATCAAGTTTTTGGCGCCATTGTCGGGGACAATAGTTATTATTAATTTTTTTTTCTAGTTGATTAAGACTTTTATTTGTTATTATTTATTTTCTATCTAACCTTAAATTTTTCTGAGGTACTTGTGCACTAGGAAAAGGAAAGGAAGAAATAACACAGTGCTAAATTTGACCGGAGCAAGGCAGAATACGAATAATATTACCATACGTGAAATTTTCACGAACTATGGGATTGACAACATGGGGTTGGTAGGAGGAAGGGGGGAAGATGATGATTTTGAGATACATCCTGCTCTTATCAACATGGTGGAGAAAAATTCCTTTTCTAGAGGTTGCTTTGAAGATCCATATCAGCATCTCAAATGATTCCTTGGTTATACGAACACTCAGAAGGGTGCTGGAGCTAATGATAATGCTAAGCGAATCGCCTTATTCAATTTCTTTTTATTTGATAGGGCAGAAGAATGGTATGAGACTCTTGATGCCACAGATTGCACTACATCGGACCAATTACAGCAGAAGTTCTTAGAGAGATACATGCCACCCTCAAAGGTTTTCAAAATGAGGCAAGAGATCACCCAATTTGTTATGAATCAGGGTGAGAAATTTCATGAGGTGTGGGATAGGTTTAAAGATATGCTAAGGAGGTGTCCACAGCATGGGATGTCTAAGGCTCATTACATAAGCATCTTCTACTATGGATTGGATTTTGAGTCACGTATACTTATTGATGCATCATCAGGAGGGGCGCTGTTATCTAAAACAACACTTGAAGCAGAAAAGTTGTTCGAAGACATCTCTATGAATTCACGTGACTGGCCCACAGAAAGAATAAGAGGATCTTATGTAATTGGTAAAGTGGCTCAAGTTGAACATCAAGTGGAGAAGCCACATAGGGATGATGAGATCGTCTCTAGTTTAACTGATATCAACAAGCTACTTGAGTCCCAGCAGAAGCAGATTATAGAGTTGAAACAAAGGGGCCTAGTATAAAGCAGCACGAAGTGAAGAGTATTGAAGATACCTTCAATCGATACATGGCAAGGAATGATGAGAGGTTGACTGCATTGAAACTAGTGTGAATGCTAATCGTGTAGATTTATCTAAGCAGTTGAAGGACCTTACGTTGTTGATGGGACATATTACCGAGAACGTGAATCAACTGACGCAAATGTTGGAGGAAGGAATGTGTCTGTCTCAATGCATAACGAACTCGAAAGAGTGTAAAGCCATCACATTGAGGTCCAGAATGCAGTACGAAAGTCTGATGTGGCCGATGGACGAAAATGAAGAGACCAAGAGCCAGATCTATTGCAGTTCAACCAAACATCTTGGTCGAACTATGGTCGAACAACATGGGGAAAACAGAGAAACCATACTCTATTTTCTGGCTCGCAGTTCGACTAGACTTAATCAATTAGTAGAAAAATGCTTTTTGATTTGTTAAATGTTGTATCCTACTGGAAATTTTAAGCATTTTCGTGTTGTATTCACTATGCATTTTTATTTAAAAAGTGGTCCAATTAATTTCAAAGAGTGATCTAATTAATTTTAAAGAGTAATCTATTTAATTTCAAAGAGTAACCCTATGTATATTAAAAGTTTCATATCAAAGAATGGTCCAATAAATTTAAGAGTAATCTAATTAATTCGAAAGAGTAATCTATTTAATTTCAAAGAGTAACCCATGTACATTAAGAGTCTCAAAATCAAAGAGTAGTCCAATCAATTTAAGAGTGGCCTAATATTAAGAGTCTCAAATCAATGAGTGGTCCAATCAATTTAAGAGCGGCCTAATTAATTACAAAGAGTAATCTATTTAATTTCAAAGAGTAACCTATGTATATTAAGAATCTCAAATCAAAGAGTGGTCCACTAAATTTAAGAGTGACTTAATTAATTTCAAAGAGTAACCTAATTAATTTCAAAGAGTAACATATACATATTCAAGAGTCTCAAATCAAAAAGTGGTCCAATAAATTTCAAAGAGTGGAAGAGTAACCTAATTAATTTTAAAGAGTAACCTAATTATTTTTATATAGTAATCTAGTAACGTACAATTGCATACAATTTAATTATTCATGCTACATTACTTCATTTCAGAAATAAGAGTGTCAAACAAAGAGTAGTCCTACTAATTCAAAAAAGTAACCTATTTATTTACATAGTAAATACTCGACACATTGAATGAAACTTGATACATTATGAAAAGTTTCTACCAGATTCATTAAAACATAGGAACCACATTACAGTATACTTTTACAAGCATCGGGCTTGATGTCTTGACCTATTCGACTAAACATTGTTGTCCAAACAACTGATGCATTGGCATACCTCCACAGTTCAGATATCATAAACAGGGATGTGAAGATCAACAACCTCCTCCTAGACAATGATTTTCATGTAAGAGTGGCTGATTTTGGGCTATCAAGATTGTTCCCAACCAATGTCACCATGGAGAGATGACTACTAGGGAGACATTAGATTTTTCTGGATATTGCTTGGGAGTTGGAAGCAGATACGACCTGCTCGTAGAATTGTCTAGGTGAGAAAAAGAGGTCGGAATCAAACCCGACCTGTAATCGATGCATACATGAAAGCAACATCAATGGTTGGCATAACTGCTCCCTTTTAAATTGAAAAGAATTTAAATTCCTTTAAGAAATGACAAGAATGTTCCTTCTCTTTTCTAAGTGAAAATAATTTTTCCACAAAACATTTCTTCCTTTAACTACAGTATCAATGAAATTAAGGGTTACAGAATCCCACATCCAACGAAATTTCCCAAATAATCACACCTAAATTAAGAAAGAGATTCTGACAAGGTGTGAAAATGGAGCGGCAGCAGCGAAAAGGAGTATGGTGCGTCCGATTGACCATCGACCTAGTCTATCTGCCCTATTGATTGGCATATTAGATTGGCATCCCCAAGATCTTCAGATCTTGAGCTTCTCCACTTTCTACTTCCCGCGCTTCCTCGGTTGTGGATTCTGCTTTCCTGCTTTGCGCCATTGATTAATAGTGCTGAGGGAGATCGAAGTAGTATAGAAGATGAAAGGGAGAGATTGGAGATGAAGAGAGAGAAATAGGAAGAAGTGCCGGGAGAGAGACATATTAACTTTAATCTATATTTTCAAATATTTGACCCACTTTACAAATAAAGATCCGGTTCCACATATTGTAAAAATAAGCCTGGCGTATTCTAGTATTTGTCTAAAGTATAATATTATGTGTGGAAGGAACGAATGATATTTTTTTAAATTAATGTATACTTTTGATGTTCACTAGATATTACACATCTGTACTTTGCACGGAAAGAATTAAGTATATTACAATTATGTACATTGAATTTTTTTAATCATAATATACATATATATATATATATATATATATATATATATATATATATATATATATATATATATATATATATATAATTATTTATTTATTTATTTGAATTTATGTATTTTATAAAAACTACAAATTATTTATGTATAATATATAAATGTATTTTTTAAACTTTCTATTATTAATTAATCGATATTAAAATTATTTTATTTTAATTGATCAATTTATTTTTAAAAAAATAAATATAATTTCTCTATAAAACTCAATTACTGTTTTTTAAGATATAATATACTATAATTTTATTTTATTTTTAATTGAATAATATATGGATAAATTATAAAATATTATTTAATATAATAAATTATGAATATTAAAATAATATTTATGGAAACGATCCTAATGAAAATAAAATTGAAAGAAAAATTAAAATAAAAAAAATTCAAAAATAAATTTCATACATTAATCCTAAAGATTAAATTAAAAGAATATATTTATAGAGATGATCCTAATGGAAATATAATTAAATGAAAAATTAAAATAAAATATAAAATTTCGAAAATAAATTTCATATATTAATCCAAAAAATCAAATAAAAAGTGTATTTGACCTGTACATTGAATCTCCAATTCTGAAATTTCTAAAATTAATTTTAGATTCTCCAAATTCATTTTTATTTAATGATTGAAGTAGCAAATAAGATCAAATAAAAATAAGAACAATAAGGTTTAAAAATTATAAAAATAGATTTTATAAAATATAAAGAAAACAATAAAAATGAAAGAAAAAAGTAATGATTTGATTAGGTAATGAAAATGTTTATATAGAACGATTTAAAAGAATGAACAATCGTGATTGAAATCAATCAACGACGTAGTAAAAAAGGTGGATAATTACCAAAGATAGCGTTGAAAGATTTGATATTATTAAAATTAGTATATTGATTGACAATTAGAGAATATATGCCAATAATAATTTTATATTTATCAAATTTATATTGTTAATTAAAAAAATAAATAAATAATTTATTGTTAGTATAAATAGGATCCATGATTGAAATCAAAAGTATGAAATGGACGGTTAAGATTAAAATTGAATGAAAACTAAATTTACTAAATATTGAAAAGATGGAGAAAAATTGAAGGTAAAAATAGAATTAAGTTTGTTTTTATATATGTATATGTATATATAAATTAAGCATATATTGATTAAAAATTAGTCAAATATGCCAAAAAATATCTCCAATATTTACTAAATATATATTGTAAAATAAAAAAGTAAAATTTAAATAATAAAATCAAAAGCATTAATTGGACGGTCAAGATTAAAATTGAATTATTTTTTCAATAGAGTAAAATTAAAAAAAAATTGAAAACAAAAGTAGAAGTTTAGGTTTGCTTTTATATATGTATAGATAGATATAGATAGATTAGAATAAAATTTTCTTTATGGAAGGTAAACAATAATATGAGACGAAACAATGAAAAAAAGAATGAACAATATTTGAAGGGAAGGGAGTATATTAAAAGTGTAAACATTTTATCCCCATTATACTCCCTACTATTTTTATTTTTTTAACATCAGTTAATAATCCTAATATATTAAAAAAGTGCCAAGCTATGACTCCTTCTGCTGATGACAGTGATACACTAGAAATGTCGGGTTTGTGGGAGCAAGTAATTGTTACAAGAGACTCATCTGATTATCTTTGGTATTTGACAGAGTGGGATTCTATCAACCAAGTTTTCTTCATTAGTGGACTGTTGTCTAATATAGAGTTATTAGCATAAGATCCATGCTATTTTACAGTGTCAAAATAGCATCGAATGAAGGATTTTTAAAAACAAGGCAGTTGGCCACTCTCACGGTTGTCAGATGGCCATGCATTGCATGTTTTCATCAATGGGAAGTTATCAGGTTATTAGAAATCTCATATTGCTTAAAGTTCATATTTATAATCACGAAAATATTTTCTTAATGCTTCGTCTTTCCTATAATAGGGATTGTTACATGGCTCTAACCAAGCATGTGCCATACTGTACTACCAGAGGTGGAATACATGAGTTCTTGGTCCTATCATTTTGAAGGGTCTAGATGAGAGGACAAGTGACTTAACGAGGCATAAATGGTCGTACAAGGTTTGTGTTATCTTAACAATACTATCTTCTTTGGTGATACTTTGAATTTATTAAGCCAAGCTCAGAAATAAGAAGAATTATAATTGATTCCCCACAAATTCCTACTGTGAGTTGCAATTTTCTTGTAGTGACATTTTGTTTATGACATTGATAGGCTGGTTTGAAAGGGCAATCTAATAAACTTAACACATTCAGTGGAGTGGGTAGAAGGATCTCTTCTTGCTCAAAAGCAACCTCTAACATGGTATAAGGTAAACTGGTGATGTGCAGTTTTTGGTGAACTGTAATTGGTAAGTAACTTAATCAGCCTGATATAAACATTCCAATCTCTCTCTCTCTCTCTCTCTCTCTCTCTCTCTTACACACTACATTTAATATACCAGATCCATTAGGTATAGATATAATGAGAATGGGCAAAGGTGAAGTATGGATAAATGGAGAAAACATAGGGAGACACTGACCTGCATATATTGCAAGAGGTAGCTATGGTGGATGGAATTATATAGGCACTTTCATTGAGAAGAAATGTCAAAAGGATTGTAATCAACCATCTCAAAATGGTAAAGTTCATATAATCATTTACGCTTCCTTGAAAACAATATAAAAGCGAAAAAACTCTCACATAAGTTGGAAATTTTAAGATACCATGTTCCACGTTCTTGGCTGAAACCAAGCGGGAATGTTTTGGTTGTATCCGAAGAATGGGGTGGCGTTCCGACTAAAATCTATTTAGTCAAGAGAACAACATGATAAAGTAAAAGCAGACTTTCGGTTGCTCAATTTGTTGATAAGCTGCCTAATAAATACATAAGCTTTGTTAATGAAAGATATTTAAAACAAGAAATTTTACAAAAGCATTTTATCTGAAAATTAGTTCTGGTCCACTCCAGATACTGCAAGGGAGTGATTAATTGTAAATCCATATCAATCTCCAGTGATCTAATATGGAAAAAGCAGTTAAATACAAGATTAGGATGATCCATATCACTCTCCAGTGATCTAATATGGAAAAAGCAGTTAAATATAAGATTAAGATGGTTGTTATTAGATACATGCCAAAATACATACAAGTAATTTATGTGCTTATCATATAATCAATTAGATGTTAATTTCAGTTTGATTTACTGTAACATCCCAAATTTCGATAACTTAATTTCTTGAAAATTAAAACTTTAATCTAATAAATAGCGGAATCATAAAATTTATTAAAAACTTAATGACTTAAAGATGAAATGTTCTAATTCTTGCATAAAGTAAATGAAATAATAAATTATCATTTATTTATTTCCACTGCCTCCCGAATCACCGCCTCCTCTTCAATCTGAAAAATTTTTAAGTTTGAGGGTAAGCACTTAAAGCTTAGTGAGAAATTTTTATACATAAACTTAAATACAAAGCAAAACACTTTGATTCATATCATAAAATATTTAATATCACAAAATCAAATAATGTTATGAATAATTTTCATGTCTCAAAACACATCAAAACCCATGATACTTTTATGTCTCAAATCATATCATTCCATGGTACTTTTTATGTCTCTTTTATATGATTGATCAATATAAATGTTTGGCACTGCGGATACTCCCCGAGGATCTCTCCCAATCCTGGCACCTCTAGGGCCCTGGCACGTCTCGAGTGTCTTTTTGAAACACTTGCAAAGTTTAATTCATGCCTCATATACCTTTGAAAGTACTTGTAAAATATTTAATTTTCATGTCTCGTATACTTGCAAGAAAAGCATGTGAGAAGTTTAATTTTTATGTTTGGAGAACTTAACATATGAACACTATTTGCATGTAGGTAAACATATACAAATACTTTTGACAATATTAAAAAATATGCATTCATTTTCATGTAAAAATAAAAGGGTACTCGCATGTAAGTAAACATATAAATCTTTCCTCACCTTAGCAGCGTAGGGTGTGGGTAGGAGGGGGAAGTCAATAGGCCTTCGTACTTAAGGATCACTCAAGTGTTTGCTAGTGTGAGAGAAGTGTGTCCAAGAGTGATGGGGAAGGGGGGTTTATATAGGTGAGGGAGAAATGTGGAGATGGAAGGTGGGAGCACAATCCTCCCCATCAATCCCTAAATTAAGGATTTTTTAATTTGAAAATGGGGGTTGTAGCTTGGAAGGGAGAGATGCAGGCAGCCTAAATTGGGTGAAAAAATTTAAATATGGAAGGTTTGGCTCCATTCTTTTGATCAAGCAAATCATTTTTCTCCTATTAAATGCTGCCAAATTTATTTTCCCTAATTTTTAGGGCAAATTGAGAGCTGGTTGTTACATTTACTTAATATAATTTTCTATTTTTCCTGTTAGAAATGATCATACTAGTTGTAAATTGCAATACTCCATCAAGCACACTAAGCACACTTTTTTTTCTTAATTCTAAAAAAGTTAAAACTCCTGTTAAAAATTATCATACTAGTTGTGAATTGCTATACTTCATCTTGTACACACAGCACACTTCTTTACTTAATTCTAACATGTTAAATCTCTTTTATCTTTTGCTAGCAGAAAAAGATAAATAAAACTGAGAAATATAATCTAGATTTTGAACTAGCTTTTATATTTTTCTATTTTTCCACAAATCAAACTGTTTTTACACCCAAAGCATCACAAACAAAATCTAGATCTTTGTTTTCTTTAACATCTTTCCCTTGATTTCTCCACCTTAATACTCTAGTGAGAAGATCCCTTTGCATCTGGAAACCATTTACATTATGTTCTATTTGAAGTAGCCTCTTGATACACTTCAATAGGTAATCACAAGACTTTAACTTCACTTGGTATACGAAATCCATTCCCTCCTCTTCAGTTTCAAACAAAGAATAACAAATACTCATAGTTGTATCAGTTATATCAAACACAGTTCTGCATCCTGCAGCAGCCTCTGGTTTTGTACACTGTTCAATCCACGTCTCTGAGCCCCCACACGACTTGTTTTTCCAACTTTTTCGGATTTGTTTGCCTGAAAAATCAATGATACTTCCTGTTGCAGCATAATGCAAAAGCAGCAAACATGCAGTTTCATTTAAACGATGAGGACAAAGAAGCAAGATGTCTAAAGGTATCCTCCTCAACAAATGCTTTTGGTGGGCACCAAACCCTTTGATATTGGAACCTGAAAATTCAACTTTCTTTCCATAATGCTTACTATATATGTCTTTAAATTCCTTGAGCCAAAGGGAAACTATCCAACTATCCAGCTCTTTTGAAGTTGTTACATCCTTATCATGTAATTTAAGTCTCCTAGTTTCCTTGTGAGACCCCGTTACAACGTCATGTCAGAGTCCATAAGTCTGAAACTTTAACTAGATAATCAATCAGAAGTGATTGGTTTGAATCAATCATTGGATTCAGAATCCACGCAATAAAATTTGCTGCCCCTGAAAGACAAGTTACTTTCTGATCATGAATTATACAAAGTTTATTTGAACCAGAGATGTATCTGGGATAGAAGATACCTGGACGTTTATCGTCAGTAAAGAGCATCATAGATGCAAAAGACAACCAATCAGGAAAGTTCATCGCCATGGACCTGTAATGCAATAAATTAACTCATGTCTTTTTAAAGTAAACAAAGATCAACTCAAATGATATGTTTGTTATGGGAATATATTTGACGCCATACTACATAGATTTATGATCTATTACATTGATCATTGTAGGAGCTTTCCTTGAGGATGTGTGTATATGACCTTCAACATGAGAAGCTTGTCCTGTTATTTTTTGAAGCAACCGGTGAAAATTTTCCAAAGATATAGGTCCAGCAAAAATTCTCAATAATTGGTGCTCGGAGGGAAAATACACATGAGAAACTAGGAGCTTAGATCCAACATCCATGAATATGCCCCAATACAAAGGTCTGGTGATTATATCTAGCATTTGCCCAACGATCTCAGACTGAAGTTCCAATACAGAAGCCAAACCCCTATTACGTAAATTCAAGCCTACCACCTGAGTGAAAAAGTTAAAAGATTTATTACAGCTCACTCTAAATTTTCAGTTGTATTGGATAGAAGGATTTCATCTTATAGTTTCACAAATTGTGAAATTCCATGGCAAAATTTACATTGGAGAGAAGTGGTGAATTCCAACGTTATTAAAAGATCAAGAAAAATAAGAATGAAATAATCAAACATTTACGTCATTAGAAACCAACTGTGCAAGAAAGCTCTCGTCTCAACAAATATTATTGGGAATAATACAAGGCAAATCATAATGGATCTCCACTCTATCCTCTCATATATTTCCATTCTTAAAGAAAGTAATTGCCTTTTTATGATTTCTCTCAAAATTTCTGATACATCTTGTTTCAAAATCATTGGATCTAAATGCCATAACAGCAACCTGTAAAGCAATTATAAAGATTTTATTTTAATTCAAAGAAAATTATGTACCATGAAGGATTAACAAAACAAACTAAAGCAAAGTACTCTAATTAGTATGCAAGTACATAAAACTTGGATCTTAAAACTGGTTGAATTAGTAGTCAGATGTCTCAACATCAACTCCTTGCCACATTGAGATGCTTGAGCATCTGGCAAGTTCAATTTTTACACATTAAAACATTATTATGGTTAAGAATATAAACATTGCACAAGCTACTCATTTGCATTCCTATATGCAAACCAAATACTTTTCTATTTATTTTTTTCCCACCTACAATAAGAAATACTCCCTCCGTCTCCTTTCAGATGATACACTTTCCATTTTGGCCTGTCCCACAAAAGTTTGCACATTCTAAAAAAAGCAAAAAGTAAAAAACAACCACCCTTCCTCATACACTTTATTTACAAAAAAATCATCTCTACCTAATATACTTTATCATTTATTTATTACATAAAAATACCATTATACCCCTAAAGTTATCACTTTTTTAATCTCCATGCAGGAAAGGGGGGCGTAAACTTTTCCGGGACGGAGGGAGTATATGCCCATAATAAGTCCCCCTCTACCCTAAAAATAACCCCACCCATCCACAATACAATTTTTTTTCTGGTCAACTAATTTAAGGAATAACATCTTATGAATCATCAGTTCTCACTTACGCCCCTCCATTATTTGTTAAGTTGAATTTTCCAATCACATGAACTCTCAAGTACTGTCATAAAGGCATTATATCAAAATAACATAAAATAAGAACCCTCTAACTTGTCTCACATGAAATTCATTTAGTTAAGAAATGTTTCTAGAAAGTATCTTACATTCTTTCTCAATTATAAACAATGCAAGACAGGAAAAAGATAAAGAAAGGCCAAAAGAAGAAAATACTTTTAGGCAAGAATTAGTGACGTGGGATTTTGGAAGTAGGCATTACCAAAGAGAGTTCAGGTGCATATTGGTTTTCATAAGAATTAGAATATGTTTGGAGAGCTGCTTCTTATGAAAAAAAAAATATAGGTGATGGAAGGAAAATCATGTAAACCATAAGATAGGTGATAGCATAATTGGTTGATGTTTTATTAACTAATTTTTCTAACTCACTATTGTACAATTCAAAAAATACAACTGAAAATAGTTCTCATCTTTCCCATAAAATCATTCACTCTTTCCTCATTTTGTTGTTCCATAAAATGGTTCACCCCCTAAAAAGAAATAAATCTTAATTCAACACCTCAAAAGTACACTTTAATGTAAAAAATATCATCCACTTTTTACACACATCATATATTTTATACTTTATTTATTACCTAAAAATACTTATTTACCCCCCAAAATGTCAATAATGTTAGTTAAAAAAATAACTTCTCTTAAAAAACGTGAAATAGTAAAGGTGAACCGTGAACGATGATCCGGGACATAAATGAGTTTTGAGTGTGAAAATACAAAAAAAAATCTTGGATAGATTATATAAATTGTGTTAAAAATAAATATAATAGATTTGATAAGAAGCTTGAACTATTTTTTTATAACACAAATCCACAAGGCGCGCGCCTCAATACCCGAGCCCATCCGGACTCCACAGTTATAGGCTTATAGCTCGTGCACTCCTCGGGCACACCTTTTAAATAATATCTTCATGTAATATGCTAATCATAATTATAGACCCTAAAGTTAACACCAAATAAAAGGTTCACAAGCAAACAATGAGAAGAACACATCATTAGCTAGACATTAAAGAATGAATGCTAGAACAAATATATAAATCAGAAGTTGTGGCTTAGATAGAGAAGGAAGAAATGAGAGAAGAAAATTGTCTTAAATTTTAAAAGCACGCAAAATTGCCCCCAGCAGTGATAGTCTTTCATCTTTATATTTTAAAAGACAATTTGATACTAATGATATTGATCGCACCTCAGAGGTGTTTCACCATTCTTTAATGCAAACTCCTTTGGCAAATGACCAACTAAGTTAGCAAGGGCAGAAGATTTTGAATCCAAGGTGTTCATTCTTTTAGATTTTGATGATACCGAATGAGGAAAGCCAGGTGCAAGAGCTGTCACTCTGAAAATGTTGTACATAAGCAAATAAAACTGGTCATCTGCAGCACATGTCCATATTCAAAACCAGATATAGAATGCTAATGCATAAGTAAAATCATAATGCACAGCCAAGGACTTTTAAAGTGCATATGTAGTACTTTTCCCTCTTTGGTAGTCTAGCTCTCCAAGAATGGAACTTTAACACACTCTATTCAATAGGCAATCCTAGATAGATGGGCTATGAGAAGCTGGTGAATTCCACATATCTTTTGAAAAATATGAGTTCAACCCAGTAGAAGAAATGGCTTGGAGCTTCTCCCACAGTGGCTGGTACATATCTCTATTAAAATGTTTTTCCATAAAGTATACATGCTTGTGTCTATCCAAGTACCTATCCATCAACTAATTCCGGCTGTTGCCTATAAATAAAAATGTACACACTCCTAGTCCCTATTGTTCCCAACATTTATAGGATCCGATTAAATAAACATAATATAGACGATACCAAAATGGCACGGCCAGATAACAATTAGTAAACAATCTGATAGTACCTTGTTTACTAAAGAACGTAATATACAGACAAAATTGGAAGTATTTAATGAGCAAGGAAATGTAATTGAACCTTTATTGGAACCCAGTTTCCTCGAAATATCAGCACACCTATCCATAAGACTAGAACAATCACTCTTCGAAATCAATCCACCCACTCTCAAAACCTGCTCCTTGTTGATTCTCAGCACCTTACACTCAACAGAAGAAGATAAAACCGTAACAATTATTTTCAACGTGAATTCAGCGATCGAATCACAGACCTACAAATATTCACACAGCTTTAAACTTAAATGTCAAAGCTATTGCTTGTATAACATTAAGGCCAATGAGTGTAAACCAAAACAAATAAGAATTTTAATAACAGGATTGAGGCCATTGAATTTAAACTGAAACAAACCTTTGGGGCGGGAAAGCACATGAGTGAGAGAGCAGTGTCCAGAATGCAAACCCTAGGAGGTTCAATCAGGTTGAACGAACGACTGAGATTTGAGATTGAGATGTCTGTTTCATTTTGAACCAACGAATCTTGAGCTAGGAGGTTGGATGCTAGCGCCACAAAGAGAGAGTTGATCTCTGGAAATCTCGACATTCCGAAAGAATAGAATCGCGAGTGGCGTTTTGAAAGTCTACTGAAGTCGTAAAATAATTGGTAGGCGGATTCTGACGAAAGCTCGTCGTTTCCTACAATGGACTCCACGATGGTATTTTCCGGCAGCTTAACACTTTTAACAGCAACCAAATTGAATAGTATCCTCAATTATTGTAAAATATTAATAAATACATTATCAAATTAGTATATTTAAATAACTAGAATTTCACGACGTGCGTTGCACGTTATATGATGTTATACTCTATAATATATTCTAAATGAATTATAATTTTAACTTTCACATGAAATTCTTTCTCTGTTCTGTGTTGAATATCTCTTCACATATACGAATGCATGAAGATTAAAAAAAACAGTACTTTTTAAATATAAATAAATTGTGTAAATAAATTAAGCCTATTTTGATAATTCAAATAACAAAGTGAATAATCTTGGTGAGTAAACTTTCTTGTCTTTTTTATTTCCTTTGTTTTAAGGTGAAAATCAAATGTAATGGAAAAAATGTAAATAAAAGTTATGACAAATGAGATTGAATGAAAAAAGAACTTAATGGAACATGTTGAACCAAATCCAATTTACTTGATGAAAAAAAGGTTGTATCCTACAGTTCATTTTAAACATTTTCTCCTTGTATTTATAGTTCGAGCCACTCCCTCCCATCTTTTTTCCTTTTGGTCTACATGTTTGTAGATGCATGCATGAGACTTCCATATCCAGAGGTCATTGTCCTGTACTTCGACCTATCACATTATATCAAAATATCCTACAAGCGAAAAATAGTGCCAAAAGTGGTGACCTTCATGCTAAAATGACATTGTTTTAATATATTATAATGAGCTTCTTCTAGCTTCAGTGGTCTACATATTAGATCATCCAAATAACTACAGTGCTCCGTCCATAGTTGTAATCATCGTTGTCTATCATACAATATCATTCATCTTCATATGATACAAATATCTTTCTACAACACTTTATGAAACCACATTTAGTATATAAGTTGATTAATTGACTTATTATCTATGGTTGCTTCCAAATGTTGCCTAAATGTATACACAACTAAAAATTTACACATACACGCAGATACATATTCATTTGTGCGAATAAGTTTTCAGTAATCCCTCTTTCCTCAATACATACGTTCATTTCCGCTCAAGATCCCAAACAAAAATGTAATTAGGAGATCTAAGATTAACACAATCTACGTGTAACATTTAAAGAGTAATTAACAAAATATTTCTAAAAGTAACTATCAAGATTGTGTAGAGCATAATGACTACATAAGATTGGCTATTCATAAAAGTTTTTTAAATAAGAGAAAAATGCAATTGTCATCCTTTATCCTTAGATGTGTTTACCTCCTACTCAAATGTAATGCCATCACCTTTTTGGTGAAATGCTCTCGTCCATAAAGATTATCTTGGTAAAATAATTATACATGCATACAATTCGAATTCTATCTATCGTTAATTCAAGAATAAAAGATATTTTGTTTTAGTATGGGAAACGCATCATATTCAAAAATTCATGCAGCAGACATTTCAAAGTTTCATTTATTATGGAAAACACATACAATGATCAATGCAATTGAATGCTAAAGCCATTCATACATATATACACCTATTTCTTTCATCTTTCACTTCAAAATGGGGGATGGGGATCATGGAATCTTAAATAACTTTCTATAATTGAATTTCAAGATTCACATTGCTGTTATTGGAAAACACACACTCACAGCAATGTAGAAAAACCCCTGCTTTGTCCTCTTCCTAATGTATTCTATATAGTGTCCAACTACTTCCTAACAATCTCATCAAACGACTTGAACAAACTGTTCTCCACAGTCAAATCCTCCACATCAACCTTGTTAGTCTTCTCACCTCCTTTAGACATGCATACATCACTACGATTACTGTTTTTTAATTGCAATCATTTTAGGTGACATTGAAAAATTCTTGATTTGAATAGCCTACTGAGGCTGAGCAAAGTTTGACTACACATCAATCTACCAAGTAAAAAAACCACACTCCAAAAAGAAAAAAAATGTAACAGTCAATTAGAAAACCACCTAAGTTCCCAATAAAATTCAAAGGTTGAATGAAAATGAATGTAATTCTAACCATTTGTGCCATTTGGGAGCACTTACGAACTTCACAGTTCATGTGCCTCCTTCTTACGTTTGAGATCATAGTAGTCTTTGCAATAACCATAGCTCTTTCTGTGCTCCTCAATATAATCTTCTTGCGGCTGTTAAATTCAACTATTCTTAGCTACATCAACAAAGCTATAGAATATAGAAAATAAAAATTATAAATCTTTGACATGTAACTAAAGAGCAGTAACATTCGATAGAGAATTAGGCAAATAGATCCTTGGCCACTGAAATTTTGGGAGCACTAACGATGTTATCACCGATGAAGTAAGAGGGAATAGAGAGATTTGAAGTGGCCTTTACATATCCATTGAACTCCTTTAGCTACTCCGGAGAATCAAGGAAGAACTGGCCAACGCACAGCGGCGCATTAAAAGGCCCTGCCACTTATTCACCTAAATAATTGAAGATAATTGAAACAAACTCAAATCCAGCATTTAAAAAAATTTCCCCAAATTCAAAAAATTGGTGCCACAAGCTTTACAAAATAAAAAATCAGTTTATAAATAAGTAATTTTCTAGGTTCATTTTATAAATTCATAAAAATTAAATAAAAACGAATAGGGAATATATAATAATGTGTAACCTCTTCGAGCAGCTCAATGTGTTAGATATGATTTGCTTCTTCTTACTTCTGCAAAATTATACCTCAGACAACAACAAAATCAATCAAACCACCAATCAACTATTACGCGATTGAAAACACAAATACACTAAAAATGGTAAATTTTCTTCGAAAGATGTGTACTTTCAGAGCAAAGTGGCAAAAGTAATAGGAAGAGAATTTTAAATAAAAATCCACAAATCACGCAATCATACAATTGCAGCTTATAGAAGCTTGAAAAGAGATTAAAAAAAGTGCAGAACATAACAATTGTAGCAACGCAAATTACCTCCGGATAAAGTTTGTTTGCTGTGACGGATGTCGTGAACGGTGGTAGGAATCTTCTAGTGGAGCGGCCGTCCGACATAGAAGAATATGAGAACCACTGCCGCTAGCAGCGTTAGGCGGAAGGTGAGTTTTGCAGTGGGAGATGACATTGTTGCTCTCTCTTCGATTTCAGTACGCGAATGTTTGAAAGAGGAGAAGATATATAGGTCAAAAGATATAGTTCAAAAGACGTACTAATTACTAAATAAGGTTAAAAGACTGAATTCATTCATAAACTAATAAATTAAGAAAGGGAATGTTAAATTAAAATTTAATTTAATAAAAATTAGTGGTGATAGAGTTGAAAAAACTATTTAGATTTATAAAAAGGTCTAAAATTTAATATATATTAAGGGCAAAAGCTCATGCGCCATCGGGACACGGAGGGATCTCATGTGAACACAACCCTCCCCCTCCAATTCTATTTAAACCTATGTATTGCTAGGGGTTTAAATTGCAAAAGGGCATGGAAATTGCAAAGGCGCATGAAATGTGCTCCGTGCGCCCGGGTGAACAGGAGTCTCACTCTATATTAAGATTAAGGATTGTATTTTTAATATTTTAAAATTAAAAAGAAATATTAAATATTTGGCATTTCTTACATTATAAAAATTTTTTCATAAAGAAAATAAGAATAGATTAAATATAGAAATACATATTAAAATAATTACAATAAGTATGAAGAGTCGTTATTTAATAAGAATAGATTAAATATAGAAATACATATTAAAATAATTATAATAAATATGAAGAGTCATTATTTATTAAGTTATTATATATTATAGGTCATTAATATGTGAAAGGGTAAAGATATGTAATTAAAAAGTATGAGTAGGAATATAATTGGTAAAAAAAAAGTTTCTCAATTCCTTCACACTTTTAATATATTAAAATAAGATAATGAGAGAAATGCTTATTGGGATCTTCTCATATTTCTTCACGTCTGCTATTGCCAATGAAAAGTGGGAGAAACATGATTAAATTATCATATTACTGAATAATACTATATACTTTCTAAAATTAATATATTTAAATAATAATTTTAAAAAAAAAGTAATGGAGAAATGTAATGGGATCCTCTCATCTTTCTCCCGTGATTAATCATCGATGAAAAGTGGAAGAAGCAGTATTGAATTAGGGAGTATTGGGTGTATAATGCAATTTTGAATGAGGGGTAATTGGGTTAGTATATGAAGCAATTTGAAAATATTGGAGCATATATAAAGTATAGGATTAGAATTCGTATTTTTTATAATATTTTTTAAAAATTCGGGTGTCTTCAAAGTGTCAGTGGCAATAAGTCATTTTTAAAAAACTTTGTGCCTACTAGTAAAAAAGAATGTTAAGTTGGAATGACACGAGTATTTAAAAAGGTTACACTAATTTAACAAAATTAGTAAGATAACAACTTTATAATATTGTGTATCCACAGGCGCAAAATAATATGG
Organism: Pogostemon cablin; assembly: GCA_023678885.1. Lineage (NCBI taxonomy): Eukaryota > Viridiplantae > Streptophyta > Magnoliopsida > Lamiales > Lamiaceae > Pogostemon > Pogostemon cablin. Next base: position 20,288,078 of record CM042956.1, read on the forward strand.
AATGGATATAAAATTATAGAAATATTTTAAAGTGTCACAAAATCTTATTTCCATCTAAAACTCATAATATATTTTATAATCTATCCATATACGTATATAAAAACAAATTTAAACTTTTACTTTTATTTTCAATTTTTTTTCAATTTTACTCTATTTAGAAATAATAATTCAATTTTAATCTTGATCGTCCATTAATTAATAATTTTGATTTCAATTATAATATTTAATTATACTAATAATAAATTTTATTATTTGAATTTTACAATATAAATTTTATTAATATGGGAAATATTTTTGGAATATTTGACTAATATACTTTATTTGTTAATATACTTTAATTTGTTATGTTTTATGTTTTATATTTACTTTTATTTGATCTTGCAGATCATTCTCTGATGTATCATTCTTCTTTTTTATTTTTTGTTATTTTTTTCTCTTCTATTTATTTATTTTATTTATAATTCTATAAACCCTAATTCTATACTCTTTTATACTTTTATTTGATCTTATTTTTAAATTCAATCCTTCTCCTTTGAGGTATCATTTTTTTTCTTTTATCTTATGATTTATGGTTTTTCATTCGTTTTTATTATTTTCTTTATATTTATAAAGTCCATTTGTATAATTTTTTAAAACCTTATTGTTCTTATTTTTATTTGATCTTATTTGCAGTTTCAGTCATTAAATAAATTATTAGTATTTGGAGTGATGAATTTGGACAATCTATAATTAATTTTAGAAATTTTAGAATTGGAGATTCAAAGCACATGTCAAATATATTTTTTATTTAATCTTTTGGATTAATGTATGAAATTTATTTTCAAAATTTTGTATTTTATTTTAATTTTTCATTCAATTATATTTCCATTAGAATCGTCTCTTTAAATATTATTTTAATTTAATCTTTAGGATTAATGTATGAAATTTATTTTCGAAATTTTGTGATTTATTTTAAATTTTCTTTCAATTTTATTTTTATTAGGATCGTCTCCATAAATATTATTTTAATATTTATAATTTATTATATTAAATAATATTTTATGCTTTATTTATATATTATTATTCAATTAAAAATAAAATATAAATTATAGTATACTATATCTTTCTTAAAAAAATAGCAATTGAGTTTTACAGAGAGATTATATTTATTTTTTAAAAAATAAATAGATATCAACTAAAATAAAATAATTTTAATATAATTAATAATAAAAAGTTAATATATACTCTATTTATTTATTTTAAATATCGAATCAAATTTAATGTTATAAAAAATATGCGTATAAATAATGCGATTTAATTGATAAATATAAAATTATGTTATGTTAAAAAAATATTTATATATTATACATAAATAATTAGTAGTAAATATATATATATATATATATATATATATATATATATATATATATATATATATTATGATTCAAAAAAATTAAATATAAAAGTATTTAATTGTAATATACTTAAATCTTTCCGTGATGGGTAATATCTAGTTTATTATTAAAAAAACATTAATTAAATCAGTAAAATTAGTAAAAGAACAATTTTCTTAAATTTCACATCTAATATGTCGGCGCAAACTGATGTTGGATGGAAAATTTTAGAAAGGTTTAAAGTTTTCCCTAGGATGTCAATTTTATTTGTAGGGTCGGGTTATTCGCGAGTACCCGAGTTGGTGGGTGCGGGTAGGGTAAATATTATCGGGTAACAGGTAGAGTAATACTCGAATCCGATAAAAATTTTGTGGATAAGGACTGGGTACATTTTTAATTACACTATATATTTATATATTCATATTTACATTATTTAATTTTTAATTAATTATGTCCAAGTAATATATTTATTTTTATTTATATTATAATATTATATATTTCTAATTATGTATATATATATTTCTATTCCTACTTTTAAAAATTATATATATTATATTGTTTATTTTTAAATCACGTATTTACATCATTTATTTGGTTTTTAATTAATAATATTTAAGTACATTATTTAATTTCAAATTTATATTTATACTTAAAAAAAAAAACTTTTTAATTTCAATACGGGTAGGATTGAACAAGTTTGAGAAATGACGGATATTCATATAATATTTTATAATAATTGTTGGTACTCATTTACCCACGGATTATCCGCATACCCGACGGGTATACCCGTACCCTACCCGATGTTCAATTTTAGGGTAATAGGGTAGGGTAAGGATAAGGTAAATAGGGTAGCGGGTAGTATGTGGATTTATCCAACCCGTACTCTACCCTACCCGTTTACATCCCTAGTTTCCCATTTGAGTATACAGTTATGTTTGATTTAATACAAAGTAGTACTCAACGATTTGGGCTAGGGATTTCAATCTTGTCCCGGACCGCCCCGACCCGACCCGCAAGATTTTGGGTGGCCCAGATCTGACCCGAAGCAGAAACGGGGCGGTCCGGCCGGGACCCGTAAGCATACGGGGCAAGTCCGGGTCTTGATTATACCCCGCCCCACCCCACCCCACCCCATTAAATATAATAATAAGTATATTATATTATATATGTTATATAATAATATATTATATATAATTATATTAATTATTTATTATGATATAATTATTCAAGCTCTAACCCTAGCACCTCTGTCCATTTCACTCCCAGCCCAGCCGTTTCACTCCCCTCACTCTCTCTCTCGTCTCCTTTCGTCTCTTCCACCATCCGCTATCCACCGGCCACCTCCTGACAGCCACTGTCCTCCCCCCATTTCCCATGTCCCGCAAGTACTCTCTCTCTCTCGTCTCTTCAAAGTTTAAAAGGACCAGCCACCATCTGCCAGCCGTTTCTTCGTCGGAATCCCATAATAGTCAAGGTTACTACTAATTTTTGGGTTGCAATAAAATAAAATGGGTTAGGGAGGGGGATTTTGAAGGGGTTTGTGCGGGGGTTTGAAGAGAGTTTCTTGAGAGTGAGAGTGAGATAGAGGTAGATGTAATCATCACCGGGAAGTAGTTGGAGCTTCTGGGTCGACGATTGAACAGCTTTGAATTTCAGATTCACTGATTTTTTCATGTATTGCAACTTCTTTGATTTTGTTTCACTTTTAAAAATATTAGGAAAAAAAAGATGAATAGTTAGGCAGAAGAAGAAGAGAATAGTGTGTTAAAACGGGGCGAGGCGCGAGTCTGTGAAGTAGGACCCGTGTGGGGCACGGGGCGGGTCTGGGGCGGGCAGTTTTGAAACGGGCCAGGTTTGGGTAGTTAACTACCCGACCCGACCTGACCTGACCCGTTGACATCCCTAATTTGGGCAAACGTATCACTTTTTTTTCTTTCCTTTTATTTTAGGGTAAATTACCAAAGCTCCCTCGAGTTTTGTCCAATCTACCAAATAAACCCCGTGATTTGAAAAATTACCAATTACCCCTTTAACTTGTTTTTTATTTGAACATTAATAAAAATACACTTTTTCTTAAAATAAAGAAGAATGAAAATGATATCAAGACCCATATATTTAACATTGTATTTTTTAATTTCACTATTTTTTTTTTAAAAAAATATTTTTTAAAGGAGGTAATTGGTAATTTTTCAAACCACGGGGTTTATTTGGTAGTTTGGACAAACCTAAAGGGAATTTTTGGTAATTGATTTTAAAATGAGGCAGCAATAATTACACTTTATATCATCCTTTTATTTTAAAAAAAATAAGTGTAATATTATATAAAATTTATCTACTAATACATAAAATAATTACCCTGAAAAAATAAATAAATGGATGCATGTAATATTCAAACATACACCTCGTGGAGAATAACATTTGTTATAAATTAATTCAAATTATATTAATTATTTGAATTTTTAAAAAATAAATAAATGGATGCATGTAATATTCAAACATACACCTCGTGGAGAATAACATTTGTTATAAATTAATTCAAATTATATTAATTATTTGAATTTATTTTTATTTGAATGTTAAAAAAACAATATTACACATCTTAATGTTTATGGTTTATCAATTACCTTTAGAATTTATGATAGAGCGGTGTCCTTCGAGTTTTTACTTTCAATTCGTTCAAAATTTAATGTGGTGCACAAGATCGTGTAAGTAGCGTTCACAAGAATTAGTCCACTAAAAAAAAAAGAAAACTCTTCTCGTATCAAACAACCACGGCAATAATCTTGTGTTTACCAACTAAATTGAAACAATCAAACAATAAATTGAACTCTAAATAAATTACAAAATTTTATATAATCTCTTAACATGGTTCTATGTAAAAATAATGATCAACTGGTGTTAAATCTTAAATACAGGTTTTTATGATACCAAAATTGTGTTTATAAAGAAACAGATTTTTATTTATGATCAATGGAAGGCTCATTAGTAATTCATCAGCAACACTGATGAAAATATTAAATCATTGATCTAAATCATAACAAATACCATTTTAGACACTCGCTTGAACTGGAATTCATTTCCATTATTGAGAATTTTGGGATCTTCTGGAGTGGAATTCTTTGGAGAAGCTGCAAAACCACACTGATCATAACTACTTGTTTATTTCGACACTCAACCTGTGTATTATATCGTCCTCACAACACCTACACCCGTATCCAATGACGTGAACTTGAAGTTCCCAGATAGTATTGATTCTTTATCTACACAGAAAGGTAGCCACAAATTGTCAATTGGTATATGTGTAATTGAGTTGCATTACATTTTACTTTGCATAAAGTGCAATATACAAACAGAAATTTTTCTTCATTAAAAGTAGCAAACTTTTGAAATGCAATCTTAGCAAAAATTCTGTGCTTCTGAAATGTATTACTACTTTTTACAAATGAACAACCATACCTGTCATTGAGAGACAAGTCGCTTCTCTACGAATATACCTTGTCATAGCCTAGAATACGATTAAAAATGTGAGAACATCGTTAATCGTATGTAACTCTTACTTTCAAGCACAGTACGGAATGAATCAAATACAACAAAAACAAAAGTTTTTGTTATTCAACTACATAAAAGGACAGGGCAACACTTTACACAAGAAACAGATGAATAATCAAGATCTGTCGCTTCTTGAAACAGATTCCTGCAGAAACTGCTGTGAAAATTTAAGGCATGCATCACTAACTGTAATCAAATAGTAAGTATGAATTGCCTGTGGAGATTAGTCTATCTCTAAAGACTTCTGCTAGAAAGGAGTTGAAATCTGGGACCTTACATCCGTCAATTAATGATTGGATTTAGGGATCTTAGTTTCTGATCGGTCCTGCTTGGGTACAATACTGAATAGGATAGATGGAGAAAAAGGTAGATGCTGAATATGTACAGAACACACACCATGGCAGCTCTTGTAATGTTATCTCAATTCTCATATATATGTATGGAATGACATACAAGTTTGGGTCAACCCCTTACATTTAACAATGGTTTTGATTAAATTCCAACTTCCAGGTGTGAGGCAGATGAATTTTTTTTCAACTGTTTAAATAAATCAGAATCAACTTAAAAGTAATTCCTCCAGAAGCTAAAAGAAACTAAAACTCAGATCCAGGGATATCAATTACTTGGATTAAATCTAGATATAAACTTAAGTTCAATAAGTACAAGTGTCAATTGTGTAAATAAGGCAATCTGTCATAAACCAAAATTCAAATTAATCAACTCTAGTGGAAAAGAACAAAATACTAATATCACATGAATCCTGATTTATAGAAGGTTGTATTTTACCTAATATATATGTAACCTTTTTTGTGTGGATCTATGATTTCAGAGACATGTACATGAAGGAATGAAACAAGTCAAGAATGACTCAAAGACTTACCAATCATAAAAGGACTTGAATGTATCAGAACATAAGATAAAACCCAAGACATTTAGAAACAGCCATAATTTGTCGTGTGGCGTTCAGAAGATCCATACAAACTCAAAACATCTGAAGAAACAGTAAGATTTTCAGCAATCTTTTTGAAAATTTAATAGATCCCATCTACCCCGCTCTTTTAGGTAATTGTTCATTTCCAAACACCCACCCCTCCCCAGCAACCCTTGGCCAAAAAATAATTGCAAATGTGCAATCAAATAGTTTTGTAAAAGCAAGCAATGCAACAAGAAAAGTTATGCAGACTTGCCTGGACAGAAAGTAAGGCACCTTCATTTGGTTTCAATATACCATCATCCGAGAACACATTCCTACATCACACACATGCAACAGCAACAGATATATCAATAAGACTAACTCAAAATCTATCACTGAGATAACCTTAAAAATGCTTGGCCTCCGCCATTTTGCTTGCCTAAGCTGTTAAATTACTGATGATGAGGAATATCATATTGTCATCAAGTCACAATGTAATTTTAACTTATTTCATCTTTTATTTTAGCTTAGTATTACATTGCTGTCTTCACAGCCAAAGGCTAACTTGCTATGCATTATTTCATTCAACTTCTAAAAAAGCTCCAGTGCCATATTTGCATGAGCAAGTAAAACAATGGATGGCATACAGCCAGGGATTTTCTGAATCCATACCTCCAAATGGCATCTTGCAGCTCATTTTGTTTCCCAATGGCAGCATCGTACGCAACAATGTTTCCATAAAATATCTTCTCCAGCTCTTTCATCCATTTAGATAACAACAAATTTACCTGCACTTTGAAGGGAGAATGAAAGAGTTGAATTACTTGGAACAATGGTACTACAAAACTAAAGCAACAAGTTGTAATGTTCCCAACATAAGTTTAAATTTTAAGTTTACCCCTTAAACTATCTTTTTAATCTTATTAGTCAGGGAATATGTTTTAACATACAAATATATATATATATTTAAAACAGTGAGTGCTAATATGAATGACCAAAGAGATAAATATCTCAATAACCATATTTGAAACCTTCGAAATTGAAAGGTGAATAAACAATGGTATATGAGAGAGAAAGAAAATGTGTGCAACTAACCCCAGCCTTAGACACCCTCAATTCCAGATCATGATTGTAAATCTCATATAAGTACTGCCCCAACTCAACACCTTCCTTTCCCTCCTTCTTTAGACGATGCAAACAAAGCCACATATGGAGTACAAGCAAGGAGAAGTTTGTTTTAAATGTCTCCTCCAAGTTAAAAACTGCATGTCAAATAAGGAAGTGCTCAAAAGTCAGACAATTTCTAATTAGACAGAGTGAATTTCAGATGTTAAATAAGGAAGTGCTCAATGTCATACACTTTCTAATTAGACAGCAATATAGACACAATGAATTTCAGAAGTTTGGTTATTTATCTAAATACACAAATAATTGAGTTCAGAAAACAATTTCAAGATGCCAATCTGGAAAGATAACATGGATACCAAACATTCAGATGAGCAATATTAATGGTTTTACTTATCAATGAAAATTTTCAATCATAAAAAGATACATGGGAAAACAGAATCCAGCAGAATGGCTCATTTGCAAACATATAATTAATTAAAACCCACTAAGACAGAAATACTGACCATCATATATAGCAGGTCCATCAACTTGATTTTTTACACGAAAGTAAATAACATTGGCCCAACGGATTTGTTGACTTTGTTTGCTGTAGAATAGCATCAACTTAAGGATAAACCTTTTGATACCCTCATATTGTGGGTCTTCAATTCTATACGGAGAATCCATTGCCACTGCCAATGAACATGGCTTGGACAAAAACATCTTGTTATGATTCACCTAGAGTGACACGTTTCTCAGTTAATCTGACAAGGAAATGATAAAAAGTATGAAGTTTTATTGTAGTAATTATAAAAAACAAATCAAATTTGTGAAGGATACTCAGTATTTGTTGACCTCCGTATTACAACAGTTCCCATCCCATTATATGCTACCATGATCAACGATTGTTCTATTTTACCTAAGTTTTTCGACTAAGAAACAACAGCACGCTGGATGGTATGCTAATAGTTCTGGTATATAATAGCTTAAGATGTTGGGTTAAATTATCCAAAATCAAATTCTAGATCAGGTTCATGTACTTCTAAGAACAAAATCATGCGCAGGTTCCAGAAAACCTATAAACTACGTTTTTATTCACCAATCATCACCTATTGACTAAATAATCCTACATTAATATAATGTCATGACCTATCGTAGTGTATTTTAAAATTCTTTTCCACACCACAACATGATGAATTTTCTTTTGTCATCAATCTAATTAAGCCACAAGATTCTTTTCTAACCAAGAATTTGTTAAACCTTGATGCGCCTGAAACATCCTAAACTAAAAAAATTATACACATGAACCACAAAATGAGGGAACAGTCTTATGTTCAGTCCTACTGAAAATAAAGCTCAATTAGACCAAAGCAGAAAAAACAAATTAAGATATAAAATCAATACAAATTTACAGTGTATCAATTTGCCTAAAAACTAATAATTTCAGATCTCCGATACCATTGGTTTATTAGTTTCGGAATTAACATTTGGCTCCATAGCAGCTGCAGCCGTTGCATAATTACGAATCGGAAAACCAGAAAAACCTCTCCTCACAAATTCAGAACTCTTCTGCATATTGTTAACCCTGGCTATATATCTGAATGCATTGCTCCACCTTGGCATCATTTTTTCTCCTACATTAAATAAAAAGGAATGGGTGTGAAAAAGGACTAATTTTCAAAAACAAAAACACAATACCCCCTATTCAATGCAATATTCAGACTCTGGAAGCGTTCTAGCATGGATGGAAACTTCCAGTACAGGGAGATTTGAGTGAGAAAAGTGATATACCTATTTCTGTAACCAATATCAAGATGGAAGATTAATAACATTCTTAGAAGTTATTTTGAGTCTTAGGACATGTCCAATGGATGCAATCACCAAATATTGGTGATTAGATGCATCCCTCCTCCAATGGTGAGTACCAATGTATCAAAAATTTGATAGATTGATCAAAGCGTATCAAATTTGATCAATTTTGTGCTTGTATCAAATCCTTGCACCTTTTTTTTTATTTCTTTTTCATTATTTTAATGCTCACTTTAGATATAAATTTTTTTAGACAAAGTCTCTTGTGAGACGTTACTTATGTGATACGATTTGTGAGACGTGTTAAAGTATGCTTAGTGTTCGTAAAAGTATGTTTTCTAAAGTATGATGGATGATGAATTAAAGTATGATTTTAGGGTGTTATAATATGATTCACTATTGACATACTTTAATTACAAATACGCATACTTTATCTATATAAAAAACATACTTTAGTAATGAGTCGACCCGTCTCACAAAAACCCATCTCACAAGAGAGTGTCCCATTTTTTTATATATATTTTTAACCACACTTGATAATTATTTTAAATTGTTAATTATATTTTTATGTCTTTTATATTTAATTGGAAAGTATATTTTTATATTTTACATAATTAATATATAATAAATTATGTATCATAATAATTTAAAATAAATGTTTAAAAAATTACTCCTTGTACAATTAGAATTACATATTACATCAAAAACGAAATGAATAATTTAGTGTAAAATATGTCACTCTCTTTGTTCCATAATAAATGTCACATTTTCCGTTTAGTTCATCCCACAATAAATATGTCGCTCTCTCTGTCCCATAATAAATGTCACATTATCCGTTTTAGTCCATCCCACAATAAATATGTTATTCTCACCTAACAAACATAACATACTTTATAATTTATTTATTAAGTAAAAAAACTACACTACCCTCTAAAAGTAAGAAAAATTAGTCAAAAAGAAACTTTTCTTAAACTCTGTGTCTACAATAAGTGTGACATTTATTCCAGGACCGAGGGAGTATATTTTGGGTAGGTTTTGACCCTTCGAATTAATTATTTTACAGATACAACAAAAAAATAATAAAGTGTAAAGTATATTACTTGTGAATTGAGAATGTCAATTTTGAAATTAAAATATATTATGAACTTATAATGTTCAGTGTCGCTCTTTATTTTAGATGCACAAAAAAATATTAAGAAAAAAAATTTGAAGAGTATGTATGGAATTTAAGGGATAAATTGTATAAAGTGATGAGTGGAGTATCCAAAGGTGGTCACATGATAATGAATGAGGAGACATATGCATGCATATCAAGTGAGTGAACTCATGTCTCCATTGTCCACATCCTACTAATGATGAACTAAAATGTTGCTTTGATAATAATTAGAGTTGTTAAATGAGTCAGTCCTAACGAGCTTCGAACTAATCGGGTAGATTATAACTACATAACACAATAAAATCATAGTTAATTCATACATGGTTATTATATCTAATAACATGTTAAAATTTAAATATAAAACTTAAAAACTCAAATTATCACTCGTCTAAATTCTTCCCCTCTAGACATTCATTATTACAAACTGACTGGCTTTGTGATTCCATCATAGTGAGGAAAAATTAAAACACATTTCAATCATCTTTTATTGAAATCGTCTTTTATTTTCAATAGTATGATTGTATAACAATAAGTTCATTTTACATTTGGTTCATTTAATTAAATAGGTTATGTCTGCTTAAAAAAATGTCATATTCCATTTTACCGGACAATTCGAAGGAAGGATTGTTTTCAATCAAATACATTTTAAATCTTTAAGGGTGAAGTACAGAAATACAGAAGAGCTATAATGGATTGAAATGTAAATCAAATCCTGATCTGAATTGAAATGGATTGAAATGTAGATACACTTTAGGGGCGATTCCATAAACCCTATTTTCTTTCCTATTTTTCAACATTGCATTATTATAGTTTGATTTAGAGCAAACTGGAGATAATTTTATAGGAACAAATGCTTACCACTGCAGCTAATTCCTCTTTGATTGAATTAGTGTAGACTATATTTCCATAGCTATAAGACCATCTAATTAAAAGGAAAAAAAAATCATACGGAAAAATATTAAGGTAAATCCTAATTAAAAAAAAGGCAAAAACTTGTGTGCCCCCGGGGATACGCCGTGCGCCCCTACCAAGTACTATTAAATTGTATACTCTTTAGTATAAAGATGTGTACCCTCTATTTTTTGAAAAAAATAAAAAAATTAATGAAAAGTGTAACCTTTAGAACAAAATAATGTACTCTTATTAATTAAAATGTATACCCTTTAGAACAAAATAGTGTACCCTTAACACACTTTGTGCACCTGGGGACACAAGAGACCAACTTTTAAAAAAATTGGGTTTAAACAATCTGATTCTGATTCCCTCAAGTACCACTACTCCAGAAGAATTGATGACAATAATAAAATGTGTTTGACAACTAAAGATTAGAGAATAGTGAACTTACAGTAGATGAATACGATGAACGGTGATGGAGATAGCTGGCCAGGAGGCGTTCAGTCGACAGTCTTCGCCGGAAAGTGAGGAAATTCCAAGGATTGAGTGGAGCCGAGATAAGAAGAGAGTGGAGGCAGACAGTGTAATGTTTCAGCTTACCCCCAACATTCTGCAAATAATGCACATTCTGGAATCACTTCATCATTTCAATCACCAACACATTCAATAAATCACTTACTCCTCAACAGGTAATATACAATAGCATTAATATTTATATTTTGGGTTTGTTTGTTCTTCATTATCTTATTCACTTATTATATGCAGTTTTAATTACAAAACTAATAACAGATCCTTTGATACACAGATACATAGCAAAATAATTGCAGTGACACCACTCTTCAAGTTGGTTAAGGATATTGAAGGAGGTTATTAATTACTACAAAGAATGAAGTTGCCCTGATTCGTGCAGCAAATGTTCCTGCGTAAGGTAATAATAAATTCAGTGAACCATGAAATATGTGTTTTGTGACATGGAGTTATGCATCAAATTATTTCATGCTTATTTACAAGGATTCACAAACATTTTACCGATCAAACATTTAACTTGAAGGGAAAAAGAGTGCATGCCACAATCAAACCACTGATTATTAAAGACGAATACTAAAGGAAAACTTATTAAGAACTTGAATGTTGAAGTGACAAACAAGTGTACAGAATTACCAGCAGAAACTGAAGATGTAAGTCCTACAAATTCATACCTCATCATTTTCAGTGAAACATTTTTTTCATCTCAAGAAATTTAATTTATATATAGAGTTCGAAATTATTGGATTTTGGGTGTTAATACACTAACTATTAACAATAAACAGATTCCATTTTAAGATTTGATGAAGATGAGATTTACATTGATAAGTTAATCTTTCTTTATTATCCCAAGAAGCATTACATGCCGTGGTAATTTGAAAATTTACCAAACAACTACTTGTGTAATACGACATATCAAATTACTGGTATAATACGACATATCAAATTACTGGTATAATACGACATATCAGTTTTTAATGATTAACAAACTCACATTGCTTGTAGTCAGCAGAAATTTCTCAAAACAAACTATATAATCAAATAAGCACTAGACTGTATGCTCAAGATGTAATTTTGTGTGGAAAAACTTATCTACCTCAAAACACTACTTGTAAGACGATTATTTATCTTTTCACATTCTCAGGAAATTCTTACAAAACCTTAAATTAATTAAATATTGAAGGATACCCTTGCATTTCATACCGAATAACAATAAAAGTGCAGATTGTCTGAGGAAAGACTTACAGGTGACAGTAACGACGAAACGAGCAGCGGCGGCGACTCTGCGGCGGAGGCGGCAGCAGTGGGTTTAGGATTTCATTAGAGGAGCAGCGGCGGCGGTGCTAGAAAGTTGGTTTTACGATTTGAGAAATGAAAAATTAGTTACGGAAAAGGGGAAAGTTGGGTTTTACGATTTGAGAAAACCAGCAGTGATGTTTTATGCTCTACCCAACACACATCTATTTGACTTTTACCTTTTTAAATAAGGGGATTGCACTTATTTTACTAAGTATACCCCAATTACTAAATAAACCCTAACAAAATTTTATAACACAATGTATATTATTAAACAAACCCCCCATTAAAGACTTTTTTATCCTTTAATTTAATGCTAACCCTACCCCCGCAAACCTTACTCATCCGTAATCACGTGAAGGAATCCGACGAAGACTTCATCTACCCAAATGACGCCGTTTCCAAAGGTGGCCGCAACGCCAAGCAGCTCACTTGGGTCATCCTCTTGAAGGCCCACAAGGCCGTCGGCTGCCTCGCCTCCATCGCCGCCGCATTCTTCCCCCTCGCCGCCATAGTCCGCAGCCGCGTCGCCTCTGGCCAGACGGACTCCACCGACACCTTGTTAACGGAGAATAGTGCCTTTAAGTCAAGATTCTACACCTGTATTATGCTCTTCCTCTGGCTCTCTCTACTGCTGCTCTGTTTTGAAATAGCTGCATACTTCAAAGGATGGCATTTCGGAGCTCCGGATCTTCAGTTGGATCGACTGTATACCATAACACGGGGGATATGACGTGAGAGATGTTTTTGATTTGTTGTATTCGAACTGGGTTTGGATCAGAATGGAGTATCTTGCTCCACCTCTTCAGTTCTTGACCAATGCTTGCATTGTGCTCTTCTAATCCAGAGCTTGGATTGGCTAATCCTGCATTTGGGTTGTGCTTGGATGAAGATCAGAAGGAGAATCTTGAATCAGGAGATGGAGATGACTACTTCTCAATGTGTTAATCTAGATCCCCATGTGCAATGAGAAAGAGGTAACTGCACTTTCCCCTCTAAATAATCCAGAAATCAAACCACAATTTGGCATGTGATTGATCTTGTTTTGAATTGTTGTAGGTGTATACAACTTGTATTTTCAGGGCCGTCAATGGCAACGTTCACGAGTTTTTGGTTCGGGTGCTATACTGTAGAAGGTGTAGTCTTGTAGATATAGATAAGCATAATTTGATTTAATTCCATAATTAATTGTATAAGGATATTTATGTAATTTTGTTGAAGGATGGTTTAGTCTTATTCATTTAAGGGGTACGTTAAGTAATTACGGGGTTGCGAATAGTCACCCCCTTTAAATAATCTTGGGTGAGTCTTTGTAGGATACCGTCTCACGGATCTCATTGCGTAAGACGGACTATTCAATTAGCTCATTAATCCATACAAAAGATGCGGATCCGTGGTCGCTGCATTCACACATCAAGACTGATAATTACTCCCTCCATCCCATGAAAAAAATTGCATTTACTGTTTGCACGGAAATTAAGAAATATAATATTTTAATATGTAATGGATTAGGAGATATAATAATTTAATGTATAGTGGGTAGTATTAGTGTTGTGCGTGGGCCCATGAAGATAAAGTGATTGATTTATGTGGGTCCCTGATGAGCGTTTTCTCAACACACTATTAATCCTCAAATATAAAGGATGCAATTGTAACTTGATAAGCGACCAAGTCATATTATCGAACCCAAAGGATGGATGATTATCAATTTATTATTAGCTAAATTAACTAAAATTATTGTTTGGCAATTTAGTTGAGGTATAATTATTATTCTACTAGACAAATTAATTAAATAACAAATAAAATATAAAACAGTAGAGAATTGACGAGAGTTGAACAAGTGAGAAGATAGGTAGCTCTTCGGGCCATCCATTTTCACTAATTAATCTCATTTCCGTATATCAATGGCGAAATATGGACGCATCACTAAGCCATGCAAATCTACTCTATAGACACAAGCAGATAAGCGTGTAACACATGTGAATTACCTCGGAGCAAGAACATAATTTCACCCCACTTTCTAGGTACTATCAGTATCAATTATTTCCCGTACATTAAGTACTCTAACCCGATATGATATCCCTTTATAGGTACTATGAAATTATCCTCTTTATCCTGCTCACTCGCGCGAATTCAATTCAATTAATAAGTATTTATATAAGATATTTCTAATGAAGCTTCGGAGTCCCCCCCACTTAGAATCATAACATGGAATCCTGCTCAGCAGTGAACGTACTAAATCAATAACCAAGATATATATTCAAACTCTATATAACAGTTAATGATGCACAAAACAACTTTGAGTATGAATTAAAAACGCATAGTCTCATATAAAATAATCCACAAGTAGTGTTGTACGGAATATACACACGGAAGTTTAATTAACTAGTAAAACCTTTTTAAACCCTAGAACTATAGCGGTTCTAGCCATGACGCTTCGAAGAACGTTCATGGTGATTGGATAGATCTTACCCATAGTCTTGAAAATTACAAGAAAGATTAAGTTGCGAAATACTCCCTCCGTCCCACAACAAGGAGTGCATTTTACCATTTTCGTCCATCCCAACACC
Organism: Pogostemon cablin; assembly: GCA_023678885.1. Taxonomy (NCBI): domain Eukaryota; kingdom Viridiplantae; phylum Streptophyta; class Magnoliopsida; order Lamiales; family Lamiaceae; genus Pogostemon; species Pogostemon cablin. The sequence continues at coordinate 20,303,270 of CM042956.1, forward strand.
AGAAGTGCATTTCCCTTTTTAGTAAATGAGACCCACTAAAAATAATAATATATCTTCATGGGACCCACACACCATACTAATACACCTACCCACTATACATTAAAATATTATTTCTCTCACCTCAACTACCCTCAACTACCCATTAAATAATACATCCTTTAATCTACGTGCAAAAAAGAAATGCACCTCTTGTGACGAGACGGAGGGAGTAAACCCTAGATGTGAGCACCATCGCTTCTAGCTCCGTCTTGAATCTTCACTTGGTTCTCACTTGATTCGTTGCATGAATCTCTCTCTACAACTCCGTAGGATTGAGTTAGGGTTTGGATGTGGTGTAAGATGGATGTGGAATCTAACTCACTTTTTTTATGTGATCAACTCCCCTTTTTATACTTGTAAAATCTCCTTATGGACATTTGCTGGGCTTTTTCTTAGAAAATACGCCAAAACACGCACTGGAGGTACATAATTACCAAAAATAGAACTCCACGTCTCCGCTCGACTAGAATGGCTTGGTCGAGTGGCGTTTTTGTAAGCTGAAGCTCTATCCAATACCTCGCTCGATCAAATCTACTGTCGCTCGACCAGCATAGCTTGGTCGAACGACTCTTCCTCTGGTCAAGCGGCACCTCAAAAATCGTGTTTTCTGATTCTGAGCACTTTTGACCTATTTTCCTGTATAAATATGCTCAAATAGCCTCAGTAGCATTTGTATCATGAATTTTCCATAAACATCCCGATTTACCTCGATTATAGATCAAATCGTATTCAATTCCCATATAAATCAGAGCTCAAAGTACGTGAATTTACACTCTCATTAAACTCCCAAACTTCCATGTTGCTCGTCTTGAGGCAACGAAATCAAAGCATAGGCAAGAGAGTGTGATTCACACGATCCTCATAACATGCACTACTTATAATAACACATGCAATTCCATCAAATCAAAACATGCATTCATCCATCATACCATTCACTCATACAAAAACATCAATTAATCACAATATTTCTACGAGTGCTAAGTCATCTAACTCACTAGATATGTGTTTACTCTTGCTCTCGCATGTAAAAGATGTATACTTAAAGGGTTAGTATATACGCTCATAATCAATCCATACATTCGCGTAACCATAATCTTGGCAACGGTCTCAAAAATCAATTCATAATTGTTTCAACACTAAGATCACAAAGGACTTGTTTTTGGGTTGTAATGTTGTCGTTTTGGTAAAGGTAGGATAATATAGACAAAGTGACTAATTCACTAGTAGAGAATTACCTTGGAGTTTTGCTTTTCATCAAACAGCTTCGTTTTTCTCAGTTCTTTTCTCATGATCTTTTTTATTCTTCTTTTCTCCTTCGTCTCTTGGAATCAACATATTTCTTTTTTTCTTTTTCAAAACCAATTTCGGGCACTACCCTTCTAAGTAGTCGGAGTACCAATTTCAGGCACTACCACCTCCAAACAGGATTTAACCATGAACTTTCCTTCACTTTTCATCACTACCACCAATTTTTCCTTCATTTCCTTCTTCAAATTCATCACTTAGCAATTTATTCACCTCAACCCTCTACTATTAAATAGGATATTTAAAGGCTCAAGTCAAGGTAATAAAGGCTTTTTATCAAAGGCTTGCCAAAGAAAAAGGTTAAAAGGCTTAACGGGGCTTCCAATGATATACACATTATAAGGATAGGTAAAATTTGGCTAAACGGCTCAATTAAACAATAATTGGCTAAGATCATGTCCTAATATCCATCAATCATAAATCTCACACAAGACTCCAAGCCAAGTTCTAGAATACGAACATATGAACGATACTATCAAGAATAAACTATCATGCATTGATGTAGCATGATTATTAGGCTCAAATTCTCACATGGGTAATAGATTCCCTAAGCACTCTTCAAAGCATGTAATTAACATCAATCTCTGCATAAACTACAAGTAATCAAATAAGTGGTACATGCCTTTCATCAACAAAATCAACATGCATCAAAAAAATAACCGCACATGCATACAAAAGAGTCAACAACTCTACTCAATCCATCAAAATTCACATCAAGTGTACAAATATCCATCAAACACCATCAATATGATCAATATGGTACATGCCACTCATGCATAAATCTCATACAATCCAACTCTACTACTTACTCAATACCCAACCTGTAAGGTGAAAAATAGAAGGGAGGCGAGAGGAAACGGACAAGGAAAAAACCTGGTGCACTCTACTCCTCCGAAGCATCATCATCATTATTCTCATTGCGCCAATCATCAAAATCCCTTTGCAAGGTATCGATCTTCCCATCCAATGCCTTGTAGTTCTCGTTCAAATCTCCTAATCTTCTATCCATAGCATCATACCTGAGGTTGAGTGCAGCATAGTTCATGTTCGCCAATGCTAGCTGGCGGTTCGTCTCTTGCTGATTTGCATTCAGAGTGGCAAAATGCTCGTTCATCATTATGAATTGCTCTCGATAAAAAATGATCATGAGACTGCCAGAAATTATACTGTTGCTGCTGTGGTGGTGGTGGCTGTATCGGAGGAACTCTCATCTCCAAAAAATCATGAGGCATCTCCATGTGTACCTTAGGAATCTATTGCTGCTGCTGATACTGCTTTGGCTCATATGGCTCATCCTCCTCCGGGTCTCCTATTAAGATCATATCGAGATCTAGATAAACCCTGTCTAAATGCATTTGAGCCAGCGTCCGCCAATCTCCATTTCCATAACAAATAGTAGATATCGCAATATGAGAAGAAGTGTTCATCAGTAGGTTCGCATTGATATGAACAGAAGTAAGATCAACGAGAGAGAAAGGCATCTTGAAATAAATAAGGTTGATCTCTCGGATGAACATCCAAACACCATCCTCCCTCCGAGCCAAGTTCATCCTCACACACGCTGACATAATCAAATCCAGGTCTTCTAAGATCGGCCGATGTCCTGAAAAGTCAACATTAAAGTGCTCCGCTAACGGAGTGATCAACCCCCCTATGTTGACCTTCTGAAAAGTGTGTGAAGTGAACCACTGAAGTTGCTGGAAAAAGTAAGCACCCAGATTGAAATGGACCCCGTTCATTATGCACCAGAGGACGTATAACTCTCTTCTCGGAATACACCCACCCTCAGCTCGGCAAATAAGGTGTTTCTGAGGATCTGGTCCATATGTAAGCGATCACCGGGTTATGAATGAAGGCAGCCCTTGATGTTTGAGGATTATAGACTCCTTGCAGTCCCGTGATCGAACTCCAGAACTCATCTGCATCAAACCCCTCATGCTCATGCATAGAAATCCCCGTAGGACATCCAAAAGCCCTATTAAACTCATTCGCATACATGTATTGCAGTTTTCCTCCAATCCAAAACCACACACTCTCCGAAAGAAAGTGCTCCCCAAGAATCACCTCTAACGTGCAAAGCATCTCAGTCGTGATGTGGAAGTAGGTCTCTCTCTTCAAATCCATGAAACCACTGATTCCTACCTGGTTAAACATCCACCCGATGTCATTAATGATATTCATCTCCACCGTGGCCTGATCGTCCTGGTAACGAGTCCGAGTAATCTTTCTTGAAATTACTCCCCACAGCTCCTCTCTTTCTTCCCACTCCGGTATTTGCAAGTCAAAGTCAGACGACATCCTTTTGTCTTTCTTCAATCTCTTAGCCGTCTCTCCTTTCTTTGGTATCCCAGATCCTCTCCTCTTGATGAGGTAGCAATGTCTTTCCTACAAAAATTATACTTCAATACAACATATAGGCAAGAAATCAAGTATACCCATCTTAGGACTATTTATAACATATATTCTACTCAAGACTTCAAATCACATGCACAACCAATTCAAAGCTTAACTTTCTCCATAACTTCACATGAATATACGAATTAAAATGATAAATCTCAACAAGTTATATCATGGAGAAATCAACTTAATAAGTCCTAAGTAATACAAGGAGTCAAATCTAATTCAACAAATACCAACATGCTTGAAATTAAATTAAAAAATCAACAATTAAACATCCTTCATAAACATATATCAATACCACGATTCCAATTAATCATGATCATCACTAAAAATCTATGAGCCCATGCAACAATTCAACAATTAAACTCAACCCCATGACATTTGCATCATCAATTTCACACAATTCCATTAATACAACGTACAATTGAACTCATGCAAATTCATGTAAAATTTTAACAAAAACACCCAAATTCAAATTCAATAATAATCAAAAGCATGCTTGAACAACTTAGACAACTAAACGAAATATATAATAATCCAATTCAAGGGTAATAAGTCAAGAAAACATACCTTTATCTCTAACCATGGATGTGTACGTGACGAAGAGCTAGAATTCCAAATTTTGAGTAGAAAAGCTCTAATTTGGACTTGAATCTTCCAATATTTGTGTGGAATGTGTGTGGTTAGGGAAAAGAACAGTGTACTAAGGGATTGGAGTGAAAATCTTACAGTTCGGGATGAGTGCTCGAGGAAGGATGGCGAAAAATGATCGAGCAGCGCGAAAACTGCCTTTAAATCGCGAAATTTCACCTTCGCTCTGGTCGAGCGACCCTTGGAGTGGTCGAGCGGCACCTCTGTAAGCTGAACCATTTTTGCACTCCCGCTCGACCTCTCCTTGACCAAGAGATGTTGGTCGAGCGGCAACTCTGTAATCTAAAAACTTTGAACCAGTCTTCGGAAGTGTCGTTTGACCTTCGGCTGACCTCATTGACTAGTCGAGTGGACTTCCGATGTTAAGTTTTCCATGATTTCCTTCATCCCCTGCAAAACTCAGACTTTGAAACAACATTAAGTATCATATCAAGCCAAAACAATAGCTAGAGAACCACTACTTAGACTATATAAAATATGCATATAACTCCGTCCACACTACAAAATAAAATAAAGCACCACTGAACGTTATGCAAATTGTAAAATAATCGACATATCAAAATTGAAAGTTTCAATATACCGTAAAAAATCAATTCCCCTAACAAACGTTACAAAGAAAAGATTATACTCTTGGTGCTACGATGAGGTAAGGATATCACACCCCCAAACTTAGTAGAAACTATAGTCGAAACTAAGTTTGCAAAGAGATGTAATTGCCGATTAGTAAGCACCTTAAATATAAAAATTTCTTACTCACACGAAATAAATAAAGCAATAAGACAAGAGGGTAAGCTCCCAACATGCGCTCATGTTTAACGTCGTAGAGTCACGACAGTACCAACTTAATCCAAGATATCCTCAAAGACGACACAAGCATCATTCAGCGACTTAAAGGCTTTAATCAATGCCCAGTAGCCGCAACAATATCTCCATATTTGTCCATTAACTCAAAACTTCCCCCCCCGCAGAATCTATGGATCATGAACGGTCCCGTCCACTTCGATTTTAATTTTTCTACGAAAAATTTCAAACGAGAGTTAAAGAGTAATACCTCATCTCCTTGCTTGAACTCCTTGAAAGTGATCTTCGAGTCATGCCATTCTTCATCCTTTCCTTGTAGATCACTGAGTTCTTAAAAGCTTCATTTCTGGACTCATCCAATTGATTGATGTGAGTCATTGTCAATTCCTTTTGCTCATTAAGAGACAAGTTCTTACTTCTCACTGCCCAAAAAGACTTATGCTGAATCTTTATGGGTAAGTGGCACGGCTTCCCATAGACAATTTGATAAGGTGACATGTCAAGCACAATCTTGTATGAAGTCCGGAACCCCCACTAAACATCATCGAGCTTCATAGCCTAATCTTTTCTATTAGTTCCGACTAACTTCTCTAGGATTTGCTTCACTTGGCGGTTAGAGACTTAGGCTTGCCCATTCGTTTGAGGATGATAGGGTGTAGTAACCCTATGCTTAACACCATAATCCTTGAGAACTCTTTCAATAAGCCTATTAACGAAGTGCGCGTACCTCCATCACTCACAAGCGATCTAGGAACTCCATAGAGGGCAAAGATATGCTTCTTCAAGAATGACAAAATAGTTTTAGCATCATTCATGCGAGTTGGAATCGCTTCCACCCACTTAGAAACATAATCAACAGCAAGAAGGATATAGAGAAACCCATTAGATGGGCGAAAAGGCCCCATAAAATTGATTCCTCATACATCGAAAATCTCTACAACAATGCTTGGCTGAAGTGACATCTCATCTCTTTTACTTATGTTTCCCATCCTTTTACATCTATCGCATGTTGCTACATAAGATTCGTAATCTTTAAATAAGGAAGGCCAATACAAACCGGATTGAAGTACCTTCACCGCAGTCCTTTGGGCTCTGAAGTGCCCCCCGTTAGGTTATGCATGGCAAAAATCGAGTGCACTCTCCATCTCGAGCACACACCTACGGATGATATAATTCGTATAAATCTTGTAGACAAATGGATCATACCATAGAAAGTCTCAACATCTCTCTTAAACTTAGCAAGTTGATACCTATTGAGACCTTTAGGAATTTCATCTGATACAATGTAATTGATATAATCAACATACCATGGATCCATTCCTTGCGCAACGACTACACAAGCTGTCTCCGCTCCTTTAGTAAACACCGCCATAATCTTCTCATCAGGGAACATCTCTTTTATGTATTCAAAAGAATCATAACAATGCTCCTTTGTCTTTAACATTGATAGGTGATCTGCCAACATATTCTCCATTCCTTTTTTTTATCTCGGATCTCCATATCAAACTCTTGCAGAAGAAGGATCCATCTAATGATCCTTGGCTTCGCTTCCTTCTTTTCCATCAAGTACCTGATCGCAGAGTGATCCGTGTACACTATGGTCTTCACGCCAACCAAATACTATCGAAACTTATTGAATGCATACACAACAACTAAAAATTCATTTTCAGTGACAGTGTAGTTCTTTTGTGCTGCATCAAAAGTCTTACTCGCATAGTAGATGGAGCAAAACTTCTTTTCTTTCAACTTCCAGAACACTACTCCAAGTGCTAGATCACTTGCATCACACATAAGTATAAACGGCTGAGTCCAATCTGGTGTGATCAAGATAGGCGCAGTAATAAGTGCCTCCTTCAAAACCTAAAAAGTTGTTAGACATTCATCATCAAAATTAAAAGGAACATCTTTTTTGAGTAAGTGAGACAAAGGCTTGAAATATTTTGAGAAGTCTTTGATGAATCTTCTATAAAATCCGGCATGTCCAAGAAAGGACCGCACTCCCTTCTCATTAGTAGGTGGTGGATGCTTCTCAGTTGCCACCACCTTGGCTCTATCAACTTGCAATCCTTTGGCCGAAATATGTTGCCCAGAACAATCCTATCTTTCACAATGAAGTGACACTTTTCCCAATTCAAGACAAGATTAGTTCCTTAACATCTCTTCAAAACAGTAGATAGGTTAGACAAACAAATATCAAAGGAGGAACCAAACATAGAAAAATCATCCATAAACACCTCAATTATCTTTTCTATCAACCCATCAAATATAGTCATCATGTATCTTAAGAAAGTAGCAGGCGCATTACACAATCCAAAAGACATCTTTCTAAAAGTAAAGGTTCCATAAGAGCAAGTAAAAGTAGTCTTTTCTTGATCCTTGGGTGCAATCATGATTTGATTATACCCCGAGTACCCGTCCAAGAAGCAATAAAACTCATACCAAGCAAGACGATTTAACATTTGATCCATGAAAGGAAGAGGGAAGTGGTGCATGTATATTCATTCAGTTTCCTGTAATCCGTACACACACGCCATCCTGTAGAAACCTAGTGGCTAATGTCTCTCCATCATCAGCTTTCACAATAGTCATGCCTCCTTCTTAGCTACAACATGCAATGGACTCACATGGGGACTATCACTAATTGGATAAATAATTCCTGCATCTAACCGCGTTAAGATTTAATTCCTAATCACTTCTTGAATCATGGGGTTAACCCTCCGCTGATTCTGAATACACCCCTTAGCTTCATCTAGAAACCTTATTTTAGGCATGCAATATGATGGATTTATACCTTTCAAATCATCAAGAGACCATCCAATAACAGACTTATATTTCCTAAGAACATCTAACAACTCTTCAAGTTGATCATCAGTAAGGAAAGAAGATATAATTACCGGATAAGTTTCATTCTGGCCTAAATAGGCATACTTCAAGTGTTCCGGTAGTGGTTTCAACTCCTCATTCTTTTTCTCCTTCGGTGTGCTCTCTCTATCCAATGGTAGGTACTGCCTAGTCCACTTGACCTCTTCTAGCTTGGTTCTTCTTGGTTCAAACCTATCATCACTCAAAGTAAGTAAGTTTTCAAGAAATTCAATACATACCTCATTGGACATACCTCGTTGAAGAGCTCATCTAGCTCCGTGGTGGGAAAAGTAAGAGACTCCGCCAAGCATGTCTCTAAATGATCCTTTGAAAGGATTAAGGAAATGTCTTTCTTCATGATCACCTCCACCACATCAATTCTATAACACTGTGTCTCCATAGGCATCTTAATTGCTTGTCGAGGTTGAACATGACCTCTTCTTTATCCATTAGCAGTCTAAGCTCCCTCTTTTGAACATCAATCATAGTTCCAGCAGTGCAAGGAACGACCTCCCTAAAATAAGAGGTACATTATCCTTGTCATCTTCCATCTCTAGTGCAAGAAAATCCACAGGAAAGACAAGCTTCTCTACTTTCACAAGTACATCTTCAATCATACCCTTCTTAAAGGTCTATTCGCCAATTGTAGAGCCACTGTTGTAGGAGCAAGCTCCCCCAAACTTAACTTCTCGAATATAGACAAGGGCATCAAGTTGATGCTTGCACCAAGATCGCAAAAAGCTTTTCATGCCGGCCCTTTTCTACTTTCACATAGAATCGTGAAGCTTCCTAGATCCTTCAATTTTACTGGCAGCTTTCTCTGAATGATCGAGCTGCAGTTTTTAGATAGATTAACAGTCTCAACTCCATTCAAACTCCTCTTCTTCAATATGATATCCTTTAAAAATCGGGCATAGTAAGACATCTCCATGATTGCTTCAGAGAATAGAATGTTCGAGCTTATCTTGTTCATGATATCTGAAAACCTCTTGAACTTTTCTTCCAATAACTTCTTTTCACTAACCTCAAAGGAAACGGAGGAGGTATCTTTGCCTAAGGGATACCCCATTCATTACGCTCAACCTCCTTCGATTTATCCTTCTCGGATCTCAATCTCTTGGCTCTTTCCCACTTCTTCTCAACTATCTGCTCAATATTCTGCTCTTATGATAGTACTGGAGTTTTCTGAATAGCAGGTGTAACGTCCTGTACGGAAACCGGCGTCGAACTACCTTGCTTGACCTCCGCTCGACTAGAAGGATCTGGTCGAGCTAAGTCAAATTGGTCGAGCAGGGTCACTGTAATCGGAGTATGACTGTTCAGCTCTATAGGTAGCTGCTCAACCTCAGCTCGACCAGAAGTGTCTGGTAAACTTGGTTTCAATTTTGGTTAAATTGATTTATAGCAAGTGTACTCTATCGTGTGTAGTACGTAAGCGACCAAGTGCAAAATTTATAAGATATCAAACCCAAGGGCGAAAGTAGGTGGCCGTATTTGAAAGATGTTTCACTCTAGTAGGACTAATCAAAGAATGAGGGGGGTTGATTATACTACAAACTAAGCTAGAAAGCAATTAAAAGATTGAACATGTACAAATGAGATGGATGAAGGGTGAAGGTGAACAATCTAAGAATTATGTAAGGCAAGCAACATTCATGGTAAGGTATATATAGACTCACACACACACATGTATTGATGGTTTTCATGTTATGATAGTAAGGGCAATCACGTTTGTACTCCTAACCCCTATGGTCAAGGTGATTAGGTTCTCAACTATTTTACAAGTTTAAATCTCCTAGGATTGTTCTTACTCTCAATTTCCATGAAGGTACTATGATCATAAGTTGAGTTCCCCTCACTAGTTCATCACTAATGTTCTATCATGAGGTTCTAAGCACTTGAAGGGTATGACTTACCTCTCCTCATACTAACCAAGTCATCTCATGCAATCAATGATTCAATCAAACCACTAAACATAATACTGGAATGACCATCCTAACACTATGAATAGAGAATTTAATTACACAAATCATACATAAAATGAGAATAAGCATTCATGATAGAAAATATTCATAACAATCATTTCATCAAACATGTGGTGTGCAAAATCTACATAATACCTAACCAATCATATTGCTAGCCTCACATGAGGACTAGCCACTACATATCATAGTAAAATCAATACAATCCATAGCATGCTCCAATTGAGTCAAATAATGAAGAAAATAACAAAATAAAGGTAAGTTAGCTCCCCTTTGATGGTGAACTTTCTTCCCTTTGATCATGCTAAAATCTTCAACCAATGATGAATTTCTCTTCTTAGATTGGTGGATGGATGGATTTATGGATGGATTTGAGGAGATCAAGTGGTTTGAATGGATTAAGTGAAAGGTGGAAGAGATGGAGATGAACGTGTATGATTTAGGTGTCTAGTGTGTGTGGAAATTGATCCAAAATGATTCCTCCCACATTTTGTGGTCAAAACATGTATTTATAACCCCATGGAAGCTTCTAGAACACATGGATATCATAAAACTGCCTTTTGCACCTACACGAGTCATGTAGGTGCACACGCCCATGGGCGTGGGCGAGTAGGCATTTCGGGTGTTGGAACACGCCCTAGGTGTACAAGGGCGTGTACACCTACACGGTCGTGTAGGCATATGGCGTGCAACGCAGTTTCACCGTTTCGCTCATAACTTTCACATTCGATCTCCAATTCGAGTGATTCTTGCGCTCACGCGATCCTTTTTTAAGTGGCTTTCCAATTATATATCACATATATAGTTTTGAACTCCATATGAATACAGAATAATTACACAAGTTGGACTTGCATTTTTCAGCATTTTGCTTTGGCTCGTTCTTCCTCATTTCAACTCCGAATTGAGCTCCGTTTTTCCCACATCTTCTTTATCGTGTCTAGAATCTATTTTTACCTAAAAATCGCACAAATTACACCAATTTACCAATTATCTAAATATTCACAAATATAGCACAATTTAAGGCACTTAATCTTGAAAATCACATATTTATCATTTCAAAACACACATCTCCATATTTTCATATAACACCACCAAATGATATATAAAATGAATAAAAACACACAAAATACATAATAAAAAAACACTAAAATCTTGGTGAAAACGACAGCGATCAACTCCCCAAACTTAAAGTGTTGCTCGTCCTCGAGCAACGAAAATGAGAAAACGAGAGGGGGAATTTTCACCTAGAGAAAGACCTAAAGAACATAAGCAACAACACATCATAAGTAACAAGGACTACAAATCATATCGAGTCACACTACAACATTAAAATCATGATATAAAAAATCAACAAGTTCAAGTCTAAGAAAATTAAGAGTAATAAAGTCCCTTCCGGTCCAAACCTCACGTCGGATATTAAAATGCACTCAACACTCTATGAAGTAGGGTAATTTTCACTCATCAATCGATTAAACCCGACGCACCATAGGCTTGCTCACGGACGACATTCACAAGCCACCAAGGCTTCAACTAATAATCAAAAAGGACTTTATCTTTTGGATGTAATGTTATGCTTTTTGGTAAGGGTAGGGAGATTATGGATAAGAGTGACTCATCGAGTGTAAGTAATTGAAGAGATGATCAGCTTCTTCAACTTCTTCACGTTTCTATCTTCCTGTCTCTCCTTTTCTCATCACAAGCACTAATCATTATCATTCCTTTGATTTATTGAGCTTCTTTTGATTTCATGCTATCTTCTTTTGACTTGGCATTTGCTCGAGCATATTTTTATTGTTTTTGCTCCTTTTTTACTTTGAAGGTTGCATGTGTATTTGATTGAGCTTTTTCATCATTTTCTTGCTTGTTTACCATTTCTTTCTTTCTCTTGCACAATTCTCACATCAAACCTTGTAGACCATCATCTCCTCAATCATCCACACAAAGGTTATATATATAAGGCTCAAGTGGGTATTCAAGGCTTGTAATGTGCTAATATCACAAAAATAGGCTTAAGGCTCAAAGTGGTTAACTAGGGATGATGTATAAGGTAAGGAAATATATGACAATGACTTTAAAGTAACAAGGATGGCCTAAGATCATCTCACTAACCTCCACCAGTCGGGCTCATTCCCGTAGTCCATGAGCAAGTTCTAGTTTATCAAGACTCAATCAATCCACTTATGAAAAACTAACCATGGAGGCACGGTTGAGGCTCAAACGCTTACAAGCTTTTGCTCAGACCCTTAGGAACTCATTACACCTCAATTCATCTCAAATTGAACAAGTTAAATAGAACATGTCACAATTTTAAAGAGTAGAGATTCTCAACATAGTTCGTCATCACTTATTACAAACAACATGCCATTACTCACATTCAAAAATGACTCACAACTTCCCGAAACAAACTACCAAACATACCTATACAAGAATAAAAATACAAACAAAACACATGAGCAAAGACTCACCAAGCAAGGAACAACACAAAAACACTTAACATGCAACACGAAAATTCCATCCATCAAAAGAAAATCAAGCACATATCCTCATCATCCAATATCATTTAAGCTCAAGATTTCACCACCTTATTCAAAAATAAGGAAAAAAAACTAATAAAACAACTCTCACGTACATAACAAATGAAGTAACATGCCAATCCAATCAATCCAAATCAAATCAAATTGTCTATGCTAAGCATATGGAAAAGATTAGTAGTAAAGTGAACTCCCTGAAAAGGCAGCTGGAGGTGGAAATGGCTAGCACGGACAAACAGGCTGCATACAAGACGAACTAGAACCTTGGGATGCGTACTAAGTGAATGGCGGGTTTGAAACTGCTCACGAACTCGGGTTTTTAAAACTGCCTTCAGACACTACATGGGTTGTGCTTTGCTACAAGGCCTCAGTCGTGGCCATGTAGCATTTTCTGATGCTCGAGCATGACTGTGTGTTACAGGGTCGTGTTCTGCACACGGCCTGTGTTTCTTTCCCCTGCACGAGTCGAGTTCAGAGCTCACCCTCGACCCTGGGCGAGTAGCCTCTTCTGATGTCAGTACACGGCCAATCCTCACAGGGCCGTATACTGAACACGGCTCATGTAGCCATTTGCCATGTTCTTCCAAATTTCACACTTCACACCTCATTTTGCCCTATTTTTGCACTTCCAATATACCTCACATATGCTCAAAATTTCATCAAAAATCACCAGCTCAACAATTGTAACCAAAATATGAACTAACATGCACTTCAACACAACCAAACTAACCAAAATCAAACCAATACTCATGAGAAAATTTTTAAAATTTACCCAATTTTACAAGAAGATCTCTCAATCAACATAATAAGCACACTCAAGTGGTGAGTCACACCACGCACTCTCCCCCAAACTTAAATCGAAACAAGTTGCGAATTAAGTTTGCAAAAAGTGGTGAGACTTACCCTTGTAGTTTCCACCAGTGATCTTCTTGTAGAGAAGCATATGCATCACAACACTCAAGGTACGTCCACCACGTACTATCCTCCCAAACTTAAATTGAAACAAGAGTTTCGATTTAAGTTTGCAAAAAGTGGTGAGACGTTCCTTCACACTTCAAATCAAGCACTTCTCGTATTTTCAATACGCATCCTTCTCCATGAGCACAATCAACCTACATGCCAAAAATACAAGAAAACTAAATCAAAGCATTTAAATGAAAGCATTAAAATAAACGATGGGTTGCCTCTCATCTAGCGCTAAGTTTAACTTCTTTAAGCCGGACGGAACATGGAGAACTCATCAGAATTGCCAAGGATATCGTTCGTTCTTGCCATAAAATTTTAATCGTTGTGCTTCTTCCTCTATTAGGTATTTGTGGCAAGTAACGACCATAGTAGCATCCTTTGAGATTGACTTTAAAAACTCAACTCGCTTGAGCTTGCATTCCATTAACCTTTCTTTTCTCGACCACCACTTATTCCTTTTTATCAAGTATGTCCCCAACATTTCCTCAAGTTCTCTTTTGTACCTAAGGCATTGAGAAGAATCAATAGGTAAGACAAAGTCAATATAAACAATATTTTGAAAATCAATGCAACTTGATGAGTTAAAAGGTGTAGATATGCTCATTTCACTCCCGAACTCATCATCAAATGCTCTTAGACCTTGTTCCACTTCATCAAACTCATACTTCTCTATTGATTCTTCATCTTCACTTAAATTTTCCTTATCAACAAGGGACAAGAAATCTTGGATAATATCTTCATTCTCAAAGCTCTCTTCTACCTTAGGCTCATTACTCCTCTCACTTTCCTCCTCTAAGCTTTCTTCTACCTTGTCTTCCTTATCCTCAATAAGCTCAACATCTCTTGAGTCTTCTTCATTATCCCCTGAACACTCTTCTACCTTCAACTTTTCTTCAATCATTTCATCACAATTCTCCATTTCACGAAGAGTGTTCCATTCTTGTATCATTTGACTCATTCGATGTTCTAAAGCTTTGAATCTCGTATCTCTCAACTCTTTCTCTTGTTTCATAAAGTCAAATCTTTTATCATTCACCTCTTTCTCTTGTTTCATAAAATCAAACATCTTTGACATTTGATCCTCCATTGTAGGCTTCCCTTCATTATATGGTGGACACTCTTCTTGAAAATTCTCTTGAACATACCCGTTTTGCATACATATTTCATTCCCTATTTGGTAACTAGGCATGTACCACACTTGTCCCCTATTAAAGTTGGAAGTAGGCATTTTGAGGCTCAAAGCTTGAAAATTTTGGTTGAAAACTTTTCCTTATATCACTTCCATAAGCATATCTTCTAAGCATATCCATCAAGACATTATTTTCGGATAGATGAGTAACCATAGGAACTTGATTATTGTAAGAACTTGGTACGGAATAAGTGTTTCCTTGATACGGTTGAAATGTATTCACATTGTAAGCTCCTTGTCATCCCCCATATATTCCATTATTGTAGTATTGATCCATTTTTGCTCTTCCTCTCAAGATCTACTACAATTCTTCTCCACTTACTATTTTTGGTTTGTTCCTTCTCCCCTTCTTTCAAGGTTGAGTACCTATCAAGAAGAACAAGTGAGAAAAAATATAAAATGCAAAAATAAGAAAAAATATCCTGAGTAGAGCTAACAAATCCAAACACGTTACACCTAAGGCCTTTTCCCCAGTAACGACGCCATAAACTTGGTTTCAATTTTGGTTAAATTGATTTAGAGAAAGTGTACTCTATCGTGTATAGCACGTAAGCGACCAAGTGCAAAATTTATAAGATATTGAACCCAAAGGCGAAAGTGGGTAGCCGTATTTGAAAGATGTTTCACTCTAGTAGGACTAATAAAAGAAGGAGGGAGTTGATTATACTACAAACTAAGCTAGGAAGCAATTAAAAGATAGAACATGTACAAATGAGATGGATGATGGGTGAAGGTGAACAATCTAAGAATTATGTAAGGCAAACAACATTCATGGTAAGGTATATATAGACTCACACACACACATGCATTGATGATTTTCATGTTATGATATTAAGGGCAATAACGTTTGTACCCCTAACCCCTATGGTCAAGGTGATTAGGTTCTCAACTCTTTTACAAGTTTAAATCTCCTAGGATTGTTCTTACTCTCAATTCTCATGAAGGTACTATGATCAGAAGTTGGGTTCCCCTCACTAGTTCATCACTAATGTTCTATCATGAGGTTCTAAGCACTTGAAGGGTATGCCTTACCTCTCCTCATACTAACCAAATCATCTCATGCAATCAATGATTCAATCAAACCACTAAGCATACTATTGGAATGACCATCCTAACACTATGAATAAAGAATTTAATCACACAAATCATACATAAAATGAGAATAAGCATTCATGATAGAAAATATTCATAACAATCATTTCATTAAACAAGTGGTGTGCGAAATCTACATAATACCTAACCAATCATATTGCTAGTCTCACATGAGGACTAGCCACTACATATCATAGTAAAATCAATGCAATCCATAGCATGCTCCAATTGAGCCAAATAATGAAGAAAATAACAAAATAAAGGTAAGTTGGCTCCCCTTTGATGGTGAACTTCCTCCCCTTTGATCATGCTAAAATCTTCAACCAATGATGAATTCCCCTTCTTAAATTGGTGGATGGATGGATTTATGGATGGATTTGAGGAAATCAAGTGGTTTGAATGGATTAAGTGAAAGGTGGAAGAGATGGAGATGAATGTGTGTGATTTAGGTGTCTAGTGAAGTGGAAACTGATCCAAAATAATTCCTCCCGGATTTTGTGGTCAAAACATGTATTTATACTCCCACGGAAGCTTCTAGAACACATGGATATCATAAAACTGCCTTTTGCACCTACACAGGTCGTGTAGGTGCACGTCTATAGGTGTGGGCGAGTAGGCGTTTTGGGTGTTGGAACACGCCCTAGGCTTACAGGGGCGTGTACACCTACATGGGTCGTGTGCAGCGCAGTCTTACCGTTTCGCTCATAACTTTCACATCCGATCTCCAATTCGAGTGATTCTTGCGCTCATGCGATCCTCTCTTCAGTGACTTTCCAACCATATATCATAGTCTAGTTTTGAGCTCTATATGAATACAAAAAAATTATACAATTTGGACTTGCGTTTTTCAATATTTTGCTTTGGCTCGTTCTTCCTCATTTCAACTCCGAATTTTCCCACATCTTCTTTATCATGTCTAGAATCTATTTTTACTTGAAAATCACACAAATTACACCAATTTATCAATTTTCTAAATATTCACAAATATAGCTCAATTTAAGGCACTTAATCTTAAAAATCACACATTTATCATTTCGAAGCACACATCTCCATATCTTCATATAACACCACCAAATGATATACAAAATGAATAAAAACACACAAAAACACATAACAAAAGACACTAAAATCTAGGTAAAAATGACACCGATCATCTGGTCGAGAGACTCTATTTTGGTCGAGTGAGGTCCCTGTAATCTGAACTAGATTTTTCAGCTACTCAGAATGTCGCTCGACCATTGCTCGACCAAGGGACTTGGTTGAGCGGTGGTCAAGCGGGGACGCGTCGTCTCCATTTTCGCCGATTGGTAGTATTGGACCTTCATACTACGTTCCTGATCTCAAAGTGATGTCATTATGTAATACCCCAAACATTTATAATTATTTTTACACTATTTTCATAATGTTACTAATATAATTAGTTTTGCTTCTAAAAATTTACAGGAAGTAGTGACGGAGACATTCAAGCTCAACCGCGCTCCTAGCACCAATAAAATAAAAAGAACACTATTTTGTACTTAAATGGAGAATAATAAAATACAAAAAATATTTTTACTAACCATTTGTGATAATACTAAATAATAATAATAATAAATAACATATATATAATATACATATATAATATAATAATAGTGATTAATAAGAATAGAGCACGCCTATTTTTCAAAATCTAGTAATAGGTAAAAGTCTTGTTGTACATTCAACGAAAATATGTAGTAAATATAACTTCTCATTATTTATGTGCGTATGTTGACTAAAAATTCACCTGCCAAAATAAAAATTAAATAAATAAATAAAAATAAATGGGAAGAGATAAGAAAGGAAGTGAAATTAATGAAGGTACATGGTCAGTAGACTTAACGTGTGTATGAAGAAAATATATGCGATCGTACATTAGGAAATATTTTTCCACAAAGAGTAATAATGATTGTGATATGTTTCATCTATAAATAAGATTAAATCACCTCATTTTTACCATCTAGAACGAAATAGAAAGAGTAGTAAGCATCTGCTATATTTCCATATTCATACACGACACACACATGCAAATATATATATATATATATATATATATATATATATATATATATATATATATATATATATATATATATATATATATATATATATATATATATATATATATATATATATATATATATACAAATTTATTTACTTATATGATATACTATATATAATAAATAAATAAATTTTGTGAGTTTTCCTTCTTCCATCGACAATTTCCTATTAAGTCACTACTAATATTATTATTTTCATTTTATGATATAAAAGGAAGACCGAGCCTCAGATCTTATCATAAAATGATAATTTTTCTTTCTTACTTATATATAAATAAACAAAAATATGGGTGAAAGTTTTTAAAATGAACCATTTGTGCTAGGTGAAGTGCTGGTGAACAGGATGTCGGATCACTCTTCCACTCAAGTTGTAATACAGTATTTTAAGAGAATCAAAGGTGGGTAAATTGAAGTTGGTTGGATGTTATTGTTGGTTTGCATTTGAAGTATGCTTATTTCTTCTCTTATGGTAGTGGTCTTATGGGTCATGAATTTTATGGTTACGATTGACGAGTCGTGACAATGGTAGTAGTCGACGGGCTATGAAACAAAGTAGTGACTAACTCTCGGGTTGTCATGAAAAAGAATAATCATATCATTATGTATTTACTGATTAACATTCTGCCAAAATTAACCACTGAGATTTTAATCTTACATTTTTAAACCACAAAATTTTCGGTCAATGATTGGGACATCTGGATTGCGACAAGACATGATATTCTCTGTGGTTCTCACTATAATTCTACGTAAATATTTATTAAAAATACAAGGACTATGGATTTACAAATAATGGTTTCTTAATGTAATTTTTTATATATGTATGTATTTATATATTAAATTTTACTATTAGCATTTATATTATTAAGCTATTATAAAAACTATATTCAAAAGTTATAAATCATATTTTCCTCTTTAAAAATATTGTATTATACTATTAAGTAAATTTATGATAATATTTCGATTCATTAGTAGTACTTCAATTTCAAAAACCAAAAAAATAATTTGGGCTCGGGGTGTTACAGAGTGGTATCAGAGCCATGGTTTATATCATCCTTGAAAGTATATACGAGTATACTTATAAAATATACTCCCTCCGTCCCAACTTCAACTTCACACTTTCCATTTTGGTCCATCCCAAATTCAACTTCACACTTCCATAAAAGGAAAAAACAACAAACTAATATCCCTATAACATACTTTAATTTCAAATTTGTCATCACCTTTTTAACACACATAACATACTTTATCATTTATTTATTACCCAAAAATATCATACTACCCTCAAAAGTAAGTCAAAAAGTGACTTTTCTTAAACTCCGTATCTACAGTAAACGTGAACTTGAATTTGGGACGGAGGGAGTATTTAATTAACAACTAGAACACTTTAAAAGATCCACGGAGAACCATGCCATGTCAGCAGACAATGGAAGGAAAACTTTTTTTGGAAGAGAAGAAAATTTTATAAAGTGTTTTCAAAATAAATAAATAAAAATTTGTCCCTTTAGGAATAGAACCCCACGGAAACTCGGTTGTTGAACTATACCAGAATTGTGCCCAATACAGGACGGAAACTTTAAGGCACTATGTTGACCGAGTCCTAGATCTTAGGATCGCTGCATGGAAACAAAGATTTATAGAGGAGGACTTCGACGCTGCGATGCGCCTGAAGGAAACTGTCTCTACTAGATATAGGGCGGCTGCACAGACAATATTTGATAATCTCAACACAACGGATTCAGCTGGAGAATCAAGGATTGACTATGTGAAATATGCAAGGGCACTAATTAAAGCAGCGGAAGGAAGGACAGAGGTAGAAAAATTGGCAACAAAGTGGAAAGCGGAGGCACGAAAGAGAGATGTCAAAGCAAATCAGTGGGACCAAAAGGCTATGGAGTATGAGAGGCAGGCGAACGATTACAGGACCAAGGCTATTGAACAAAGGTATAAATCAATTGAATCTAGAGAAAGATCCATAAGGTATCAGGAGGAACTTGTAAAAGGAGGAATAATTTCAGATCCCACGGCCTTACCGATATTCTGAACTGAAAATATAGAGTCAGAAACTGAGGGAGAGCTAGTCTGTAACCTAATGCCACCATTTAACCCTTACAACGACCCAGAAAATTTGGGAATGGCTTCAACAGGAACAACACAATACAAAGAAAACATCTATATGAATTATAATACCTCTCTTTTTCCAAGGTATGAGGACGAAGCAGGACCCAGTATTCTCATTCCAGGGTGTGAGGATGAAGCAGGACCCAGTACTCGTGATTTCTTCTTTTAAGACTTATTGAAGACCATGAGAAACCAGACTATTGATGCCTATTTATAATTTTCTTTTAAAATGTGTAATGATAGTATGGTACGGTGAAATAATCGTAAGGTAATAATGTGAAATCAATGTGGTGTGACTATGACTTATAATAAATGGATGTTTTCAAGTCTTTTTAACAAGTTTATTCCTTAGATGCTTTGTCTTACCTCGTATGCCACAATTAGTCGAAATACGATAAAGGTCTGTTTAAAAATATAGCACCAATAAAAACACAACTTTATTGATCCTTTTTAGTTTTGACAAGTGACGCTATCAACTAGAAACCAAAGAAGGGCTAGAAGGAATAGGGGATCATCTGAGGATTCTGTGAGACATGATCAACAGGAATGCACCAATACTAATTCAAGAGCTGATATGGCTTGAGAATTTTTTACCACTCTTTAAAACTGTATTCAACAAGCACCACCACCACCACAAATAAATGAAACGAGACCAAGAATGAATGATGTTGTCGAATAATTCTATCGTTTACAACTACATCGATTTCGAGAAAAGGAAGGACCATTAGCCACCGAAGAATGGATCGCAGAGATAGACCGAATATTCAAACACATGAAGCTAACCGAAGAACAAAAGGTTTCTTGCGCTATTTCCCAACTAGCTTAAGATGATGGCCAATGGTAGGACTCACACAAGCGCACTATGAGTGAGGAGGCGTGGCAAGTTTTAACTTGGAACGATTTCAAAGGGATTATGATGAACCGATACTTTCCACAAGCTCTTTGTGATCAAAAGTAAATTGAATTCATCAACATGCATCAAGGAACTGCTTCCTTAACTGAGTACGAATGCAAATTCAATAACCTATAAAAGTATACTCCACAGCTCATGGACACGGATGAGAAGAAGGCTAGAAGGTTTTAAAGGGGACTACGCCGGAAAATTGGGAGAATCAATTCTAGATTGAAGACAGTTTTTCGAGAGGTGTTCGAAAGAGCATTGACTATCTCTATTTGTCAAGAGTTTGAATACAATCAAAAACCTCAAGAAACATTGATCAAGAGGAAGTGGTAAGCCTACGAAAGGAATAGGTCAGATTCCTCTATAAAAAGAAACCAATTGGCAATAACCACAAGGCCCAATCTGACTAAAATACCACCTTGTGCCATTTGTAAATGTATGCATCAGGGAGAATGCTTGGCGTGGTTGTATGTTACAGATGTAACCAAACAGGACATAGAGCTCATGAATGCACAAGGATCAATAATGGTGGAGCAATTGGAGGAACCAGTCAAGCACCGATGCCTATACAAGCTTGGCAACCGCCGAAGAGGAATGATGTGATACCAAGACTACAAAAAGGGAATGATCGTACTCAAAATTTGAAGGGAAAGGCAAAACTGAATGCAGTCATTGAAGAAGAATTCGAGGGGGCACAAAATAATGACAGGTTCGTTAACGATATCTAATATGCCTGTATGTGTTTTATTCGATACTGGTGAATCCCACTTCTTTATATATGAAAGATTTATAAGAAAACTAGGGATCAAAGGAAACGTGGAAGTAACAATGGATGTGGGTGTTGCTTTTGGGGAAAATATAAGAGTAAACAATATGTTGAAAGGTGTTAAATTAGAAGTGAATGAGCACATACTTGATACTGAACTCTATATCCTTGAAATGAAATTTTTTTATATCATTTTGGGATTAGAATTCTCCATCGGTGTTATTCTTGGCGCTGCACCGATTTCAAAGGCCCCATATAGAATGTCACCAAAGGAATTGCAAGAATTGAAGGAACATTTACAAAAGCTTATTGAAATTTTTTTTTATCAAACCTAGTGTATCTCCTTGGGGGGCTCATGTACTGTTTGTAAAGAAAAATGATGGATCATTAAGGATGTGCATTAATTATCGAGAACTGAATTGCCTTACTATAAAGTATAAATACCCATTGCCTTATATCGAAGACCTTTTTGATCAATTGAGAAATGCATCCGTTTTATCAAAAATTTGACCTAAGGTCCGGATAACATCAACTAAAAGTCAAGGAAAGCGACATCCCTAAGACAACATTCAAGACTAGATATGGCCATTATGAATTCACTGTAATGCTATTTGGAGTAACCAATGCGCCAGCAGTCTTTATGCATTTGATGAATCGAGTCTTTCATCAGTACCTTGACTGTTTTGTCATTGTGTTTATTGATGAATTCTTGTCTACTCAGAAAATGAGAAACTACATGAGGGACATCTTAGAATCGTAATGGAAACAATGAGAAGAGAAAAACTCTACGCCAAATTCAGTAAATGTGAATTTTGGATTGATCGAGTTATCTTTTTGGGCCACTTAATCTCTTCTAGAGGGATCGAGGTCGACCTAAAAAGGTGGAAGCAGTGCTAAACTGGAAGGCTCCCTTGAATATAAATGAAGTACAGAGTTTTCTAGAATTAATGGGTTACTACCAAAGATTCATTCAAGATTTCTCTAGAATTGCAAAACCACTAACTCAACGTACAAAGAAAAATGAGAAGTTCATTCGGTCCCAAAAGTGTGAAGATAATTTCTAAGAGCTGAAACGAAGATTGGTATCATCACCAATTTTAACCATTCCAGATGGAACTGAAGGGTTTGTAATTTACACAGATGCTTCAAAATCAGGCTTAGGATGTGTGCTAATGCAACACGGGAAGGTTGTGGAATATGCCTCAAGACAATTAAAACAAAATGAAGTAAATTATCCAACTCATGACCTTGAATTAGCTGCAGTTGTGCATGCGTTGAAGTTATGGCGTCACTACCTCTACGGGGGAAAATGCCAAATTTGCACGGATCACAAAAGTTTAAAATACTTCTTCACCCAAAAAGAACTAAATATGCGACAGAGAAGGTGGCTCGAATTAGTAAAGGATTATGATTGCGAAATACTTTACTACCCAGGGAAGGAAAATGTTGTGGCAGATGCTCTCAATCGGAAGCATGAGGGACAATTAACTATGATACCTACGAAGCAAATATCATTGGTTCAGGAATTCTTGAAATTTAATTTGCAATTCGTTAGGCCATACTGTACCTCGATTATAGTTACAACTTTAACAGTACAACCTACCTTGAGAGATCGCATGAAAGAATCATAAAGGGATGATGTTTTTCTAAACAAAATAAAAGGGAAAGTTGCTATAAAGGTGTTCGAGGATTTTTTATAACCACTGATGAAGTTTTAGTGTACAAAGGAATAGTGTGCGTACAAATAATGAAGAATTGCAGAAGGCGATCCTTATTAAAGCTCACAACACAAACTACACTGTACATCCAGGAGAAACCAAGATGTACAAAGACTTGAAGAAAATTTTAAGTGGAGAGGGATGAAAAGGAGTATTGCACAGTTTGTAAGACAATGCCTAACATGTCAGCAAGTTAAAGCTAAGCACCAACGACCTTCTGGATTGCTCCAACCACTCGAAATCCCTGAGTGGAAATGGGAACATATTACAATGGATTTTGTAACTGGATTGCCAAAATCCAGAAAAAATCATGATGCTAGCTAGGTAATTGTCGATCGACTCACCAAAGTAAGTCACTTTATCCTAGTGCGGATGACATTCACTATGGATCATCTTGCTCAGTTGTACATTGAAGAAATCGTGAGGTTACATGGAATACCAGTATCAATGGTATCCGATTGAGATACCCATTTCACTTTAAAATTTTGGAGAAGTTTGTAGAAGGCAATGGGAACGGAACTCAAGTTTAGTACTGCCTATCACCCACAAATAGATGGTCAATCCAAGAGGACAATCCAAAAGTTAGAAGATATGCTCTGAACTTGTGCCTTAGACTTTGAGGAAGACTTGGAAACTCACCTTTCATTAGTAGAGTTTGCTTACAACACCAGCTACCAGGCTACTATTCGAATGGCACCTTTTGAAGCACTATACGAAAAAAGATGTCGCTCACTAATTATATGGGACGAAGTTGGAGTTCGAAAAATTTTAGGTCCTGAATTGGTAGAGAAAATGGTAGAAGTGATCACTACAGTGTGAGAAAGAATCAAAGCAGCACAAGACCGACAAAAGTCTTACGCCGATATACAGAGGAAGGATTTACAGTTTGAAGTTGGAGAAAAAGTATTTCTTAGAATTGCACCAATTAAAGGGTTGATAAGATTCAGAAAAAGAGAAAAATTGAAGCCAAGGTATGTTGGACCATTCGAAATACTGGAGAAAGTCGGAAGTGTTGCTTATAGATTGGCCTTGTCACCTGAACTATCTTCTGTTCATAATGTGTTTCGCGTATCAATGCTTCAGAAGTATATTGCAGATCCAAGCCACGTGATTGATTTTAAAGATCTGAAAGTTAATGAGAACTTGACCTACGAAGAAATACCGTTGAGTATTTGATGAGAGTGAAAATAAGCGTGTTTTAGTGTGCAATTTAACACATTTTTTATAGAAATTGTTATCATATATTAGCACAAGTGTCTAATATTCCATATATTTGAGAAAAAGGTGTGTTTGAGGTGTTTTATTGTGTTTTAGGTGGATCAAAGATCAAAAGTGTAAAGTTGGAGAAAAGGTGCAACTTGTGCAAGAATGCTGAAAAACGTACGTCCAATTTGTGTAATTTTTCTGTATTTTTTTAGAGCTCAAAACTATAAGTGTGATATATGATTGGAGGAAAAAGAAGAGAGGGTCGTTTTGGCGTAAGAAACACCTCAATTGTAGTCTAAAGGAGAAAGTTATGATCTAAATGGTGACGTCGTGCAAGCTGTTTCTACTCAGCACGACTGTTTCACTTTACATGACTTTTTACAATTTCTTATGTGGGATTTTTGGTGACATCTTTATATGGATAGAAATTCAAGGAAAATAAGATCGCGTGAGCACAAGAATCACAAAAATCGGAGTTTGGACGAGGAAGTTATGTTAAAAATCGTGAAGTCGCGCAGCTACCAGCGAGAATTTCCGAGAATTTCTGAAAATTACCTATTTCTTGGAGCACAATTAATCTCCTTATCACATAATCCTCCATGATTCACCCATATCTTTTATTTCTTTATTTAATTCACTTCTCACACCTATATCATGTAAGAAGGCATGGTAACACAATCATCTTACACCCCACAAGGGGTGATCACCCCCAAATCATCATCTGCATCCTTTCCTCCATTCTTTTATCACTTTAAAAATTCGTCTGGTGAATCAAGAGGAGAACCAAGAGGTGGATTCAAGACGAAGAAGGATGCGACGACGCCCATATCTAGGATTTTATTTGTTTCCTAATTTATCTTGTATTTTCCAGACATATGGGTATGATCTATCCAACATTCATGATTGTTCTTCGCAGCATCACGGGCTAGAACCGTTTTGATAAATCTAGGGTTTTGAAGGTTTTATGAATTAATTGAACTTTCGTGTGTATACTCTGTACAACACTACTTGTGGATTTATTTTATATAAGATTATGCATTTTTAATTCATACTCAGAGTTGTTTTGTGCACCATTAATTGTTATGTAGAGTCTGAATACATATCTTAGTTATTGATTGAGTGCGTTCACTGTTGAACAGAATTCTATGTTATGATTCTAAGTGAGGGGACTCCGAAATTTTATTAGAACTATCTTATATGAATAATTATTAATTGAATTGAATTTGGGTTAGTAAGTAGGATAAAGAGGATAATTTTATAGTACCTATAAAGGGAGATCATATCGGGTTAGAGTACCAATTGGCCAGGGAATTAATTGATACTGATAGTACATAGAAAGGGGGGTGAAATTATATCTCTTGCTTCAAGATTATTCACACGTGTTACATGCATATTTACTTGTGTCTATAGAGTAGATTTGCATGGTTTAGTAATGCGTCCATATTCCACAAGGCAGAGTCAGACATTGATACATAAAAGGGAGATTAATAAGTTAAACTGGATTATCCTAGAGCTACCTATTCTCCTACTTGATTCACTTTCATATTTTTCTAGTTTCTTATTTGTTTTATTTGTTATTTAAATTAATTGTTTAATAGTTGATAATTAAAATCCCAACTTTTATTGCCATTCGTCTTAATTAATTAGTAAATAATTAAATTAATAATACGCCGTCCTTTGGGTTCGATATTTAAATTGGTCGCTTGCTTAAGCTGCAACTGATATCCTTAATACTTGGGGATTAATTGTGTGTTGAGAAAACGCTCATCAAGTTTTTGGCGCCATTGCCGGGGACGGCTGTTATTATTGATATTATTATTTCTAGTTTGATTAAGACTTTTATTTGTGATTATTTATTTATATCTAACCTTGAATTTTTATGAGGTACTTGTGCACTAGGAAAAGAAGAGGAAGGAAATGAAGGAATAACACATTGAGCTGAACATGGCCAGAGCAAGGCAGAATCCGGATAATGTTGTAATACGTGAAATTTTCAAGTACGATTGTATTGGCAACATGGGTTTGATAGGAGGAAGGGGAAAATGATGATTTTGAGATACACCCCGCTCTTATTAACATTGTAGAAAAGAATCCATTTTCTGGGAGTTGCTTTGAAGATCTATATCAGTATCTCAGAAGATTCCTTGGTTATGCAAACACTTAAAAGGTTGGAGCTCATGACAATGCTAAGCGGATCGCCCTATTTACGTTCTCTTTGATTGATAGGGCAGAAGAATTGTATGAGACTTTTGATGCCACATATTGTACTAAATGGGACCAACTGCAGCAGAAGTTCTTCGAGACATACATGCCACTCTCAAAGGTCTATAGAATGAAGCAATACATCACCCAATTTGTTATGAATCAGGGTGAAAAATTTCATGAGGCGTGGGCCAGGTTTAAAGATATGCTCAGGAGGTGCCCACAGCATGGGATGTTTAAGGCTCAGTACATAAGTATCTTCTATTATGGATTGGATTGTGAGTCGCGTATTCTTATTGATGCATCATCAGGAGGAGCGTTGTTATCTAAGACAGCACTTGAAGCAGAAATTTTTTTTGAAGACATCTCTATGAATTCATGTGACTGGCCTACGGAAAGAGTTAGAGGAACTTGTATAGTGGGTAAGGTGGCGCAGGTTGAACATCAAGTGGTGAAGCCAAATAGGGATGATGAGATCATCTCTAGTCTAGCTAACATCAACAAGCTACTAGAGTCCCAACAGAAGCAAATTGCAGAGTTGACACAAAGGGGCTTAGTATCCAGCAGTAAGAAGTGAAGAGTGTTGAAGATACCTTCAATCGATACATGGCTAAGAATGATTCAAGAGTTGATCATCTTGAGGCTACTATGAATGCTAATCATGCAGATTTATCTAAGTAGTTGAAGGACCTTACTTTGATTATGAGAAAGATGGTCGGGAACGTGAATCAGCTGACATAGACAATGGAGAAGGAAAAGTCTCCGTCTCAAGGCATAATGAACCCGAAAGAGTGCAAAGCCATCACATTGAGGTCAGGAACACAGTACAAAGGTCCGATGATGCCAGCGACCAAAATAGAGAAAAAATAAGCTCGCTCAACCACAGCTCGACCAAACCATTTGGTCGAGCAATGGTTGAGCAACGTCTCACGGAATAGAGAAATAATACTCTATTTTAAGGTCCACAGATCGACCAAAATCACCTCGATTGACCAGACCACTCTGTTCGAGCAATGGTCGAGCAGCACACTGTAACTTTGAAAACCCTGATCAGCGTACAAGTCTCTTGCTCAACCAAAACAGCCTTGCTCGACCAAACTATTTTGGTCAAGCTGAGGTCGAGCTGCCTCTGTCGGGACTGTACAGTGCAAATCCATGAAGGGGTACCTCGCTCGACCAAAATACCCTCGCTCGACCAGACCCTTCTGGTCGAGCTGAGGTCGAGCAACAACATCAGATCTAGTTTTCCATACTGAATGATATACCTAATGTTCAGAGCAGTTCAGTACCATCACAGGAGCAGAATACAAAGCTTAGACTGCGGATAGATAATAAAGATGTGGTTTTCTCTCTTGATAAAGCAATAAAGATGCCCATGGAGACTCAATCATGCAAGAGCATAGATGTGGTTTCTAACTTATTTAATCTTGATTTTAATAGGAAAGATGATTCTGAATTTGTGTGGAAGATTGACAAGGAGGAGTCTAAACAGCCATGAGAGGAAGAAAATTTTGAGGATCATATACTTGTGACCAAGAAAGGAGAGGTGCTCAGTGTAGACAAGAAGAGGGAAAATTCTTCTTTACATACTCTGTTTTTTGTTTTATTGCTTTATTATTTCTTTCATGTGAGTGAGGAGTTATAATATTTGAAGTGCTCACATTTTGATAATTACATCTCTTTTCAAACTTAGTTTCGACTTACGTTTTTACTAAGTTTGGGGATGTGATATACTTACCTCATCTTATGAGTACCAAGGGTATAATTTTTCCTTACGTTGGTTGTTTGTTTGTTAGGAAGTTGATTTTTTGCGGCATATTAATATTTTAATTAGTGTTGATATGCTGATTTTTTGCAACTTACCTAATGTTTAGTGTGTTGTGTTGGTGTGTCTAGTGTGTGGAGTCGATTAGATAGTCAATTGAGTCTTTCTTATAGTTATCCTATTTTATTATTGATGGATCATGTGATGATGAGGTGTGTTTGAGCTTTGATGATAGAAAAGGTACATTAGTGGCAAGACGAGTTCTACACTGAGGCTTGACCTGACCGAGTTGAACAACTCGAGGAGCTCGTGCATACGTTGAAGGATAAATCAGGTGTCCTAGTTTCCTTATTCTTATTTTTATGTGTGCTTTTAATTCATGAGAGTGGAAGGATTGAGTTTTTGGTTTTTGTGATCCACATGAGCTTATATTTTTGAATTGTGCCTAAAATTCATATGCTTTTGAAATTGATAAAGAAGTGTACTTGAGTTATATTGTAGTATGAAGTTTTATGTGTACTTGTGGGAAATTGCTTACCATGAAAAGTACTCTGTTACTTGTTAAAAACCCATGTGAGATTTTGAGTCTTATTCATGTGCATAATCACATGATAATTCTTTTCTGGTGAATATCGTTCTTGTGCGTGTATTCCAAAACTTGTCTTGAGCCTCCTTGAATATTCAAGATTAGTCTAGCGGATTATGGAAATGATATTAAGCCATCTTTGAATAGCCCATCTTTTCCCATACTCTTTCCCATATTAAACCCGTTTGAGCTTTCTTAAATTCATTCTTTTGATAGCCAATGAAGCTTAATTGAAGAGAGTAGTGATTTGAGGGATGATAAGGATGATGAAGGAAGAATCTTAAGGATCAAAAGGAAAATTCTTGGAGTAGTGCTCAAATCTAGTACTCCATGAAAACAAACACCCTAAGGTAGTACTTAAATCTAGTACCCTATGGAGTATGTGAGAGGTAGTGCTCGAAACTGGTACCTCGAGAGAAAGGAAAAAAAGTAAAGAAATGGATAATGATGGAGTTGAAGTGCTAGAAAAAGTTCAGAAAAATTGTTGTGCTTGAAACAAAAAGATGGAAGAGTTTGAGGAGAATGTTGTCTTTGATTGAAGTGATGAGGAAAATAAAGATCTAGAGAGACTGCAGCTTGATTGATCCGAGTTTTGAGCCACTTATCCATAAATTTCTTACCTTTTTCAAAGAGTCTACATTACAACCAAATAAAAGAACTTTTTGATCCATGATTTGCTAGCTACAAGTAAAGAAGAGTTGAGATAATGGGCAAGCTTATGGTTACGCATGCACTTATTGAATTTGAGTATAAATACCTTAAACCATAAGTGTACATCTTTTACACTTGAGAGCGAGTGATATATACTTCCCGTGAGAACATGTGAATGAAGCATTTGAATTGCTGGTGATTGTCTTATCTTGTATGCTATGAATTGATTATTACATGTAATGAGAGTTGCATGACCTAAGTTAGGACAATTGTATTTTGAATGGGGTATTGGTCATAGTCCTTGTTTCGCCGCTAATTTTCTTACTCTCTTTATCTTTTTTTTATTATTTTAGGGAAAAAGACTCAGAAACTTAGAAATCGAGAGACACCTTTAATACTTGTACTATGGAGTAGGAACGGTAGAGAAGAAGCAACATAGGAACGTGAGGACGAGATTTTAGCCAAATATCCAGACTTTTACAGGTAAGCGAGTAAGTAAATTTTGGGGACGAAATTTTATTTAGTGGGGGAGGATGTAATACCCCAAACATTTATAATTATTTTTACACTATTTTCATAATGTTACTAATATAATTTTTTTGCTTCTAAAAATTTACAAGAAGAAGTGACGGAGACATCCAAGTTCGACCGCACTTCTAGCACCAATAAAATAAAAAGAACACTATTTTGTACTTAAATGGAGAATAATAAAATACAAAAAATATTTTTACTAACCATTATGGATAATACTACTAATAATAATAATAATAATAATAATTAATAATATATATATATATATATATATATATATATATATATATACATATATAATATCATAATAGTGATAAATATGAAAAGGGCTTGCATATTTTTCCAAATCTAGTAATAGGTAAAAGTCTTGCTGTACATTAAACGAAAATCAGTAGTAAATACAACTTCTCATTATTTCTGTGCATACGTTGACTAAAAATTCACCTGCCAAAATAAAAAATAAAAGGGAAGAGATAAGAAAGGAAGTGAAATTAATGAAGGTACATGGTCAGTAGACTTAAGTGTGCATGTAGAAAATATCTGCGATCGTACGTGGAAATAGTTTTCCACATAGAGTAATAATGACTGTGATAGGTTTCATCTATAAAAAAGAGTAAATCACCTCACTTTTACTATTCAGAACGAAATAGAAAGAGTAGTAAGCATCTGCTATATTTCCATATTCGTACACGACACACACATGCATATATATATATATATATATATAAATTTATTTACTTATATGATATACTATATATAATAAATAAATAAATTTTGTGAGTTTTCCTTCTTCCATCGACAATTTCCTTTTAAGTCACTACTAATATTATTATTTTCATTTTATGATATAAAAGGAAT
Source organism: Pogostemon cablin (assembly GCA_023678885.1). Taxonomy (NCBI): domain Eukaryota; kingdom Viridiplantae; phylum Streptophyta; class Magnoliopsida; order Lamiales; family Lamiaceae; genus Pogostemon; species Pogostemon cablin. The sequence goes on from CM042956.1 coordinate 20,334,468, forward strand.
GCCGAGCCTCAGATCTTATCATAAAATGATAATTTTTCTTTCTTACTTATATATAAATAAACAAAAATAAGGGTGAAAGTTTTTAAAATGAACCATTTGTGCTAGGTGAAGTGCTGGTGAACAGGACATCAGATCACTCTTCCACTCAAGTTGTAATACATATTTTAAGATAATCAAAGGTGGGTAAAATGTTTGAAGATGGTTGGATGTTATTGTTGGTTTACATATGAAGTATGCTTATTTCTTCTCTTATGGTAGTGCCCGTATAGGTCATGAATTTTATGTTTACGATTGACGAGTCGTGACAATGGTAGTAGTCTATGGGTTATGAAACATGGTAGTGATTAACTCTCGGGTTGTCATGAAAAAGTGTAATCATATCATTATGCATTTACTGATTAACATTATGCCAAAATTACCCACTGAGATTTTAATCTAACATTTTCAAACAACAAATTTGCAGGTCAATGATTGAGACATCTGGACTGCGACAAGACATGACATTCTCTGTGCTTCTCACTATAATTCTACATAAATATTTATTACAAATGCAAGGACTATTGATTTACAAATAATGATTTCTTAATGTAATTTATAATATATGTATGTATGTATATATTAAATTTTACTATTAGCATTATATTATTAAGCTATTATAAAAATTATTTTCAAAAGTTATAAATCATATTTTCCTCTTTAAAAATATTATATTAAAATATTAAGTAAATTTATGATAATATTTCAATTCATTAGTAGTACTTCGATTTCAAAAAAAATAATTTTGGGCTCGGGGTGCTACACATTACAAGATTTTGGGTTCGTTATATTTTGAGAAGGAAATTTTCCCCTCTCAATTATTTGTGTTAGCTTGTTAACATTCCCCGTTATCTCTCCCATCAACAATGTAAGGTCTTTCATCTGCTTAGATAACTCATCATGATTTGAATCTATCTTTGTTTCCAAACGATCCACCCTTGCATCATTTCCAGCCACATAATGGTTCATCGTATCCTCCAAACTAGGTTTTCCTTCTTCGATCTTAGCACCAGGATCAAATGCATAGGCGGCTGTATTGCTATATTCGGTTTGCTCCATGAAAATTTCGGCCTTCTTGGTTGTTGATAATTACCCGGGGACCACGATAGTTCCCTTGGTAATTCTGGTTTTCTTAATTTTGATATCTAGTTCCTTGAATACTCTGTCTCATGTCATAGTTCGCCTTTTCTAATTCCTCTTGGATCGATCTCTCTTCACCAACATCCTACTGCTGTATCATTGGTACTCTCTGTGACAACTCTGTAATCTTTTTCTGTTGAGACTCAAGTAGCTTGTTAATAATTGCCAAACTAGAGATGATCTCGTCTTCTCTACTCGACTTCACCATAATGTGTTCAACCTACGATACCTTTCTAAGAACATAGGTGCCACTCACTCTATCATTCGGTCAATCTCTTGAATTCATCGAATTATCCTCAAAGAGCTTTTCAACCTCAACGGGTGTCTTTGCCAATAGTGGTCCACTTGATGAAATGTCTAGTAGAACACGAGAATCACAATCCAACCCATTGTAGAATACACTGACTTATTGAGCTTTTGACATTCCATGCTATGGGCACTTTTTGAGCATGTCCTTGAATCTCTCCCAAGCCTCATGGAACTTTTCTCTTTGACCGATAACAAATTGATGAATATCTTATTTCATCTTGAACATCTTGGAAGGTGGCATGTATCTCTCTAAGAATTTCATCTTCAGTTGTTCCCATGTGGTGCAATGAGAAGCACTAAGATTGTCATACCAATCTCTCCCTCTTTCAGTAAGTGAGAATTTAAATAAAACGATCCTCCTTGCATCCTCATGATCTTCTGCACTCTTTTGTGTACTTGCATAACTAAGAAATTTATTCAGATGCTGTTGAGAATCTTCAAAATCTGCATCGACTCCACACACTCCTAACACCCCCAAGTAACCCCTTCGTTGTTCTTAAAGACTTCACGGATGACAACATTGTCCAGATTTACCCTATCTTGGGTCATGTTGACTGCTTCTGCTTTTGACTTGTCTTCAGTTGAAGCTTCAATCGTTTCCAGTTCAGCGCTTCAATTTCAACTCTTAGATTAGCTGTTTCGGTTGCTTCCACGTTCTTATTCTTCTTCTTCTTCTTCTTTGCTTTCTTTTTCCTTGATGACGCTCCGATCTACGGGTCAAAAGTTGCTAATGGTACTCCCTTTGACCTAGTGTGCATACACCTAAGAAAAATTCAGCGTTAGAAAATAAAGACAAGTATGGAGTAGTTTCAATTAAACTAGAAATAATAAAATTGATAACGACAATCGTCCCCAGCAACGGCGCAAGAAACTTAATGGGCGTTTTCTCAACACACAATTAATCCCCAAGTATGAAGGATGCGATTGAAGCTTGATAAGCGACCAAGTTATATTATTGAACCCAAAGGACGTGCGGCAATTTATTATTAGCTAAATTAACTAAAACTATTGTTTGGAAATTTAGAGAGGAGTAATTATTATTCTACTAGACAAATTAATTAAATAGCAAATAAAATAGAAAACAGTAGAGAATTAACGAGAGTTGAACAAGTGAGAAGATAGGTAGCTCTTCGAGCCATCTAATTTCACTAATTAATCTCCCTTCCGTGTATCAATATCCGACTCTGTCTTATGGAATATGGACGCATCACTAAGCCATGCAAATCTAGTATATAAACACAAGCAGATAAGCGTGTAATACATGTGAATTACCCGGAGCAATAACATAATTTCACCACACTTTCTAGGTACTATCAGTATCAATTATTTCTTGTGCACCAAGTACTCTAACCCGATATGATCTTCTTTATAGATACTATGAAATTATCCTCTTTATCCTACTTACTAACCCGAATTCAATTCAATTAATAAGTATTTATATAAGATAGTTCTAATGAAACTTCGAAGTCCCCTTGCTTAGAATCATAACATGGAATCCTGCTCAACAGTAAACGTACTCAATCAATAATCAAGATATATATTCAGATTATATATAATAGTTAATGATGCACAAAATAACTCTGAGTATGAATTAAAAATGCATAATCTCATATAAAATAATCCACAAGTAGCGTTGTACGGAGTATACACACGGAAGTTTAATTAACTAATAAAACCTTCATAAACCCTAGAACTACCAAATCGGTTCTAGCCCATGACGCTTCGAAGAACGTTCATGGTAATTGGATAGATCTTACCCACAGTCTTGAAAATTACAAGAAAGATTAAGTTGCAAAATACTCCCTCCATCCCACAAGGAGTGCATTTTACCATTTTTGTTCATCCCAACACAAGAGGTGAATTTTCATTTTAAGTAAATGAGACCCACAAAAAACAATAATATATCTTCATGGGACCCACACACCATACTAATACACCTACCCACTATACATTAAAATATTATTTCTCTCACCTCAACTACCCTCAACTACCTATTAAATATTATATCCATTAATCTACGTGCAAAAAAGAAATGCACCTCTTGTGCCAGGACGGAGGGAGTAAACCCTAGATGTGGGCGCTGTCGCTTCTCGCTCTGACTTGAATCTTCACTTAGTTCTCACTTAATTCGCTGCACGAATCTTTCTCTACAGCTCCGTATGATAGAGTTAGGGTTTGGATGTGGTATAGGATGGATGTGGAAACTAATTTTTTTTTATGTGATCTGCTCCCCTTTTTATACTTGTAAAATCTCCTTATGGACCTTTACTGGGTTTTTTCTTGAAAAATACTCCAAAACATGCACTGGAGGTACGGAATTACCAAAAATAGAACTCCGCATCTCCGCTCGACTAGGATGGCTTGGTCGAGCAGCCTCGACCTTGGTCGAATGGCGGTCGAGCGGCGTCTCGGTAAGTTGAAGTTATGTCCAGCACCTCACCTGGTAGAGCGGCTCCTCCTCTGGTCGAGCGACACCTTGAAAACTGTATTTTTTTATTCTGAGCACTTTTGACCTGTTTTCCTATATAGCCTCAGTAGCATCTGATTCATAACTTTTCCATAAACATCCTGATCTGCCTCAATTATAGACCAAATCGTACTCAATTTCAACACAAATCAGAGCTCAAAATACGTGAATTTACACTCTCATCTGTCCCATCTACTAAAAAATTGTAGTGGGATGCCCTAATTAGTAAAATGAAACTCTTGTGGCGGGACGAAGGGAATATACTCTTTTCATTATTATTTTTTTAATCAAAACTATTATTTTCCATCCGTGCATTGCACGATGAGCATTCTATTATAGGATTGTTGGTAAAAAATTATTTTAATAGTGTTATGTATACGTTTGAATATGCTTGATCTTTTCTCATCATGTTTTGGTCTGGTTTGAATTTTTTGTCGTATTATTTTTTTTATCTATATTTATAATTATTCCATATGTGTTTTACACGAAAATAATTATATTTTGTGACTAATTTTTAAACAGTTTATTATAGGATTATTGTTAATTATATTTTCAAAATTTTGTTGTATTATTATTTTTTTATTTATATTTTTAATTATCTCATAGGTGTTTTGAACGGAAATAATTATAAATATTGTTATCTATTTTTGGTTTTCTTTCTTATATTCCCTTCATCCCGCGTTAATGTGTACGTTTACTTTTTGTACGTAGATTAAGAGATATGATATTTAAATGGCTACTGAGGTGAGAAAATAATATTTAATGTAAAGTATGTAGTTGTATTAATGGTGTGTGGGGTCTATGTGCAATAATTAATTATTTTGTATGGACCAAACTTGACAAAAAATGAAATCTAAATCTTAACGTGGGACAAACCAAAATGGAAAATGTAAATCTTAATGTGGGACGGAGGGAGTATTTTCTATGTTCTCTATGGGTCTTCTAGTTACATATTTCCTTTATGGGTATATATTTCTAATAGTTTCATTAGTCTTTTTGGTATGTGGGGCCATATAAAACGATTAAACTATCTCCATATGACCCTCCTACCATTCTAATAAAACTATCCACTATACATTAGAATACTGTATTCCTTAATTACCGTGTAAGAAGCAAATGTAATCATTAGGACGAGACAGAGGGGTATTATTATTTCTTGTGCATTGTGTAGTTGTAGTAATAGAATTTAATGGGGCTAAACCAATTTTTTTAGATTTGCCAAAAAATTCCGGCTGCCCATCATTCTATCAAGTGGAGATCTGTTTAATATTCAACATTAGAACTAAAACAATAACTTCAGTAAATGTTCACCATTTTGGTTAGTTTCTATTGGTCATTCTCTGAATCTAATAGTTGATAATTATTATAAATTCCATACAGGTAACAGTGTTCAAGGCCTTTTTTTTTCTTTTAATCTCAAAATAATGAAATTATCTCCATAACCATTTAGTAACTGCTTTTTTTAGCTTGCAGATGATTTATACAATTAAAACTATCTTGTGATTTTGTGCGTATCTTGTTAAATACGAATCCTTCCATTAACTTCATTTGTTAAATTATTATTGTATAAAACTGTAGTTAATCTTTGATACATGATATTATATATATATATATATATATATATATATATATATATATATATATATATATATATATATATATATATTAACAGTAAAATGTAAAGATATTGAACTGTATTATACGATTAATAATTGTTAAATATTCAAGAATCGGCACAAATCTTAAAAATGTTTAGACTGTGATTTGGAAAAACTTAGTGTATGTAACATTAATGTACAAATATGATCTTTGGAAAATAAAAATTTCCATTATAAACATTTTCTCTCCTAAACATCTCAAACATTTTCCCTTACATCAATATAAAGTCCATTCTCGTATGTTGTGACGAAGAGGGAAAATAGTTCTGACTTAGTAATCCCACACATTGATGAGAACAATACAATTTCCACAGCATTACCAAAATTCCATTAAGAATCAATTTCTGAATTCAGGAAAAAAATAGCTACATTCAAACTTAGGTGATAATTTCATTAACACCTATATTTTCACAAACCTATCCCACTATATACTAACAACCAAACATACAAATTAAAATGCATCATCCTACCATCCCATGATTTCTTATTCAAGATTTTACAGCAAGCTTCATCCAACAACAAAAAAACCCTTATTCCGACACCAACTACTAAATAGGAAGTATATGTGTTATCTCTATATTATAATAAACAGTAAATAATTCACGAACTGATCAAATATCTTCCAATCATACAATCATGCTAGAAGGTTCTAAAAACTCCTAAGTCCTAATACCACTTTGTATTCAAAATTAAACTTAATCCTTCAGGTTTTGTTTAATTAGTTAATGACAACGAATTTTCACCGAATTAGTATAATTAAATCTTATGATTGAAATATTGAATGATATATTCATTTAAATTAAGCATATATTGATTAAAAATTAGTAAAATATGTCCAAAATATCTCCCATATTTACCAAATGTACAATGTAAAATAAAAAGTATAAAATTTAAATAATAACATTCATTATTAATATAATTAAATTTTATGATTGAAATAAAAAACATTAATTGGACGATCAATGAATATTGATTGATATATTAATTGAAATTAAGCATATTGATTAAACATAGTCAAATATGCCAAAAATATCTCCCATATTTACCAAATTTGTATTGTAAAATAAAAAAGTAAAATTTAAATAATAACATTCATTATTAATATAACTAGTAATTGAACCTGTGCGTTGCACTGGAGGTGTTATTTTTAGGGTAACAACTTCACTTAATATTATGATATGTGAACCGAATAATATTTATTTAAATTATATCTAACCTAATGTTTAAATATTAAAGTCTAAAGTAGTTATGGGCAAAGCACTTCTAAAACCTTGCGAGCATGTTAAGTTGATCAATTCGTATAAGTTTACTAATATCTTTTGCAATGAGGTTAAAATGTAGAATTTTAGCAATTTAAAATGCAGCAATGAAAATTTCTTTTTTTTCAAAATTATAAGATCAGACTCTATATTACTAATTTATAAACATCAATCAATTAATGAAATGTTTTACTGTTAATAACTCAACGAAACTTCCATTGCAAATAATTTAAAATACTCATCTAAAGTTTCGTTTATACAATTATATAATTATTTTAGTGGGTGACCGAGATTTGTTTGAAAATTTTGAATATATTCAAATAAAATATTTAATACTCCCTCCATCCCATAATACTTTTCTCACTTTCCTCATTATTTGTCCCACAAAACCTTTCACCCCCCCCCCAAAAAAAAGGAAACACCACTTTATCCAACAACCTCAAAAGTTACTTTAATTTCAAATTTGTCACTCTGTTTTCACATACATATCATTACTTTATACTTTATTATTACCTAAAAATACTGCAATACCTCCATAGTCAATAAAGTTGGTCAAAAAGTGCAACTTTTCTTAAACAACGTGAAACAGTAAAGGTGAAAATTTTTTCGGGACGGATGGAGTATTATTCAAATTTTGATGAATAATATCTTATTTCCTGGTTTGAAAAGGTCATAATTATAATTATATAATTATTTTAATGGGTAGCAGAGATTTATTAGAGAAATAGATGATCAGGATTTAGACTAAATTATTTCCTGATTTGAAAAAGATTATAATTATTTAAGTATTTTAATGGGTGGATGAGATTTGTTTTAAATTTTTATATATATTCAAATAATATATTTAATATTATTCACGTTTTAATAAATAATATCTTATTTCCTGATTTGAAAAATCATAATTATAATTATTTAATTATTTTAAAGGGTGGTTGAGATTTGTTTGAGAATAGATAGTCAGGATTTGAACTAAATTATTTCAATAATACTTTTCACGTTTACTGTTTCATGTTGTTTAAGAAAAGTTGCAATTTTTGACCAATTTTATTGACTTTGGAGGGTAATGTAGTTTTTTTATTAATAAAAAAGTATAAAGTAATAATATTTGTGTGAAAAAGGAGTGGTAAATTTGAAATTAAAGTAACTTTTGAGGTTGTTAGATAAAGTGATGTTTCCTTTTTTTAGATGTGAAATGTTTTGTGAGACAAACAATTGAAGAAAGTATGAAAGGTATTATGAGATGGAGGGAGTATTTAATTATTTTAATGGATGGCCGAAAACATTATGTCATAAACCCTAAACCCTAAATCTAAACCTAAACCTTAAATCATAAACCCTAAACCCTCTGAAAACATCATGTCATAAACCCTAAACTCTAAACCTTTATATTTATTTATTTATTTTTTATGCCATAAACCTTAAACCCTAAACCTTCAACCCTCTGGAAACATTATGCCATTAACCCTTAACCTTTATAATTATTTAATTATTTTAATAGGTGGTTGAAATGTTTTTTAGAAATAGATAACTGATTTGAAAAAGTTATAATTGCAATTATTTAATTATTTAAGTGGGTTGGTGATATTCGTTTGAAATTGAAAAAGTTGAAAAGTAATAATTATAATTATTTAAGACAAACACTAGGTTGGGCCTTGCTTTTTGTTGGAATCGAATATGGCACGTCATATATTATAATGTTGAATTGTATACAAAAAGCCTAGCTTTAGTATGAACAATATTTGAAATGAGAATCATTGATCAAATGATTGCATCTTATAATTTATTTATATGTCGATGCAATAGTCCATTTACTTTATACTGTAGATAATATGGTGCGCGACATCGCACGGAAGATCATATTGTCGGCTCCTTATAAAGTATAAACAGAGACTCACAATCGAGATAGATGGAGACAATCTATCAGGATGGTTGTAGTGTGATTTGGTATTAGTTTGTCTTGACTATAGAATCACATTAGTGCACTTTGTGTGTTTTGAGCAGGACCGCTTGAGATCGTTCAACTTATACTGACTATATGGGAGAACTTGATCTCAGTTATTATGGATGTTCATGCTCTTAATCCTATACAATAACCTCGACACGTAAGCCAATATGTATCTCTTTGATTCATCAATGGGTGAGATTTAAATATTAAATCAACAAGCTCAGTGAGTTGGGAAATAGTGATGTCTCTATAGTGTGTTGTTGATTATATAAGGAATTCGTATTCTATTAAATAGGTTGATGATGTCCTATAACTCCATCCACATGAGTTGTAGAGAGAGATTCGTCCAGCGAATCAAGTGAGAACCAAGTAAAGATTCAAGACGGAGCGAGAAGCAAAGGCGCCCACATCTAGGGTTTACTTTGCAACTTAATCTTTCTTGTAATTTTCAAAACTATAGGTAAGATCTATCCAAACCCCATGAACGTTCTCCAAACGTTATGGGCTAGAACTGCTTTGGCAGTTCTAGGGTTATGATGGTTTTTATCTAGTTAATTGAACTTCCGTGTGTATATTCCGCACAACACTACTCGTAGATTTATTTTATATAAGACTATGCGTTTTTAATTCATACTCTGAGTTATTTTGTGCATCATTAACTGTTATCTAGAGTCTGAATACATATCTTAGTTATTGATTGAGTGTGTTCACTACTGAACAGAATTTTATGTTATGATTCTAAGTGAGGGGTCTCCGAAGCTTCATTAGAACTATCTTATATGAAAACTTATTAATTGAATTGAATTCGAGTTAATAAGTAGGATAAAGAGGATAATTTCATAGTACCTATATAGGGAGATCATATCGGGTTAGAGTGCTTAGTGCACGGGAAATAATTGATACTGATAGTACCTAGAAAGGAGGGGTGAAGTTATATCTCTTGCTCCAAGGTTATTCGCATATGTTACATACTTATCTTCTTATGTCTATAGAGTAGATTTGCATGGCCTAGTGATGCGTCCATAGTCCACAAGGCAGATTCGGACATTGACATACTGAAGGGAGATTAATTAGTGAAACTAGATGGCCCGAAGAGCTACCTATCTTCTCACTTGTTTAACTCTCGTTTATTTCTATGACCCTATTTTTATTGTTATTTAATTATTTTGTCTACTAGATTAGTAACCATTCTACAATCAAATTTCCAAACAATAGTTTCCTTTAATTTATATAATAATAAGTTTATAATCATCCGTCTATTGGGTTCGATAATATAACTTGGCCGCTTATCTAAGCTACAATCACATCCTTTATATTTGGGAATTATTGTGTGTTGAGAAAATGCCCATCAAGTTTCTGGCACCGTTGCCGGGGACGGTTGTCCTTATCAATTTTATTATTTCTTGTTTAATTGAAACTACTCCATACTTGTCTTTAATTTCTAACGCTTAATTTTCTTAGGTGTATGCACACTAGGTCAAAAGAAGCACCACTAGAACCTTTTGATCCAGAGATCGGAGCGTCATCAAGGAAAAAGAAGGCAAAGAAAAAGAAGAATAAGAACGTGAAAGCAACCGAAACTCTTGATCTAGGAGTTGACGTTGAAGTACCGAACTCGAAAACAATTGAAGCTGCAACCAATGACAAGTCGGAAGCAGAAGCAGTCAACATGGCCCAAGATAGGGCAAATCCGGATAATGTTTCCATCCATGATGTCTTTAAGAACAATGAAGGGGGCAATTTGGGGCTGTTAGGAGCGCGCGGAGCAGAAGCGAACTTTGATCTTCACCCCGCTCTTATCAGCATGATAGAAAGGAACCCTTTCTCTGGGGGACTTTCAAAGATCCTCAATAGCATGTGAATAAATTCCTCGGTTATGCAAGTACATAAAAAAATGCAGGAGATCATGAGGATGCAAGGAGGATCGTATTGTTTAAATTATCATTTACTAAAAGGGCGAGATATTGGTATGACACTCTTCATGCTGCTGATTGTACTACATGGGAGCAATTGAAAGTGAAGTTCTTGAAGCGATACATGCCACCTTCAAAGGTGTTTAAGATGAAACAAGACATCAATTAATTTGCTATCGGTGGTAATGAGAAATTTCATGAGGCATGGGATAGATTCAAAGAGATGTTAAGGAAGTGCCCACATAATAGATTTTCTAAACTGCAATACATCAATATTTTCTACAGTGGGTTGGATTGTGATTCTCGTTTTCTACTCGATGCTTCATTGAATAGAGCATTACTTGCAAAGACACCTGTGGAGGCTGATAAGCTCTTTGAGGATATTGCGATGAATTCAAAAGATTAGCCTACTGATAGATTGAGGGGAACCTATATACTTGGAAAGGTAGCGCAGGTTGAACACACCATGGTAAAGTCAAGTAGCGAAGACGAGATCATCTCTAGCTTAGCCAATATCAACAAGTTACTTGAATCTCAACAGAAGCAAATTACAGAGTTGTGAATTAGAGTACCAGTGATGCAGCAGCAGGATGTTGGTAATGAGGGAGCTATCTAAGAGGAATTAGAAGAGGCGAACTATGCAATGGGTCAAAGTATTCAAGAAAACTAGGTTTCAAAATCAAGGAAACATGAATTACCAAGGGAATTACAATAATCGTGGTCCTCCAGGTAATTATCAACAACCAAGAAGGCCGAAATTTTGTAGAGCAATCTAAATGCAGCAATTAAACCTTCTATGGGTGTTGATCCTGGTGCTAAGATCGAGGAGGGAAAACCTGGTTTGAAAGATACTGTGAACCGATATGTGACTAAGAATGATGCAAGGGAGGATCAGTTGGAAGTAAAGATAGATTCAAATCATAAGGAGTTATCCAAGCAGATGAAGGATCTTACTTTGTTGATGGGAGAGATGGCGGGGAATATGAATAAGCTTACGCAGACAATTGAGAAAAGTAAGTTTCCTTCTCAAAGCATAACAAATCTAAAATCCTGTAATGCCATCACTTTGAGGTTAGGAACACAGTATGAAGGTCCAATGCTACCAGTCGGTGAAAACGAAGAGGAAATGTCTCCACTCGACCAAGACTCTTGGTCGAGCTACGGTCGAACGACACTCTGAGGTTCTGAAAATTCATGATCAGGTTACAGGCACCTCACTCGACCAAATCGATGCCGCTCGACTAGACCCATCTAGTCGAGCTGAGGTCAAGCGGACACCTGTGCATCTGGACAGTCAAACTCTGATTACAGGTGCTTCGCTCGACCACTATTAGCTCACTAGACCAAACCTTTTTGGTCGAGCGGAGGTCGAGCAAGGTCAGTCGACTCCAATTTTCGTATAGGACGTTACACATGCAGTTCGGAACACTCCAGTACCATTACAAGAGCAGAATACTGAGTTGATAGTGGAAAAGAATTAGGAAAGAGCCAAAGATTGAGAGCCGAGAAGGATAAAATGAAAGAGGTTGAACGTGATGAGTGGGGAATCCCAAAGACAAAGATACCTCCTCCTTTTCCTTTAAGGTTAGTGAAGAAGGGATTGGAAGAAAAGTTCAAAAGGTTTTCGGATATCATGAACAAAATTAGCTTGAACATTCCATTCTCCGAAACAATCATGGAGATGCCTGATGCGCATTTTCTTTGCATGCAAAATTAATCCCCAAGTATTAAGAATATCAGTTGCAGCTTAAGCAAGCGACCAAGTGAAATATCGAAACTAAAGGACGACGTATTATCAATTTAATTATTAACTAAATTAATTAAGATGAATTGGCAACAAAGTTGTGAATTTATTGTAAACTACTAAACAATTAATTAAAATAACAAATAAAATAAATTGGGAACTAGAAAAATACGAAAGTGAATCAAGTAGGAGAATAGGTAGCTCTAGCATAATCCAGTTTCACTCATTAATTTTCCTTTCGTGTATCAATATTAGAATCTGCCTTGTGGAATATGGATGCATCACTAAGCCATGCATATTTACTCTATAGACACAAGCAAACATGCGTATAATATGTGTAAATAACCTTGGAGCAAGAGACGTAATTTCACCCCCCTTTCTAGGTACTATCAGTATCAATTATTTTCCCCTAGGATTGGTACTCTAACTCGATATGATCTCCCTTTATAGGTACTATAAAATTACCCTCTTTATCCTACTTATTAACCTGAATTCAATTCAATTAACAAGTATTTATATAAGATAGTTCTAATGAAGTTTTGGAGTCCCCTCACTTAGAATCATAACATGGAATCCTGCTCAGCAGTGCACTCACTCAATCAATAACCAAGATATGTATTCAGACTCTACATAGCAGTTAATGATGCACAAAACAACTCTAAGTATGAATTAAAAATGCATAGTCTTATATAAAATAAATCCACAATTAGTGTTGTACGGAGTATGCACACGAAAGTTCAATTAATTCATAAAAACTTTCAAAACCCTAGGTCTACCAAAACGATTCTAGCCTTTGATGTTGCGAAGAACAATCATGGGGGTTGGATAGATCTTACCCATATGTCCGAAAAATACAAGATAAATTAGGAAATGAAGGAAACCCTAAATGTGGGTGTCGTCGCGTCCTTCTTCGTCTTGAATCCTCATCTAGGTTCTCCTCTTGGTTCCACAGACGAATCTTCAAAGTGATGGATGGATGGAGGAAATGATGTGGATGTTGGTTGGGGGTGATCTTCCCTTGTGGGGTGTAAGATGATTGTGTTGTTGTTCTCCAATGAATAATAATGTGATCTACATCCCCTTTTATACTTGTAAGCTCTCCTTATGGACATTGGATGAGCTTTTTCTTGGAAAATATGAAAATACACTCACTGGGTTGTAAAAATACGGATCTGCAGCTATTCAGGCATTTGGTTCGACCATGGTTCGACCTTCATGGCTTGGTCGAACCAGAGTTGTGGTCGAACCGGTCTGAATCAGCTTGCGCAGTCTCACCATTTCGCGTATAACTTCCACATCCAAGCTCCGATTTGAGTGATTTTTGCACTCACACTATCCTATCTTCCTTGGTTTTCTAAACATATGAAGAACTCATAGAAACTCTTACAATTTAATGTGTAACAAGTCATACAAAGTAGCACAGCCATTCTGTTCGGCACAGCTTGCGCGACGTCACCATTTTGATCATAACTTTCTCGTTTGGATTCTGATTGAAGTGTTCTTTATGCCAAAAAGATCCTCTCTTCTGTGGCTTTCTAACCATGTATGAAAATTTCAATTAGGATCTCCACAAATATACAGAAAAATTACACAAGTTGGACATGCATTTTTCAGCATTCTAGCACAAGTTGCACCTTTACTCCAACTTTGCACTTTTGATCCTTCTTCCACCTAAAACACAATAAAACATCTAAAGTTCACTTTTTTCTCACATATATTTAATATAAGATACTTATGCTAATATATGACAATAATTCCCATCAAAAAGGTGTTAGATTGGACACTAAAACATGCTTATTTTCACTCTCAACAATGCCTTACTATGCCCGATTCTTAAAAGATATCATATTGAAGAAGAGAAACTTGAACGGAGTTGAAACTATTAATCTATCTGAGAACTGTAGCTCGATCATTCAGAGAAAGCTGCCAGCAAAGTTGAAGGATCCGGGAAGCTTCACTATTTTATGTGAGATTGGAAATGGGCCGGTATGAAAAGCCTTGTACGATCTTGGTGTAAGCATCAACTTGATGCCCTTATCTATATTCAAGAAGTTAAGTTTGGGGGAGCTCGCTGCCACGACAGTTGCTCTACAATTGGCAGATAGGTCTATGACTTTTCCAAAGGGGGCGATAGAAGATGTTCTTATAAAAGTAGAAAAGCTTGTCTTTCCTGTGGATTTTCTTGTGCTAGAGATAGAAGAAGACAAGGATAATGTCTCTCTTATCTTAGGGAGGCCATTCCTTGCCACTGATGGAGCAATGATAGATGTCCAAAAGGGGGAGCTTAGACTTCGCATGGATAATGAAGAGGTTCTATTCAACCTTGATAAAGCAATGAAGATGCTTATGGAGACATAGTGTTACAACATTGATGTGGTGGAGGAGACCGTGAAGGAAGGCATGTCCTTGATTCTTCCAAAGGATCCCTTGGAGACTTGTTTGGCAGAATCTCTTACTTTTCCCACTACGGAGCCAGATGAGCTCTCCAATGAGGTATGTATTGAATTTATTGAAAATATACTTGCTTTGGGTAATGATAGGTATGAACCGAAAAGAACCAAGTTTGAAGAGGTGAAGTGGACTAGGCAGTACCTACCCTTGGATAGAGAGAGCACACTGAAGGAAAAAAAGAAGGAGGAGTTGAAGCCGCTACCGGAACACTTGAAATAAGCCTATCAGGGTGATAATGAGACATATCCGGTAATTGTATCTTCTTCCCTTACTAATGATCAACTTGAAGATTTGTTGGATGTGCTTAGAAAATATAAGTCTGCTATTGGATGGTCTCTTGATGAATTGAAAGGTATTAGTCCATCGTATTGCATGCATAAGATAAGGTTGTTAGATGAAGCTAAGGGATGTATTCAAAATCAGCGGAGGGTTAACCCCGCGATTCAAGAAGTGATTAGGAAGAAAATTTTAACGTGGTTAGATGCAGGAATTATTCATCCCATTAGTGATAGTCCCCACGTGAGTCCATTGCATGTTGTAGCTAAGAATGGGGACATGACTATTGTGAAAGCAAATGATGGGGAAACATTGGCCATTAGGATTCCTACGGGATTGCGTGTGTGTATGGACTACAAGAAAGTGAATGAAAGTACATGCAAAGACCATTTTTCTCTTCCTTTCATGGATCAAATATTGGATCGTCTAGCTGGGTATGAGTTTTATTGATTCTTGGATGGGCATTCGGGTTACAATCAAATTATGATTGCACCCAAGGATCAGCAAAAGACGACTTTTACTTGCCCTTATGGAACCTTTGCTTTTAGAAAGATGCCTTTTGAATTATGCAATGTGCCTACTACTTTCCAAAGGTGCATGATGAGCATATTTGACGGGTTGATAGTAAAGATCATGGAGGTATTTATGGATGATTTTTCTGTGTTTGGTTGCTCCTTTGATATTTGTTTGTCTAACCTATCTACTATTTTGAAGAGATGTCATGAAACTAATCTTGTCTTGAATTTGGAGAAGTGCCACTTCATGGTGAAAGATGTGATTGTTCTTGGGCATCATGTTTCGGCCAAAGGATTGCAGGTTGAGAGAGCCAAGGTGGTGGCAATTGAAAAGCTTCCACCACCCACTAATGAGAAGGGAGTGCGGTCCTTCCTTGGACACGCATGATTCTATAGAATATTTATCAAAGACTTCTCAAAATACTCCAAACCATTGTCTCACTTACTTGAAAATGATGTTCCTTTTAATTTTAATGATGAATGTCTACCAGCTTTTCAGGTTCTGAAGGAGGCACTTATTACTGCACCTATCATGATCACATCGGATTGGACTCAGCCTTTTGTACTTATGTGTAATGCAGGTGATCTAGCACTTGGAGTGGTGTTTTGGCAGTTGAGAGAGAAGAATTTTTGAGTCATCTACTATGCGAGTAAAACTTTTTATTCTGCACAAAAGAACTACACGTTAACTAAAAAGGAGTTTTTAGCTATTGTGTATGTATTCAACAAGTTTCGACAATATTTAGTTTGCATGAAGACTATAGTGTATACGGATCATTCTGCGATCCGGTACTTGATGGAGAAGAAGGAAGCGAAGCTCAGGATCATTAGATGGATTCTTCTTCTACAAGAGTTTGATATGGAGATCCGGGATAAGAAAGGAACGGAGGATATTTTGGCGGATCACCTATCAAGGTTAGAAACAAGGGAGCATTGTGATGATTCATTTGAATATATAGAAGAGATGTTCTCGGATGATAAGATCATGGCGGTGTTTGCTGAAGAAGCGGAGAAGGCTTATGTAGTCGCTGCTCAAGGAATGGATCCATGGTACGCTAATTATGTAAATTACATTACATCAGGTGAAATTCTTAAGGGGTCTCAATAGGTATCAACTTGTCAAATTCAAGAGAGGTGTTGAGACTTTTATATGGTATGATCCATTCATCTACAAGATTTGTACGAATTCTATCGTCCGTAGGTGTGTGCCTGAGATGGAGATGGAGAGTGTTCTTGATTTTTGCCATGCACAACCTAACAGGGGGCACTTCGGAGCCCAAAAGACTGCAGCAAAGGTACTACAATCCGCTTTATATTGGCTTTCCTTATTTAAAGATTGTGAATCCTATGTAGCGACATGCGATAGATGTCAGAGGATGGGAAACATAAGAAAAAGGGATGAGACGCCACTTCAGCCAAGCATTGTAGTAGAGATTTTTAATTTATGGGGAATCAATTTTATGGGGCCCTTTCCCCTATCTAATGGATTTCTCTACATCCTTCTTGCAGTTGTTTATGTTTTTAAGTGGGTGGAAGTTATTCCTACTCTCATGAATGATGCAAAGACGGTGTTGTCTTTCTTGAAGAAACATATTTTTGCCCGATATGGAGTTCCTAGAGCACTTGTGAGTGATGGGGGTTTACACTTCGTCAATAAGCTTATTGAGAGAGTTCTCAAGGAATATGGTGTTAAGCATAGGGGTTACTACACCCTATCATATCCTCAAGCGAATGGGCAAGCTGAAGTCTCTAACCATCAAGTGAAGCACATCCTGGAGAAGGTAGTTGGAACCAATAGAAAAGATTGTGCAATGAAGCTCGATGATGTTTTATGGGGTTTCGGACGACATACAAGACTGTGCTAGACATGTCAACTTATCAAATTGTCTATGGGAAGCCGTGCCACTTACCCGTAGAGATTCAGCATAAGTCTTTTTGGGCCGTGAGGAGTTTGAATTTATCTATTAAGGAGGTAAAGGAATTGAGGATGACTCACATCAATCAATTGGATGAGTTTAGGAATCAGTCTTTCAAAAACTAGGTGATCTATAAGGAGAGAATGAAGAAGTGGCATGACTCGAAGATCACTTTCAAGGAGTTCAAGCAAGGAGATGAGGTATTACTCTTTAACTATCGTTTGAAGCTTTTTGCGAGTAAATTGAAATCGAAGTGGACGGGACCGTTCATTATCCATAGAGCCTGCAGAGGGGGAAGTTTTGAGATCATGGACAAAGATGTAAACATCGTAGCGGTGAATGGGCATCGATTGAAGCACTTTAAATAGCCGGATGATGCTTGCGTTGTCTTTGAAGATACCTTGTATTGAAGTGGTACCGTCGTGACTCTCTGGCGTTAAACATGAGCGCCTGTTGGGTTCTTACCCTCCCGTTTTATTGTTTATTTAATTTCGTGTGAGTAAAAAAAATTTATATTTAAGGTGCTTACTAATTGGCAATTACATCTCTTTGCAAACTTAGTTTCGACTATAGTTTCTACTAAGTTTGGGGGGAGGGTGTGATGTTCTTACCTCATCGTAGCACCAAGAGTATAATCTTTTCTTTGTAACGTTTGCTAGGGAGTTGATTTTTGCAGTATATTGAAACTTTAACTGGTTTTTATATGTCGATTTTTTGCAATTTGCCTAGTGTTCAGTGGTATTTTAGTTTATTTCGTAGTATGAGTGGAGTTATATATGATTTAAAGAGTTTAAGTAATGGTTCTCTAGTTATTGTTTTGGCTTGATATGATACTTAATGTTGTTTTAGAGTCTGAGTGTTGTAGGAGATGGAGGAAATCACGAAAAATGAGTGTCGAAAGCCCGCTCGACCAAAAGTTAGGCCGCTCGACCAATCATTGAGGTCGAGCGGACCATTGTAAGGCGGATCCTGAATTTTTCAGAATACAAAGGCCCCGCTCGACCAATTGGGGCTGCTCGACCAGAACATCTTGGTCGAGCGAGAGGTCGAGCTGAACACAGAAGATAATTTCAGCTTACAGTGTCACCGCACGACCAATTCAGGGGTCGCTCGACCCGAGCGAAAAAGGAAAGTCGCGAATATAAGGTCAGTTTCTGCGCACTGCTCGACATTTTCTCACCACCTCTTCTCAAGAGCTCATCCCAAACTGTAAGATTTCCACTCCAAACTCGTAGTACACTATTCTTTTCTTAACCACACACATTCCACATCAATTTTGAGAGATTCAAGTTGAATTTAGGGCTTTTTCCTTTCAACTTTGAGTTGTTGTTCTTCGTCACTCATACACATCCATGGCTGGAGATAAAGGTATGTTTTCTTGGCTCATTACCCTTGAATTAGATTGTTGTATACTTAGTTTTAGTTGGGTAAATGTCAAACATGCTTTTGATTTGGATTGAATTTGAATTTTGGGTGTTTTTGTTGAAATTTTATATTAGTTTGCAAAAGTTCAATATTACGTTGGATTAATGGAATTTTGTGAAATTGATGATGAATTTGATATGGGCTTGGGTTGAATTGTTGAATCTATGCATGGGCTTATTGATTTTGAGTGATGAGTATGAGTAATTGGTATTGCGGATTGTTGAATGCATAGGAATTAAGTTTAATTGTGAATATTTTTGAATAAGATCCTAAGTATGTTGGTATTTGTTTGAGTATAGTGAATTCTTTGGTGTTACTTAGGGCGTTCAATCGAATTTCTTCATGATATAACTTGTAAGATTTATTGCCTCAATACATGAATACTTGTGAAGTTGTGGAGAAGTTGAGTTTGAATTGATTATGCATATGATTTGAAGTCTTGAGTAGAGTCTATATGATAAATAGTCCTAGGACTACAACATAAATGACTTTATGTAACATGTAAAAAATGTTATCTAATAGCTTAAATGTGTTATTATAGATGATAGATAATACTTTTAGGGGTGTCGTTGTTGCCACTATTATCTATTGTCTTATATAACACTTTTTCTTAATATAGTAATACTTAAGAAAAATGTTACATTTATTTTAGTAACACTATATAAAAGTTACAACAAAATGTTTATGTAACACATTGTAGAATAAAAAAATAAATTTATAATTACTTAGATTTGATCACATGACCTATGAGTTACAATTCATTCCCTTCACCAACTTAGCTAGTCCATCAATCTTAACATGTATTAGATATTTATTTTATTATATATTTCTAGTCTTTTTTTCCTTTTTAAATAAATTTTTTGCAGTTTAATATTTTAACCATTAACATAAAAGGTAAGTAAATATTTTTTAAAATATTTTTTCGTGAATAACAGTATTCTTTTAAATTTTATAATTCAATTCTAAATAATACTCCCTCCGTCCCACACTTGTGTTCACGCTTTCCGTTTTCGTCCATTCCACACTTATCTTCACCACCCAAAAAAGGAAATTTCACATTAACCAAGAACCTCAAAAGTTATCTTAATTTCAAAAATACCACTCTCACCTAACATACATAACATACTTTATAATTTATTTATTACATAAAAATACCACAATACCCCTAAAAAATTAATAAAGTTGGTCAAAAAACAGTTTTTCTTAAATTTCGTATCTACAGTGTCGACGAACATAAGTCCGGGACGGAGGGAGTATATATTAAAATAAAATAAATTTTATGTAAAAGAACTATATATATTTTGAATTATATAATTACATTAAACTAATTTATTATATATATATGTGTGTGTGTGTGTGACGTGTTAATTAATATTCATCTTATAAATTTGGAGTATTAAAAATACAACTCCATTTTAAATATTTTGTAAATAATTTATGTATGTAGAAGTGTTACTTAAAAATATTTCTTATATATAAGTGTTATATTATAGTCTTACCTTTGTAAAAGTGTTACATAAAATGTGTTATATTTATAAAAGTGTTATATGCATGTGTTACATATTAGAAAAGTAATACATGTATGTGTTACTTATATAGAAAGTGTTAAAAAATGTTACATATCATAATAATTTTAAAGGATTACCATTTTGTGTTAAATAAGTTTATAGTGTTACTATGAGGTGTTATTTAATTCTACTTATCTTGTAGTGATTGGTATATTCGTCTTTATGCCTATGTTTTGTATTGAAGTATAATTTTTGTAGGAAAAGACATAGCATCCTCGTCTAAGAGGACGAGATCGGAGTACCGAAGAAGGGCAAGACAGCCAAGAGACTTAAAAAAGATAAATTGATGCCATCCAATTTGGTTTGCAAATACCCAAGTGGAAAGATAAAGATGAGATATGGGGAATGATTTCTAGGAAGATAGCTCGGACTCGTTATCAAGACGATCAAGCCATGATGGAGATGAATATCATAAATGATATCAGATGGATGTTTAACTAGGTAGGGATTAACATATTCATATATTTGAAGAGGCAGACTTATTTTCACATTACAGCGGAGATTCTATGCACGCTAGAGGTGATTCGCGGGGAGTACTTTCTTCCTACAGCCGCTTGGTTCCGACTGGGAGGAGAATTGAGGTACTTATATGCTAGTGAGTGTAACATGATATTTGGGTGCCCGGACAATGTATTGACGCTGGAGAATGAAGGATTTGATGGGAACGAATTCTGGAGGTCAATTACGGGTTTGCGAGGAGACTATAATCTGCAGACTTCGAGGGTTGCTTTCATTCGCAACCCAGTGATTACTTATATTGATTAAACCCTCGGAAACACCATTTTTGCTAGAGCTGAGGGAAGGTGCATTCCGAGAGGAGAGCTATATGTTCTTTTGTGTATAGATGACAAATAGAGTTCATTTCAATTTGGGTACCTATGTATTACAGAAGCTGCATTGGTTCATTTCACACACGTTTCAGAAGGTGAACATCGGAGGTTTGATTACACCGTTGGCCGAGCATTACAATGTGGATTTATCAAGGTTTAGGCCAGTCCAAGGTGATCCAGATTTGATTATGTCAGTGTGTGCGAATAAACTTGGCTCGGAGGAGGATGGTGTATGGATGTTCATCCGAGGGATTAACCCTATTTCTATCAAGAGGTCTTTCTCTCTCGTTGATCTTACTTTTGTTCAGATCAATGTGAACTTATTGATGAACACTCCTCCTCATATCGCGATCTCTACCACCTATTGTGCGAATGGAGATTGCCGAACATTGGCTCAAATGTATTTAGATAGGGTCTATCTGGACCTTGATATGATTCTGGTAGGAGAGCCGGAGGAGTTCGATGATGACGAGCCACAGCAGTAGCCATTTGAGCAACCGATTCTTGAGGTACATATGGAGATGTCTTATGATTTTTCGAAGATGGAAGTTCCTCTGATGCAGCCACCACCACCGCAGCAGCAGTATGATTTTTGGAAGGCTCAGGATCGCTTTTATAGAGAGTAATTCTGAATGATGCATGAGCACTTTTCCGCATTGAATACCAACCAGCAAGAGACGAACCGCCAACTGGCTTTGGCGAACATGAACTATGTTGCGCTCAACCTAAGGTATGAAGCTATAGACAGAAGATTGGGATATTTGTATGAGAATTAAGAGGCTTTGGGCAGGAAGGTAGATACCTTGCAAAGGGATTTTGACGATTGGAGAAATGATAATGATGATGATGATGCTCTGGAGGAGTAGTGTGCGCCATGTTTTTTCCTATGTCCGTTTCCTCTCATCTCCCTTCTATTTTCACTTGACAGGTTGGGTTTTGAGTGGGTGGTTGAGTTGGGTTATTCGAGATTGATGCGTGAGTGGCATGTATTTGATATTGATTATATTGAGGGTGTGATGGATACTTGTACATTGATGATGATTTGATGGATTGAGTAGATATAGTGACTCTTCTACATGCATGTGCTCTTGAATGTGATATATGTTGATTTTGTTGATGTGAGGCATGTATGTTTGATTACTTATAGTTTATGTAAGAATTGATATTGATTGCTTACTTTGAAGAGTGCTTAGGAAATCTATTACCCTTGTGAGAATTTGAGCCTTTTAATCATGCGACATCAATGCATGATAGTTTATTCTTGAGAGTTTTATTCATACTTTCGTATTTTAGAACTTGGCTTGGAGTCTTGTGTGAGATTTATGATTGTTAGATACTAGGATATGATCTTAGGCCATTATTGTTAATTGAGCCACTTAGCCAAATTTTACCTATTTTTATAATGTCATATCATTGGAAGCCCTATTGAGTCTTTAAAAGATTTTTCTTTGGAAAGCCTTTGATAAAAAGCCCTTATTTTACCTTAATTAAGCCTTTTGAATATCCTATTTACTAGTAGAGAGTTAAGGTGAATAAAAACGAGTGTTGAATTTGAAGAAGGGAATGAAGGAAAAGTTAGTGTTAGTGATGAAGTGAAGAAAAGTGTGGTTAAATCTTATTTAGAGGTAGTGCCTGAAATCGGTACCCCGATTGCTTAGAAGGGTAGTACCCGAAATTAGTATCTTGCATCTAAAAAAAGAAAGATGTTGATTCAAAGTAAAAAATGAGAAAAGAAGTATCGAAAAGAAGATGAGAATGATGAAGGAGAAGAAGAATGAAGTTGTTTGATGAAAAATTCCAAGACAATTCTCTACTAGTGAATTAGTCACTTTATCTATATTCTCCTATCTTTACCAAAGAGCCAACATTACAACCCAAGAGCAAGTCCTTTGTGATCCTAGTATTGGAATAATTATGAATTGATTTTTGAGACCTTTGCCAAGCTTATGGTTACGCGAATGTATGAATTGATTTTGAGCGCATACACTAACCCTTAAAGTGTACATCTATCACACTTGAGAGAGAGAGTAAACACTTACCTAATAAGCTAGATGACTTTGCACTCGTAGAAGTATTGTGATTAATTGATATTTTTGCGTGGATGAAAGGTATGATGATTGCATGTTTTGGGATTGATGAAATTACATGTGTTATTATAAGTTGTGTATGTATGAGAATCTTGTGAATCACACTCTCTTGCCTTTGTTTTGATTTCGTTGCCTCGGGACAAGCAACATGGAAGTTTGGGGATTTGATGAGAGTGATAATTCACGTGTTTTGAGCTCTGATTTACGTGAAAATTGGGTACGATTTGGTCTGTAATCAAGTCAAATCGGGTTCTTTATGGTAAAGTCGTGAATCAGATGCAAATGAGGTTATTTGAGCATATTTATACAGGAAAACAGGTCAGAAGTGCTCATAATCAGAAAATACGAATTTTGAAATGTCGCTTGACAAAAGAAGGGTCCGCTCGATCGAGACCATTTGGTCGAGCGACAGCAGAGATGGTCGAGCGGAGCACTGTACATAGTTTCAGCAAATAGGGAGGCCGCTTGACCATCGCTCGACCTGAATCATCTTGGTCGAGCGGGGACACGCGAGTTTATTTTTGATAATTTTGACTCTTCTGTGCGTGTTTTGACGTATTCTCCAAGAAAAAGTCCAGTAAAGGTCCATAAGGAGGGTTTACAAGTATAAAAATGGAAGCAGATCACATCAACAAGAGAGTTAGATTCGACATCCATCTAACACCACATCCAAATCCTAACTCCATCCGCAGGAGTTGTAGAGAGAGATTCGTGCAGCGAATCAAGTGAGAACCAAGTGAAGATTCAAGACGGAACGAGAAGCGACAGCGCCCACATCTAGGGTTTACTTCGCAACTTAATCTTTGTTGTAATTCTCAAGACTATGGGTAAGATCTATCCAAACACCATGAACGTTCTCCGAAATGTTATGGGCTAGAACCGCTTTGGTAGTTCTAGGTTTATGAAGATTTTTATCTAGTTAATTGAACTTTCGTGTGTATACTCGTACAACACTACTTATGAATTTATTTTATATAAGACTATGCATTTTTAATTCATACTCAGAGTTGTTTTGTGCATCATTAACTGTTATGTAGAGTTTGAATACATATCTTGGTTATTGATTGAGTGCGTTCACTTCTGAGTAAGATTTTATGTTATGATTCTAAGTGAGGGGACTCTGAAGCTTCATTAGAACTATCTTATATGAATACTTATTAATTGAATTGAATTCAGGTTAATAAGTAGGATAAAGAGGATAATTTTATAGTATCTATAAGTAGAGATCATATCGGGTTAGAGTACTTAGTGCACAAGAAATAATTGATACTGATAGTACCTAGAAATGAGGTTCACATCTAGGGTTTGTTCGTTTTCTAATTTATCTTGTATTTTCCGGACTACGGGTATGATCTATCCAACACCCATGATTGTTCTTCGCAACATCATGGGCTAGAGCCTTTTTGGTAGAACTAGGGTTGTGAAGATTTTTACGAATTAATTGAACTTTTGTGTGTAAACTCCGCACAACACTACTTGTGGATTTATTTTATATATGATTGTGCTTTCTTAATCCATATTCACGGTCGTTTTGTGCATCTTCAATTGGTATATAGAGTCTAAATATATATCTTGGTTGTAGATTGAGTGCGTTTACTACTGAACAGGATTTTATGTTATGATTCTAAGTGAGGGGACTCCGAAGCTTCATTAGAACTATCATATATGAATACTTATTAATTGAATTGAATTCGGGTTATTAAGTAGGATAAAGAGGATAATTTTATAGTTCCTATAAAGGGAGATCATATCGGGTTAGAGTACCAATTGACCAGGGAAATAATTGATACTGATTGTACCTAGAAAGGGGGGTGGAATTATATCTCTTGCT
This sequence comes from Pogostemon cablin, assembly GCA_023678885.1. Taxonomy (NCBI): domain Eukaryota; kingdom Viridiplantae; phylum Streptophyta; class Magnoliopsida; order Lamiales; family Lamiaceae; genus Pogostemon; species Pogostemon cablin. The sequence continues at coordinate 20,359,838 of CM042956.1, forward strand.
CTGAGGTCATTCACACGTGTTACACACATGTTTACTTGTGTCTATAGATTAGATATGCATGGTTTAGTGATGCGTCCATATTCCACAAGGTAGAGTCGGACATCAACACACGAAAGAGAAATTTATAAGTGAAACTGGATTACCCTAGAGCTACCTATTCTCCTACTTGATCCACTTTCGTATTCTTCTAAGTGACTTTATTTTATTTGTTATTTTAATTAATTATTTAGTAGTTAATAATTGAAACCTCAAACTTTTATTCTCATTCGTCTTAATTAATTTAATAAATAATTAAATTGATAATACGCCATACTTTAGGTTCGATAATCACTTGGTCGCTTGCTTAAGCTGCAACTGATATCCTTAATACTTGGAGATTAATTTTGAGTGCAAAGAAAACGCGCATCATCGGTTCGACCTGTGCTGTTGGTCGAACTGAAGTGCGGAAACTTACCATATTCGTATTTTTACACCATTTAGTGTGTGTTGCGTGTTTTACATCCCATTGCATGTATTTTTGTGTTTTCCAAGAAAAAGTCCATCCAAGGTCCATAAGGAGAGCTTACAAGTATAAAAGGAGATGTAGATCACATCATTATTAATTAGAATAGAGATATTGAATTGGAGAGAGAGCCACATCCATCCTACACCACTCCACAAGGGGTGATCACCCCCAACCATCATCCACATCCTTTCCTCCATCCATCTATTACTTTGAAGATTCATTCATGGAATCAAGAGGAGAACCAAGAGGAGGATTCAAGATGGAGAAGGACGCGACGACATCCACATCTAGGGTTTATTTTATTTTCTAATTTATCTTGTAATTTTTCAGACATCCGGGTAAGATCTATCCAATACCCATGATTATTTTTCGTAACGTCATGGGCTAGAGCCTTTTTGGTAGAACTAGGGTTGTGAAGGTTTTTACGAATTAATTGAACTTTCGTGTGTAAACTCTGTACAACACTACTTGTGGATTTATTTTATATATGATTGTATCTTTTTAATTCATACTCACGGTCGTTTTGTGCATCATTAACTGTTATGTAGAGTCTGTATACATATCTTGGTTATTGATTGAGTGCGTTCACTGCTAAGCAGGATTCCATGTTATGATTCTAAGTGAGGGGATTCCGAAGCTTCATAGAACTATCATATATGAATACTTATTAATTGAATTGAATTCGGTTTATTAAGTAGGATAAAGAGGATAATTTTATAGTACCTATAAAGGGAGATCATATCGGGTTAGAGTACCAATTGATTAGGAAAATAATTGATACTGATAGTACCTAGAAAGGAGAGTGTAATTATATCTCTTGCTCCGAGGTTATTCACACATGTTACGCGCATGTTTACTTGTGTCTATGGAGTAGATATGCATGGTTTAGTGATGCGTCCATATTCAACAAGGCAGAGTCGGACATCAACACACGTAAGGGAAATTAATGCGTGAAGCTGGATTATCCAAGAGCTACCTATTCTCCTACTTGATCCACTTTCGTATTTTTCGAGTGATATTTTATATTATTTGTTATTTTAATTAATTGTTTATTAGTTTAAAAATTAAATCCTAAAACTTTATTGCCTTCATCTTAATTAATATAATTAATAATTAAATTGATAATATGCATTTCTTTGTGTTCGATAATTCACTTGGTTGCTTGATTAAGCTACAACTGATATCCTTAATACTTGGGGATTAATTTTGAGTGCAAAGAAAACGCGTATCAAGTTCTTGGTGCCGTTGCCGAGGAATCATTTTGTGTGTTGAGAAAATGCTCATCAAGTTCTTGGCGCCCCTTTTATACTTGTAAGCTCTCCTTATGAACCTTGGATGGGTTTTTTTCTTGGAAAACATGAAAATACATGCAATGGGATGTAAAACACGCGACACACACTGAGTGGTGTAAAAATATGAATATAGTAAGTTTCTGCACATCAGTTCGACCAACAACACAGGTCGAACTGATTCTCTCAGGTCGAACTCCTGGTCGAATTGACCTGTACATCAGTTGCGGGTCTCGGATTCGACTAGAGTCCTGGTCGAATCACAAACGTTCTAGTCGAACTGCAGGTGCGTCTGCTTAAGCTTCTGGTTCGACCACGGTTCGACCAACTGGCTTAGTCGAACGGCACAATCATGGTCGAACGACACTTCATCTCAACTGATTCGACCACAGGTGCTGGTCGAACTAATTTCTTCTAGGTCGAATCCATCTCCTGCTTGGTTGAATTGCACCCTGGAATCTTCTTTTTCCGGATCCGATCACTTCCAACTTGTTTTCCTTCGAAAATCAACTCAAATAACCTTGACCTTGTAGACACCTGATTCGTGACTTTCCACCATGTATATTGATTCACATCGAATTACAACCATTTAACACACCATAAGTACACGAATCCGAGCTCGAAACTAGTGAATTTACACACTCATCAAACTCCCAAAGTTACATGTTGCTCGTCCCGAGGCAACGCAATCAAAACATAGAGAGTGAAAAATTCACTCAACTACCATATTCAATACAATTCATATTCACACATGCAATTCATCAATCGAAAACAAGTATTACTAGCATCATATATATATTTATGTAAACCATCACTCAATTATTACGCAATTCGGAGTACTAAGTCATTTAGCTCACAAGATAAGTATTTACTCTATCTATCTAGTGCAAAAGATATACACTTTAATAGGTTAATATACGTTCATATCAACTCATACTTCCGCGTAACCATAATCTTGGCAAGGGTCTCAAAAATCCACTTACAATCAATTCCTTACTAGGATCACAAAGTACTTTCTTTTGGGTTGTAATGTTGGCTTTTGGTAAAGGTAGGAGAATTTAGGTAAAGTGACTAATTCACTAGTAGAGAATTACCTTGGAGTTTTGCTTTTCGTCATACAGCTTCATCTTTTTCTCCATCTTCTTCTCCATCTTCTTCTCATAATCTTCATAGTTTGAATTCTCCTTCTTTTCATTAGCATCAACATCATCTTTCTTCAATGAGCAAGGGTACCAATTTCGGGCACTACCATTCTAAGCAGTTGTGGTACCAGTTGCAGGCACTACCCCTAAACAAGATTTAACCAACTTCTTCCTTTTTCATACTTCTCAACCAAGCTTCTACCTTTTCATTCTTTCAGGCACTACATTCTTTCCTTCTTTTTTTTCTTTTCTCTAGAGGTACCAGTTTCGAGCAGTACCTCGCACATTCTCCATAGGGTACTAGATTTAAGCAATACCTTAGGGTGTTTAGTTCAATGGAGTACTAGATTTAAGCACTACTCCATGATTTTCTTTAGATGCATTTTCAAGCTTCAATCACCTTTTCAACACCAATTTCATTCCTTCCCAAACTATATCAAACTCCATCAACACACTTTGAAAAGCCATAAATTCTTTTTTAGAAGGACAATCAAGGCTCAAAAAATTCAGAAGCTCAAAGTGGTTATTTCTCGTAGGCTGCCAAAGAATAAGATTTTTAGGCTCAACAGAGCTAACTACGGATAAACATCATTCAGTAGGGAATTATTTGGCTAAGTGACTTATAAATTCAAGGATGCCTTAAATCATCTCCCATCATCTAACACACTTGTAGTTTCAAGTAAGACAAAAGGCAAGTTCTAGAATACATGCACAAGAATGATACTCACCAGAAAAAAATATCATGTGATTACATAGATGATCAACGTGGCTCAAAATCTCACATGGGTTTTTAACAAGTAACAGAGCACTTTTCATGGTAAGTAATATCCCACAAGTACACATAGAACTTCATACCATAATATAACTCAAGTACACTTCTTTCATCAATTTCAAAAGCATATGAATTTCAAGCACAATTTAAAAATATAAGCTCACATGAATCACAAGCATAAAATCAATCCTTTCGCTCCCATGAATTAAAAGCACACAAAAAATTTAGAAAAAGGAAACGAGTGCACCTGATTTCTCCTTCAAAACGCACGAGCTCCTCGAGTTGTTCAACTTGATCAGGTCAAGCCTCAGTGCAGAACTCGTCTTGCCACTCTCCTACATTTTTTATCATCAAAGCTCAAGCATTCATCATCACAGGATTCATCAATAATAAAATAGGAGAACTATAAGAAAGAATCAATTGACTATCTAATCGATTCCACACACTAGAAACACCACTGAACACTAGGCAAATTGCAAAAAATCGACACATCAAAACCAATTAAAGTTTAACATACCTCAAAAAATAACTCCCCTAGCAAACATTACAAAGAAAAGATTATACACTTGGTGCTTCAATGAGGTAATAACATCACACACCCCAAACTTAGTAAAAACATAAGTTGAAACTAAGTTTGAAAAGAGATGTAATTGCCGATTAGTAAGCACCTTAGATATAAAAATTTCTTACTCACACGAAAGAAGTAAAGTAATAAAACAAAAGGGCAAGCCCCCAATAGACGCTCATATTTAACGTCGGAGAGTCACGATGGAATATCACTTTTTGAATTACTGGATCAGATGGCGGTTGTATCGCATCCTCACCTTCAAGTACTTTATTTCCCTCTTCTTGTCTACACTCAGCACCTCACCTTTCTTAGTCACAAGTATATGATCCTTAGAATTTCCTTCCTCCCATGGCTTTCTAGATTCCTCCTTGTCAATCTTCCACTTAAATTCAGAATCATCTGTCCTATTAAAATCAAGATTAAACAAGTTAGATATCACATCTATGCTCTTGCATGATTGAGTCTTCATGGGCATCTTCACTCTTTCCCACTTCTTTTCCACTATAAGCTCAATATTCTGCTCTTGGAATGGTACTGGAGTACTCCGCGCATCAGGTATAGCATTCTGCATGAAAACGGGAGTGGGAAGAGATGGTTCGACCTCGATTCGACCATGAGTGTTGGTCAAACTAGGTGTGTCGTGGTCGAACTGTACTTCAGAAAGTGTGCTCTTTCCCGTAGAGGCTGGTTCAACCACGGTTCGACCAATAGGATTGGTCAAATTATGTTGATCATGGTCGAATCATCTTTCTAGAAAAATAGGGTGCTCGGGACAGGCTGGTTCGACCTCTGTTCGACCAACTGAGTTGGTCAAACCATGAGGGTCTTGGTCTAACCGGTAGGCTGGAAGCTCCGGAGGTTGCCTAGGTGCTTGGTTCGACCTCCATGATGCGATTCGATATGTTGGCTTGGTCGAATTGAGGTTGAATCATGCTCCTGGAGCTTCAAAATTCATTTCTGGCATCATCGGTCCCTCATACTGCGTTCCAGACCTCAACGTGATGGCTTTACACTCTTTGGGGTTCGTTATACCTTGAGACAGGAACATTCCTTTCTCCATAGTTTGTGTCAATTAATTCACATTCCCGACCATCTGCCCCATCATCAAAGTAAGGTCCTTCAACTGCTTAGATAAATCTGCATGCTTAGCATTCATAGTAACCTCAAGACGATCAACCCTTGCATCATTCCTTGCCATGTATCGACTGAAGGTATCTTCAACACTCTTCACTGCTTGCTGCTTCATACTAGGCCCCCTTTGTGTCAACTCTGTAATCTGCCTCTGCTGGGACTCTAGTAGCTTGTTGATGTTAGGTAGACTAAAGATGATCTCATTATTCTTATTCGGCTTCACCACTTGATGTTCAACCTGTGCCACCGTACCAAGTACATATGATCCTCTTACTCTTTCCATAGGCCAGTCACGTGAATTCATAAAGATGTATTCAAACAACTTTTCTACTTCAAGTGCTGTCTTAGATAACAGCGCACCTCCTAATGATGCATCAGTAAGAATACACGACTCACAATTCAATCCATAGTAGAAGATACTTATGTATTGAACCTTAGACATTCCATGCTGTGGGCACTGCCTGAGCATGTCTTTAAACCTTTCTCACGCCACATGAAATTTCTTACCCTGATTCATAACAAAAATGAGTGGTCTCTTGCCTCATTCTTAAGATTCTTGACGGTGGAATGTATCTCTCAAAGAACATCTGCTGCAATTGGTCCCATGTAGTGCAATCTGTTGCATCAAGAGTCTCGTACCAAGCTTCACAAAACTTCTCATTGTCATGGATAGAAAATTGATTCATAAAAGATTTTATCTAGATTCATAAAAGGGCCATCATATCAATTAATAAGTGCGGTCCTTCCTTGGACACGCCGGTTTTTATAGAAGATTCATAAAAGATTTCTTGAAATACTCCAAGCCCTTATCTCATTTACTTGAAAAGGATGTTCCTTTTGTTTTTGATGAAGAATGTCTAACAGCTTTTCAGGTTTTGAAAGAGGCGCTTATTACTTCACCTATCTTGATCACACCGGATTGGACTCAGCCGTTTGTACTTATGTGTGATGCGAGTGATTTAGCACTTGGAGTGGCGCTTGGGCAGTTGAGGGAAAAGAAGTTATGTGCCATTTACTATGCGAGTAAGACTTTTGATGCTGCACAAAAGAACTAAACGGTGACTGAAAAGGAGTTTCTAGTTGTTGTGTATGCATTCAACAAGTTTCGACAGTATTTGGTTTGCATGAGAACGATAGTGTATACGGATCATTCTACGATCCGATACTTGATGGAGAAGAAGGAAACGAAGCCAAGGATCATCAGATGGATTTTTCTTCTGCAGGAATTTAATATAGAGATCCGAGATAAAAAAGGTACGGAGAATGTTTTTGCGGATCACCTATCAAGGTTGGAGATAATGGAGCACTGTGATGATTCTTTCGATTACATTGAAGAGATGTTCCCTGATGAGAAAATAATGGCAGTGCTTGTTGAAGGAGCAGAAAAAACATGTGTGGTGGCTGCCCAAGGGATGGATCCATAGTATGCGGATTATGTGAATTACATTGCCGTAGGTGAAATTCTGAGAGATCTCAACCGATATCAACTTGTGAAATTCAAGAGTGATGTTGAGACATTTATATGGTATGATCCATTTGTCTACAAGATATGTACGGATTCCATAGTCTGTAGGTGTGTGCCTGAGATGAAGATGGAGAGCGTTCTTGATTTTTGCCATGCACAACCTAACGGGGGGCACTTTGGAGCTCAATAGACGGCAACAAAGGCACTTCAATCTGCTCTTTATTGGCCAACTTTGTTTAAAGATTGTGAAACCAATGTGGCGACATGCGATAGATCTCAAAGGATGGGGAACATAAGTCGAAGAGATGAGATGCCACTTCAGCCAAGCATTGTTGTTGAGATCTTTGATGTATGAGGGATTGATTTTATGGTGCCTTTTACTCCATCCAATGGATTTCTTTACATCCTTTTAGCAGTGGATTATGTTTCTAAGTGGGTGGAAGATATTCCCACTCACATGAATGATTCAAGGACTGTTTTATCCTTCTTGAAGAAATATATATTTACCCTTTATGGAGTTCCTAGAGCATTGGTAAGCGATGGAGGGTTTCACTTCGTCAATAAGCTTCTTGAAAAGGTGTTTAAGGATTATTGGGTCAAGCATAGGGTTATTACACCCTATCACCCTCAAGCGAATGAGCAAGCTGAAGTCTCCAACTGACAAGTGAAACAAATTTTGGAAAAGGTAGTCAGAACTAATAGGAAGGATTGGGCTATGAAGCTTGATGATGTTTTGTGGGGGTTCCGAACTGCTTATAAGACGGCGTTTGAATATGTCACCGTATCAAATTGTCTATGGAAAGCCATGCCACTTACCCGTAGAGATTCAACACAAAGCTTTTTGGGCATTGAAGAGTTTGAACTTGTCTTTAAGGGATCAAAAGGAGTTGAGGATGACTCATATTAATCAATTGGATGAGTTCAGGAATCGAGCTTACAATAACTCGGTTATCTACAAGGAGAGAATGAAGAAATGACATGATTCAAAGATCTCATACAAGGAGTTCAAGCAAGGTGATGAGGTATTACTTTTTAACTCTCATTTGAAGCTCTTTGCAGAAAAATTAAAATCGAAGTGGATGGGGCCGTTCATTATCCATAGAGCCTGCGGAGGGGGGAGTTCCGAGCTTATGGACAAAGACAGAGACATAATAGCGGCGAATGGGCATCGATTGAAGCATTACAAGTCGCCGGATGATGTTTTCGTCATTTTTGAGGATACCTTGCACTAGATTGGTACCATCGTGATTCTCCGACGTTAAACAAGAGAACATGTTAGGGGCTTTCCCTCCTATTTTATTTGCTTTATTTCTTTTGTGTGAGAGAAATTTTTATAATTGACGTGCTTACTTATCGGCAATTACATCTCTTTGCAAACTTAGTTTCCACTATAGTTTCTACTAAGTTTGGGGGTGTGATGTATTTACCTCATTGAAGCACCGAGAGTATAATCTTTTCTTGGTACAGTTTGTTAAGGGAGTTGATTTTTTTGTGGCATATTGAAACTTTAACCAATTTTAGGGTGTCGATTTTTTGCAATTTGCCTAATGTTCAGTGGTGTTTTGTGTTGTTTTGAGTGTCGTATGCGGAGTTACAATATATTGAGTTTTAGAATTAATTCTTGAGCAAAGTTTGCTCCTTTTTGGTACCTAATGTTCGTTTTTGAGCTTGAAGTGTGCAGGGGATGAAGAAAATTCAACTTTGGAGCTTCATGTGTCCGATTTGACCTAGGGTGCAGGTCGAACTGAAAAGCTCAGGTCGAACTAGTGAGCAGAGAGTTCGTTACAGGTTGATTCAACCACAGAGGAGGAGGCTCGACCAAGGCTTCGACCAAAACGAAAGTCGAACTGGTGATCAGAGAGTTTGTACAAGCCGATTTGACCAAGAAGGGTTTGGTTCGACCAAAGGGGTAAGTCAAACCATGATCGAATCGGGGACCTGAAAGATTTGAACAGAGGAGTTCGACCACGATGTTGCGATTCAACCAAGGCATTTGGTTGAATCGAGATCGAATTCAGTCTCCAGTAATATGGTTCGACCACATCAATCCAATTCGACCACTACATCAGGTCGAATCGTACCAGGTAAGTCAGTTTTTAACCCTATTTTTCACCCCCATTCGATCACTTTGCACACCACCTTCACTCAAATTTGCTCTGAATCGAAAGCCCTTGCTTCTAAACTTCGATTCCACATGATTTACTCCGATTAAACCACATCACACACTCTTTCCACTCAATTCACCGCATTTTCGGAGCAATCTAGTTGAAAAACTTGGGTTCGTCGCGATTTTATCACACTTGTTCATTCTTTAGCCTTGGCCGGTTCAAAAAGTATGTTTTCTCGACTATATTACCCTCGGATTAATGTTCTAATTGTCGATTGTAAGTTGTAGGTTAATTGAAGGAGTTTCTTAGGAATTCATGATGTATTTTGAGTTATTGTGTGCGAATTCATATGAACAATTGATGGGATTGTTTTGATTGTTTAATTTTTATCAAACCTTGATGTTTATGTGAATTTGGGAGTAATTGAGGAGTGTGAGATGAAGCATGTTGGATTGTGAGTAAATTGCTTGAGTTTGAGTAGTTATTCATGTTGGGTTGTGAGTAATTTGAGTAGTAATGCATGCTTGTGGTTAATAAAATCGTTTGTTGATCTTGTTGCATACTTGATGATTGGAATAAAGTTGAGTAAGCATGTGAATTGAATTGTTGAATCATGAGGATGGAACATGCTTATTTGGTGTGACTATGCATTGAAAAACTTGAAGTCTTGAGTAGAGTTGAATGAATTAGCTTGGTTTTCCTTTCTTGTTATTGGTTTTGAAGTATTGTTTTCAGGAAAATGAAAGGAAGCTGAGGTTCGTTCCAAGAAGAGGCAAGATAGACCTTCTCATGAAGATGCTGTGACAAAGAAGTTAAAGCTTCAAGAGAGGTTGCCTATGAATTTCAAGGTGCGGATGAATGATTGGGATGATATCAAGGATAAGTGGGGTGATATATCGGACAAGATTGTAAGAATGAGATACCAGGATGATGGAGCAATGGTTATAATGCGCATCCGAGATGATATCTTGTGGATGTTTGACCAAGTAGGGATTCGTCACTTCATGGAGTTGAACAAGCCTATGTAATTCCATGTGACTGCTGAGGTTCTTTGTTCGATTACTGTGAAGAAGGGTTCGAGCCATCTCCCGTATGAGAGTACATTCCAGCTTGGAGGTGAGATGAGGACGTAGTCGGCTGAGGAGTTGAATGCGCTATTTCAGACTCCGAGAGGGATCTCTAGAAATGAGAATGGATTCTTCAATGCTAATAACTTTTGGAGAGAGATTTCTGGGGAGGATATGGATTTCAAGACAAGTAGTGCTCGTGCTTCGTTGATCCGGAATCTGGTGCTCCGATACATGGATCGAGAGTTGAGAAACACACTGTTTGCTCGGTCTAAGGGGAGTTGTGTATCGAGAAAAGAGTTGTATGTCCTCTGGTGTATGCTCAATGAAGTGAGGTCCAATGTGGGATCATACCTTATTTATCAGTTATACAGGTTCAGGTGCTCTCCGTTTCAGAGAGTTAATATAGGAGGTCTGCTTACTACTGTGGCTGAGCATTATCACATCGACTTCACCATTATTACACCCATTCTTGAGGATCTGGACTTGGTCATGAGTACGTGTGTGAAGGGTGGATTCACTCATCTTCGCAATGGCGATTGGTTCTACACGAGGGGGTCGAAGCCACCACGTCCCATTTCGGCATGGCCACAGCAGCAAGTTGACTTCTATCTGGAATGAAGGTAACAAGTTGATGAACACGCTGGCACACGATGGTCTCTCCGTCACTAGCTTGACAAAAGGTGATTAGAGGACTGTAGCTCATATGTACACTGAGGGGATGATGGATGAACTTCAGAGGATTATAGATGAGGGGTGTTTTCAGCCACATCCTTGGACACAGCCACAGCAGCAGAAGGAGCCTGGAGAGGATCAGGTAGATCCAAAGATGGGAGATCCGCAGCTGCATGAGATGCCACCACGTCCTATTTCGGCATGGCCACAGCAGCAGTGGGCTGGTCCTGATGATTATTTTCAGGAGCAGTTTTGGTTGATTCATGAGCAGTTCACCACACTGGATGTGAACCAGCAGAAGACGAATAGGCAGCTGGAATTGGCAAATGTGAACTACGCAGCACAGGATGGGAAGTATAACACGCTGCAGAATAACTATGTGGAGATGGATAAGAGATTGAAGAGGATGTATGCTCATGAGCGCGAGTTGGATAGAAAGCTAAACAGTCTTCATATAGATTTGGATCGATTGCGCTCGGAGATGAGTGATGGTGATGACGAAGAGGGTGCGAGTGATGATGATGCTCCGGAGGAGTAGGATGCACTAGCTTTTTGTTCTTTGCCTGTTTTATCTCATCTCCCTTCTCTTTTTCTCTTTAAGGATGGGTATTTGTGGTGTGAGTGGCATGTACATATATTGACATGATTGGATGTTAGATTGAGAGGTGATGATTGATACTTGAGGGTGGAATTGGTTGGTTATACTTATATGGATTATCATGATATGAGGGTTCTTGGTTTTAGTATGATGCATTCATATTTTACATGTGTTAATTTTTATTGATGAGAAACATGTACAACTTGATAAGTATATGGAGTTTATTGTGAAATTGATCTTGATTATATGCTATAAGGAGTACTTAGGATTCTATTTACCCATGTGATTATTTGAGCCATTTAAGTCATGCTAGTTCATGATAGTTTATTCTTGAGGGAATCATTCATATGACCGTATTCTAGTACTTGGCTTGGCGTCTTGTGTGAAGCTTATGATTGAAGAATTGCTAGGACATGATCTTAGGCCGTTATTGGTTAATTGAGTTACTTAGCCAAATTTTACCTTACCTGATAACAAATGTATCATTGTAAGCCCTTTTGAGCCTTTAAAAGCTTTTTCTTTGGCAAGCCTTGATAAAAAGCCTTATTAAACCTTTACTTGAGCCTTGTTGAATATCTTATTCATTAGTAGGGAGTTGAGGTGTATAAGTGCTTGAAAGAATGAAAAGGTAGAAGCTTGGTTGAGAAGTATGAAAAAGGAAGACGTTGGTTAAATCTTGTTTAGGGGTAGTGCCTGCAACTGGTACCCCGACTACTTAGAAGGGTAGTGCCCAGAATTGGTACCCTTGTTCATTGAAGAAAGATAATGTTGATGCTAATGAAAAGAAGGAGAATTCAAACTATGAAGATTATGAGAAGAAGATGGAGAAAAAGATGAAGCTGTATGATGAAAAGCAAAACTCCAAAGTAATTCTCTACTAGTGAATTAGTCACTTTACCTAAATTCTCCTACCTTTACCAAAGGGCCAACATTACAACCCAAAAGCAAGTCCTTTATGATCCTAGTAAGGAATTGATTGTAAGTGGATTTTTTAGACCCTTGCCAAGCTTATGGTTACGCGGAAGTATGAGTTGATATAAGCGTATATTAACCTATTGAAGTGTATATCTTTTGCACTAGAGGGAGAGAATAAATACTTATCTTGTGAGCTAGATGACTTAGTACTCCGAATTGCGTAATAATTGAGTGATGTTTTACATGAATGATATATATGATGCTAGTAATACTTGTTTTCGATTGATGAAATTGCATGTGTGAATATGAATCGTATTGAATATGGTGGTTGAGTGAATTTTACACTACTCTATGTTTTGATTGCGTTGCCTCGGGACGAGCAACTTGTAAGTTTGAGGGTTTGATGTGTGTGTAAATTCACTAGTTTTGAGCTCGGATTCGTGTACTTATGGTGTGTTAAATGGTTGTAATTAGATGTGAATCAATATACATGGTGGAAAGTCACGAATCAGGTGTCTATAAGGTTATTTGAGTTTATTTTCAAAGGAAACGAGTTAGAAGTGATCAGATCCAAAAAAAAAGATTCCAGGGTGCAATTCGACCAAGCAGGAGATGGATTCGACCAAGAAGGAATCAGTTCGACCAGCACCTGTGGTCGAATCCATTGAGATGAAGTGTCGTTCGACCATGATCGTACCGTTTGACCAAGCCAGTTGGTCAAATCGTGGTCGAACTAGAAGCCTAAACAGACGCACCTGCAGTTCGACCAGAAAGTTTGTGATTCGACCAGGACTCTGGTCGAATCCGAGACCCGTAACTGATGTATAGGTCGATTTGACCAGAGAGAATCGGTTTGACCTATGTTGTTGGTCAAACTGACGTACGGAAACTTACCATATTCGTATTTTTACACCTTTAATACATGTGTTCGCTCAAGAAGCCCATCTAATGTCCGTAAAGAGAGTTTACAAGTATAAAAGAAGAGCTTTCGCAGAAGAAGAATATCATTCATCATCCATCCATCACCGAAATCCTACCATCATCCGAAGGAGTCATGCAGAGAGGTTCGTCTGGCGAGTCTAGTAAGATCATGCCAACTAGCCATGATTGTTCCTAGATCAATCATGGGCTAGAACCGCTCTGGTAGTTCTAGGGTTATGAAAGTTTTATGAGTTAATTGAATTTCCATGTGTAAACTCCGTACAACACTACTTGTGGTGTATTTTATATAAGATTGTGCTTTTTTAATTCATACTCACGGTCGTTTTATGCATCATTAACTGTTATGTAGAGTTTGAATACATCTCTTGATTATTGATTGAGTGCGTTCACCGTTGAGCAGGATTATATGTTATAATTTTAAGTGAAGGGATTCCGAAGTCTTATTAGAACTATCTTATATAGATACTTGTTAATTGAATCTTATTCAGGTTAATAAGTAGGATAAAGAGTATAATTTCATAGTACCTATAAAGGAAGATTATATCGGGTTAGAGTACTAAGTGCACGGGAAATAATTGATACTGATAGTACCTAGAAAGTGGGGTGAATTATATCTCTTGCTCCGAGGATATACACACGTGTCATACGCATGCTTACTCGTGTATATAGGGTGAACTTGCATGGTTTAGTGATGCGTCCATAAACCACAAGGCAGAGTCAGACAATAACACATGGAAAGGAAATTAATAAGTAAAACTGGATGCCTGAAGAACTACCTAATTTCTTACTTGATCACAACCGTATTTTCTCTATTGCTTGTTTATTTAACTGCTATTTAAATTACATGTTATCTAGTTTCATAAGTATTCCAAACCGATTTAACAACATAGTCTTAGTTAACTAGCAAATAATCGAATTGATAATAATCCGTCTTTCGGGTTCTATATTCACTTGGTTGCCCATCGAAACTACAATTGATATCCTTACACTTGGGGATTAATTTTGTGTGTTGAGAAAACGCTCATCAAGTTCTTGGCGTCGTTGCTGGGGATGTTCATTCATAGTACCTAGATAAACTTGATGAGTCGATGGTTGCAGCTTAAGCAAGTGACCTGGTCGAACCGAGATCGAACTGCCCCGTTCGGCACCATTTTCCATGCCGAATGCTTTACAATGATGTTAATGCTACTCCCGTGCCATCCAAGGATAGAATACTGAGCTTATAGTGGAAAAGAAGTGGGGAAGAGTGAAGATGTCCATGGAGACTCAATCGTGCAAGAGCATAGATGTGATTTCTAACTTGTTTAATCTTGATTTTAATAGGACAAATGATTCTGAATTTGAGTGGAAGATTGGCAAGGAGGTGTCTAGACAGCCATGGGATTGGCAAGGAAGTGTCTAGACAGCCATGAGAGGAAGGAAATTCTGAGGATCATATTTTTGTGAACAAGAAATGTGAAGTGCTGAGTGTAGACAAGAAGAAGGAAAGAAAGTATTTGAAGGTGAGGATGCGGGAAGACCGCCATCCTATCCAGTAGTCTATAAAGTGGTATTCCGTCGTGACTCTCCGACGTTAAACATGAGCACCTTTTGGGGGTTTGCCCTTCCATTTTATTTCTTTATTATTTCTTTCGTGTGGGTAAGAACTTTTTATATTTAAAGTGCTTACTAATCGGCAATTACATCTATTTGCTAACTTAGTTTCAACTTACATTTTTATTAAGTTTTGGGAGGGGTGTGATGTTATTACCTCATTGCAGCACCAAGAGTATAATCTTTTCTTTGTAATGTTTGCGAGGGAAATTGATTTTTTGTGATATGTTGAAACTTTAATCGGTTTTGATGTGTCAATTTTTTGTAATTTGCCTAGTGTTCAGCAGTGTTTCTAGTGTGTGGAGTCAATTAGATAGTCAATTGAGTTTTTCTTATAGTTCTCCTACTTTATTATTGATGAATCATGTGATGATGAGTTTGTTTGAGCTTTGATAGAAAAAGGTAGAAGAGTGGCAAGATAACCAAGTTGAACAACTTGAGAAGCTCGTACATACGTTGAAGAAAAATCAGGTGCCCTCGTTTCCTTATTCTAATTCTTATGTGTGCTTTTAATTCATGGAGTGGAAGGATTGAGTTTATGTTTTTGGTGATCCACATGAGATTATATTTTTAGAATTGTGCCTGAAATTCATATGCTCCTGAAATTGATGAAGGAAGTGTACTTGAGTTATATTGTGATATGAAGTTTTATGTGTACTTGTGGGATATTGCTTAATATGAAAAGTGCTTTGTTACTTGTTAGAAATCCATGTGAGATTTTGAGCCTCGTTGATCATGTTACATAATCACATGATATTTCTTTCTGGTGAGTATCGTTCTTGTGTATGTATTCTAGAACTTGCCTCTTGTCTTACTTGAAACTACATGTTTGTTAGATGATGGGACATGGGTTTAGGCCATCCTTGAATTTATAAGTCACTTAGCCAAATAATTTCCTTCCAAATGATTTATCCGTAGTTAGCCCCGTCGATCCTAAAAACCTCATTCTTGGAAGCCTACGAGAAATAACCACTTTGAGCATCTGAATTTTTTTAGCCTTGATTGTCCTTCTAGAAGAGAATTAATGGCTTTTCAAAGTATGTTGATAGAGCTTGATAACAATTTGGGAAGGAATGAAATTGGTGTTGAAATAGTGATGGATCTTGATAATGCATCTAAGGAAAATCATGGAGTAGTGCTTAAATCTAGTACTTCACTGAATCAAACACCCTAGGGTAGTGCTTAAATCTAGTACCCTATGGAGGATGCGCGAGTTAGTACCCGAAATTAGTACCTCGAGAGAAAAAAAAGGAGAGAAAAAAAAGAGAAGGAAAAAATGTTGTGCTTGAAAGAAAAGTAAAAGAATTGAGGAGGATGTTGTGCTTAATTGAATTGAGTAAGAAGAATGAAATATCATTATGGAATGCATGCTTGATTGATCCGAAGTTTGAGTCACTTATCCATATATTTCCTACCTTAACCAAAGAGCCAACATTACATCAAAAAGAAAAGTCCTTTTTGATCCCATTGTCGAATCATACTTTTAGTGGTGGAGAGTTTGAGACATTTGTCAAGCTTATGGTTACGCATGCACTTGAATTGAATTTGAGCATAAACACCTTAACCCATAAGTGTACATATTTTACACTTGAGTGTGAGTGATATATACTTCCCGTGAGAACATGTCAATAGAGCATTTGAATTGGTGGTGATTGTCTTAACTTGTATGCTATGAATTGATTATTACATGTAACGAGAGTTGCATGACCTAAGTTGAGGACAATGGTATTTTGAAGGGGGTATTTGTCATAGTCCTTGTTTCCCCGCTAATTTTCATACTCTCTTTCTCTTTATTTTTGTTTTTGTTGCCTCGGGACGAGCAACGGGTAAGTTTGGGGGATTGATGAGAGTAGAAATTAGCATGTTTTAGTGTCCAATTGAACACCTTCTTGATTGATATTGTTGTCATATATTAGCACAAGTATCTTATATTCAATATATGTGAGAAAAAGGTACACTTGAGGTGTTTTATTGTGTTTTAGGTGGAAAAAGGGATCAAAAGTGCAAAGTGGGAGAAAATGTGCAATTTGTGTATTAATGCTGAAAAATGCACGTCCAACTTGTGTAATTTTTCTGTGTTCGCGTGGAACTCTTAATGGAAATACATGGTTGGAAAGCCACTGAAAAGAGGATCGTTTTGGCGTAAAGAACACCTCAATCGGAATCCAAACGAGAAAGTTATGATCAAGATGGTGACATCGCGCGAGATGTGCCGAGCAGAACGGTTGTGTCATTTTCCATGGCTTGTTACACCTTCAATTCTTGGAATTTTTGTGATTTCTTTGGATAGAAATCCAAGGAAGATTGAATCGCGTGAGCATAAGAATCACTCAAATCGGAGTTCAGATGTGGAAGTTATACGCGAAACGGTGGGACTGCGCACTGCAATTCGACCACGACAAGAGCGGTTCGACCACGTGTCGTGGTCGAACCAGAAGCCTAAACAAGCACAAAATTGGGATTTTTACCCCCTATTCATGAATTTTTGTGCTTTCCAAGAAAAAACACATCCTAGGTCCATAAAGAGAGCTTACAAGTATAAAAGGGGATGTAGATCACACCAAGAAGACACAATAGAATACGGATTGGAAACAACACAACACAACCATCCTACACCCCACAAGGGGGTTCACCCCCCCAACCATCATCCACATCCTTCCCTCCATCCATCCATTACTTTGAAGATTCGTTTGTGGAATCAAGAGGAGAACCAAGAGGAGAATTCAAAACGGAGAAGGACGCGATGACGCCCACATCTAGGGTTTGTTCATTTTCTAATTTATCTTATATTTTTTGGACTACGGGTAAGATCTATCCAATACTCATGATTGTTCTTCGCAACATCATGGGCTAGAGCCTTTTTGGTAGAACTAGGGTTGTGAAGGTTTTTACGAATTAATTGAACATTCGTGTGTAAACTCCGTACAACACTACTTGTAGATTTATTTTATGTATGATTGTACTTTCTTAATCCATATTCACGGTCGTTTTGTACATCTTCAATTGGTATATAGAGTCTGAATATATATCTTGGTTGTAGATTGAGTGCGTTCACCGCTGAACAGGATTTCATGTTATGATTCTACGTGAGGGGACTCTGAAACTTCATTAGAACTATCATATATGAATACTTATTAATTGAATTGAATTCGGGTTATTAAGTAGGATAAAGAGGATAATTTATAGTACCTATAAAGGAAGATCATATCGGGTTAGAGTACCAATTGGCCAGGGAAATAATTGATACTGATAGTACCTTGAAATGAGGTGGAATTATATCTCTTGCTTCGAGGTCATTCACACGTGTTACACGCATGTTTACTTGTGTTAAAAAGGGAAATTAATAATTGAAACTGGATTACCCTAGAGCTACATATTCTCCTACTTTATCCATTTTCTTATTTTTCTAAGTGACTTTATTTTATTTGTTATTTTAATTAATTATTTAGTAGTTAATAATTGAAACCTTAACTTTTATTCCCATTTGTCTTAGTTAATTTAATTAATAATTAAATTGATAATACGCCGTCCTTTGGGTTCGATAATCACTTGGTCGCTTACCTAAACTGCAACTAATATCCTTAATACTTAGGGATTAATTTTGCGTGTAAAGAAAATGTACATCAAGTTTTTAGCGCCGTTGCGTATTATCAATTTAATTATTTATTAAATTAATTAAGACTAGGCAATTAAGTTTGAGGTTTGATTATCAACTACTAAATAATTAATTAAATAACAAATAAAATAAAAGCCCTTAGA
Organism: Pogostemon cablin; assembly: GCA_023678885.1. Lineage (NCBI taxonomy): Eukaryota > Viridiplantae > Streptophyta > Magnoliopsida > Lamiales > Lamiaceae > Pogostemon > Pogostemon cablin. The sequence goes on from CM042956.1 coordinate 20,378,367, forward strand.
AGAATACGAAAGTGAATCAAGTAGGAGAATAGGTAGCTCTCTAAGGTAATCCAGTTTCACTCATTAATTTTCCTTTCGTGTGTTGATGTCCGACTCTCCCTTGTGGAATATGGACGCATCACTAGACCATGCAAATCTACTCTATAGACACAAGTAAATATACGTGTAACATATGTGAATAACCTTGGAGCAAGCGATATAATTTCACCCCTCTTTCTAGGTACTATCAGTATCAATTATTTTTCTGGCCAATTGGTACTCTAACCAGATATGATTTCCTTTTATAGGTATTATAAAATTATCCTCGTTATCCTATTTAATAACCCGAATTCAATTAATCCCCAAGTATTAAGGATATCAGTTACAGCTTAAGCAAGCGACCAAGTGATTATCGAACCAAAGGATGACGTATTATTAATTTAATTATCTATTAAATTAATTAAGACGAATGGGAATAAAAGTTTGAGGTTTCAATTATTAACTACTAAACAATTAATTAAAATAACAAATAAAATAAAGTCACTAAGAAGAATACGAAAGTGGATCAAGTAGGAGAATAGGTAGCTCTAGGGTAATCAGTTTCAGTTATTAATTTCTCTTTCGTGTGTTGATGTCCGACTCTGCCTTGTGGAATATGGACACATCACTAAACAATGCATATATACTCTATAGACACAAGTAAACATGCGTGCAACACGTGTGAATGACCTCGGAGCAAGAGATATAATTTCACCCCCTTTCTAGGTACTATCAAAATCAATTATTTCCCTGGTCAATTGGTACTCTAACCCGATATGATCTCCCTTTATAGGTACTATAAATTTATCCTCTTTATCCTACTTAATAACCCGAATTCAATTTAATTAATAAGTATTCATATATGATAGTTCTAATGAAGCTTCGGAGTCCCCTCATTTAGAATCATAACATGAAATCCTATTCAGCGGTGAACACACTCAATCTACAACCAAGATATATATATATATATTCAGACTCTATATACCAATTGAATATGCACAAAACGACCATGAATATAGATTAAGAAAGCACAATCATATATAAAATAAATCCACAAGTAGTGTTGTACGGATTTTACGCACGAAAGTTCAATTAATTCGTAAAAACCTTCACAACCCTAGTTTTACCAAAAAGGCTCTAGCTCATAATGTTGCGAAGAACAATCATGGGTGTTGTATAGATCTTACCTGTAGTCCAGAAAATACAAGATAAATTAGGAAAGGAACAAACCCTAGACGTGGGCGTCGTCGAGTCCTTCTCCATTTTGAATCCTCCTCTTAGTTCTCCTCTTGATTCCAAAAACGAATCTTCAAAGTGACAGATGGATGGAGGGAATGATGTGGATGATGGTTGAGGGATGAACCCCCCTTGTGGGGTGTAGGATGGTTGTGTTGTGTTGTATACAATCCGTATTCTATTGTGTCTTCTTGGTGTGATCTACATTCTCTTTATGGACTTAGGATGGGATTTTTCATGGGAAGCACGAAAATTCATGAACATGGGGTAAAAATCCCAATTTTACGCTTGCTCAGGCTTCTGGTTTGACCACGACACGTGGTCGAACAGCTCGTGTCGTGGTCGAACTCTGGTCGAACTACAATGCGCAGTCTCACCATTTTGCGTATAACTTACATATCCGGACTCCAATTTGAGTGATTCTTGTGCTCACGCGATCCTCTCTTCCTGGGATTTCTATCCATAAAAGAAATCACAAAAACTCCAAGAATTTAAGGTGTAACAAGCCATGGAAAGTGACACAGCCGTTCTGCTTGGCATATCTCACGCGACGTCACCATCTTGATCATAACTTTCTTGTTTGGATTCCGATTGAGGTGTTCCTTACTCCAAAACGATCCTCTTTTCAGTGGCTGTCCAACCATGTATCACATTTCTCATTCAGAGCTCCACACGAACATAGAAAAATTATACAAGTTGGACGTGCGTTTTTCAGTATTCATACACAAATTGCACATTTTTTCCAACTTTGCACTTTTGATCCCTTTTTCCACCTAAAACACAATAAAACACCTTAAGTGCACATTTTTCTCACATATATTGAATATAAGACACTTGTGCTAATATATGACAACAATATCAATCAAGAAGGTGTTAAATTGGACACTAAAACACGCTAATTTCCACTCTCATCAAAGTTATATCTCTTACTCCAACGTTATTCGCATGTGTTACACGCTTATCTGCTTGCGTCTATAGAGTAGATTTGCATGGCTTAGTGATGCATCCATAGTCCACAAGACAGAGTCGGACATTGACATACGAGGGAGTTAGTGAAATAGGATGGCCCGAAAAGCTACCTATCTTCTCACTTTTTTAACTCTCATTTATTTCTAATGTCCCTATTTTTATTGTTATTTAATTATTTTGTCTACTAGATTAGTAACCATTCTATAATCAAATTGACAAACAATAGTTTCCTTTTATTTAGATGATAATAAATTGATAATCATCCGTCCTTTGGGTTCAATAATATTACTTGGTCGCTTATCTAAGCTACAATCACATCCTTCATACTTGGGGATTATTGTGTGTTAAGAAAACACCCATCACCGTGCACGATGCAGAAAACGTGTATGAGGCCGGGCGGCAGACACTTGGGGATCACATACTACCCAACATAGGTCAATCTAATGCATTTAATGCTCTTATCACGGATGAGTTGAACGAGTCTCATCCCTCATATCACGCCCCAAATTCAATAAAAAGAAGAGGAGATTTTGTTCGTAAATATTAACTCTCAAGAGGGGCATGAACAATTAGTAAAATCAAAATGATTACGAAAATATCATTATAAAATTACACAAAAAGGATTTTTGTGCACGCATTAATAAAAAGCTTTTACACAACGCATTCATCCCTGGTACGCCATTGTAGCCTCAACCTGAAAAGGGTTTGGAGTTGAAGGGGTTGAGCGTCTGAAATACACTAAGTGGGTTAACTACTTCTAATGGAGCTAGTGAGATAGGGGATAAAATGGTAAAAACAAACATATAAACATATACTACAATTAATTGGTTTTCAAACCCCACATAAACACAAAACAAACATTGCCTAAAGGTAAACCATAATCCATATGAGTAAAATATGACATGAACTATTAAGGTAAATGATCGGCGTCATTTTCACCTAGGTTTTATAGGTTTATTTTGGTTATTTTAGTGTGTTTTTATTACCACAAGCACTTTAACCCGTGCGTTGCATGAAAATAGATTTTAAAAAATAAAATTATATAAATATAAATTTTTGTAATAGTATATATATATATATATTTCGTGGACATATAAACACATATAATTATGTATTCCCTCCGTTTCATTCTAATAATTAAATATTTTTAAATTGGGTGTAATATTCTAACTGTTACATTTTTTTCTATGAGACCCACACAATTAAGTAATTAAAATATCTCAATATGACTCATCCACCACATTAATACAATCATCCACTATATATTAAAATATTATTTATCTCACCTCAATACACATTAAAATACTAAATTTCTTAATTCCTGTGCAAAAAATAAATATAACTATTAGAATGGGACAAAGGAAATACATATGTATGAGGTTTTATATTGTGATGATATGTATATTTAGTTTAGTTCTTTATGTGTAATGAATTAAATAGTATTTAGTTGAATCGGTGTAATACGAGCCTTATTCGTGTACAACAAATTAATGTAATTATAAAAAACCAACATTTTTAAAAAAAATTATTAATATTTATATTTCATTACATAATCATATGTTAACGTATAAACAATTTCAAATAATGGTTTTAATTACTCAATATTATTTTCAAATACAACCCAATTTTTTTCAATAATTAACTCAATTTGAAACAAATTTTAACATGTTAATTGATAAAAAAAAGCATATAAAAAATATCTTTAATTTCAATTATTTTGTTGAACATAAAATTATTAGAATTAATAAATGTGATAGATTTTAAATAATTAAATAATTGATGGTTGAAATAAATTGTCCTAAAATTAATACTATATTTAAATCATACATTAAAAAGGAAAATCAGTATAATTGAGATGAGAGAAATTGAGGAAAAATTGAAGAGAATCGAGAAATTGAAAAGATATTGTGGAGAGATTTTGACCAAAATTTGAGTGGGAAAACTTTAGTTGACCCTATGTGCTTATATATATATATATATATATATATAAATAGATTTTAGTGTGAAGTATCGTAGCATTTGTGTAATGTTTAGTGTGATATTATAATTGTTTAGGGTTTAATCAAATTATGCTTAAAACATGCAAAAATGGGAGAAAAACGGAGTCGGAACTGCAAACAAGGAAGAACTCAAAATCATACTCAAACTCGTGGCGAGTTGCACAACTCACCACGAGTTAAGTGCCAAGATTGTCTTGAGATCAAGACTCGCCCTGGCAAAAGGTCGAGCTCGGATAGCCCTGATCTACAACATCAACTTGCCCCTGCGAAAGGGTAAGTACGAACTCTCCACGAGTTGGTGACAACAACTAAACACGAGTACTGCAAGTTGAGGTGAGTTGCGAAAATGCTAACTGTCTAGAATACCCTAAAGATTCCCCAAATTGGATATTTTAACTCCCTTTCATCATCTAAAAATCATTTTTCATATCCTGCTTCACACACACACACACACACACACACACACTTTTCACCTCTTTTCACACACATTTTCTCCCATCTTCATCATCCTTCATCCTCCATCAACACTCATCAATTAACCCATAATTTCCACCTATTTTTACACCAGTCATCCACCCATCGCATATCTAATGGAAGATCATCAAAGAATTGGAAGGATTATCAAGATAACAGAAGACTAATCCTTAAGAAGATTAGAGAGAATTCTTAGGATCTATATAATGATTTTGTTATAGGTATCATGGATTCTATGGTAGGCTAGTCTCATTAGTGTGGATTAGAGATTATTAGATTTATGAATTTATGATGGTTTTTTGAATTGATAATTGATATTTCTATCTTAATACTTATTCCTTAAAATGTTATCATGAGATGTGTGGTTGATTTATCCTTCTATGCAATCAGGACTACAAATCTAATTAGTTGTTAGGGTTGTTAATTGAATTGCTTTATTATAGAATTTAAGCATGTTAGTGATAGGGGAGTCGTGCCAAGACCTCCGAGCACCTAGAACACTTAAGGTAGAACAATAGAAAGATTAGTCATGTAAGAGGATTAGACTGGTGAGGGAAACTACATCCTTGCAATCATAGTACCCTTGTTGGAATTTGAAAGTATGATCAATCCTAAGAGCTATTTAGGGATTGTAACAAAAATCTACATTCTATTCACCATGGAAATTAAGAGTGGGTGAGTCGAGTGACTGCCTCTATGTCTTGATCAACAAGAGAAATCATTGCATATCTGTTCACTGATTTTGCTATGGAAAATATAATCTCACCCTCAAGTGTAAGGGATTAATTGTAGTGCGCGTGTGACCAAGTTAAATTATCGATTCCATGGGATAGTTATAGACCTACTAATTAATCCTATTTATAACGACTAAAGCTTAAGACAAATCTCTGGGGGGTTTTGAAATGTGAATTATCAATTACTTGTATAAATAAATAAAAAGACTAAAATATAATATATGGATGAGAAAAAGATTGAGTGATCAAGGTAAGAGACTGGTAATGCTAAGGCAATTTAGTTGAACATTGACTAACTCTCTAGACCTATGATTCACTACCCTGTAAATACTTATAGGTTAGGTGATATCTAGTATTTATCATGAGCTGAAAATCCTTAGATCGATGAGTAATTAATTCTCTCTCCCTTTCTAGAAACTGAGAAATTAATCATATGTCCCCTTATTAAATACCAAGTACTGATATTTTACCTAATATTTAATATTCTATATTGATTTTCTAGCAATTATAAGCTATATGGATTAATCTCCTATAATTGTCACAGAAAACAACTACATTCATGCAAAAATCAATATTCCTAATAATAATTTAATTCAAGTTAATTTCATAAATTATCAAAGGAATAATAATTCAAAACACAATCATAAAAGTCTCAAAACTTTTCTTCAATAAAGAAATAAATATTCTACAATACTTGTAAATCTAAGTTTATAAAAATCAAATCACATAATTCAACTATCTAAATCCCTAAGATCACCAATGAAATACTTAGTTCATGGTATTACAGAAGTAAATCACAATTAAGCAATAAACTCTAACTATGAGTCTAATTAATACAGAAAATAAAACTGAATAAGAAAGAACCTTATATTTGGACTCATTTTCTTCAATTGTCGTCTTTGCCAGGATATCTATCTCAGACCAAGTAGGCAACACCGTCTTAATTTTTCTCCAAAATTATGGTGGATGGAAGGTGAATGATGTAAAAGGTGAATGATGGAATGGATTTGTGGTGTGTCTGTCGTGTATGATGGTGATTCTGATTCTGCTCAGAAAATTTTTTTTATAGTGAGATCGAATGTATCATGGAGTAGGCTTGAAAATTACAGACTTGGGTCTCGAATTTATGTTGCTTGGCATTGAGCGGGCCTGCTAGAGGTCGAGCGATTGTGATCGATGACTTGCTCGACTCCGAACGTGCTCTTTCTCTCTCTTAGAACTCCCAATCCATATCGAGCGGGCTCGGTGGGTACTGAGCCATCTTCCACGTCAAATTCACTTTGTCCAATCTCAATTATTGACATCGAGCGTGTCCGCTCGATGAAAATCGAGTAATAATCTTAACTATGCTCGCCATCGAGTGGTTGTGCTCGATTGCCATCGAGTACCCACTTGCAGCTTGCGCGACTCCACGATTTTAGGCATAACTTCCTCATCCAAACCCCAATTTAAGTGATCCTTGCTCCCTCGCGACCCTCACTTCTGTGGCTTTCCAATCATATATAATATGACCAGTTTGGACTTAAAAAATATAGAAAAATTATGCAAAGTGGTCATGTGATTCCTTGACATGTTGCACAAGTATACCATTTTTCCTATCAAAACACAACAAAATCTCTCAAGTACCTTTTAGTCAATAAATGCAAAGCATTAAAATTTGTGCAAATAATAGCAAATAAAACACTTAAAGAGGTATTAAATTGGACAAAAAAATACATGAATTTCCACAATCGTCCTTAGTCATAGTGTGGTTAGCCTTGCTACTTCCTTAGATTGATATTTCATCCATTTTCTCATCTCTTATTGTTGTTATTTGGTGTTTTCTTTATTTGTTCACTTTAATTATTAGTAGTTACTTGTGATTGATTTCACAACCCAAACCATATTGCTATAGCTCGTATAAAGATGATAAAATACAAATCTGATACATTTAAGAGTCAACATCTCCCGTGAATCGATATTTAACTTGATCACCTAAAGACTACTATGATAGAGTACACTTGCTCTTATCAAACGCAAAGAATTTACCGATTAGTAAAATACATCATGAAACACAAGGTTGACGACTAGTAAAATACTTTGTGAACCACAAGGGTGAACGATTAGTAAAATACATCATGAACAATAAGAGTAAAATTATAATTATACCCTGAGAATCAATTAAACTAAATATAAATCTTAAGAGTGAAATATACCATGAACCATTCTTTTAGACAACTACTTCCTAGAAAATATTATTAAAATAAATACTCCATCCGTCCCCTTCAAAGATGGTTTTTTTTTTCATTTTGAGCGTCTCACCCAAAGAGTTCCCTTTCTTTTTTTACACACATGAGACCCACACACACCCACTAATACAATTAAAATATGGGACCCACATTCCCACTAATACAACTATTCACTACACATTAAATAATACTCCTTAATTCACGTGCAAAAAACAAAAAACTTTCTTGCTATGGGACGTAGGGAGTATAAATCAGACTTATTTGAATTTATTATTTCAAATTTAGATTTAATAAACCTCTCGTATATACACTTCCAATTTCACGAACATTAGTAAAAGTTGGTTTTTTTTAAACTTAATCTGATATTTTTTGGATAATAAATTAATTGTAAAGTAATATGTTATATGTTATGTATGCAAAGTGTTGATAACATATTTAAAATTAAATTATTTTATAAATTATTGAGTTTGACATTGTTTTCTTTTATGTCGTGTGAAGATAAGTTGAGAATGGAAAAAAATAAAAAAATGTAAAGTTTGGTTGATTACGAATAGACTATAAATTTATAATTAAAATTGAAAATAAGATAGATAATTAATTAAGAGACTTATTTTAATAAAAGAAGAGGTTCGTACATATCTTATATATACTAATTATGAATACACTGCTATAAATAATTTTTTAAAATTATGAGGTATCGCGACGTGATTAATTGTCGTATATTTTTATTTTTTTTATTTTAATATCACATATATAATCTTTCTACTTTTATTTATTTATTTATTTATTATTATTATTCATGTAAATCTTTAAATGATGTATATTTATAAATTAAATACCACCTTTAATCATTTTTTATTAGTTAGGAATAGATAATCAATAAAATATATCCAACTAATAATAATATTATTATTATTCATATATATCTTTAAATTATTTATATCTATAAATTAAATATCACCTTTAATTTTATTTTTAATTGATTATAATAAGTCATCCGCATATTACCCGGGAATATGTTCTCGTAATTAATATAATTACTAATTATTTATTAAATAATAATTTTTGTAATTCACGAGGAAAATTTGAATAATAACATTTTTCTAATTCACGAGAAAATTTTATAACCTTTGAAACAGATAAAAATAGAATTTCATTCGTTTTAAAAATACTTGCACACTTTCTATTTTGGTTTGTCCAAAAATACTTGGACATTTTATAAATAAAAACAATACACAATATAAATAATATTACAATACTAGTAAAATATTATAAAATATCATATTTTTTTACACACAATCTAATCAAAATCAATTATATAATACATTTTATTTTATTCAATTATCCAAAATATTTCTTTTTTTCTTATATTATTACAACAAAAAATTATTACTTATTTTTAAATTCCGACACCAAATAAGTTCATTTATTCATGGAAGGGGAGAGTAATATTTGGAATGTCGATTGTTAAACTATTCGTATTACTAATGAATAACCGTATTTTTATTATCGTACAAAAGAGTACAGCTTGGTATGTGGCACGACCAAGTATTTGGCGATAAAATAAAAAAGGAAAAACTAAACAAAAGACAAAAACTTGTGTGCGTCTGGGCGCACGGGAGCACATTCTGTGCGCCTTTAGAATTTTATGTTAAATTGTATATCCTTTAATATAAAGATGTGTACCATAACAAAAACTTATGTGTGTCCGGGCACACGGGAATATATTCCGTATGCCTTTGAAATTTTGTGTTAAATTGTATACTTTTTAGTATAAATATGTGTACCCTTTACTTTGTGAAGAAAAATAAAAAATATTAATAAAGTGTATACCATTTAGAACAAAATGATGTACCTTTTATTAATTAAAGTGTATCATTTAAACCTAAGCAATGTACATTAATCATAATACTAAATTGGTGAATGAAATGTGTTTAGGAAGGCGCACATAAACCTCACTCAAAACAAAAATAAATGAAAGGGATCAAAAAGCAGACCGAAATCTAAAAAATATCGCTAAAATTAGGAGCATTGTAACAGACAGAAAAAAAGTAGAAAATTTCAGCACAGTCCATATCTTGTAGACTTTCACTCCCAACAAGGATTGATTTTCATGGTTCAGTAAACCAAGAGAGCTAAACAACAAGAAAAGTTACATCTCTGAGCCTGCCCAGATTTTCTTCCGACCGAGGCGGTGAGATTGATGATTCCATCACCGACTCTGTGACCCAACAAATGGCCAAGACTTTCTCCGCCAATCCGGATGATTACAATCTTCTAGAAGAGGTGGGATACGGTGCCAGCGCAACTGTTTACAGAACGATCTATTTGCCTTCCAATGAAGTCGTCGCTGTTAAGTGCTTAGATCTCGATCGATGCAATAGCAATCTGGTTTGTGCAATCCCTTTCCTTGTGATTTTGTTTCTTTGCTTGATTTTCGGGAGCTGGGGATTTAATTCCCATCTTATTATTTTGTATGGGGAGAGTTTTGATCTAGCTGGACTGCGCTTCTGATGTTGCTTGGGGTTTTAATGCGTGGGGTATTCGAGATCCCCGTTTTTGGTGGTGAGTTTATTAAGTGGAATGGGTAGTTTTTAGAAGGTATATCTTTGGAATTTGAAGCACGAGTTGGTTCAAGTGGATGGTAGTTAGAGAATGTTGAATTCTTTTAACTGAAGCTATTTTTGGAGTTCGTCTTCTGTATATGAGGTTTCAAGACCATTTATTTGTTCCTAGTGAACGTTGAGGTGTTATTGATTTGAGCTATGATTTTGGCTTGAATTTTCATGCATGCAACTGGCTCTTGCTGCATATGGTAATTACTAGCAGGTTTAGTTTGCGTTTCGTGGAAGAGTAATTTTTTACTTTCCATTTTCTATTATCATCATCGTGTGTTTACTTGGATGAATGGCTTCTTGCAAAGATTACGTGTGATCTTGCCTGTCTTCATGAGTATTATATTTCCTTTTGATTGTCAGTTACTGTTGATGAAGAGTGTCAGATCACAATAGGTAGAATGAGCAGATTCATCCAAGGTTGGAATTTTACTCTTGATTATTAAAGATTTAAAGCTTCAGTCTCAACTCGAATAGGCAGCTTGCCAACTGTGCCAAAGCTTCTATGCCCAAAATGGACCCTTTATGTCTCATATTGACTGATTGTATGGTGTGATGGGAATTGTACTGTTACAGATTGTGTCCCTGCTGGGTAGACTAGGCACATTTCATTTGCAATTTAGCAGTTGGATCTATCCTGGAGTAATCCTTACATGTGTACATATATGTTGTGAAATCTTTATTTATTTATATTCCTAACCATAAAAGCTGGGGCTGATGTCATTATCATCATATAACCAAGGAAAGCGAGCCTAATCTTGATAGGACCCTTTTATTATGTAAAATTATTAATCCTGAAATATACAAATAAGTCTTTCATTACATCTTAATTAATAAGATGTTATACCCCTCACAAATTACTTTAGGTATTTTGACCCCCGCATGCAATAAAATTATATCTTCTGTTTATGATCTGCTACTTGTCTTGCTCATAATATTCTGACTATAAAAATGTGATGGAAAAATTTTCAGTGCTGTAAGCGTATGTGCAATGAAACTATGCTTTTGAAGAAATGAATATACTTATAGAATGATTGAAATTTCATAATAGCTCAAGCAGGTAGTGCTTGAAGTAAGATCTGAGTGTTTAAAAAAAGAAAAGAAAAGAAAAAGAATTTCTTATATTGGTATAAAATATTTTGAATCAGCCATTTCGAGTGAAACTGAATAATTGCCCTTAAGACAATCTCTGTTTGTATATATCAAGGATTTAAGTTGAAAAATGACAAAAAGGTTGGGTTTAAGTCAAAAAAGGTCAAACTAAAATTGGTCATTGTTATAAAAACTCTGAAGCAGTTAAAGCACCTCCTACCTGCTTCAAGAGATCTTTTATCCCTGCTAATATAAGCAAGAATTGAGGTTTAGAAACACCTCAAACTACTAAAACAATTTAAGAGCGAACTTTTAGCCTGTAATTCTGTTGTAAACACTCCCTTCATGTATTCCATTTTATCCCTTAATTGAGGGGAAGTATTCTAATTACATTCAAGATACATTTTTCCAGTCCAGTTTCTTAGGCACTTGATTGATCCCCTATAAATGTGTGATTTGGATCTTTCTGGTGAAAATTGATAATGTTGATTAATGGTTTTATAACAGTTAGATGAAACTTTGTTCACCACTGTATTTTTTTTGGAGTCTGCAGAGCACATGACCTGAACAATGAACTGTTCATGTGCTCAATGCCATTATGCCAGGTTATAAAGGGTATAAATATGGTGATAAATGAATATGGCTTCTCTTTCTATATAACATTGATGTGTTTGGGCTCTAATTTTATCCTTTCGGCAGGATGATATTCGCAGGGAAGCTCAAACTATGAGTTTAATTAATCATCCTAATGTCATAAAAGCATATTGTTCATTTGTTGTTGACCGCAACCTTTGGGTGGTAATGCCTTTTATGGCTGAGGGTTCTTGCCTACATCTCATGAAAATAGCATATCCAGAAGGATTTGAGGAATCTACCATTGGGTCTATCTTGAAAGAAACTTTAAAGGCTTTGGAATATCTTCATGACCACGGGCATATTCATCGTGACGTAAAGGTTAATTAATTATTCTAACCAAGTATTTTGCATATTCTTTGGATTGTACACATCAAAGAATCACTTGTTTAACATTTATGTACAGGCAGGAAATATATTAATGGATAGTGATGGTGAGGTGAAACTTGCTGACTTCGGTGTTTCAGCATGCATGTTTGACAGGGGTGATAGACAACGTTCAAGGAATACTTTTGTAGGAACTCCATGCTGGTACACGCACTGTGTCTGTGTGTGTATGTGTGAGTGTGTGGCACAATCCTATCAGTCAATATATACTAACCGCTATAAACTGTTTCATTTATGTGTACAGGATGGCCCCAGAAGTATTGCAGCCAGGAACTGGTTATGATTTCAAGTGGGTTTTATTCCATCACATTTGTCTTTCTTTAATACTATGAGAGTTATAGTTCATAAACTTAACACTGCGGTTAGTTAGGCTTCTAAAATGTGATAAACAAGTTGTGTAAATAAATATTGCAATGGTTTTTCATTAATCTCATTGGATATTGTAACCCACCTGTCCCATGGGTTGTAATCCTCTAGTCCGGTAGATGTTAAGTAATGGGCTTGGAAAAAGTAGCCCGCATGAGTGTAATTAGTGGACAACTCACAACTCATCTAACTTTTAACAATTTTTAGAGGCTCATTTAATATAATTAATCAAATGTGAACCAAACAAACCCTAATTGTTGCCTGCATAAATGTCTGATGAGCACTGTAGAGGGGATTTTGTATTCATGTTAGGCATATAAGATAGGAAGCCCTAACTTCACCAGGTTGGACCAAATTGTTAGGCATATAAGATAGGGAGCCCTAACTTCACCCAAAACAATGGCTGAAGGTGAAGGGTTGACCCCCACTTATATGCCCTTCCACACCTGCATGTGGAACCGATGTGGAACATCATAACAAGTCATGATACATACATTTAAACTATCTTATTTCTTTTGGACTTGCATGTCCTAGAGTCACACTGCAAATCATTTTTCGGTTTAATGTACAGGTAAGATGGCTTATTTTTGCCGATAAAATATTTTTCATTTTGCATTCAGCTAATTTTCTCTGATTATGTTTATCCATATCTGAACATGACCCATCTGACGGACTTTATTGGCACTCAAAACATATGATTAACATATTTCAAGATACACATGACTTTTGAAAGTCTATTTTCTATGCTGGATCAACTCGTACCTCGTCATTTTGTAATGTTTCATAGTATTTAACTAGCACTATTAGATTGTTTAGTGCTTTATTTATAGCACTTGTATAAAATTTTTAGGGCCGACATTTGGTCATTTGGAATAACTGCACTGGAGTTGGCACATGGACATGCCCCATTTTCAAAATATCCTCCAATGAAGGTATAGCTATTTCAAAAAGTTTTAGCTGTTTTCAAATTGATACAGTAGCTAACCCCTTGCATTTTTCCCTCCACCTTCCAATAGGTTTTGTTAATGACAATACAAAATGCCCCGCCAGGACTTGATTATGATCGTGATAAGAGGTTTTCTAAGGTATTCATGATATTATTAGGATAGCCACACTTCTGAGGTATAGAATTTTTAATATGCAATTTTTGCTTTTGGACAGTCTTTTAAAGAGATGGTTGCTATGTGCTTGGTGAAAGATCAAACAAAGAGACCAACGGCAGAAAAGTTGTTAAAACATTCTTTTTTCAAGAATGCAAAGCCTCCCGAACTCTCTGTGAAAAAATTATTTGCTAACTTGCCACCCTTATGGAAGCGCGTGAAAGATCTCCAGGTATATCACAGTGATGGAATTAGTAGGGTTTTTAAGTTAAAAACATTTTTTGAATTCTTGTTGATGTTGTTAATTGGGTACAGCTCAAAGATGCTGCACAGCTTGCTTTGAAAAAAATGCCTTCAGCCGAACAAGAAGCTATATCTCAGGTGTGAAATATTTTCCTTCACTTGTTATTTTATTGAGTTTATTGCTTCATGGATGCTTCTGAGAAATTTTATCTGATGCAACGTGCTTTTCTCATCCTGGTAGTCTTAACTATTTTTTTTTTACATGGGCTGCGATGTGCAAGATAATATGTTACATATTAAACATATGGTACATATCTGCAACATTTTATTTTTCTGAAAATGCATTTCTTTATATGTTGGTTGACATGCTTTTTTCTTTTGTGATGTATACCTGATTGCTCAGGTATATTATTTCATATGAGAAATATTTCATTTTTTGATTGGTTAAAAGGATATATCCTAGTGATTTTTTCTTTTGTCTCTATTGGATTCTTTTTAACCTTTTGGGCTAAACTGGTTACTATGGGTCCTCTCTCTCTCTCTCTCTCTCTGCCCCTCTCTTATTTCTCATTTTGTAAAAAAAATTGTTATTATTAATAAATCAAGTATTGCTGAGAGGAAAGTACAGAATCTACAATGCACTACAAAATTAAAGAGTTTCATCGTGTGTATTTTTTGTGTTTTATTTCTTGATTTATTAGTTTTGATTCTCTTTTTCAGAGTGAGTACCAACGAGGAGTAAGTGCGTGGAACTTTGATGTCGAGGACTTGAAGCTCCAAGCATCTATGGTATCTGGAGAGAATTAATATTGATTCTCCCCCACCCCCCAAAAAACTAATAATTAAATATTATGGAATAAACCATTAACGCTGCAATTGGTTATGTGCTGTGCTGTTCTGTTCTTGACAGCTCCAAGACGAGGATGAGATACAAGAAATCATAGAAGTAGAAGATAACCTAAAATTTTTTATGAGCCAAAAGGTGGTTAACATTTTTCTATAAATAATTATCTTCTTGACATGAAGCTCCTACCCATTTTCTTAAAATTGCCTCTGTCCTATGTTTATTGCTTTGCAGATCATTCTGATAGTAGTTAACAAATTTATATTTTCTGTTCATAGGTTGCATCCAATTCTGTGGTAAAATCAGTTTATGCAAGCAACGATATTATCAGGTAACAGAATGATTCTTGTGTTATTTTTACCCGAATTCATGTTTTTGCTTTATTAAATATTTTGGTCTTCTCAATTTTAGTTTTCCAGATATTAGTTAAACTGATATAGATTTTGAGGTTGCGACCTGTTTTTGTATGATGAACTTGCATACTTCCATGCTTGCTTTGTCACCTTTGACTTGCAGGGAAAAAGCTAATGGCAATGAAGTGTTTGTATATGAGAGCCAGATAGATAAGGGAAAGATAACTGAAAGTGAAATAACTGAGTATGACAATATGGAAAAAACGAATGTCAAGAAGAGTGACTCAAAATCTGAACTGTCGTCATCACTGTTAGAGAAAGAAGCAGCACAAGCCAAGGCTAGAAATCAGACAAGCAGAACCCGTCAAACTCAAAGTGGACCTCTCACGCCCGGTATTGTGCTAAGTAATTCACAGTCAGAAAGATGGCGCACTTTTGAAAGGTTTATGAGGATTTATTTATTTGCTTCATCTGTCCAATTTATTCATGTTATCCCTTGTATTCTTCTTACCCAAGAAGTTAAGAAGGTGATCCTTAGGGTGACGCTTTCTATCTATGATGGAGTACTCACGCTGCATAATGGATAGCAAGTCTCAGACTATAATTCTGACCATCCTCTTCACCTTGCCTCCTTTTCATACAATGATTTCATATACTGATTTTAACATGGAGTTGATACCTTGTTTACTCTATTTCAGTCTCAGTAATAGTTGTGAACCTGATAGTGTGTTGGAAAATTTTGGTGGCATCTGTATAGGTTATTTCTGATGTTACACCCTACATTTCAATAATGTCTTGCATCGGCAATGATCTCAATTATCATATCTATAGTTTCCTAAATGAAGTATAAATGTTATCCAAGTAGACTCATTGATTTGATAATACCAGACCATTTCCAGTGAAGATATTCTCATTTTTATGCTTAAAAATATAATAAGTTTATCGTTTTCTTTTTGCTCAACTATTTTAACTTGACTAGAAATGTGTTGTGCTTCCTATTGCTGGGACTATATGCAATGTGCATGGGTTGAAGCGTTGGGGCTTAAATTCATTTCATTTTCAATCTTGTTAGTTTGATAAATCGTCTCGAATTCTATTAGGCTAAATTTGAAGGACTTTGAATCATTGCATGACACTTAGCTCTATTCATTTTGTGCTTTCATGCTGTAAAGAGCTCATGAGAAGACTTCTAATTTAACCAGAGAGTAGCAAATACTGACAGAATACTTGGATATTATTATGAAAAACCTTTACAGATTTAAATTTGACATTCTTTCAATGTTGACTTTGTTATATGTATGGCCATTTCCAAACTTTTTCATGTTAGCAGGAGAATTCCTTTACCTTGTTAAATTCACTAGGAAATACATTCTTGTCAGATATGAGACTGAAAACCCCCAAGCATCTGAGAAGAGTCAGCAAGTGCGAAGAGCCCCAAGTTTTAGTGGTCCTTTAAACCTCCCAAACCGAGCTTCAGCAAACAGTTTATCAGCTCCAATCAAATCTTCTGGAGGTAACTATTTCATTCAAGTAATCAATTCAGTCATCAAACTTTAGCTATGTATTATGGATAATTTTTTTTGGCATCAAATCATGTCATCTCTTCATTTTTAAGGGTTCAAAGATTCCTTGGATGACAAATCAAAGATGAATTTGGTACAAATAAAAGGGCGCTTCTCTGTAACATCAGAAAATGTAGATCTTGTAAAGGTATGACAACATGGCAATAGTACTTAGTTCTGTTTCATGACTGTTGCTAACTTAAATGTAATTACTAGGATATTCCATTATCCACAGTTTCTCGACGAAACTCTCAGGTAAGATGGAGGTTGCTTTGACTGTTTGAAAGGTGGCGAGGTTGTTTAGTTTTATATTGATATGTTGTTTAATGTGATTGTCAGGGGTCACCATTAAGGAAGTCTGCTAGCGTTGGAAACTGGATATTTGACTCTAAACAATTGGTTTGTACACTTGTATTAATTGACATTTAAAATAGTAGAGTGTTACTTCTAAGTCATGTTTGATTCCTTAGTTTCCTTGTTCTTGGTTTTTCAGCCCAACAACCAGTCCCCAAAGGAAATCGGCAACGGTAATGGACTTGCCTCAATTCTCATGCCTCACCTTCAGAATCTGTTCCAACAAACATCAATCCAGCAAGTAAGAAATTTCAAGTTCATCTTCATCTCAAAGAAAGTGGTTTTTCCTCTCATTATGCATCACTTTAGCAAGAGTTAAGCGAATTCTCACCTCAGCTTGTTTTCATTTCTTGCCACTCCTACAGGATCTTATTGTCAATTTGTTGAGTAGCTTGCAAACCGTGGAGGTAGAAAATGGTGAGTTAAGAATCTGTTGATTGACTATTTATGCATATAACTATAAAGTTCTGTATCTGTTTAGCTTGTTTTTTTTAATTTTTTATTTCATTATTTTATCTCTGTAGGTCCTCAAAATGGGAAGCTGCCTCCTTTACCTCGGGGTTCAGAAACTAATGGCAGTGTAAGTTTTTCGCACTTTTCAGATTTGCATATTTTAGTGCTGTTATGATGTGTCTGAAGTTGATTTGTTAGCACCAGTTGAATTTTCTTATTAAAAAGAAAAAAAAAATCATGTTTGGAATGTTGTGTTTTTTGAGGCTGAGAATGGGTGACTATTTGTCTTTGGATTTTTGTTATTCCTGGGGGATATAATACGATAGATTAGATAGAAGAAAATAATTTCTTAATAATTATCAACAATATTGATGAGACATTTGTTTTATAATTAAATCTTAAAAACCATTATCAAGCATATTTCACAATTCCCAGAGAGAAAGAGCATCTCACCTAGATTCAATCACAATTTTTTTTTCTTCTAAAACCAATCGCTTATACCATTTTAGTTTCGCATATTCTCCTGACTTCCAAACAGTACCATTTCTGCATTCCAATTTTGTTGCATTGGAACCAAATTAAAGGCAACCCAACATAGAAGTAAGTTTAGTTTGCATGACGATATTAAGAAAATAGTTCAAATTGATGTTATTTAGTGTAATTTGTGAGTTAAGGCTGTAAGCAATGTTTGTTTTTAATTTCCTGGGTCTCTTTTTACTCTTCCAGATTGAACACTTGGTTCTGAGTTTATTTTCTAATAAGCAATTAATTTCTGCTTATTTGGATGCCTAAATTTTTTCTTTAAAAAAAAATAAAATTATAGTATTATTTTAAACTTTATATTTACCCTATTTTATTTCAAATATATATATTGAAGGCTTTATATATACAATAACTTAATTAGACTATAATTATCAACTACTTTTTGTCTTCCCTGAACATCCAATGCCATATTACATACGGCAAGTTACAAAAACATAAATGAACCAGCTGTTTCTTTCTTTCTGAATCTATATTGATTTTATCAGTTCATGGGGGATTGGCCACATGGAAGTGCATCTTTTCTATCTTAATTTAGGGTGTTAACACATGTATGATTCTTAGGCAGAGGAAGGAATCTCTTCGTTGCATTTGGCAGAAATTGTTCTCAAAATGGAGAAATTATATCACTCATTTATTATTTTTATTTGAAATTTGTATTGTGCAATGAAGAGTTGACTTAATTGTTGAGTTCTATTTGTCAATTTCTGCTTGTGCTGTTTGGCTGTTATGCAGTTTTCACGTTTTCAGAACAAACTTTGTATATGCATTATGTTTCCATGTCTACTGTCTTTCATCGATCCATTACAAGCAGTCAGATTAAACAGAGAATTTAGAGTTCATTCTCTTATTTTTTATTGTTAAGGGTGCAAGGGGGAAACAAGGTGGTTTTGAGCTAAGTTGGCATGTTTTTTCCTTTCTGGGATTCAGCTAAAGCTGAATACTTTTAACCCTGTTTGAAGAAACACCTATTCTTTTTTGTTAATTTTGAAATAATAATATTCATATTAAAATTTAGTTTCAAGGCTGAAAATTGAGCATAAAATCCTTCTTTTGATTTTCTATCATCTAACTTGGACCATTATTCTTGCCTTCAATTTTTATTGCTGCTCCATTTTTTCCTTATGAATTTTAAATGTATTAATGATTGTTTATATCCATTTTTAAGATATCAGATAAATACATAATATGATTCCCTTCTGATTAAAGGTTCAATCTATTATTAATATCAATGTGGAGTAGCTGCCACTGATATGTGATCCATTTACAGGTCGAATCAATTATTTCTGAACGGGAACGGATGCTTCTTATGAAGGTATCGGAACTTCAAGCTAGGTGTGTATCAAGTAACTTGGAAAGAATTGGAGAAACAAACTCAATAAGCCAAATTATCTTTGTTTCTGTTTTCCTTTTTGACTTTCAAGAAGCTTTACTCTCATTCCAAACACCTGCAGGATGAATAGCTTGACTGATGAATTAACTGCAGAAAACCTGAAGTACATGCAAGTGAGTGATTAGTTTGCACTTAAACATATTGATTATTTGAGATTGACGTCACATATTTAGTTGTATGTGACTATTGATGTTGAAGATACAGTCTTGATAACCATTAAACTACAGATTTCTATTATGGGTCTTTTCCAATTGGTGACTGTGCTCTTCTTCTGCTTGCAGTTACAACAGCGACTATCTGCAGTTTCCCCACACGAAGAAGATGGAGATAGAAGGGGAGGAGATTCATGAATTCCTTAAGATTTGCTTGCGAATTGTTAATTATTAACACCTTGGAAATTCAGGTAAGTGCTCTGAAGGATCTATACAACATACATTTTTGTTACATTTTTATTGAGTTTAGTATTACATTCAGTTTCCAATCGGGGTGAATTTTCAGGGTGATAATGTAGAAACAAGTCGAGGATATATTGTTCACATATCTGGAATCATGCTTGTAAGTCTGGTGTTGACTAAGACGCGATAAAAGATTCCAGCGTTGTCCCAAAACTAATAAGAGAAAGCTCAGATTCAGAAGGTAATCAATCGGTTCATTTATTTGGTTGGTGCAGTGGCTCTCTCCTTGTTCTCTTAATCCAATGTGTATTATTTGTTTGATCATCTCTATGAGATAGAAAACCACAGGGATTTTTAATGTATTCTGTAGATTTTGTGTATGTTTTAGCTTGAAATGCCATATGAAACTGTAATTCTGTGAATAGATCATTTGTAACATTATGTGCCTGTATATAAAGCTGGCCTTACGCTGAGCTACTTACCCCCCCACCCCCACCCCTCCCCTGGAGAGTTGATATGTTTCCCTAAACTGTTTGCTGTTATCTGCATACATCAAATAAGGGACTTAATCTGAAATGAATTTGTACCTTTAACATCATCTTTGGTAAAGTTTCGAGACAGATTTTTGTGTCAAACGGTCTTATTGTGACGAGTTCTGTAATAGGTTTATTTTATTTCTGACCAAGTGATGAAATTATGTGGTACATCTCAGTAAAGCATGTCCTAAGTTTCATAATCAAATGGGAGATGTTAGGTAATCCACGTTAATCTATTTCGATATTCTTTTCTGGTTTTCGTTCTATGTGTTCAAGGGTTGGACGATGCTTAATGTGCTATGGATAACTGTTACTCCCTGCTAAGTGTTTCACTGTAGTTGTAGTATTTTTAAATAATAAATTAATTAAAAAAATGTTTTGTGTGTTAGTAAGAGGATATTTTTGTAAATAAGATGTGCTCGGTAGTTCTTTTTTGGAAAATTTTCATATAAAGATCCAAATTTTACTTTTTGTCGCACTTTTAAATTTCATTTTAGGATTGTCTCATTTGAAGGATTAATTTTAATTTTTTTCTCAAATTAAGACTTGTCTTAATTTTTTTTTTTTACGAATTCAATATAAATTATAGAAAAATATAAAATATTATTAAAAATGACATATTTTAATTTTATAATTTAATTTGAAGGTGTATAATAATATTTTTAAACTATGTTGTATGATTTAAAATGAGAAAATAAATTACATTGTAAGTCTTAAAATGAAAACAAATTGAAAAACATAAAAATTAGGCCTTAATTTGAGAAAAATATCTAAATTTAGACCTTAATTTGAAACACTTATAAAATCAGGTCTTAATTTGATACCTAAACTAAAAATTGGGTCTTTCTATGAAATTCTTCCGGCGTGTGTAACTTTTAATGAGACTAAGTATATTTGTATTTCATTTGATGATATAAAATTAAATTACATCTATTTATATTGATTTTCTTAAATGTTTAAGTGTGTCATAGCGATGTGCTAAATACTAAAATGAAAGGTACATTTTTATCGATTTCTCTCCTCATTATAAATAAGATTGCACGACAGAGAAGTGGTTTCTAATGTCAAATGTTATAGTATTGTTGCAAATTCAATCTGTGATTAAAAGTAGGGGTGGTGTTTTTTTTTTTTTTTTTTTGTAATTTCTCGAAAGTAGAATTAATTTGCAATAAGAGTAAAACGTATAATTTTTTTTTCAATTAATTCTTTTTTAATTCAATT
The DNA here is from genome assembly GCA_023678885.1 of Pogostemon cablin. Taxonomy (NCBI): domain Eukaryota; kingdom Viridiplantae; phylum Streptophyta; class Magnoliopsida; order Lamiales; family Lamiaceae; genus Pogostemon; species Pogostemon cablin. Next base: position 20,400,113 of record CM042956.1, read on the forward strand.
TCACACGGCTAAATGGTAAAGGAATCCAAGAGGATGGAGGCCGTGTGATAGGGGATGAGGTGGCAATGATTCTTTCTTTTCTGTTTCTCCTCGCTCACTAATTTCCTTTTATGGGCTAACATGATAATTCATAATTCATCCAAAATGGGCATATGGGTTGACAATTGCTAAATACAACTTTCAATTGGTCCAGCCCAAATCATTTAAATCAAATATGGTGTGGGTGGTGGATACACACGGCTATGCTTCATGGTATACGGCTATCCACTTGTTTGATTCCAATCAATTCATGAACATATTTCTTTCCCTTCTTTGTATCTAATTCATACATAATCACCTATTCCTACAATAAAAATAGAAAAATAAGATAAAATTAATAATAATAATAAAATAGCAACAAATAAGACGCGAAACGATACAAAAAATACAAAAGTAATATTAAAACAGATAAACTTGGTGAATTTCACGACAATCAAACCACTAAACTTAAGTTGTTCGTCTCCAAAAAAATGAGAAATGAAAGAACAATTGGAGTGTAATTCACCTAAGTTAAACACAATAATTTAGAACAATCAAACCTCCACCTAAAAATCAAAGGCACTCAAGGAAATTTAGAACTCTATTACACAAAGAAATCTACGCAAGGAAACTTTAGCTTGCTAAAAGATGGAAAAACTCAATCAATACATTAACAGTCTTCAATAACAAACCTCACAAGGAATGTATATATTAGAGTATATATTTTACTTCATAACTTTAACTTCATTTATTCTAACAATGAATTTTTCAAGTGTATACACTCAACTTACATTAAATGACTTCCCTTAGTATGCCAATGTTGTTCTAGGAGATAAAATACAAAAATTAATCAAGAATTAAGCCCCACAATCATGCATCATTACGCCGCACCTTCTCTCATGAACAATCACTCATCAATTCAAGTCATAATGAAGCATAAGGAAGCAAAATTTTTCATTCAAGCATTTCATCAAACACTTGCATGCATTCTCAAGGCATAAAAACATCATTCATATTTGAAATGCAATTTTTTCAAATTTTAAAGCAAACCAAATCAATCATACAACTCCCACTTCATCTCAAATATTTATTCCACATTTAAGAACATAAGCAAAACTAGGCAAGAAAGTTTCACACCATACCAGAATGAAACTAGCAACTTGCAACAGTGCCCTAGCAAGAGAATATTCAAGCCCATTTCATCTAACTAAAATTGAACTGAAGTAATAGTTTAGAAAGACATACCTTGCTTGCTTCAAACGAATGCTTTCAAGAGATTGAGAAAATTAAGCAATTAACGCCTTTATTATCTTGAGAATTCCCACATTTAGAGAGATGGAATGTACTGAATGAATGGGGGAAATGGGTGCTCGAGGGTGAATGAGAACAACTGTTTGTGTGTGTGGAGTGTATTGTAGTGGGTGAGAAAGATGGGATGTGGAGAAGGATGAGATGCGGGTTCATGAGTGGTGGTGCGGCGAAGTGAAGGTTGAAGTATGATAGAGGCGCACTAACGATGAAGAAAACAAATAAAAGACATAACGAGAATAATCCCTCAAGAAGCTCACGGAGAATGGAATTCTTATTGATGATCTCCCTAGAATAACATACGGTATTGCCACAATCACAACCTTAACCCTAATTACTAATATAGTAGGAATATATAAAATAGCAGGAATAGGAAATAGGAAATAAGGAAACTAAATAATCTAAACTTAGTGAATTATTGACTAGAAAAAAAATACTAAAATAACTTCTTGCTCTATCAAAGTAGCCTTGTATGGTGGTTAGCGTGGAGAGGGAGAGGGGTTAGATAATGAAGTGAGAGAAGAAAAAGAAAGAATATATACTTGGGTAGTTGAATCACACAGCCATACCTCTCAACACGACCAAGAGGGACGGTCGTGTTTCTACTGTCCAACCACCTGAGCCTTCAACACGGCCCCCAAGGCTGTGTTAAATCATATAGCTGTGTTCTAACTGTTTTCCCTGCTCATTGTACTTGTAAAATATTTCAAACTCCCCAATTCTTTTCACTTTTAAAATTTTTCATTCTGTAACGCCCCACTTTACGCTATGGGGTTGAGACGCTACTAGATATAAAAATTCTCAATATAATAATAAAAGGGTCGAGAATGCACAGCGGAAATAAAATAAAAATCCCCAAAGCGATAATATAATAAGGTAAAAGTGGCATAGAGATTATTTTACTTATTAACGTCTACTCACCCGAGTAGAGTGAAATATCCAAAATAAGTCCGTTCAGATGATATATCTGAAATAAAGTTCTAACATAATATCATAATATAAGTCATAATATAAAGTCTTCTAAGGGCTTGGGACATTTGCAAGAGCCTCTTTATCTTCTAAACCTTATTTTGAAAATCAATAAGGGGTGAGTGTCTAAAATATACTCAGTGGGTTAACTTAAATGATTGTACAGTTAAAAATAAATATGCATGCCAAATATACCATAAAATGTAACATATGCCAATTTCATAAAATAATTTGCACATTGTCGTTCGATAACTAAATGAAAATATTTTAGACTGAACCGTCATCCAATAACTTGTATTAATTGATATATATGCATCGAATCGTCATTCAATATAAGTGTTAGTAGATTTGAAATATTTTTAGTACTGAACTGTTGCTCGATAACTTGTGTTAGTTGGTATATGTGCACCAGTCGTCACCCCGTACAAATGTTAATAGAAAAATATTTGTCATCGAACTAAAAACACACATGACACATAACATGACGTATAAGTAACACATATCACATTTTAACAAGGCAATCATGACATATAATGTAGCACTAGATGAAGAGTGAGAGTTACCCCACCTTAAACTTTACCGGGAATCGTACGTTTGACTAAACATTCAGGTATGCCTGTAAGGATATACTAAACTGAGTTCTACTTATAATAATAATTCCTATTACTAAAACTAAATTTCTAATATTATTATGTAATTAAAATAAAATAATTATTAAATTAAGAAAATATGAACAATAAATCATTAAATAAAATGAGTTAAAATAAAATAATAAATTAAAAATACATGTTCTTGCTCCGAGGTACGTAATTCACACGTGTTATATGCATGTTTGCTTGTGTCTATAGAATATGTATGCCTAATTTAGTGATGCGTCCATAATCCACAAGGTAGAGTCGGATATTGATACATGAAAAAGAAATTAATGAGTGAAACTGGATCATCCTAGCTAGAGCTACCAAATTCTCCATTCTTGGTTCACTTTCGTATTCTTCTAGTGTTTAATTTATTTTATTCGTTATTTTAATTAATTGTTTAGTAGTTGATAATTCTATACCTCAAATTTAATTGTTTTTTGTCTTAATTAATTTAGTTAATAATTAAATTAAATTGATAATACGCTGTCCTTTGGATTCGATATTTAACTTGGTCGATTGCTTTATCCTTAATACTTGTGGATTAATTTTGCGTGCAAAGAAAACCCTCATCAGCCTAGTAGCTTGTTGTCAATCCTTTATCTTACTAACTGCATGGCCCCCACTTTATGAATGATGTGTAAATGAATGCAGCTGGTTATTAACTACCCAAAATGATCTCATCAATCCATTAAAAACTGCTCCAAATCAGATGACTCACACATGCATCCCTTTTGCTTATTCAAACTGCTGCAGCTGTTGTAACAACTTTTCTAAGCTTCATGCATCTATTTTACACGTCAGCACTCCCATACCCATTGTACAATCCAAAATTTCCATGCACTTGTTTAATTAGATCAAGAGTTACAAGCAACCATCCTTACAATTCATTGACTCTGTGAGTGTGTGTGTGTGAGAGATGAGACATTTGAAAGAAGTGGCTTCTTCTTCATCTTCGTCCTTAAGAAAGTGTGATGAGGGTGGAGGTGATAGGAATGTTGGTGGTTCAAAGGTAAGTGAAAACTGTGTAAATCAAAGAGCTGATAAAGACCACACATGCAACCAACTGAAGTGCCCTCCTCCATGATCGATCTCCGCCTCCTTCCGCCACCGCCGCCTACCCAATACACGTACTCTCTGCCCATTCCCTCTCTCACTACTGTGTACCAATGAGCAGGCGCCTGCGATCCTATTATGGGATATGAGAGAGATTGGGCCTGAAGTTGAGACTTCGGGCAGCCCGATTCTCCATTGAATAGGATGTCTAGAGAGCAGCCTCCTCACGAACTGGAGAAATAGGTAATTGATATGGTGGGAACGACACCAGAAACAAAGGGAAATGTGAGTATGTGTGAGAGAGAAGAGAGATTATTGAAAATGGGGAGAGGGTTAGGGGTGTTTTGACTTGAAGTAGACAAGTCATGTAGTCTAGAATTAAAAAATAAATAAAAATCAACGTTATACCCCGTAAGAGGACAATTTTATCAAATTTTGTAAATTTAATTGACTAATTTCAAAAAAAAATTAAACCAATGGACCAATTTCAAAATCGATGAAAGTTAATATATATATAAAAAAAATATTTAGCCTAAATTAAATAATTAATTCCCTTATACAGTACAAATTCCGCATATCACACAATGTACAAATTAAAATTTGAAAATTTGATGTAAATTTTAAATTTAATGTAATTTCGCATTTTAAAATTCTTTATTTAGAAAATGTAAATTTTGGAGGGAGTGATAAATTTAAAAATAAATCTTTTATACAAGGTATAGTATATAATTTAAAAATAATAATAATAAATAGATAATTTTATTTTAATTTGGTAAAATTAAAATTGAACGACATGTAACATTTTTTTTCTTTCTTTTAAAAAAAATTAATTAAATTATTTTTAAGTATTTAAAGTGATATGTAATTTTTTTATAAAAAATATTATCACTTTTTCTGTTCTCATAAATAATTTTATTGGACATATATCAGTTTTTTTTATGATTAAAAATATTATCACTATTTATATATTCTAATTATTTTTCATAAAATAGTTTAATTGAAAAACTATCACTTTTTATTGATCAAATATATTAAAATTTTATGTCACTTTTTATTCGTGCAGTTAATTATTTTTGCAATAATTCACTTAATCAGTTATAGCTTTTCTTTATAGGCATAACTTTTGGTTAAAGATATTATTAATTTATTTTTATTCATCCTGTTAATTGTTCGTTAAATATTAAAAATAAGCGAATATCAATTTTTTTTAATCAGATATCACATTTAATTAAAAATATTATAATTTTGTATTCATGATACACATGAAATAGTTTAATTAAACGGATATTAGTTTTCTTTCATTTTTATTTTTTTAATATTATTACTTTTTATCTATCCTGTAATTAGATATTAAAAAAAGATAAAGATTTGCATGAGATTTTCTCACGTAGCCATTCTGTGAGAACTTTGATAGATAAGAAGTGATAATATTTTAATGAAAAATGATATTCAATTGATAAAAAATATATTGGTGCAGTAAACTATTTCGTGAACAATTTATAGTATAAATAAAAAGTGATAATATTTTTAAAGAAAAATGATAACATCTTTAGAATAAAAAGTTATAACTAATTAAAAATCACCAACACTTGGGTAAATCGGATTCACAGTGTAAATAATGTGGTCCCCTCTTCCAACTCTTTATACACTGCATTGATAGAGTGTTTAAATTATGGGGCTACATGATTTACAAGATTTATGATGTAAACCCGAATTACAAGAGACTAACTCATTAAAAATATTAAAATGGTCTCAACGTGAGATGATCTAACCTAAAATTGCCCCTAGAAAAATTAAATCAAATAAATTCAATTATAATTTAAAAATTAAATATACATTATAGAATAATAATTTTGAAATAAAAAATAGTTTGAATATAATCTAAACATTATAATAATTATTCTTCATATATTTAAATTGAATAGTGAATACTGATGGAGTGAGTTAAGATCATGGATTTATTGAGTTTAATCTCACGAAATTAAATTTGTAAGACGATTTAAATAAAAGTCATGTATCTCTAAGTTTATTGATATTTCTAAATAATTTAGTGATAAAATTTAATTAGAAGTATTTCAATTAGTAGTTTCTTATTATATTTCAAATATTTATTATATACTCTTTCCGTACGCTTATAAAATATTCATTTTATTATTTTTTACGTCCGCTTCAAATGTTTCATTTCCCCTATTTAGTAAAAAAATATACAATATGACTCACCACTTCCCTCTAATACAACTACACATTTTACATATAATAATAATACTCCTTAATCCACGTGTAAAAAACAAATGAATACCTTAGAATTGGATGGAAAGAGTAGTTGATATGAGTATGAAATTAAATATTTTGAAAAGACGAATAATTTGATATACTCCATCTGTCTTTTCAAATAATTTGATATACTCCATCTGTCTTGCAAAAAGAGTTACACTTCCTTTATACAAAAGAAGTGTAACTTTTTTATTGTGGGATGGAAGGTGTAATTTTTATTAATAATAAATATGTAATGAGAGAATTATAAACATTTAAATTTTTTAATAAAAAGTAAAATTATCAATAAGATAAAATTTAAAAATAATTACATGATTGATTGTGATAGGAGAGTGAACTTGATTTCAATTTTGGTTAAATTGATTTAGAGCAAGTGTACTCTATTGTGTGTAGCACGTAGGCGACCAAGTGCAAAATTTATATTATATCGAACCCAAAGGCGAAAGTGGGTAGCCGTGTTTGAGAAGCGCTTCACTCTAATAGGACGAATCAAAGAATGAGGGTTGAATTATACTATAAACTAAGCTAGAAAGCAATTAAAAGATAGAACATATACAAATGTGATGGAAAATGGATGAAGATGAACAATCTAAGAAGTATGTAAGACTAGCAACACTCATGGAAAAGGTATATATAGACTCTCACACACACACATGCATTGGTGATCTTCATGTTATGCTATTAAGGATACTCAAAGAGTGTTTCCAATCCTCACTATTCCTATAGGTACTTACGGATATTAATATACCGGTATAGAGATATTATCACGAAGAATTTTATCTAGTAGGCAGAGACGTTTTCCTAGTGTTCCCTTTCTAAGGTCAAGTGAAAATTGACTTGATTCCCCTCATCATATCAAACACTTTCGCAAGTAATTATCAATAATGTCCTACCATGAAGTTCTAAGCACATGAAGGTTATGGCCAAACTCCCCACATACTTAACATATTCATCTCATGCAATCAATGATTCAGTTAAACCACTAAGCATAATATTGGAATGGTCATCCTAACACTATGAATAGAGAATTTAATCACACAAATCATACATAAAATGAGAATAAGCATTCATGATAGAAAATATTCATAAAAATCATTTCATCAAACATGTGGTGTGCAAAATCTATATAATCCCTAACTAATCACATTGCTAGCCTCACATGAGGACTAGCCACTACATAGCATTACAAATTCATTACAATCCAAGGCATGCTCCAATTGAGTCAAATAATGAAGAAAATAACAAAATAAAGGTAAGTTGACTCCCCTTTGATGGTGATCTTCCTTCCCTTTGATCATGCTAAAATCTTCAATCAATGATGAATTTCTCTTCTTAGATTGGTAGATAGATGGATTTATGGATGAATTTGAGGAGATCAAGTGGTTTGAATGGATGAAGTGAAGGATGGAAGAGATGGAGATGAATGTGTGTGATTTTGGTGTTTAGTGTATGTGGAAACTGCTCCAAAATGATTCCTCCCGGATTTTGTGGTCAAAACATGTATTTATACTCCCATGGAAGCTTCTAGAACGTGTGGAAATCATAAAACTGACTTTTGTCAGAACACGGGCCGTGTGCGGAATACGGCCATGGGGGTGGCCGTGTAGCGTTTTCTGGTATCGGAACACGGCCAACCCTTACAGGGCCGTGTTCGGTACACGAGCTGTGTAGTGCATTGCGTGCTGCGCAGTCTCACCGTTTCGTGCATAACTTTCTCGTTTGGGCTCCGATTCGAGTGATTCTTGCGCTCACGCGATCCTCTCTTCCGTGGCTTTCCAACCATGTATCACACATCTAGTTTTGAGCTCCACACGAATATAAAAAATTACACAAATTGGACGTGTGTTTTTCAGCTTTGCTTTGGTCGTTTTCCCCCGTATCAACTCCAAATTGAGCTCCGTTTTTCCCACATCTTCCTTATCGTGTCTAGAATCCATTTTTACCTGAAAATCATACAAATTACACCAATTTACCAATTCTCTAAATATTCACAAATGTAGCACAATTTAAGGCGCTTAATCACGAAAATCACACATTTATCTTTTCAAAGCACACATCTCCATATTTTCATATAACACCACCAAATGATATACAAAATGAATAAAAACACACAAAAATACATAATAAAAGATACTAAAATTTAGGTGAAAACGACACCGATCAGAGAGAATATATTAATTTTTCTCTGTGCGACTTTTTTAATAACGTGCTAGATATCTCACTCACCTTTAAAATCCATCCCATAAAAAGAGTTACATTTACTGTTTACACGGAGATTAAGAAATATTGTATTTTAATGTGTAGTGAGTTGAGAGATATTGTATAATATTTTAATGTATAGTGGGTAGGTGTATTAGTGTTGGGTATGAGCCCTATAAAGATAAAATGATTGTTTTATATGTGTCTCATTTATCAAAAAAATGGAAATGTAATTTTATAACAGGACGCCCTAATTAGTAAAATGTAACTCTTGTGGCGGGACGGACGTCGGCTTTCTAAAGTATCCATTTTACTATTCTTGGTGTCCGCTTCAAAGGTATAAATTTCTCATATTTAGTAAAAAAATACACAATATGTCCCACCACTTCCCTTTAATACAACTACCCACTTCACAACTACCCACTTCACATATAATAATAATACTCCTTACTACACGTGTAAAAAATAAATGGATACCGGGACGAAGGAAGTATATAAGAGTGAAAGAATAGAACTTAATGGTTGAGATTATTGTCATAATTAACCTAGTTAACCATGGATCAAGGCACTAATTTTTCCATCATTTTATTCACAGAATAATTACACCCGAGAAATACTCAAATTTTCACTTGATTTGCTGCCTACCAACGCAAGTGGAGTGGCACGACTTTCAATACCCCGACCCTCGAGGATTAAACTAAAAAAGAATTGTGCAGTAAACCTGCTGCACCTCCGATCATCGTCATTGGCGCACGTTAGATGCCACCACCGTCCAACTTCACTCGATGATCCCTCTTTCTCTCACTTCATCTCCATCTGTTTCTCTCTCCTTTAATCCGCGCCACCTGCCCCTCCCTCAGATATAACCAACTCAAAAGACTCCGGCAGCAGGTTTCACCTTTTATGCATCTTCTCCTTGTCATTAACATTCCGAGTTTCCTTTCCTTTAATTTTGGGTGTTTGGTGTGATTTAGAAGTTGAGGAATGGAAAGTGCAAGGCGGAGCTGTCGACGGACGCGCCGGTGGCTCTGGCAATCGGCGCGTGCATTCTGAACTCGCTAATTTTTCCAGCGACTCCCCCGCCAGAGGATGTTGAGTTCGAATCTGTGATTGATACGGCCGACGTGAGGTTTGCGGTTATGGGAATCATTAGCTTCATTCCTTATTTCAATTGGATGGTAATCCCCTTTCCGTTATCAATTTAGGGATTTATTTTGGTTTACCTATGTTCTCCTGAAATACAGGTATATCTATTTTGATGTAGAGTTGGGTATTTGCGTGTTTTATCGATTCTACGAGAATGTTTGGAGTGTGTTTCATTTTGCTGCTTTTCACTAATTAAAGTTGGTATTCTGAGTATATATGTCTGACCAGGAAAATGCACCTTAGCTACATAGAAGTGTAACTAAGAGTGTTTTGTCATGTTAAATTTGAAATAGAGAATAAGAAATTTTGACAAGTTTCTTCCTTGATTTTCTAAATTGGTGGTGTTTAGTTGTTTACTTTGTTCATGTGGGGTTTGTGTTGATTTTCTAGCATTTTCATTGTATTAATAATTGTTGCTCGGACTGAGTGGAATTGTCTCTGGTAGGTCGAACCTATCAATATATCCAGAGGAAAGTTGGCTTCCAATTGCTAGCATTCTCGCATGTATTGTTCACGTTCAGGTGAATGGTTTTCAGTCTTTGGAAATTTTCTCTGGAGTAATTGTTCTCTAACTCTCAATTCAATGAACTCTTTCCATTTGCAGCTAGAAGCAAGTATTAAAAATGGAGATATTCAGGGTTTCCAAGTATTTAACGAGGCTGCAATGCATTTTTCATCAATAGGAAAGACTAGTAAAATTTCTGAAGAGGTATTTGCTGTCTGATCTGAGACAACCAGACAAAGATTGAAACATAGTAATGTCGTTTAATCTTTTTATGTTGTTTGATGTCTAATTTTTCATCAGAGAGAGGAAGGAAAGGATTTCCAGAATTTACCATCTGCACGCGATAGAAATGAAATACCGGGTTGGGCTGATCAGCGCAAACCTCATGAAGACGATGAAATCTTGAGTGAAAACAATGAAGGCAATGGAGGTGCCGAGCAATAATATGAGTTGTTGCCCGCCCGCGATGGAGTTGATTTACTTGTATTGATATGTGAATTATGAGTATACATAACATATTGGCTGCTTTATGAGCATTCATAATGGATGCATCCAGGTCTAGATTCGTCATCAATATGCCATATTTTGCAAAGTTGCCAAGTAGTGAAGACTGTACTAACAAGTATATTGCATTCGTTGTGAGTTTAATTACACTTTTGGACCCATCCCATTCAAAAGTTGCGATCATTCAAATGTCAGATTATTTATTTATTTATTTTTATTACTCCATTATATAGTTTATAGTGTCAAGTACTATGAAGAAGTGGCGGTCTCCTCTTTTGGGTTGTGAGATAACTTCACACGATAAATGAATAAGGAGATGGAGTCGTGCCCCCACTAGTTGAACTGTTGAATGGACCTATAATCCTTGCAGTTGGGTGGATTCAACTTTGATAAATAATATCTCAATATATGTAAAAACTAACATTAGTCCCTTCATTCTGTTAACGTAGTTTAAGAATTATAGTAAGGTTGTGAGGAAAACGGGAAAAGGAACTCTGGAGAAGAGTTAATGGGATAAGGTGATCTCTACCCACGTGAAGCAATGCTCATAAAAGGGTAATGAATTAAGGCTGATACTTTCCAAACTCACCATTCAACTAGAAACTCACAAACTCAGTAAGGAATTGATAAACAATGAAGAACTATAAACTGCAAAGGAAATAGAATGGATGCATTAAATTGATTCGAGCCAATGTTCAACTCCAAAGAAAGAAACAGAATGTCATTCACATGATGGGCTTATCATACCTTTATGATGGACTGCTATTTACTTGGATCGTATCATTCATTTCCCCTTAAAAATGGTCTTGGAGTAATCATGTAAAACCCGACCAAATTGTTTAAACCATTGTATTTCCACCACCATATCAAGACTATGAAGGAAGAAAATACAAATTTGTTGTAAATTCAACAGAACTATTTGGACATATGAATTGGCAAGTAAAGTGATCACCATTACCAATATATACATTAAAATTTTGAATGGGTTGGACTAAGTAATCCCAAGCGCTCTACCACCGTCATTTTGATGAAGTTATGAGTGGTTTCACTATCTATTAGTATGAGAAATTTCTAATCACCTAATTTACCCTAAATTTGTAATGATCTTGGATTCACTCGACCTAAGAAAATATGTTTCACATTTAAATTTGAGCAATTTTCTTAATTTAAAAAATATAAATAGAATCAATCACGTCGTAAAATTTCTGTCAGGTTCTCATGTTATGTTAGGTGTTACGTGCAAATAGTAGGATAATTGACACGTATGATAATAAAATTTATACGTAAAAGGAAAATATGAACATAGGAAAGATTGTGGTTTTCATTCCCATCACTCGACTAATGCGTATAAAAAAATAAAAAAAAGTAATACAATACCAAAATATATCAGGACATTCGATGATCATAAATTCGGACTTAGTTAATCACACAAAAATTTGAGAGTACATCTAATGTACAATAGTTTTTAACGTACACCAAAACCCATTTAGAAAAATGGATCCATTATATAAAGAAATATTGACCGTCTATTTGAGAATACTTCTTCTCATCCCAAATGTGCCTCACTGCTCCCTCTCCCCTCCAAAGAGCGGACTGCTCCCTCTCCACCGCGCTACTAGCCACCATCCCGCCCGAGATCAGAATCACCTCACCTCGCCGCTTGAGAGGGCACACTTCAGAGCGGACGATGTCAGGCCGGCGCAGCCGTCAAAACTTTACAGGTACCTAAAGGTTGGGGAAATGGTGGAGGGATTTTGTAGAGAGAGAAAGGGTTGGGTGCAAGCCACAGTTGTGGGCATATTGGAGAATTCGAAGTATACAGAGTCGTTTGAGGGCGAGGGTTCTGTTTCCGAATCCGTTCTGGAACAATGGGAGTTCAGGGCTTTTAGGAAATGGATTAATGGTTTCTGGTATCCACCTTTTCCTCATCAACAAGCTGTATAGGTTATTCAATTTCATGTTTCTGATTGAATGTTTAAGTGATTGTTTAAGCTGGATCTGCGATAGTGAAATTGGAGATGGAGCAGGTTCAATTGAATGAAGATGACATAAAAATTTGAAATCCGATGAAGTGAATCTCAAATTTGGCTCTGTGGATTATAATTGGGTGATCAATAGAAGAAATCCAAGTTTATTTTCATGTAATGTTAAACTGTATTACTTGAGATTTGGCGCTGTGGATTAATTGGCAATAGAAAAAATCCAAGTTTATTTTCATGTAATGTTAAACTATATTACACTTTTAATTATACTGTATTAATTATTATTAATTAATGTATATGTGTTAAAATGATGAGATAAGATAAAGAATAATCGAAGGGAAAACATTTGCTATAAAATTATTGTTAAAAAAGTACTTATTCTGATGAATTTGTTTACCATGTTTCAGATCTGTTATCCTTCTATTGCTTCAAATATTTGTTATCAGATGTTGTATTTTTTTGTATTTTAATAGTGTATAAGTTTTTATTAATGAGTTTATTATATTTTTTATTTTTCTATTATTTTTAGTTTTATACACTATTTTAAAAAAATAATACAATTATAAATACAATCATATACATTAATATCATCAGTCTAAAAGTTAATTAATATTAATTTGAATTAAAAATGTTCTTTTTTATTAATTTCAAAATATTTTAATATTAAGAGAGATAGGAGGAAGCTGGAAGAAAATAAGGGGAGAAAAAGAAATTTAAGAGAGGGAAATAAGTTAAAGAGATAGATAAGGAGTAACGGAAGAAATGAAATATGCGTATGAAATATATATATATATATATATATATATATATATATATATATATATATATATATATATATGATAAGTCGAGTTATTTGGTTGGTGCATTAATATTTGCCAAAATTTGAATATTACTCCACTTCTTACATACTCAGCTTGGCTAGAGAAAAAGGGTCGTGCCGACAAATCCGCCAAAACTATTCCCGTAGGATCATTTCTTTTCTACCCGGATCAAAGCCAAACAACCCCACTTTTTTCTTTTTCAAAAAAAAAAAATTGGATATAAAATTTTTGAACATTAATAAATTAAAGCAGATAATAAAAAAATAAAAAAAGGCATGGAATCCGAGTATTGTTCATCAATCAGAGTGAGAGCCATAAATGGAAAAACAGAGCAGCTGCAGAAACGAAGGCCGAAATTTGCAGCAATGACGAAGAAGATGTGGAAGAAGCCCCCTGAACCGGAATCGAACCAAAGACAGTAGGATAAGAAGGGGCAGAGGCGGTGGGCCCATCAGCAGGTGAATCAGCAACAGATCCATTGCCATAGACAAAGATGTGAAGCTTTTGTGATTTCTCACAGTGGCCATCCACACCACTGGTGAAGTAGTAATCCCCACCCTTGGTGATGTTGAACAAGGAGTTACCATTGTTCATCACCAAGATTGGATCTTTGAGGTTGCAGCTGTTGAATGAGTCCTTTCCCACTTGTATCACTGAATCTTGGCTTGGTGGGCACAAGAAAACTGCAGTTTGTGTATATATATGTCATGTGTACACGCTCAGTGTGTGTGATAGTGTGAGTGAGAGAAACAGAGAAAGAGTGCTTACAGAGTGAGTCCCCAATGTTGATGTTGTGAAACTTGGACCATTTGGTGTAGACTTGTGGATTTAAAGAGGGGGGAATCCCCCATGCATCAAGATCTCCAACTTGGTAAGTGCTGCATTGGATTTGTTGCCATTGAATTACTGCAACAACAAGAAGTGTGAACCACAGTTTGAATCTTGAAACTTGCAGAATGCCCATCTGTTTTTCACAAAGAGGAAAGTGCTGATCTTGGCCTTGGGGAGACATATATATGGCAACTCAAATCCCCTATTCCCCGATGTTATTCCACTCGTATTTCATAATTTATTTCCTATTAAAAAATTATATCATAGTTAATGACCAGTAAACCTTTGGGGCATGTGGCGAAAATTTGTGCATTGATTACAACACGTGGCGAGATTATAATACATGAAATAGCAGATAAAATATAGAATTAAATAGATGATCCTATAAATTTATATATAGGGAGTATATAAATGTTGTTTTGTCCACATGGAATTTCGACCGACAGCTAATTCTCTTTTTTTCTTTTCTCATTAGAAAGAGAGAACAAAGAAGGTCTGCATTGACCAGAATAACCCTCTATTCAGTTTGATTTTAATGGCTGTTTTTGTTTTTTAAAAAATCATTTTAATTGTATAAATAGATTTGTTTCTGAAGTTTTGATCAAGCTATCTCACTCTGTCACTCACTATGTGATGATTAAAAAACAGAAATAAATTGAATGGATCTAATGTTTCTATTAGGGTAAAATTATCTTTTTTAAATTTAATAATTTTTTATGCCCCATATTTAATGACGAAAATATTTTTAATCGATTTATGATTTGAAAATTTAATCGAATTATAAATATTTATAATTGAGTCATAATATGTACAATTGAATTATAAAGATATATACAATCAAATAATTTATTCTAACCGAGTTGAGATTATTTTATAATAAAATTGGTCATTTAAAAATAGGGTAGAATTTTTTTTTTTTATTATTTGAGTCATGACACTTTCACTCTTTACTTCTTTCTTGTATTCATGGTACTCATGCTACACCCATGACATCCATCTCCTCCCACAGATGTCAACATATAAAGTTTAATTGAGATCCAAAATATTTCATCTTGTATTCCAAATAAAATAAGGGGGTGAAATTTGAAAAGGGGTGATATTTCACCCCTCACCTTAATTGAAACATAAGATAAAACATCTGGAATAGAGAATCCTCTCTCATAAAGTTTTTGTACTGGCAATTTTCTATTTTTGAAGTATAGGATCCCATATATATAAGTTCACTCTTTGCTCTTTATTAAAGAAAGAATAAATAAAAAATTAGCTAACTTTATCATAATTTAAGGAAAAATTATATTTCAGTTAACTTTAATAACTTTTGAGGTATTATAGTATTTTTAGCTTATAAATAATATATAAAGTATATTGTGTGAGTTAAAAGTGACGACAATTTTAAAATTAAAATTTACTTTTGAGATTTTGAATTGAGATGTAATTTCCTCTTTTAAGAGAAAAATTATGAATAAATAGTAAGCTTAATCTTGAAATAGGAGGAAGTAGAACACGTTTACGAATATGCTCTTATAAAACAACTAAAAACCTTCAAACTTAATTCTAACCTGACTTAAAATTCCATCATTTGAGGATTCATCAAACATATATTCCCCCAATCCCGTATTAATAATTACTATTAGTGTATAGATAAAGTATGTAATTGAGTATTAAAGTAATATTTATAAAAATATGATGAATGATATATTAAAGTACTCTCTCTGCCTCATTTCAATGTTTACATTTACTTTTTACGCAGAAATTAAATTATATGATATTTTAATGTATAGTGAGTTGAGAGATATAACATTTTAATGTAAAATGAGTAGATGTATTAGTGTAGTAGGTAGTCCCATTGCAATATATTAATTGTTTGTATGATGACGGATGAAGTAATATTTTACAATTAGGGAGCGTTTACATTTAGTGGGGTTATCCCCTACTCAACCCTAGTTAAATTTAGTTTACTTTAAAAGTTAGCAAAAAGGGTAACCGTTCGGGCCGACAAAGCCTGGTGATTAAATTTGACGTGGCAGGATGTAGAGGGGATATGCTGACCCTAAAAAATTGGAGGGATTATTTTTGACCCAAGGTTTATTTTATGAAATTACCATTTCGCCCTTCTTATATTTAGAAAATATTATAAGATATTCTTCTATCTTTATCAATTATTCACGGGTCTTCTTCTCACTTAATCAATTTAGAGAAGAACCCATTTTTAGGGTATTGAATTTGGGAAGAACCCAAACTTTAGGGTTCATAATTTGGGAAATATAGTTCAAGAGATTTGTTTAATTATGAAAGGAGATTTGCTGAATTATAAAAATAATGAGAAATTTCCTTCGAATCATCTGAGAGACAACTATGGTCTCATTTATTTGTTGATTTTTTCGGTGGGAAGAAGCAAGCTGTTTACGTTATCCACCGCCGGAGCCGGAAATGAGAAAAGAAGCGGTAGCGAAACCAGGGGATCAGGATCTGGGTCCCCTGACCAGACGAAGACATTGGAAACAGAAAAAGTGTAGTGCACCATGGAGTTGGGGAGGGGGAGATATCCGGCAGCGAAGATGGAGTTGGACGAGAGGAGAATCCTGTTGGTGGTGCATCATGGGGAGTTTGAGGAGGAGAAAAGGGAGATGTTGGTTTTGATGTTCGGTTGCTACCAAGAAGCAGTAGAGAAGGAAAAGATAAAGCTAATTTTGAAGGTTCCACGGCGGATCTGGCCTCTGACGAAGAAATCTGCTTGGATTTTGGGCTTCATCTGCGATGAAATTTGCTTGGAAGCAATATGTCTAATTTATTTGATTTCTTAATATATACTCTCTCCGTCCCTAATTCAAGTTCACGTTTACTGTAGATACGGAGTTTAAGAAAAATCACTTTTTTTTACTTATTTTTGAGGATAGTATAATTTTTTGAGTAATAAATAAATAATAAAGTATGTTATGTGTCTTAAAAAGGTAATGACAAATTTGAAATTAAAGATATGTTAGAGGATATTACTTTGTTACTTTTTTCTTTTATGGAAGTGTGAAGTTGAATTTGAAAAGGACTAAAACAGAAAACAGAAAGTGTGAAATTGAAGTTGGGATGGAGGGGGTATTAATTTAAGGATATTTTGGTAAAATACTTAAATTTAAGCTTGAAAAGTAAATAATACATAAATATCTTAACCTAAAGTGGTTAATTTTAACTTAACCTTCATCAGTATCCCTAACCCTAACCCCAAAAGTAAACGGACCCTTAGAGTTCATGATGTATTTTACCCTTCTATTCATGGGAACAATGTGGTTCATGATCTATTTTACTCATATGATTTATATCTCTAATATTCTTAGAGCTTAATGTTAACTATAAGAATATAATCGTATTTTCACCCTTTTATGTCATATAATATTACACCTTTTATGGTAAAATATTATTTTGAAAAGTGTAATATCTTTTTAATTTTTAATTAATAAAAACTAATTGAAAAAAGGCACTAAATGTGTGAAATCGTTTTATATTCTTTTTAAATTAGTTCTCACTTTTTATTAGAGATATAGTCATTTACTATTAAAAATGTTTATCACCTTTTATTTTTACTGTACATTGTTCACGGAATAATTTATTGTTTCATCGTCACTGTTTATCGATTTATTATCATTTATCACTTTTTATTGAAATTTTACTCCCTCCATTCCATTAACCTTCATATTTACTGTTCCACGTTTTTTTTAAGAAAAATACACTTTATAATAAGTTGTTCATTTACTGTTCCACGTTTTTTAAGAAAATTTGTATTTTTTACTAACTTTATTGGCTTTTGAGGGTATTTTAATATTTTTTAGGTAATAAATAAAGTGTAACGTAATGTTATGAGTATGAAAAATGAAGTGACAAATTTGAAATTAAAGTAATTTTTGATGTTATTAGATAAAGTTTTTTTTAAGGTGTAAAAGTTATTGTGGAACAAACAAATGAGAAATGTGTGAAAGATGTGGGATGAAGTATCATTTTTTAACTATCTTGCAAAACTAATTAAATAAGAGCGTCTCACCCATTTATTTACCTTTTTGCTAATCGTTCCACATCAGAAGCATCCCCATGCAAAACAAACTCATTAAGAAAAACTATAACGATGTAACAGTACTACATAAGAATTTGTTCATTTATAATAAGTAATGTAAATCTAATCTAACTGACTTTAAATTGATTGAGCTAGAACGAAAGTCAATTTTGACTCAACACTCACACATCTTCATTAAATTCTCATTCTCTTTCAAAGGGTTGACATTAATTAAGTTCTAACCAGTGAAGAATGACGGAAAACTGATCCTACAGTTACTATGTAGTGGGTGTAAAAATCGTCTTTAAAAAAAAGTCAATTATTAAAATAAAGGATAGCACGTGGTACAGTTTGGAGTGGATGAGCAGAACATGCATGGCATGTTATAGTAAAGAAGACGTGGATGGGATCCAACATCTTATGACACCATACAACTGGCAATTTGGATATACACTTTGCCAGCATTTTGGGGTAACCGCGACCCACTGTAAATCGTGTACTCCCTCCGTTTTACAATGATTCTCACGGTTACCATAAACACAAACACTTGTGTAAATTGAGTTCATTGTGTAAATCATGCAATCCCCCTTCTAATACTGCATACCCTATGTATTGCTATAAGATATTTATGGTTAGTCTCTTATAAATTGGGTTTACATCATGTTATGAGATAAAATACTCGGCCCAATAGTAACCATTATGAAGGAAGCCTAGCAAGGCAGGCCCAATTGAAGAAAGACCCAGTAGGGCCTAAAGGCCCTGAGTAATCACGTGAAAAAGAATTTGGCGAAGACAGGAAATAAACCCAAGAGAAAGCTGAAGGCGGATTGAAGGCAGGCAGAGCAAACCCAGCCCGGGTATTATGTCCACATCCCCAGGGAGTAGGGAATAAATTGCAGGCGATAGGAGAAACACCAGTATCAAGCCGAGCAACAACATTCAACAACAGTTAGACTTGATTCCTTCTCCACCTATCAGAATGAGGAAGTTACAAAGGTATCAAATCTGTTAGGGGAAGATTCTAGAAAAGGACACTTGGAAACACCACATTGGAGCACACAAGATGCAAAAGATCAAGGCATTGCCATCACATAAAAGAGGAATCCAACACTTGGAGGGGGGAACTTCATCTTCTTCACACCTCCACCACCCACAAATAACTCTCTCCCTAATTCTACATTTCATATACCTTCAACACTGTAAATTGTTGGAGCTCATCTCCTTGTAACCTTCATTAATGAAAGCTCTCTTTCGACTCCCGTGGTGTAGGTTCTTTTGAAGCGAACCACGTTAAATCTCTTGTGTTATTATTTTCTTTTCTTCCAGTTTTAGTTTATTGTTGAATACGAAGGAGATCATCTCACGTTGGATCTCGTTTAAGTCTTCATGACAAAAACGAGCAACAACACATCATAAATCTTTGTAAATGTTGTGGCCTCCCTTAATTTAAATACCCTAGCAATACATAGGGTATGTAGGATTGAAAGGAGACCACAAGATTTACACCGTGAACCAATTTACACAAGTATTTGTGTTTGAGAAAAAAATAATTTTTAATTTATTTTTAGAGATTTACAAAATTTAAAATAAGTTTTTTTTGATTTACTTTTAGAAATGTTTTAGTTGGATTGAATGTTATTTTGAATATAAACTTGTTCATAGGGCATACAAAAATATATAGTAAGTATGAATTTTTTACGAATGAAGGGAGTATTATTATATTTCTATGATAGTTTAGTTATGTATGATTTTCATTTAATAAATAATCATGTTTAGGTTTTTATAATTAACTCTTATTTTCTATAAAGCAAAGATTCCGAATTATAGAGTGATTTTTTGAGACGAGTAAGAAGTGATAATATTTTAATAAAATTGTGATACTTAATTGGTGAAAAGTGATAATTATACATTGGACTATTTCATTAATAAATTATAGTATAAACAAAAGTAGTCAACATTTTTTTTAAAAAAAGTGATAATATCTCTTATAAAAAATTATAATTAATTAAAAAAAGCATAAAATTATCTCATTGTGGATGTGTTACCCAAAACTTTCTTTTCTACTCTCTTTGTCTCATTTGAATATGAATGTTTGCTTTTTACACATGGACTAAAGGATATAATATTTTAATATATAATAAGGTAAGAGAAATAATATTTTAATGTAAAGTGGATAGGTGTATTAGTGTGATGCATGTGTAGGTCATGTAGAGAGAAGTAATTACCTTGTGTTGGTTCATTTTTACCAAAAAGAAAAATGTACACTTTTTATTGGGACGAAATCAAAAATGGCAAATGTGTACATTTCAGTGGGACGAAGGGAGTAAAAATAAATCATATTAATTCTCAACCCACCGTTTATCATACGCTATATCTACAACAAAAGTGACATTAAGTAACAACTTAAAATAACACTTTTATTTTAATTAATACAAATTGGTAACACTTTCAAAGTTACTATAAAATGTAATAAATTTGTACTCCCTCTGTCCATCTCCAATCCATCTGTTTGCTTTTTGTGTGTGGATTAATGAGTATTATTATTTAATGTGTAGTGAGTAGTTATATTAGTGGGGGTGTGTAGGTCCCATATTTTAATTGTATTAGTGGGTGGGTGGGTTCCATGTGTCTAAAAGTGAAAATGGATAGATTAAGAGTGAACGACCCAAAATGGTAAAATTGATAGATTGACAGTGGATGAATGAAGTAATACTTTATATATTGGTAACATAGACGAGTGACACTTTTCTAATATGTAACACATGCATATACAATACTTTTAAATAAGTTACACCTCATATATATATATATATATATATATATATATATATATATATATATATATATATATATATATATATATATATATATATATATATATATATATATATATATATATATATATATATAAGTAATATAATTATGTAACATTTTTATCTAGGTAACAATTGTATATAACACTTTTACTCTTTTCAAACAAGTGAAATATTTATATATGTTAGTACACTTTAATACAGTTTTATTTACAAAATATATAAATTATACTCCCTCCATCCCTTCAAATGGGGTCTTTTTTCCATTTTGGGCGTCTCACCCAAAGAGTCATTTTTTATTTTTTACATATATGGGACCTACACACACCCACTAATACAATTAAAATATAGGGCCTAGACTCTCACTAATACAACTACCCACTACACATTAAATAATAATACTCCTTAATTTACGTGCAAAAAGTGTTAGATTGTATACTAAAAGTCTAGCTTTTGTATGAACAATGTTTTAACAATTAATTTGAAATGAGAATCATATGATCAAATATTTTACATATTATAATTTATTTATATATTTGTACAAAAGTCCGCTTACTTTATAATATAGATAATATGTTGTGCGACAACACGCGGAAGATATATTATTAGTTTCCTTATAAAGTATAAACAGATGCTCACAATAGAGATAGACGGGGATAATCTATCGGGATGGTTGTAGTGTGATTTGGTATTAGTTTGTCTTGACTATAAAATCACATTAGTATGCTTTGTGTGTATTAAGCAGTACTGCCTGAGATCATTCTACTTATACTGACTATATAGAAGAACTTGATCTATGTTATTATGGATGTTCGTATTCTTAATCCCTATACAATAACCTCGACACGTAAGCAATATGTATTTCTTTGATTCATCAATGGGTGAGATTTACATGTAATTAAATCAACAAACTCGATGAGTTGGGAAGTAGTATTGTCTCTATGGTGTGCTGTTGATTGTAGAAGGAATATGTGTCCTATTAAATAGGTTGATGATGTCCTCTTGAGGAGCTCATAAGGATTATCATGTAAATATTGCAAGTGAATTAATTCTTGCATGATAATGAGGTTGAGTGGTACTACTCTCAGATGAGATATTAATTAATAGAGTTGTCAGTAACTTAATTAATTAATATTAATTAATGGACATTGTATATCTTAAACATGGGGAGACTAACGGGCTCATAATAAGGAGCCCATAACATAATTTGGGATTGGAGCGGCAGTGCAATAATAATATTTTAGTGATATATATTATTATTATTGGACTTAAGTATAAGTTTTGGGATAAACTTGGATACTTAAGCCCAATGGAGACCCAACTCTAATTTCTCCTCCTGGTCCCTGCTGTAGTCTATAAATAAGTCATCTCATCATATCCGGAACCCTAATTAGATCGCGCCTAATCGTGAGAATAGAGTGGAGAGCATATTGAGAGGATCTTGAAGATCGTCGCCCACACGATGTCAAGATTGGACTTGAGAATACAGCAGAAGATCAAGAGGTTGTTATCCACAGCTGTTCTTCTTTAACATACCCTGGTGAAAGGTAATGTGAACTTTGAATACTTGCTTCCACTGATTTAGTTTGTTTGAAATCCTAACGGTTCACGTTAACCAAACAATCGAACACCAACAAAAAAAACACTCTTGCTATGTGACAGAGAGTATGTATATATAAATATCTATATAAATAAATTTTAATTATTATGTTTTATTATATTTCCATAAATAATATGGATAAAAAAAATATTTTTACACTTCATGTTGTATTTTTATTTGTAAAAAAAATGTAGTACATTTTTTTTAATAAAAATAAAGTTTTATATTATATTTAAAAAATAAGTATATATGCAAAATTATAAAGAAGATAAATTATTTTTAAAAACCTGTTTTTAATTTTTCATACTTTTGGTGGGTACTTAACAGAGTATCGTTCCATATAACAGTGAACACTCTATATAAGTCACTTGAGGTACATCTGCAATTTACTTTCTCCATCAATCCTCAGTAGGGCAGGGGCAGTGAGAGCCCCTTATGATGGGGTACACCATGCATATAGAGTATCGTTCCACACTCCAAGTACATAGTACCCAATTAAAGATGGATTGAATTTTTTAGAGAAAAATAAAACGACAATAGTATAACAGTAATTTGTATGAGGATTTTCAGATAAAAAAGAAACTATAAATGTCTCATAAAATGAAGAAAGAAATCAAGTTTCAAGCATCCTGAAAAGTTCAACTAAGAAATATCTTACCTTTTACTTTCAAAGCATGATAAAAAAAAAAGCAACAACAAACAAACATAGGCCAGCAATGCTTTATTTCTTGTCTGAATACACCTCACATTTTACCTCTTAGCCAATTCAAAATCTCCATTTTTTTTACATTTAAAATAAATTGTATTAAAAAGTTGGAATCAGCCAGTAATGATTATCAAGATAAAGTTCGGTGGAACGGACCAAGTGTAATTATAAGAGGGAGTATTCTCAGCATAAAAAGCAAATTCATGAGCAGTGAGGTTCTCAAAACGACTTATCCAAAAAAATGCATGGGCTAATGAAATCTTCAAGAATAACACGGACACTGTTGTCAGAACCGGACCGGACCGGCCAGTTCGATCGGTTGGACTGGGAACCGGTCTGGTAACAGGTCCGATCACCCGTTAAGAACTGTTTTTAGCTTAAAATCGGGAAGAATCGGTTTGGACCGGTCAAAACAAAAAAAAACCGGTTGGACCGGCCGAATAGAAAACCGTCGGTTTTGATATATTTTTATTATTTTTTATTTTTTTGAGATTTTTTGTTTATTTCAATTTTTTTTTCCAAATTTATTTCAATTCAATATTCAATCAAAATTTCCTTCTAAATTTATTTCAAATTTTAATTCATAGGGATATTTATTATTGAAGCGAATTAAAAGAATAATTATTAATATATTTCTTTCCAATTTATTTATTTGTGATCGAAGTAGTTAACTATTACAAGAATTTAAAATTCAAAAATCATTTTTCTTTACATTAAACTTTCCTCTTTGAATATATTATTATTATTTAATTAGGTATTTATTTAAATGTACACTAAGTATGTTAATATATAATCATACATAAAATATTATAAGATATTATAAAAAATGTCTAATTTTAGTTTTTCCAGTTAAACTGCTGATCCAACCGGTTCGATCTCCGGTTCGGTTATGTAAACACTGACCACAGATATTAGCAAGGATAGGTGCCTATAGTGCATTCGGTTCAAGGTGGTCTAAAGCAGCAAGAATAATACGTTCAGCATCTCCTAAGAAAGAAACTGAGATTAACTCCAATCATTTAGCAACATACAAACTCTCATGAAGAGCAAGGAATTCCGCAACTTCGAGATCTTGAATGCCTATAATTTCTTACTCAATTTTGGTTCTGAATATAAACCCTTTTATTTATGAAATTGGGAACGAGTAGAATATTTTCAAGTTACAAATCACAATGAATGTAAATTCCATGAAAATGGTTATCATTTCGTCCTATTTCATTTGATTTGATTTTTTAAAAAAATTCCCAATGCATGATTAAATAAGAAAAAAATAAGGGTGTCGCTATTGTCACCCGAAATATAACTAAAGACACCCAAACTTCCAAATAAAATGATTTGAAAAGAATTTGTTGTCTTTAATATAAAATTATTTAAATTTTAATTTATGTAGTACTTCAAATTTTAGAGTTCAATTGCAGTGCATCGGGTGCACCAGTGCACCTAATAATCTAAATCGTTATATCAAAATTTTATTTAATTCTAACCACTAAATAAAACAATTAAAAATAAATACAATAACTATCTACTACACCCTAACTTTCACCCATAAACCATTAAATGCACCGATGTGCACCACATAATAACCTAAATTTTAATATCCTTCCATTTAAATCTAAATTACTCTATTCCATTCCAAAAAGAAGATCTACACAGTATACTACCATTCCAACAATAATAATAATAATAATAATAATAATAATAATAATAATAATAAATAAAAGAGTAAAGAACAACTTCCATTAGATCGAAAGAGAGAGGAGAACAATCCCATTTAAATTCAATTACTCCTATTGTTGTGTCATTATGCAAACATATCAATTCCAATTCAATTTTTCGGATTCTTCTGACGTTCTGAAAAAAGATATTTATTTTCTTCTTTTAGGTTTTTCTTTTCTTATTTTGTTATCCGTGCGTCACATAAATGATATTACCTTTATTGTTTATAGGGTACCCGCTTATTTTGAGGTATTCGTACCCGAATAAAAATAATTACCCGTACTCATACCTATTCCATTTAAAAAAATTATTATACTACTCGTATCCGTATTATATCCGTTTATCAATACTCACGGATACCTGTATCCGTTTAATATTCATTTGATTTTATATATATTTATATATTTTTATCGTTTAAATAATTGTAATAATAAAAATTACATTATTATTAATTAAATATATAATAAATATAATATAAATTCTATTATTTTAAATAAATATTTAATAAAAATATTTAAATAAAACTTATAACTATTAATTAAATATATAAAATAATTCATAATTAATATATAAATTATATAATATATATTAAATTTTATAAAAATATATATAAACGGGGTAACAACTGATATTGAGTTATTACCCGTACCCGTGTCAAATTCTAATGAGATTTTATAAAACGATACGTATCTGTACCAAACTAGTTTACAACTACCCGTTCACGTTCCATTAGGATTATAGTTCGGGTACCCAAAAATACCTATCCCATTGACATTACTAAATGGAGGAAATATAATATAAATTCTAATTTTTAAATAAATATTTAATAAATATAATTGTATAAAACTTACAACTATTAATAAAATAAATAAAATCTCATAATATACAAATTATATATATATATATATAAGGGTACCCGCGGGTATCGAAGGATTACCCATACACATCCTAAAACCTAATGAGATTTTATTTAACTACTCGTACCCGTCCTAAATTCGTTTAAAATTACCTGTATCCATCTCATATGGTTCAGGTAGAGCGAGTACGCATAAATACTATCTCATTGTTATCCCTAGACATGCTATGTGTAATTGAGTACTTATTTATTCATTTTATATTTTTTATTTCATTTATCAATTTTATCAAATAATTTCTTATCTTACAATAAATAATTAAACATTGTGTCATTATTATTATTTTAAATTATTGAAAAAAAGTTTAAATTGATAATTTAGATATATGGGTTTACATAAAAAAAATTATTTAATTTTGAAAATATTATTATGATACATGTACCCTTCTCATACCTGTTTATCAATACTCGCGAATAACCCAAATTCGTTTAATATTCATATATAGTATGGAAGAAAGTAAAATATGTCTAGAATTGGTCTCGAAAAAATTGCATCAGGGTTGAAAGAATAAAAAAATCTTTTTCAAGAATTTTAGTGTAATTACATAGAAGTTTTTTAAATTTGTTTAAATTACTAAATACTCCCTCCGTCTTATCCTTATAGTTATGCTTCATTTGTAATTTACAAAGGAGAAGTGACTATTAGGACGAGAAGGAGGGAGTAAACACCAAATATCACCTTAAAAATTAGTCATACAACTCAACAGTGAAAATCAATTTTCACTAAATTGATGGCCGACATTAAAAATAGGATGACTCAAAAGGAAAGTTAAGAAATGGGGGAAAGATTTCTCTCTAATTTTGGCAATTTAATTTTCTTTTTATATTAGTATATATATATATATATATATATATATATATATATATATATATATATAGATATAGATATAGATAGATATTATGCTTTTTGGCTCTTTGTAGAGAAATTAATACTCATTCTATGTTAAAATTTTCAATACGAATCCAAGGAGTGAAATGTTTCTCAAGAGCAAATTGATGTTCTTATTTGCTTAGTTAATTCTTAAATCGGTGCATTTTTCGGTAAGAAAAAACTCATGAAAATATATACCATCAAAATACGGATATATGTAAAAAATTGATTATGGATTTTATTTGAATGGACATTTCATTTGTTGTCCTATTCTTTTTTTTCTGCTGAAATAGATGTGGGTACTTATGGCGTGGTATTTCATGAGTTCCAAAGAATGTAGAAATTAAATGTGGGGTTTTATTGTAATAATTTTAGGTTGTGTTTGGATTGATTCATTTCAAATTCAATGGATTTAAAAATTTGTGAATTTTAAATTTCTTGGATTTTAAATCAATTCATTTGAATTCCATTGTTTGGATAAATTATGGATCTTTGGAAGAATTTCAAATCCTTGTTTCAAAAATTATTTTTAAAATAAAATTATATATATAATAAATAAAAATAATAAAATTTTATTATATTAAATATTAAAATCTAATATTTTATTAAAAATAATTTTTTTGGGAAGGAACTCTACCACCCAACCTACCCCTACCCACCCCCTCACCCCCCACCATCCCACTCAAAAATTTTTCTTTTTTATAAAATTTTAGATTTTTAATATTTGAATAATAAAAATATTACCACCCAACCCTACCTCCTACCCACGCCCACCCACCCACCCACCACCCCAACCCAAAAAAAAATTTATATAAGACTTTACTTTTTAATATTTAAATAATAAAAATATTACCGACCAATCCTACCACACTATCCATCCACCCACACCCACCACCCCCCACCCACCAAAAAGTTTTTTTTTAAAAAAATTAAATTTTAATATTTAAAAAATAAAATCTAAATTTTTTTTAATTTTTTTTGGGGGAATGGTGGGGTGGGGTATGGAGGGGGTGGGTTGGGTTTGGGTGGTAATAATTTCATTATTTAAATATTAAAATCTAAAATTTTATTAATTTTTTTTGTTTGGAGTGGGGGTGGGTGTGAGTAGGGGTAGGTTAGGTAGTAATATTTTTATTATTTAAATATTCAAATTCAAAATTTTATAAAAAAAAATTTTTTGGCTTGGGGGTGGGGGTGGTGGGTAGGGGGTAGGACTGAGTGATAATATTTTTATTATTCAAATATTAAAATTTAAAATTTTATAAAAAAAAATTTTTGGCTTGGGGGGTGGTGTTGGTGGCGGTGGGGGATGAGGGTGGGGGTAGGGTTGAGTGGTAATATTTTTATTATTCAAATATTAAAAATTTAAAATTTTATAAAAAAAATTTTTTTGGGGGGAGGTGGGGTAGGTGTATGCTGGATGGTAGAGTTTGAAATATATATATATATATATTTTAATTAATTTATCAAATTTTTATACAATTTTTATATATTAATATAATCAATTACGAAACAATGGAAGGATTTCAAATGACACTGTTTGAGTAAGGATTTGAAATCCATTCAAAAATAACTAAAAAAAATTCAAAATCAAATCCATAATTCGAAATCCATTGATTTAAAAATCTTGGATTTATAAATTCGTTGATTTCAAGTAGCATCCAAACATGATGGATGAATTTGAGGGATGAATTTATAAATTCTTCCTCAAATTCATCCATCCAAACACAGTCTTAGTTATTTTTGAATGAATTTCAAATCTTTATTCAAACAGTATCATTTGAAATTCTTCCGTTGTTGGGTAATTGATTATATTAATATATAAAAATAGTATAAAATATTGATAAATTAATTAAAATAAATGAATATATATATATATATATATATATATATATATATATATATATATATATATATATATATATATATTTCAAACTCTACCATTCAGCATACACCTACCCCACCCCCACCCTAGGCCACCCCACCCGCCCCAAAATTTTTTTTTTATAAAATTTTAAATTTTTAATATTTGAATAATAAAAATATTACCACTCAGTCCTACCCCCACTCCCATCCCCATCCCCCACGCCCACCAACACCACCCCCATGCCAAAAAATTATTTTTTATAAAATTTTAAATTTTAATATTTGAATAATAAAAATATTACCACTCAGTCCTAACTCTGCCCACCACCCCCACCCCCACCCGGAAGCCAAATTTTTTTTAATAAAATTTTAAATTTGAATATTTAAATAATAAAAATATTACTACCTAACCTACCCCTACCCACACCCACCCCCCACTCCAAACAAAAAAAATTAATAAAATTTTAGATTTTAATATTTAAAAAATAAAATTATTACCACTCAAACCCAACCCACCCCCTCCACACCCCACACCACCACTCCCCCAAAAAAAATTAAAAAAAATTTAGATTTTATTTTTTTAAATATTAAAATTTAATTTTTAAAAAAAAAAAACTTTTTGGTGGGTGGGTGGGGGGTGGTGGGTGTGGGTGGATGGATAGTGTGGTAGGATTGAGCGGTAATATTTTTATTATTTAAATATTAAAAAGTAAAGTTTTATATAAATTTTTTTTGGGTGGGGAGTGGTGGGTGGGTGGGGGTGGGTGGTAATATTTTTATTATTCAAAAATTAAAAATCTAAAATTTTATAAAAAAATTTTTTTTGGGTGGGGGGTGGGTAGGGATAGGTTGGGTGGTAGAGTTTCTTCCCAAAAAAATTATTTTTAATAAAATTTTAGATTTTAATATTTAATATAATAAAATTTTATTATTTTTATTTATTATATATATAATTTTATTTTAAAAATAATTTTTTGAAACATGGATTTGAAATCCTTCCAAAGATTCATAATTTATCCAAACAATGGAATTCAAATGAATTGATTTAAAATCCAAGAAATTTAAAATCCACAGATTTTCAAATCCATTGAATTTGAAATGACTCAATCCAAATACAACCTAAAAAAATTCAAAATCAAATCCATGATTTGAAATCCATTGATTTAAAAATCTTGGATTTATAAATACGTTGATTTGCATTCAAACATGATGGATGGATTTGAGGGATGAATTTATAAATCATTTTTCAAATTCATCCATCTAAACACAACCTTAGATAAGTTTATATTAAGGATAATATAATCTATTTAATTTATTATTTTTCAATGATCAGGTGCTCTTAGTAATCATTCGCGTGACAATAGCGCCGCAAAACAAATAATTGTCTATCCAACTTATTAAATAAATCTGAATTAGTGATACATTTCAAAACTCATTTCGTCTAGCTATTTGATTTTCATTTCAGGTAGGTTGAAAATAGTAAGGTATTGATATATAACTGATCGCAATTAAATACGTTTAAATGCTATTTAATTTTAATTAAATGAACATAGGTTATGTTTGGATTGAATGATTTTTCCTCCCTTTTTCTCAAATTCCGCCTTTATATTTAGATGCAATTTGAAATTAATAAATTTATAAATGCAGATTTTAAATTAATGAATTTCAAATCATGGATTTGATAATTTGAAATCAATAAATTTATAAATTCAAGAATTTAAATCGATGGATTTCAAATCATAGATTTGATTTTGAATTTTTTTTTTGCGTTGGATGAATTTTTAAATCCTTACTCAAATCGTGTCATTTAAAATTCTTGCATTGTATAAGTGATATATTAATATATAAAAATAGTATATAAAATTAATAAATTAATTAATTTTTTTAAATTTTAACCCCACCACCCAGCCTACCCCCTACCTACCCAACCCCCAAATTTTTTTCAACCCTAGATAATTCTATCTATAATTGTTTTTAGGAGTATTTATCTACATTAAGGTTATTTTTTTTAATTTTTTATCAACCAATGTTAGTAATTAATTTGCAAAGGGAATCGAATTTGGGTCACTCACCTTAGTGAGGAGCCCAGTGGCCAGGTGAACTAGCCCACATGATTTACATTAAGGTTAAGGTGATTGAAATTTAATTCATCTAATATAATTTGGGTCTTCTCGTATGATTCTTGATCCTCTCCGCCAACGTCCCTCTTAGAAGACACAAAGTAAACACCTCGATTGCTGAAATTCTTGATCCTCTCCGCCAACATCCCATCGGAGCCATAGAATATCAACTGCTGCTACTCTATATTGCAACAACAAATTATACACCATAGTGTAATAACAAATTTTGTATTTATAATAAAATAAACACAAAAGAATTACAATGATAATCCAGAAGGATTAAACTTGAAAATTTAGGAAACAATCTCTATCTATCATCTGATTCTTCTCTCGAACTAATTTGGCTTGACTTTGACTTGTGTTGACCGCGCTGACCGCATTGACTGTGTGTGTTGAGTTGGATCTTCAGTTGAAGCTTGTCCGGACACGAATTTGGGGCTTTATAACGTTTATCTAGAGGCGTCGAGCCTTTGTTTGGATTAAACTTGCTTTATTTGAAAAACACTCGATCTGGGGGGCTTAGCACCTTAATCCCGGGTCGTATGATGTTCTTGGCGCGAAGAACACCGAAGAACTTAGTATATGAAGAACGCTTGATTTGGGGGGCTTCGCATCTTAATCCCGAATCGTTTGCCGTTCTTAACTTGAAGATGCTTAAAGATCTCAAGGGAGCACTGCTCGTGTTCTTGATCTCTTCAGAGCGTTTATGTCTTCAAGTATTTGAATGTGTGTGTCTGGAATGAATGAAGAAGGACTCCTTATATAGGTGAGGAATGAGCATGCCCCATAAATAACTTGCAATCTGATTGGTCCATGACAGATTTGATCCGATTCTGCGGGCTTGGGCCGTTCCAAATATAACACAGCTTGAATGGTTATTGCTTAATTTGACCTGATTCTGGAACCTTCCAGACTTTATTTAACTTGGGAGTCAAGTTTTACTTAATTTAAACTCTACTTAATTTGTTGGGTTTTAAATTAATTATCAATTATTTATTAATCTATTTTAGGAATTAATTTATTAAATCCCAAAAATAAAATATAATAAATTAAAATTAATATTTAATCAATAAAATTCACGTGTCGTCATTTGATTGGATCGTGAATTTTAATTGCTTACAAATGTCCCCTTACGATTTGTTCACGAACAATGTGTCTTGATGTGAAGGAATCGCAAAAGTTCCCCTTTCTTGTAATTTCTTAAGAGAACTTAAATATGACACCAATGTGTTTCTTGCTCACCAAGATTTCATGAATCTTACCCAAAATTATCAAAGTTATTTGTAGTAAAGAATCTCTTAAAATTTTTTGTAGAGATTGCACACCTCACAAGTAATTTCCATAATTATCCATGAGTCCACAAGTAATTTCCATAATTATCCATGAGTCCACAAGTAATTTCCATAATTATCCATGAATCCACTACTATATAATGGTACTTCATGAACTCAATTTTTTTCATCAAAGCTATCCAACAAACAAGACTTTCAGCTTTACTTCAAGAGGTTGCCAAGACAAAACACACCAACAAAACACACCATCCAAGGAATTCAATTCACAAGTGTAAGCTTTCAATTTACTCTTCTTTAATTTGCTCTCTTTTTTTTCCACGACGTCTCCACGAAGGAGAGAAGAGAAGAGAAGAGAAGAGAAGACTTTCAATATACCATATTTCCTTTGAAGATGAAACGGGCCATCGAGACCGGAGTTGCGCATTCCTGGCGACTAGGGATTTATCCCAGTCGGAGGTCGCGGCGAGTCTGATGTTGATCCAATGTTTCAACCCGTAACCTTAACAGCTCAAGTTGGACCAACTCGTTGAGGTGGAGAGTAGTCGACGGCGGACAAACCATGGTGGTTGCTTGTCGGGCTCGCACCGTGAGGTGGAGAGCAATCAATGGTAGACTACCCATGGTAGTTGCTTGTTGGGCTCGCACCTCCGATGACGTTGGGATAGAGAGTAGTCAACGGCGGACCACCCATGGTGGTTGCTTGTTGGGATCACATCTCCGATGACGTTGGGATAGAAAGTAGTCAATGGCGGACCACCCATGGTGGTTGCTTGTTGGGCTCACATCTCCAACGATGCTTTGACGACGAGGTGAAGAAATCCGACCAAAGAGAAGATTTTAGCAAACTCAGGCAGTCGAACCAACGATGTCGAGGTAGAGAGCGGTCGACGGTGGATCACCCATGGTGGTTGCTTGTCGGGCTCATACCGCGAGGTGAAAAGCAGTCAAAGGCGGACCACCTATGGTGGTTGCTTGTTGGGCTCACACCTCCGACTACGCTTTGGCGATAAGGTTAAGAAATCCGACCAAAGAGAAGATTTTAACATACTCAGGCAGTCGAACCAACGATGCGAGGTAGAGAGCGATCGACGGTGGATCACCCATGGTGGTTGCATGTCGGGCTCATACCGCGAGGTGAAAAGCAGTCAACGGCGGACCACCTATGGTGGTTGCTTGTTGGGCTCACACCTCCGACGACACTTTGGCTACAAGGTGAAGAAACCCGACCAATGCGGCGGGTGATGACGATAAGCTGGGGCATCGCGTTCCCGAATCAGACCAGCAGTGGCTTAGCAATGCCTCTCGTTTACGTCTCCGGAAGGGTGCCAAACTTTGGCAGCAACCCGCGACCTTGGCTACGCGTGGCGAGCGGCGGTTGATGGCTGGCAGCAAGTGGAGTTCTCGATTTTGATCGATAGCTCGGCGTCGGGTTGGGCGGAGAACTATGGCTGGTGGTGGTCGGCGGACCGAAGGCGTCGAGGTGGTGATAGTTGCTAGGAGACCACACGTGGTGGTGCGTCGCGACGGCTTCTGGAAGTGCCAAACTTTGGCAGCAACCTGCGACCTTGGCTACGCGTGGCGAGCGGCGATTGATGGCTGGCAGTAAGTGGAGTTCTCGATTTTGATCGATAGCTCGGTGTCGGGTTGGGCGGAGAACTATGGCTGGTGGTGGTCGGCGGACCGAAGGCGTCGAGGTGGTGATAGTTGCTAGGAGACCACACGTGGTGGTGCGTCGCGACGGCTTCTGGAGGAGCGCGAAGCAGGCGGCAGTGTAGTGCGTGCCTCGCGTTTGCGTCTCCGGCATCGAATCCGAGTGGAAAACTTGTGGTGAGCAACATGAGTTCTTCGAGCAGACCCACTGATTTCTTAAGAGTGGGAAGAATGATTAATTTTGGGGGAGAGAAAGAGAGTTGTTAAATCAATAACTACCATCCACGTTTTTCTTCCTTGGGAAAAGGAATTAATTCTGACTTATTCCAATTTGATTTCAATTTTAAATTAACTTTGCATTTCACCCACGTGGCTTCTCTTTTTGTGATCCCAAAATTAATTTGGGCCAAAGGCTCCTATTCCAAACTTTCTTTTGGGCTAATTTTCACATTTTGGGCTTTACATTATACTTTGGATTTAAGTCTTAAAAGCCTAGCCTAACATTAATTCATGTGCTTGATTAATCAATTTTGAACTTGAATTAAATTTAGTTGCTCACTTTTGATATTTTAAACTTCATTCATCCCCATGAGTTTAATTTATAATTTTGAAAATAATAATTAATTGATCCCATAAATTTATTTTGAAACTTTTAATTAATTAAATCCATGAATTTAAATTAACTCGAACTCATCTCTTGCTAATATTAATTCATTTGCAACATATAATGTGACAACCTGAATCATCTTTATCAGTTCAGCATCTTCATCATCTCATTAATTCATCTCTCCAAGAGTTTGAACTTCCTTTACCACTTCAATAATTTTGAATTTCTTCACCAAAACTTGTGTTTAATCACCATCTTCCTTTGTCTATCTTATGCTTCTCAACTCATTCATGCTTCAACTGATTGATTGCCTCACAAACTTGATTGCCTCACAAGCTTGATATGAATAGCTTGAATTATGACTGAACTTAGCAGAGTGCTAAGCTGCCTATGTACCTCTTTGCAAAGGCTCAAGTCATAACGTAGTTCAAAGGGACATGATTTGGTTTGAATGGGGTGCCGTACACAGTTTATACTCGTGCGGGCCAAGAGTGACTATTCTTTAAGTACTTTAGACAAAGTAGGATATTTAATGCTTTAACCACTTAAAATATCTGAGTGGGGTGAATTATAGTTTAACCACATATAATTACCTTTGGTGGGTATCATGCACAATTTATACTCATGCGGACCAGGAGTTTGTCGCACGCAGTTTATACTCATGTGGACCAGGAGTTTGTCGTACACAGTTTATACTCATGCGGACCAAGAGTTTGTAGTATGCAGTTTATACTCATGCGGACCAGGAGTAACATGCAGTTTAGGCTCGTGCGTCAAGGAGCATTGTATATGTATTTGTTTTACGCGTAGTAGCATTTCAAGAACTTCCCATTTATGGGGCAAATGTTCACGCCATCTTCCGAGATCAACTTATATGCGCAATTTGTGTAGGCTTCCTTCACAACATGAGGACCATCCCACTTGGGTAGAAACTTATTTTCAACGCGATGGGTGACTACTATAGGTCTTCTCACAGCAAGCACCAAATCACCAACTTGAAAAGAACGTACCTTCATTTTCTTGTTGTACGTTCTAGAAAGGCGAGATTGGTAACACTCAAGTCTTTGTTGTGCTTCCAACCTCTTTTCATCTAATGCTTCTAACTCTTGAAGACGTATCTTTGCATTTTCTTCCTCGGTGAGACCTTTTTGTATGGCTATCCTCAAAGAAGGAATTTGCTTTTCAAGAGGCACAACAGCCTCAACACCATACACCAAGGAATACAGAGTGGCTTGAGTAGGTGTTCTATAGCTAGTGCGGTACGCCGATAAAGCTTCATTGATTCTTTCATGCTAATCTCTTTTTGACTTGGAGACCACTTTCTTCAATAAACTGCATAAAGTTTTATTGAATGCTTCAGCAAGACCATTGGCAGTTGCGTTGTACATTGATGACTCCTTTGCTTGAAATCAAACTTCTCACACAACTTATCAATCCAACTGTTGCTGAACTGCTTTCCATTATCAGTGATGATGTAGCGCGGGACACCATATCTATAAATGATGTTGATCCGAACGAAATCAGCAACATTTTCTTTCTTTACTTCCCTCAGAGGCACAACTTCAGCCTACTTTGAAAAGTAATCAGTTGCAGCAAGAATGTAGAGATGACCACCAGAAGACTTTGTAAGTGGCCCTACCACATCTAAACCCCAAGCATCAAAAGGCCATGAAGCGACTGTCGGATGCAAAGGCTCCGGAGGTTGATGAATCAGATTTCCATGGAACTGGCAAGTTTGACATCTTTGAGCAAAATCCATGCAATCATTCACTATTGTGGGCCAATAGTAGCCCATCCTCTTAATTCTGAAATGTAGCTTCGGTCCGGATTGATGGGCATCGCAAATTCCGGAGTGAGCCTCCTCCATCGCTTGAATAGCTTCTTCCTTACCTAAGCATCTCAAGAAAACTCCATTAAATGATCTTCTATGTAGTGTGCCTTTGAAATAAATGAATCGAGGCGCTCAACATTGAATATCAACCCTTTTGACGTGGATCGCTTGGCAACTTATCATACTTTAAATAGTCCACGAGTAGTTGGCGCCAATCCTCTTCTTCAATTTCAAAAACTTCCACCACATGATTTTCAACTTCTTCATAATCATCATCTTCAAAGAGTGGTGGTACAACCCAACTTCTACACACCGGTATTTGAATTTGCATTTCTGGCATAGCTATAGTTGATGCTAACTTAGCGAGGGCGTCAGCTTGCTTATTCTCTCTTCTAGACAGATGCTTAATATCAACATCACCGAGATAACACATAAGCTTTTGAGCATACTTGTAGTAGGGGAACAACTCAGGCTTCTTCACTTCATACACTCCAAGAAGTTGATTTATCACCAATAGCGAATCACCATACACTCTAAGGTGTAGCTGCTTTATATTTATAGCCATTTCCAAACCAAGTATGAGTGCTTGATACTCAGTCACATTGTTAGAGCAATTTTCTGTTAAAGAAAATGAGAAGGGTAGAACTTCACCACTGGATGTTACAAACACGACTCCCGCACCAGCTCCCTCTCTATGAGATGCTCCATCGAAATACATCTTCCAAGGAGAAGCTATGTCCACAGTGAAAGCATCTTCATCGAGGAGTTCATCAGATAGTTCCCATTCAGCAGGCATTGGATGATCAGCTAGAAAATCTGCCAACACTTGTCCTTTTACGGCCTTTTGAGGGACGTACACGATCTCAAACTGTTGAAGTTGGAAATACCATCTTGCAAGCCGATCAGAGAGTACTGGTTTTGACATGACAAATTTTAGTGGGTTGGCTTTCGAAACTAGCCGAACTGTGTAAGCTTGGAAATAATGTTTCAACTTCTGAATCACGAAGATAAGGGATAAGCAGATCTTCTCAACGGGTGAATACTTCAACTCATTTGAAGTCATGGTTCTACTTAGATCATATAGAGCTCTTTCTTTACCATCATCATTTTCTTGTGCAAGTAAAGCTCCCACAGAACGCTCTTGAGCAGCTAGATAAAGGACCAATGGACGTCCGGTATTGGAGCACCCAACACTGGTGCCTTCATCAAGTATTCTTTAATGCTGTTGAAAGCATTATTGCAAGCTTCATCCCATTCGAATATGCTGTCTTTCTTTATGAGATGACTAAATGGTTGGCATCGGCCAGTTAAGTTTGATATGAATCTCCTTAAGTATGCCAACTTTCCTTGCAGACTTTTGAGTTCATGTATGTTCCGAGGCACATACATTTTCATGATTGCGTCAATCTTTGCTTTCTCAATCTCAATTCCTCGACGGCGAACAATAAACCCAAGAAATTTCCCAGATGAAACTCCAAATGGACACTTGAGCGGATTCATCTTGAGTTGATGCTCTCTTAATCGTTCAAACACTCGCCTTAGATCATAGAAATGATCTTTCTTTTCCTTTGATTTCACCACAATATCATCAACATAACATTCGACAATCTTATGAAGCATGTCATCAAATATCTTTTGCATGGCTCGCTGATAAGTGGCACCAACATTCTTTAAGCCAAATGGCATAACATTATAGCAATATATCTCTTTCGGAGTACGAAAGGCTGTCTTCTCTTGATCCTCAGGAGCCAAACCAATTTGATTGTAGCAAGATGCCCCATCCATAAATGAAAGGACCTTATGCCCCGTTGTTGCATCAATCATGAGTTCAGTAATTGGCAATGGAAAGTCATCTTTCGGACATGCCATATTCAAATCTCGAAAATCAACACATACTCTGAGTTGCCCATTTTTCTTTCTTACCGGCACGATGTTGGAAATCCATGTAGGATATTTGACTCTCGGATCTTGCCTATTTCAAGAAGCTTATTAACCTCGTCCTCAATCAAAAGAATCAACTCTGGTCGAAATCGACGCTGCATTTGTTTAACCAGCCGAGTTCCCTTTTTAATGGACAAGTGGTGCACTGCGATTTTTGGATCCAAACCTGGCATTTCTTTATGCGACCATGCAAAGACATCTCTGAATTCTCGCAAAAGACTGACATAGTTTGTTTCTTCCTCAACATTTAGCAGAGCACTTATGTAAGTAGGACTTGGGTCATTTTCATCACCTAAGTTAATTTCTTTCAACTCATCAACAGTGGTTTTCACTCCTTCTTCAAATTGTGGAGAGGCATCTTCAGCATCTACTTCCTCCATTTGAGAATCTTCCACAGCAGTAATATGATTGGTGGAAGCTACACTTTCTCTATCATTATTACTATCATCTTTAGTAAAGAAGATTCTTCGCACCTTAGCTTTCAATACTCTTCCACTTGAGACAGTCAAGATATTTTGCCGCTTGATGCGAGAAGGATTTTGACTCCGGAGTTTTCGGAGGTTAAGGGACTTGACATGATTTTGCCTCCTACACTTCCCTTTACAGGGTCCAAGCCTTTCGAAGACACTCCCAAGCCTTTCAAAAATAGATATTCTCTTGATTTCCCTACTACTTGCGTCAAACATATCCTCCATGGATAAAACTTCTCCCTTAGTGATATAATTTGTACTTGCTCTTCTAATTGCAATTCGGACTGACTTTTGAGGGACATATCCCAAACCTGGCTTAGCCTTCTTGATAGTGTGACCACCATTTTTCAACATTTTTTTAGTAACATTGAGCCCATGTCCTGGTGGGTTGATAGTTTCTTGACACACCTTGCTCGCCATCGCTTTTTCCCTTGGTTCATAACCAGCCTTCATAAGGAGTTTATAAGCTTGTGGACTATACGACTTGGTTATTTCGGCTTCAAACACTTCACCGTGTTCGGTCTTTGGTCCTTCAATAGGACGTGTCAATCCTTTGAGTGGTGGAGAAGAAGGCCTATTTGCATCAATTTTTGTTAGAGGCAATGTCAACTCTTCCGAGGTCTCAAGCCCTTTGTCTTTGTTCTCCTTGAGAGTGGCAGATGATGTACTACCTTCCTCATCCTTTATTTGTTTATTGCCCCCATTATCTTGCACTGGGCTTCTTCACGCTTTACTTCCTTTGTACTCTTGAAGAAATATTTAGCATCTGCAAAGTAAGCTCCAGCTTCAGTAAACGGCTTGTCGTCGCCGAACACCCTTTTCACATTATCACCTTCACTATATTTAAAGCATTGGTGTAATGTGGAAGGAATCACACCATTCTCATGTAGCCATGGGCGTCCCAAAAGCATGTTGTATGAAGTTTTTGCATCTATAACATGGAAAAGGACTGTTGATTTCATCTCATCAATAAGCAAATCAAGAATTATTGTACCGAGAGTTCTTTGCCCCTCATGGTTGAACCCTTGAATCATCAATCGGCTATGGTTGAGTTTATCCATTGGTATTTCTATCTTCTTCAACATTCTCAAGGACAAAATGTTCACTGCCGAACCTCCATCAACAAGTATGCGATTCACTCGCATCCCATTAGTGTAACCAGTCACAAATAGAGGTCGATTATGAGATTGCATACCCAACAACATATCTTCATCATGACTTTCTTTTACAGAAGTGAAGTTTTTGCCTGCCTCATCTTCTAACACGATTTTCCCTTCCTTAGCCAGTTGCATGATCTTTTCCTTAAGAACGAAACAATCATGAATTGGATGACCCACCAACCTATGATACTTGCAGTATTTTGGGTCATTAGTTCGACCGGCTTCCTCTGGACGCTTCATCTCAGGAAGATCAAGGAATTTGTTCTTCATTAGATCATCGAATATGCCAGAAATGTCTGAATTCAGAAATGGATACTCCTTTTCTTGCATCTCTTTCAGAGTTAACCTTCTTTGCCCCCACTATTGGGCAACTTGCTTCCCTTTGTCTTTCTTATCATTTTCATTCTTTTGAACCTTGACCGTCATAATATTTGTGACCATTGACTCTTTGTTAGAACTTTTAGCATAGGACTTGCCCCATTTTTTGAAATCTTGTTTGTCTTTGGACTTGTAGGAGTCCAACATTGGTGAATGTTTGATTCCACTAGCAGCCATGCTTAATTCCTGTCATGGGCCCTAGTAGCCAACTCTTCGAAAGTCTTAGGTTGAATTATTTTGAGTATATAAAGGAGATTCCATTCCATCCCTTGGATACACATCTCAATAGCAGACTCTCCGGATAATCGGTCCTTGCAATTTAAACTCATATTTCTCCATCGATTGATATAATCAATCACAGGATCTTCCTTCAATTGGCGAGTATTAGTCAGCTTAGTCATGCTAACAGTTCTCCTCGTGCTATAGAAACGGTTAAGGAACTCATGTTCCATTTGTGCCCAACTATCAATGGATTCAGCTTGCAAGTCAATGTACCAATCAAATGCATTTCCTTTGAGAGAGCGAACGAATTGCCTTATCATATGGTCTCCATAAGTACCAGCGTCATGGCAAGTCTCAATAAAGTGTGTTATATGCTGCTTCGGGTTTCCCTTGCCATCAAATTGTTGGAACTTGGGAGGCTGTAGCCAGCTGGTAACTTTAAATTGTCCACTCTTTTCGTGTATGGCTTGACATAAGTAACGGTAGGCTTGGAATTCTCCTCAAACCTTTCTTTTATTGTTCCAAGTATAATATCCTTCAATTGATCGACTTGGAGCATTCCATCAGCTGAAAGTGGCAACGTTCCTTGAGTTTGCTCCTTTTCAATAGTCTGGCGCCTTGTGACCTCTTCCACTTCACTATCGTCCATGACTCCTTTTCCGTTTGCACGGCTAGTCTCCGCGATGTCTCTTTTCATCAATTGGGAGATCTTTGTGTCTTGAGCTTTTATGTGTTTCGTGAGCCCCTCGATAGCTTTCATCATGTGTGCTAATTGTTCCTCAACAGTCTTGGCGCCTGCCATCATTACTGGAGCTGCAACTGAGTCAGATGAAGAGGCACATGCATTTTCATGATTGCGTCAATCTTTGCTTTCTCAATCTCAATTCCTCGACGGTGAACAATAAACCCAAGAAATTTCCCGGATGAAACTCCAAATGCACACTTGAGCGGATTCATCTTGAGTTGATGCTCTCTTAATCATTCAAACACTCGCCTTAGATCATGGAAATGATCTTTCTTTTCCTTTGATTTCACCACAATATCATCAACATAGTATTCGACAATCTTATGAAGCATGTCATCAAATATCTTTTGCATGGCTCGCTAATAAGTGGCACCAGCATTTTTTAAGGCAAATGGCATAACATTATAACAATATATCCCTTTCGGAGTACGAAAGGAAATCTTCTCTTGATCCTCAGGAGCCAAACCAATTAGATGCAGAATCATCATCACTATCCTCCTTCATAGGTAGTTGTTTTCTTGAAGCCTCCTCAACCGAAGGGTTGGATCCAGATGAGGCTTCCGACCGAGCTTTTTCTGACATGCTCCTCGTAACAACAGCAACATATTCGTTTAATGATTCTGAGAGCTTAGAAGCAGCATTCCTTCCCACAATAATCTTGACAGGAGTCATTTTGAGAAGAGATGAGAGGTAGAGATTGTCCCACCGGGCGTGCCAAAATTTGTAACAACAAATTTTGTATTTATAATAAAATAAACACAAAAGAATTAAAATGATAATCCAGAAGGATTAAACTTGAAAATTTAGGAAACAATCTCTATCTATCCTCTGATTCTTCTCTCGAACCAATTTGACTTGACTTTGACTTGTGTTGACCGCGCTGACCGCTTGACTGTGTGTGTTGAGTTGGATCTTCAGTTGAAGCTTGTCCGGACTCGAATTTGGGGCTTTATAACATTTATCCAGAGGCGTCGAGCCTTTGTTTGGATTAAATGTGCTTTATTTGAAAAACACTCGATCTGGTGGGCTTAGCACCTTAATCCCGGATCGTATGCTGTTCTTGGCGTGAAGAACACCGAAGAACTTAGTATAAGAAAAATGCTTGATTTGGGGGGCTTCGCACCTTAATCCCGAATCATTTGTCGTTCTTAACTTGAAGATGCTTAAAGATCTCAAGGGAGCACTGCTCGTGTTCTTAATCACTTCAGAGCGTTTATATCTTCAAGTATTTGAATGTGTGTGTCTAGAATGAATCGAGGAAGACTCCTTATATAGGTGAGGAATGAGCATGTCCCATAAATAACTTGCAATCTGATTGGTCCATGACAGATTTGACCCGATTCTGCGGGCTTGGGCCTTTTCAAATATAACACAGCTTGAATGGTCATTGCTTAATTTGACCTGATTCTGGAACCTTCCAGACTTTATTTGACTTGGGAGTCAAGTTTTACTTAATTTAAACCCTACTTAATTTGTTGGGTTTTAAATTAATTATCAATTATTTATTAATCTATTTTAGGAATTAATTTACTAAATCCCAAAAATAAAATATAATAAATTAAAATTGATATTTAATCAATAAAATCCACGTGTCGCCATTTGATTGGATCGTGAATTTTAATTGCTTACACATAGCACCATGTACTGTCTATACATTCACCTAGAATCTCAGCTCCTGCAGCACTGTACTTTCATTCATGGCCATCACAAATCTTGATAAGAAAAGCATAGGATACCAAACAACCAACAATTATTTGAAGTCATTAATTGCTTCCTGTTTGCCCCAACACAAGAAACCCAATCTTCTACTTCAACTAATGATGTTATCACTCACTATTCCTCTACTAAATACTTGATTTTTTTATATCCCCATTAGTATTAGATATAGAGCATGTTGGACTTGTATTTTCTTGGTTTTTCTCAAATAATAAAGCATGCTGCGCTGAGGCCCGGTGGATGAAAAATGTTCATATATCCATGCCTTTAAGATAAAATAAGAAACATAAGACGAGGTTTAATACAGGCATGGAAAAAAAGACAAAAAGTAATAGATGTATAATAAATTACCTCTAATAATGGAATGAATCCTCTGCTTTACACCATATCTAGATGCTAATTCCAGTTGTCTATATAAAAAAGTTAGAGTAGCTGTATCCCATGCAATTTCAACAGAATTCAATACTCTTAAA
The DNA here is from genome assembly GCA_023678885.1 of Pogostemon cablin. Classification (NCBI taxonomy): domain Eukaryota; kingdom Viridiplantae; phylum Streptophyta; class Magnoliopsida; order Lamiales; family Lamiaceae; genus Pogostemon; species Pogostemon cablin. Next base: position 20,443,490 of record CM042956.1, read on the forward strand.
AAATGTGTTCCAACTCGATTCCCACTTTTATCAGGGAATAAAACAGTACCATATACATACATCAGATATGCTCGAACTGAACACTCACTATCATCTGAATTATTAGATGCCACTTTATCTGGTAAATTTACTTTCAGCCATGACAATCTAACGGTTCTACCCCGAACCTTATTCAACTCAGGAACATCATCCTGAGCTTTCACTCCTAACAATCGTTCAATTAAGGTTTCCTCCTCTTCCATCTCCTCATCTTCTTCCACCTCTAGAAGGTCTATAGGAGCCTCCTCGATTTTCAAACCAGTCAAATAATAAACGTCATCTAACGTGATTGTCATTTCTCCAAATGGCATGTGAAAAGTATTGTCTCAGGATATGCCACCTCTCCACAATAGCACCAATAAGAGATTTTTTCGCACTACAATACGACAAACCATGCAAATGCAACAAATTTGTACTCCTAAATAAATTTCTGAAGGGTCTAGAGGTACTATCTTATAGAATTTCCCACTCCAATATTTTGGTCACGTGGTAATGAACCCTTAAAAGCTCTCGTTCTTCACCATTCCAAATCCTAGCAGCTACATGTGTTTCGAAACTAAGCAATAAAGATGGATTTGTTGGACCACCAGGAAAAGGCCATTTGAGCACCTCCTCATCACCACTATCAACTCGATCATCCTCACGTGACACTAAAAGTACAAGTTATACGTAAATGAATGAGAAGTAAGACATATTATAGATAAAGGAATAGAAGAGATAAATATGGAGTTATTTCTAATTTTGACTAAAAAATCTCTAGCAAAGTAGTTGTATCTCAAGTTTCCTATTAACATATCACTCTGTTATGCCTCATGCACCCTATATTTCAAGTATAAGTCAAGTTGGTGTTAAACTAAAGATTTGAGATCTGAGATTATGTTTTTTAGCTTGCATTATTGGTTTCAAACTAAAGATCTCAATAATGTGTTAATTTGATATGCTATGAAATTAAACATTTAGCTTTGGAACAACTCATAAAACTCATGGCAGTTCTTAGTTTTCGTGCAGTAGAAAGCAAGTTTGGTGAGAAAATCTTAACTCGTTAATATGGCATAGTTATAGTTCTACATTTGTATACACACACACATAGATTGATGGATGTTTGTCCAGTGGATAGACATTAGTTTAAGATGTTTGGAAAACTTGTTGCAATGTGATAAATTGAACTTTGGTCTGACTGGAGTCTGAACTGAATAGTTACCGTGTTACATGATGTGTGTCCATGTTGTTGTTACATTGGCTGGCGTAGCCGAGCATTCATGATTAATATATGTTTATTTCGCTATAAAGATGACAATTAAAAAAAGTTTTTTTTTCACTTTATTTTATGAAAAAGAAGATAGCGCTAGATATTTTCTTGAAGCAAGATGGTATTCTTTTATCTGATTGTCTACAATTTCATTTCTTGTCTAACTAGATGATCTTTAGTTCTATAAAAAATAAAAAAATTAAAAAAATACAGTAGACTGGATTCAACTCATTGTTCTACTATGATTTAATAAGCATCCTCTATTGCAAGTATAAGACAAGTTGCAAGGCATATGACTTAAGGAAAATTCTACTGCAAATAATGACAATAAATCCCATGATGTAACTGTGGCAATACAAACTACACATGAAACCTCATAATGCATCTCATGAGTCCTAAGCTATGGAGAAAAACAAGATTATGCAATAAAACACCATATTCGATTGCAACAACTGAACAGGCTACCCAGTTCGACTACAGTGGTCGAACGCAATAAGTTCAGCGGGTTTTTTGAATTCATATACGTACTGCTCCGAAACCTGTCTAATTGCTTCTAATTCATGAAAAATTCAACCTAAAATTGTAAGACAACTACAACAACACACTACAGAAATATAAATTCAAATTACCCATGCTTAATTTTCAAATTTAAAACCAACCTAAACCCTGGAATTCATGTCCACTGCAGAATGGAGAAGGAAATGACAAAGACAAAGATTAGATGGTACTTACTTAACATAGACGAAGCTTGACGGTGGATAGAAGGTGTTCTTCCCTCTCCTTTTTCTTCTGAAGCGTCGCGGCAGAACACACCAGCGTCGTTCTTCTTTTCTATTTTACAATTTAACAATTTCTGTTTTTTTTTTAAATTTGTGATTAATTAGTTTTTTTTTCATTTGGATATCGTTAAGTAAAAGGGTAAGGTTATCTTTGTATGTAGTGTACTTAGCAATTTAAATATGTAAGTTTTAATTTAAGTGGGATGCATTTAGTAATCAAGGTTTATCTAAAAATTCCAGGAGTGCAAATAGTCGCATTTTTTTTATTTATTAAAAGTAATCTAGAATACTCCCCTATTTTGTTAATAGTAATCTGCAGTGGGTCTTTTAGAATATACTCCCCTATTTTATTTGGGTTTCAGTTAAAAGTAATTATAATGCAGTTTGATCAATTTTTAATGAAATTTAAATTGCCTTGCTTATTCGTTTAATTTTAAATTGCGATTTTCAATTTTAATTCATCACTCGATTTTAACAATTTGATGGTCAGTTTTGACAATTTAACGATTTAAATAATAAAATAAGTTATAATCTATCTTAAATATACTAATATGGAGTTCAGTTTTGACAATTTAGCAATTTAAATAATAAAATAAGTTATAATCTATTTTAAATATACAAATTCAGGGTTTTTGCTTTCGTGTCATCTCCTCCTGAATTCTAGGCTGACATGGTGGTTTTCTACCATTATTATTTGAATATATGTTTTTAATTAAAATAACCGGTTGTTTTTTTGCCCCTCTCTCTCATAAATTTTCAATTTTAAAAAATTGAAATAACATTGTAGATCTGCGCATCTAATACAAACCACAAAAATAAGCGTCCATCCAGTGGTTGTTGCGCGTTTTCCAACACATGCAGTAATTAATTATCCAAATATAAAGGATATCAATTGTAGCAACAATTGATCAAGTTATAAAATTGAATTCTAAGGACTGTTAATTATGTACTTAAATTATTAACTCAAATAAGAAACGCAAGCAACTTCTAGTTGAGGATGACTAGGGTGCAACCAGTCCCACTAATTTATTGGTGCAACTGGATCCCACAACATCAACAATTAAATTCGCGGATTCTATGTCTTCTTTCCGGATCCAAGAAAAGAAATCTCGCTGGGTTTGCTGGATTTGGATTTGTTGTCGATCTCTGTCTCCTTCTCCTCTCTCCTCTTATTCCCTCCACCGGCCGCCGCTCTGATTCTCGAGAAATTGCCTTAGCCGACGGTGGCTCCTCTCTCTCCTCTTACTCTCTCCACCCTCCGCCGCCGCTCCCATTCTCTAATCATCGATACAGAATGGAAACAGAAATCAATTACATTTTGTCCTCAATTAAGAGAACAAGTCGCCAAACAACAGTAGGTTTAGCCTCTTAATTTTGTTTTATGACTTTAATTTCACTCTGAAAAAAAAACCAATTTTCATTGGATTACTGTGGGGTTTTTCTTCGAATTTGTAGGCTATGATTAAGCAATTCGGTGAGAGCGTCTATGAGAGTTCGGAAAACATGGTTACTGTTGAGCTGTGTGTGTTTTTTTAATAATCTCTTTTTTGCTTTTGACGTCGTCGTGGTGCTTGACTATGAGAATAACTCCAAGAAATGCCGATTTCTTGGCCATAGATTGTTCGACGATTTTTGTAATAGGTGCAAATTTCTATTATTTTCTTACTGATAATCATAATCAAAGAAAATTATACAAAATTCTTGGTGATATATATATATATATATATATATATATATATATATATATATATATATATATATATATATATATATATATATATATATTTTGTTAATCTATGCAAGTTTCTTTCTCTTCAAGAATGAAAAAAAAGAGTGATTGCAAATGAGAAACTGAGAATGTTGTTTTCATTAGCTAGCAAAGATGAGAACAGAGTGATTTGAGGAGAGAGAAAAGTCAAAATGAATAATTATCTCATCTCACCTCCACTAATAACTCAAAATAAATAATCATCTCATCCACCTCCACTAATAACTTAATTTATTATACTTAATTAATTAATTGCTTTTAATTAATTAATTTTATAATACAAGATTGATCATCCATGGACACGTAGGGTGGATAACAATCAACTATGTAATGAATACATGACTTATTTTTTGAAAATCAAATCTCAAATCATGACTTATTTTTTTAAAATCAAATCAAAAATAAAAGAGTAATTCAATTAATTATAAAGAGTAACCCAATAAATTTTAAAGATTAATATAATTATCTTTATAGAGTAGTCCAATTAATTCATTATAGTTAGAAAATCGGAGGCTTAAATGAAAGAGTAATCCAATACATTATAAAGAGTAACTTAATAAATTCCTAAGAGTAACTTAATTATTTTTATAGAGTAGTCTAATTAATTCATTACAAAAAAGGACTTAATTGCTAGAAAATCAGAGTCATAAATGAAAGAACAATTCAATTCATTATAAAGAGTAACCTAATAATAACCTAATTATTTTTATAAGATGGTCTAATGAATTAGAAATAGTAATAGTAACCTAAATAATTCTAAAGAGTAACCTAATAAATTCTTAAGAATAACTTAATTGTTTTTTATAGAGTAGTCTAATTAATTCATTATAAAAAAAAGATTTAATTGTTAAAAAATCAGAGTCATAAATGAAAGAGTAATCTAATTCATTATAAAGAGTAACATAATAATATCCTAATTATTTTTATAGGGTGGTCTAATGAATTACAAATAATAATCTAAAATTTATTAATAATAACCTAAATAATTCTAAAGAGTAACCTAATTATTAAAAAAGAATAAAATATAATATTTTGAATTGTTTGTATAAAAATATAATCAAACGGGAATAATACACTCGAATATGGACTTCTAAAAATTTAATTCTATACATGACCCAAATTGAAGAAAATAAGGAGCAGAGCAAAGTGTTACAAGGAAATGGCAATGAAGGCACTTGAAGAAGGTGACACAATGGGAAGGTGATAGAACATCTACTGAATCCACAAAAATGACGGATGGTGAGAAGGTACTGGAAGCTCTCCAACCTCACTTAAATCTAACAAAATTGGAGATTGATAGTTTCGAATGTTGCAATTTGGGTTTTTGGATGAAAGAGATAAAAAATTTAAGTGGAATAACTATTTGGAGGTGTCGAAATTTAGCACTTCCATCTGGGTCATCTTCCTCATCTAAACTCCTTGCAATTGAGGGCCATATTTCCTTCAATTGAAAATAATTAACACATGCTCCCAACATCTCATCATCCTCAAAGTATTTGACTATGTTCGTCGCCGGCAATAGAAGACTAAGTTCCACGCAAATTTCGCCTCTCAATTCTGCTAAGCTCCTCATCTTCACCAAACCCGATTCAACATCTTTGCTAAAATTCCCACCGCCGAACCCCGCCGTCACCTCCATCGTCGCGTTGATGCTTCTCTTCTTTCTCTTCCCCATGCCGCCGCCGTCAATGTCGGCCGACCCGAGTGTGGCGTTCCCGTACAGTGGAGTGGTGGTCCCGCCGTGAAAGTTGAAGCACCCGAAATTGGAGTTGCATAGGCGGATTTGGGCGTACAACGTATTTCCTTCACTAGATGTGTGACGTGGCATGAGATTTGGGGAGGGAGTGCGGTCTGTGGAAGGAAATCGGATCAAGATCCGATTTGTCCATTGATCCAAAATCACGTATAAGATCCGGTCCTATGAAATGTTAAAAAAAGCATGTTGTATTAAACTCTTTGTCCTTCCAGTTTTAAGAATTGAATTATTATCTAAGGAACAAAATAACAAATTAATTTAAATCACTAAGGAGGAATTTAAGTTTTATCCCAGAGAAAAACAATCCTAAGGAAATCTGGTTCAACTTCATATAACCAGTACTGATCTTGTTGAAAAAAGAATTAATTCAATGTAAACTACTAGCAATAGGTAGATAATCTAATTGAAAAGTGATTTTGTTGTAATGGAAATTAAAATGATGTTTGCTTTCACATTCCATGATGAATTATTAGAGTTTGTTTGCTTGTAGGTATATGATATACATGGATAGTGTATAATGAGATTTGTTTGACTTGTGATTAATTGTATTATTGTTTGGTATTATAGAGAAATGAGATTGTTGATAACTAGGTGTTAGTTATTTTAGGTTTGTTATTAATTATTAACAAATGAGATATTAAGTAAATGAAATATTTAACTCTTATTATTATTATTATTTATTATTAATAATATGATATTTAACTCTTATTATTATTATTATTATTTATTATTAATAATATGACAAAGACTTGGGTGAGACCTTCTCGCGGATTCTCTTATGTGAGACGAATCACTCATTAACCCATTAATTATATTTATAAGAGCCCTGTTTGGTTATAATTAAATTAAAAAATTAAAATTTTAATTATAAAAGTAAATTAATTAGGTCTTTTATATATATTTTTTGTAATTATATAATGTTATTTTTTAAATTATATTTTTATTATGAAAATTTTTATTAACTTAAATTTGTTATTCATTTAATTTATTTTTTTATTTAAATATTATAAATTTATAAAATGTGATACTCAATTGATGAAAAGTGATAATAGTGATGTAAACTATTATATGAACAATTTATAGTATAAATGAAAAATGATAACATGTAAACTAAAAGTGATAATATCTTTAATAAAAAGTGATAACTAATTATTAAAGTGTATTTTATAAATAATTTATAGAATGGATAAAATATGATAATATTTTTGATAAAAAGTGATAATGATATTATGAACTCATAAAAATTTATATTATAAAAAAGTGATAACATTTTAAAAGAAAAGTAATAATATCTTTAAATAAAAGTGATGACTAATTACATATTTCACGAACAGTTTATAGAATGAATAAAATGTGATAATATTTTAAATAAAATATGATTTGTAATCAAGAAAAGTGATATCCGTTTAATTTAATTATTAGTAGTATTATTTCACGAAAATTTTCTTAACAATAAAAGTGATAACGTTTTTAATATATAGTGATATCCGATTAAAATAAAGTGATAACAGAACAATTAACTATTTAATAATTAATTATTAAAAATATTATTATAATTGAATAATTAATAATAATAATAATATCAATAAAATATAATAATATTTATTAAAACTGAAAGCTTGAAATAAACAAATATGCGTGCGTTGCCACGCTGCCCATGCACATGACCGGCGCTAATTTATTAAAATTTTAGCTGATAATTAGCTTATCCAAACAAGGTCCTTGTTTTACTTCATTTTTTTTTATTTTTTGTTTTTATTTTTATATTAATGGATAGAATATGATCCGTCTCACATAAGGGGATTCGTGAGACGATCTCACCCAAGACCTACTCTAATAACAATAAATTTTAATTATTAATAATAATATTATTATTAATTATTATTATTATTAATATTATTATTATTATTGATATTATTATTATTAATAATTATTTGATTATTAATTATTATTATTTAATAATAATAATTATTAATTATAATATTATTATTAATTATTGTTATTATTATTGATATTATTATTATTAATTATTTGATTATTAAAAATAATTATTAATATTATTATTATTGATATTATTATTAATGTCATATTATTATTTATTATTCATATTATTATTATTATTGTTTATTAATAATAATAATATTATTATTAGTTATTATTATTTATATTAATTATTTCCATTATTATATATAATTAATTAATAAAAATAATTATTAATATAATTAATTAATTATTATTGGATAAATGTATAATGATAAAATTACATTTAATACCTATTAAATCGTGGTATTGCGCATCCCACCTCTTGAAGTGATATACATAATACCAAGAAAAAAGTATTATTAATACTCCATCAAAATAATACCAGATTATAAGTATTATGAATATATCGAGACAAACATGGTATTATGTGTTATACTGTATCAATACTTAGCTAATCAATCCAAGCAAATGACCCCTTACTTTGTCTAGATTATGGTAAATGAGTGGGCATCACGATTCGGAAGAATCAAGTCAGCCACAGCTAGGCGAGCTGAAGCTTTTGGTTGTTCAATCGACTCCTACACTCGTTCACAAAAACCAAATTTAAAATGCAGAAACTATTCTTCTAAGAAAGAAGTGTCTTTTTTCTTACATGATATTACTTACTTATTTATTTATTTTTAACAGGTGGCATCCAATTTGGCAGTCAAAACGATACGTCATCATTCCGAACAGCATCCTGTTGCCCGATCAAGAGCGGATCCAAAAATTAAAATTTGGGAGTACATTTCTTAATTATTGTTGAAATAAAATGACAAAGTCTCTTATGAGACAGTTATTATATGAGACGGATTGTGGACGGATCGACCAATTGTTAAAGTATGCTCATTATATAAATAAAGTATGTTAATTTGTAGTTTAAGTATATTTTTTAAAGTATAATAATAATAAACAATAAATTAAAATATGTTTTTAAAGTGTTATAGTACAATTTATTATAAACATATTTAAGTACCAATAAATATAATATATCTATATAACAAATGTACTTTAATAATGGGCAACCACAATTCCTCTCACAAATACCCGTCTTATAAGAGAGTATCCCAAATGAAATATATATTTCTACTATTAAAAAATTAATATTTATAAATTATAGCTATAATTACAAGCTGTTTTTTACTTTTACAAAGCTATTTAAGACAATATCATTAAAAATATGTGCAAATAATACGTTTTAAAGTGTAAATTTATAATAATATTTTCATAATTAGAGGTATAAAGTAATACCCTCTCCATCCGTTTTTAAGGTATCTATTTTACTATTTTTGACGTCTGTTTCAAAGGTACACATTTCCCTTATTTAGTAAAAAAGTACACAATATGACCCACCATTTCCCTCTAATACAACTACCTACTTTACATATAATAATAATACTACTTAATCCACATATAAAAAGTAAATATTTACTTAGAACCGGATGGAGGGAGTATATATATTTTTTTTAATAAGGGTAAATCATTAAGAAAATTTGATTTTGGGAGGTACAATTGTACTCCTTGTTCTACCATAGATCCGCCTCTGTACCTGATGATTCGATTTGCAGATTCACACTAAAGTGGGGTGCAATTATGCAAATTTCCATAAATTTGAACTAATTCAAAATCGAAATAAAAGTTGAGAATTTTCTAACAATTAACTCTAAATTACATAAACTCAACTTACACGAGTATTTGTCAATGTTTTCATGGTTATATTTCTTGCATAAGTATTTGTCAATGCTTTCATATGTTTTCATGGTTATATTTCTTGCATAAGTATTTGTCAATGCTTTCATTATTCTATTTCCTGCCTCCTTTTAATGGTTGAACTTGTTACTTTGTATTGGTGGTGTCACTTCACTCTCCCTTCACCATAGAGTTCAATAGTGTAGGAATTTGAGCGTCTACGTGTATCTGGATCTCCTAAGACGCATTGCACTGGAAATGTAATTGATCTTGGATTGTTGCTCAAGTATGCAAAACTAACCCAAGATCAACATGATCTTAAACATTCAACAGTGACTAAACTGTTTCATTTAGAAACTCCTCATTTAAAAATTATAAAGAATTACATTTTTAAATATTTTAAACCCTAAGATTAAACATTGAACCCTAATAGAACATAAATCATTAGGGTTCACAAAACTAGCTATGTGTACCGATTCTCGCAAGTGTTTGCCCTCATTCAAACTAATAATCTGTACCATATATTGTGATCAGTTGTGTGTTCAATTATTTTAATCATCCTTTCATATGATAATTTAAAATGTTCCAGGTACCATAGTAGCAACAAAACATACTCTGGTTTAACTCCAAGACAACAGTAAGTTGCAGAAATATTTCCCTTGATTCCTTCATATTCCCAAAAAAAAAAAAAAAGTGTGCGATTCACATAGAGAGATGAATCATATCAGTTGCAACTCTCGAGATATCTCACTCATTAAGTAGAGTTGGCGTTCACCCAAGAATTGGAATTCCCTATTCCCCAATTTTGGTATTTCCCTTTGAAAAACTATAATCTTAACTATTAAACTTTTAAGCAGCGAATCAAATCAAACAGCAGCTTAGACTCGTCTTAGAAAAAGAAGACGAAAATGGCTATTACTGAAAGAACCCTTCTCCTTCTCAGTGTAGTGCTCTTCATCACCTTGCAAGGATCTAAGGCGAAGAGCCCCAAGATATAACTCAAGTGGTAGAGGGGAGGGTAGAAAGACCTTCTAACTGAGCTGATAGCTGCAGGGTGGGGGTTCGAATCCTTTGACAGCATGATTAAAGGCAGGATTCGAACCCTTGCAAGCACAGTTAAACAGTAAGCCCTTTCTATAAGTCACTCGAGACAAATCCTATGATTTACCTCCTCCACCAATCTCCGTTGTGGGGGCCTCTATGGTGGGGTACACCTTATAAGGATCTCAGGCGAAGAAATCAAAGGAAGAGTTAAAGTAAGTGACTCACAAAGTTTATTTTGAGAAGAGTTACATAAGTGACAGTCTATTTTGATGTCAAGATTGTCGGAAAACCAGCTGGGCGCATTACTATGGGATTATTTGGAAAAACTGTCCCTAAGACAGCAGAAAATTTTAGAGCCCTTTGTAGAGGGGAGAAAGGTATTGGCAAAAATGGGAAGCCACAGAATTACAAGGGAAGAACTTTCCACAGAATTATATGCTTCAAGGAGGTGATTTCACTCTTGGTGATGGAAGAGGAGGAGAGTCAATTTACGAAGAGAATTGCTGATGAAAACTTCAAGATCAAGCATACTGGACCTGGGCTTTTGTCAATGGCAAAGGCTGTAACCACAAGCTGGTTGGATGGCCGTCATGTTGTGTTTGGAAGACGTGACGCTGAGGATAGACAGAGTGGAACACCAAAGAGCAAAGTTGTGATCGTTGACAGTGGCGAACTTCCCCTGTAATTTGGCTTGCACTTGCACAGCCATTGCTGCTTTGAACTGAAAACTTACCATATGACAAAAAATAATTTTAAGTGCCACCCTTTTCCTAAATAAGTTTTAACGTTATTAAACCTTTAAGCAATTGGCAGTAATCAATAAAGCTCCTTCATCACACCCCCGGCCACCCCAACCCACCCAAATGAGGTGTAGCTCAAGTTTGAGTGAAACATACATACCTAATATGGGCAGGAAAATGAACACCCGACTTCAATTCTCATGAAATCAAACTAACTAAACAACAAAAGATGATGTAGAAAGTAAAGAAACGACACAGTAAAATTTCCAAAACCTGAGTCTCATTCACTCCAATACTTCTCCTCGGGGACTGCATCATGTTCCTTCTCCCCATCAGACTCTTGTTCCGCTGAACTCAGCTTGAATTTCCTCACATCCTCCACCGCCGCACTTCTAAACAGCCCAACATCCGCCGCCCCCGCCACCATATGGTACCCTCTCCGCCGCAGCTCCGCCGCCCCATCATGCGGCATCACGAACCCACTCAAGAACGCCTCACCCCCTTTTAGCACGGCTTTCTCCGCCCCACGCAGCACCTCCCTCACCTTCTTGTGCCCTGGGTCCCACAAGTACCCCATGCTCGCGCTCAAATCCAACGGCCCCATTTGGATGCAGTCAACCCCATCCACGGCGGCTATCTCGTCGATTTTCTTCACGCCTTCCTCCGACTCCACCTGACACATGATCACCAGCTCTTCTTCGTAATTACTCAAATACCCTGCGTTGATGCCATAGTCGGAGGCCCGGACGATTGTGTGGGCCGACCCGCGGACGCCGTCGGGAGGGAATCGGCAGTAGGAGACGGCTTTTCGCGCAAATTTCGGGCTGTCGATCATCGGGAACATGATGCCCTGCGGGCCAAGATCCAGAGCCTTTTTGGCCCACACGGCGGAGGACTCCGGGAGGCGGAGGATAGCGGCGGTGCCGGTGGCGGCGAGGGCGTGGAGGCAGGGAAGGGCGCCGTAGATTCCTCCGGGGCCGTGCTCCATGTCCACCACTGCGAAGTCGTAGCCCGCTAGCCCTGCAATTTCAGCAATCGTCTGGCAGAAAGTGAGGAGGAAGATTCCGTAGAGGGTTTCGCCATTCTTCAGGCGGGATTTAAGCGACTGCGGAGGAGAGGCGGGGGCGGTGGCGTTGGAGGAGGTTGATGTCGGGGAGGATTGGGTTATTATTGATTTGCCATTAGAGTATCGGGTTAGGGTTTGAAGTTGGATATTTGGGAATGAGATAGAAATTCTGGAATTCAATTTGGAATGAGAAGGATTAATTGCATTTCTGAGGGTTGAGAGTGAAGAAGAGGAGGAAGAGAGAGGGTGACAATGTGGCAGTGAAATGGACGCCATTACTGATTCAGTGAGGTGAGGTTTGGAGTGAGATGTAAAGGGGCAGAGATGGATAGAATATTATTACACTCTAAAATCAATTTATTGCAAAACCCTCCTCCACTTCTTCTGAATTACAATTACTCCCAATCAATTATACCTAAGTCTATTCCGCAGTCTCCTTTCACCTCTCCATAAAAGACATATCTCAAGTGGTAGAGGGAGGGTGAAAATGTCTTTCAACTGAGCTTGGTTGCTGCAAGATAGAGGTGGTATGGGTTCGAATCCTACTTTTGGCATGTATTTGGCCCATTGCAAGCAAAAGTTATACAATGAGCCATCTCTATAAGCTATCTATAAGTCATTTGAGGCACATCCTGCGATTTACTTCCTCCACCAATTCCCAGGGCAGGGGCGTTGGGGGCCTGCGATTTACCTCCTCCACCAATCCCCAGGAAAGGGGCAGTGGGGGCCCCTAATGGTAGGGTACATCATTCAATACATAAAAAAACATTCAATGCAAAATTGATACAGTAACAACAATCCATCTTCATCAATTACTACTACTCCCACTGTCCCGCCGAAAGGTCCCCATTTTACTATATTTGACGTCCCATTTAAAAGTTCTGTCAGAATCTACTGAAACTCACAATCACTCACTCTTTTTTGTATAATTATGTGTGTGATTGAATGAGTAAAACAATTGAAAATGCAAGATGAAATTTACATGGTTCGATTCATGAAGAATCTACATCCACGGAAGGTAGATATGGCTTTATTGATTGAGAGTTTACAATGAAAAAAAAAATAGAGCTGCTAACTAACACGTAGCTCAAGATGACTAAAAGTTAAGATCACAACCCATTCAAGAGCCAATATGAGGAGTACACATCTTAAATTTTTTAACTCTCATCCTATTCGTTCCTAATGGGAATCGAACTCGAATAACTCACTTGTGTGAGGAGCCCGGTGATTAGGTGGGCTAGCCCACCTGGTTACTGTCATCTTAATTTTCAACTGCTATTTCTAGCTGGATGATCACACCACGCATCCGTGTTGCATGTTAAACTTTGTATTAGCCCGCTATACAATCCATCAACCATGTACCAATCTTTATTTGGATCAAGGATTTCATGCATACACTATTCATGTTCCCATTTTTCCCTTTAAGTAAAAATGGTCAACCACTACCTATCACATTCCTCTAATAGAACTATCCAATACATATAAAATAATAATACTACTTAATCCACGTGCAAAAAGTAACGGCAACCTTTGCCCGGGACGGAGGGAGTACTTTTTATGGGTGAGTTATGTAAATCGGGTTTACATGTAAATTCTATTTTTTATAAAATTACTCTTTACTATACTCCCTCTGTCCCGTCAAAAGAGGGTCTTTTGCTTTTTTGCACGTGGATTAAAGAGTATTATTATTATTTAATGTATAGTGTGTAGTTGTATTAGTGGGAATGTGGACCCCATATTTTAATTGTATTAGAGAGGATGTGTGGGTCACATGTATGTATAAAAGGAAAGGAGACCCTTTGGGTGGGAAGACCAAAATGGAAAAAAGAATTTCTTTAACTAGGATGGAGGGAGTATAAATAATTAAACTTTTAAGAGTAATAAATTTTATAATGTAAATCAGATTTACATGTAAATTCTATTCTTTTAAAATTATTCTTTTACTATATAAAAAATTACTCTTTGAAGAGTAATAAATTTTATACAGAACAATAATAATTCAGGTTTCTAAATAGTAATTTTTTATGTACTATAAAATAATAAATAAATCAAGGTTTACAAGAATTAGAAGAGTAATTTTTTATTTAGATGAGTAACAATTTATTTGTCTAAAGAGTAATTTTTCATGTATTAAAAAGTTACAGGGTTTACTTATAAATGTATGTAAACTCGGTTTACTCAAGTGTTTGTGACTTTTTATACTTAAAAAATAAAAAATCATTTAATTCTTATTTAATTTTTTTATAATTAAACTTAATATATCTTTAAATTTTAATATTTATCTTTAATTTAAAATGAAATTAATATAACTTAAATATTTAAAAAAATATTAAAATTAAATTAGAATATAATATTAAGTTTTTGTTTAGGAGAAATTTTTATTTATTTAGTTTTATTTTATTATATAAGTTTGTGTTTTTTTAATTTGAGTATGTAATTTTATGTACTATGTAATTTTAAATATTTACTGTGTAATTTAATTTTATGTTGTTTATGTTTAAATTTCATATATATTTTAATTTTATTTTTTCTTTGAAAAAAACTTACTTTTAAAAGTGTTGAAAAAAAATGTATATAATTTTCTCTTTCATCACCTTGAAAATAACTAAAAAAATATTTTAAAAAATATACACGTCAAAATGCGGAAACAATCCATTACACAAAAATGCCATTTATTATGTAGTGTGAGTTAATCTACTGTACCACACATGTATATTAGAAATATGTCCATATTTAAAAATAGGCCAAGTATAAGTAAAATTTAGGAAGGATTACTATTAGGTAAAAAAAAAACCCCTTAATTACTATGAGATACAAATATATAAAAATATTACTACTAACTACAAAAATATATAGTGATATTTCAATATTACCCCTACAATGTGCTGCACATAAATGTTGTGTGCATCAAAAGTTCATGTGCAGCAAAGTGTGTGCAGTAAAAAAAGTGTGTGCAGTAAAAAAGTGTGTGCAGCAAAATAGTGGGGGTGGTCCGGCGGAGCTCCGGCGGCGGCAACAGGTTTCCGCGCGGCCGGCTGGCGGAGGCCCGGCAGAATTTTGGCGGCTGGCCGGCGGTCCCGCGGAGGCAGCGGCAGTCCGGCGGTCGTCCGGTGGTGGTCCCGCGGTGGATGAGGTTTTGAGTTTGTGTTTTAAAAGTGTATGAGTTTAGGGTTATATTTGGTATTTTACTCGAATATTTTGTATGTGATAGTAATTATTTTAAATCAATGTATCTAATAGTAATTATGGGTACAAAAAGTGTACCTAGTAGTAATTTTTCCTAAAATTTAGATCCTAATTTCTCCTAGGGGTGGCTATTTTCACCCCAAATCTACTAAACGAAAGACAATTATTAAATACACCCCACTAAAATTACATTAAATAAGAATCAATCACTGACATACCACATGCATGACTATTTTACCCTTTTAATTAGAATTAAACATATTATACAATTTTTTATAAATAAACCATTTAAATCCATCCAATATATATAACAACGGATCGAACGCCATTTCAGTCGAACATATCTAGGAACACCATTTCGTATCTATATTTGATTATTTATATACTGTTAATGTATTAGGAGAATATAGACTCAATTTAATTAAAAAAAAATCTGAAAGCCATAATTGTGATTCTAGGTTTTATACAATTGTTGAGCAGGAATTGATAAAATTTGCAATGGTTCATGAAGGAGCCACCCATGTGAATATCATTGATCCGATCATTGCAGATGCCATTTCACCTGGATTGGATGAATATGAAGGTTTGAATACCAAAGATCGAGAGAACTTATCATCTTTTTTTAGAGGAAGGATTTCCTATCATCAAACTGTATCATTATAATTTACAATGGCGTATTAATCAACTGGCAACAAAAATAATTATACATTTACATTTTCTGCATCATTGACGTTTGCTCATTTCTTAGTTCATTTTTTTTGTGTTCATATAAATTAGTTATTGTCTTGTGAATCTAACTTAGTTTCAATCCAAGTTTGAACAGCTATTTTTTAATTGACTTTATAAATTGTTACGGATGATTATCATTCTTAGTTTTCATTATTTTTGCTTATTTAATGATATTACACTAGTGCAGAATTCTTAGGGTATAGAGTTTATCGTGGTTTATTGATTATAACAATGAGATACATTTAGAAATCTAATTGGGGTCTATATAATAATTTATCATAACTAATCTTATTTTATTATTTATATACGAGTATTTACTTCTTCTAACATAAATACATTTTAAATATATAAATTAATAGGGTTTGTTTAGTAAATTTAGGGGTGCAAATAGCCGCCCATTTCTCCTATTTTAACGCCTCTTCTACCCAACCTCCTCTTTCTTCTCTGGTACTCCTCTTCTCCAACCACCTCTGACTCTTCTAGTCATTCGCCCTCCGCCAATTCTCCATCTCCATCCGTTTAATTATTATGTTGCCGCCTCCGCCTCTAGCCTCTTCCGGCTCTCCACTTCCGTCCTCCTCCTCTGATTCTCCATCTTTGTCACCTTTATAATGGTGTTCCCGTCGGCGCCAGCGCCGCCTTGATCTGCCGATTTTCTTTTTCTTAACGACCGATCTCACGATATTTTTCTTCTTCAGAGCTCTCTAGATCTATCAACCTTCTTGTTCTAAGCAATAGATCTACATATTCTCACGATGTTCTTCTTTAGATCTCCTTAGATCTGTCAACTTTCTTCTTCTAAGCATCAGACCTTCTTCATAAAGGATGGTTTGGTTTTAATTTATCAATGTATATGTTTTTATGTAAAAATGTATTATATTAATATATGTGTGATAGGTTGAGATCTTATTGTTCCCTCTCCATCACGTCTTCAGACACATGTGCTGATCTTGTCATGACGTTCTGTCTTCAACAAAACTCATCAAGTTCAGTGACTCCTTACTGTATTGGTTTTGACTTATTACTGTATGTGTTTGTATATATAAATGTATTGTGTAATTTTGTTCTTAATATGTATACTCTGAAATTAATCTTACTGAAAATCTTTCATTTAAATGGAAATCATAACCTGTTCTTTCTCTATACTCTTGTACTTGTTCAATAAAAATAACATTAAAATTTAAAAAGTATATACAATATAAATAAAACATTATACCTGTACATTAAAATTGATATACTTACACATTACACACTCCAACTGCAATAAGTTTTCAACAAAATAGTATACACTTATCAAGAAAATTATACACTTCATTTGTAAAACTTATATACTTATTCAATAAAACTTATACACTTTGTGTTTATGAAATATAAGTAATTTAGCATAAACACAAATTGCACTGACCACACAAGATTACACCTCTAACGAAATCTAATTGAGGTTACACCATCAAAAATACCCATTGATGCAAGCAAGACCAATATTCCATCAACACAATTCTCATTACGAGAATGGTGAAACTTGCGAACACCACAAAAATATTATATAGTTATTCAATAAAACTTATGCACTTCGTATTTAAAAAGTATACATAAATAAGCATAAACAAAGAATAAAAGTTCAATCAAGTACTTTAACACCATTTTGCTGGTAAAATTAAATAAATTTAAGAATTAAAAGTTATACATTTTTTTTACATAGCACATACACCGGAGAATTACAAACAAAACTCCTTATACAAGCTCCACTAGTTTTATATTTCTAACTAGAATATCAACATGCTTCCAATCTCTACTATCAACATATCATCTCAGTGAGATAAATTATCAAATTAATTGAGATAAATGAATGTAGATCTCAATAAAACATTATCAAATTAATTGAGATAATTGAATATAGATCTCAACTCTCAACAATACAGTTTGTAAACCAATAAGCAACCATTGAAGAAGGCGGTGTGTCAGATCTAAACAACCATTGGAGGCTGCGGGTCAGATCCACAAACATAAGAATCGGACGTCAAATCCACAACTGGAAGAATCATATCCTCAACGCATTGGAAGATCTTGAAGAATCACCATGAGATCTGTATCGAAGAATTTCTATCTCTTCCTTAGCAAACACAAATGGAGAAAAGTGGTGGAGATCTCGAAAATTTAGTGAACTCGACAAAAATTTCAGAGAAGATTTGGAGAAATCTCAAAGAAGAGAGGCTGGGCGGAGAGGAAGGAGAAGCGCCACCATAAGAACGGAGATGAGAGGATGCTGGGGAGGAGAGGCATGATCGAAGGAGAGGGAGCAGTTGCCAGAACCTAAGGTGAGAGAAGGTTATAGAGAGATTGAAATGTAGGGTGAGAAAATAATGAAATGACACAGTGAATTAGGAGTAAATGACCCATGGACTGTGTAGAGTGTAAGTATCTGAGTCATTGGTAAAAATTGACCCAATTGTACCTAAAAAACTATTGCACAGTAGTATTTGCCTAATTATGTAGTGTTGCTTGAGTGAGTACTTTTTCATTGCAAATAAGTATTTCACTCCATTTTAATACTATATATATACGTATATATACACATACACACATACACACATACACACACATACATATATATATATAACATTATTTAACTTTTTTCATACAATAAAAATTATTATTCCTTTTTTATTTTCATATTTATCTTTAATTTAACATGAAATTAATATAATTTAAGGAGAAAATTATATTTATTTTTAAAAATTTACTTCCTCCATCCAACAAAACCCTTTACACTTTTCTCATTTATTTGTCCCAATAAACCCTTTACATCCTAAAAAATGAAACATCATTTTATCCAACAACCTCAAAAGTTATTTTAATTTTAAATTTACAACTCCTTTTTACACACATACCTTTACATACTTTTTTATTACCTAGAAATACTATAATACCCTCAAAAGTCAATAAAATTAGTAAAAATAAACAACTTCTCTTAAACAACATGGAACAGTAAACGTGAAGTGTTTAATTTTATTTAATTATATAAGTTTATATATTTGTAATTTGAGTATGTAATTTATTTTCAATGTAATGTGTCATTGCAGTCCGACGGTGTAAGTGTGTTTACGTCAGTAATGTTGTTCTTAGTGTGGTAACACTTCGTACAACAACGACTCTTATCAGAATTAAAATTTGAACACGAGATTGCAAGTTCGTATAGTGGAAAACTTAACACACGGAATTACTCAATCTTTCTGTAAACTTATAAATAAGTTTGTAGCGGCCTTATGACAAAATATCACTAACTTGGAAAAAGTGATTTACATAAATCAAATTCAAAGAGATTGAAATATTCCTTCCACTCTTCGAATACACACACGGATATAAATTCTAAACAAACTCACAAATGGAAAAACATAGATTGTTAGATCTAGATCCTACTTCAAGTATACACTTCCACTACCTGTGAACAGTGCACACAAAATATATAGGATAATACTATACACGTGATGCAGAACGAGATGTTACAACATTAGTGAAAACACTACAAGAGGAACATAGTCGAATAAACTCTATGTTCGGTGACTCTCTTTTAAGAACTCTCTAAGTTTTTTCGCGCCACCGAAATGAAGTCTGACAACTTTTATTTATAAACGTGAATCATGCTGCAACATTTTTCAAATAAGTGGTCCACTAGCAAATATAGAAACCACCCATGATCAGCAAATAATAATCCCACTATAATGGGTAGTTATCTTCAACTTCTAGAATCTTCTGGGCTTCTAGAACTTTCTAAATTGCTCTCCAGGCTTGTGGGTCCCATTCAATACGATCTTCATTCAACTGCCACAACCCTGAAAGCAACATCAAGCACAACACTACACAAACATGTTAGTGGTTAAATAATAACTGGTGGAGGATCGGTGTGATTCCAGATGTGACGACACTAGTCTCAACACTTCACATCAACAATCTCCCCCAATCACATCTATCTAAAACCACACAACCTGATGCAAAGAAGCAAGACAAAATAATATATCCAAATAATACATCAATTGTTAGTTCGATAGTTTTGCAAAATAACTAAGCACTTCAGAGCATTATTACCAAAGAGGTAACAAAGATAATCTGCATAATCAATCAATAAGATCAGAGCTTAGTTCAGAGCTAACAAAAGGTGAAAACTAAAGTTACTAAAAATTCAGCAACCTAGTTTCAATAAATTCAGAATTATAAACAAACTGAAAGAAAATATCTAGCAAGTCAGTAGAAAACAAATATCAATTTAACAATCCAACAACCAAATAGTTAGAGGGTTAGAGAGTTAGAGCAACAACAACAACATATTTTCATTTTTCATCAGAACATCAACATCAAGCTTTCTGATATGATCTGCTACTCTCCCAATCTCCCCCTTACTATATGAACTCCCCCTAAGTTGCAGCACATCAGCAACATTAGTATCAGCACCCCAACACCATCAGCATTCTCTTCTTCTAGTTCTCCAGTGATGTCTTCGATCACAACTCCCCTTGAGCTTGATATTTCAACAGCAGCAGTATTTTGAGCAACATCAAGTACCTCTCCCTCTGTGGGTGTGGATAGCAAACCAGTCAAGAACTGAGCTCTTTGTTCTAGCCAGTCGGCTTGTCTATTTAATGCAGAGGCTTGGAGTTTGAGATGAGACACTTGGCGTGTACAATAACAGAAACTACCTCTCCAGATAGAGCAGGAGCATCTGTGAGTACAATAGTTTTTCCAGCATTAGGAGCAACATTTTCTGATCCAGGTTCAGTTTCACGAGCAGGAGCAGGAGCGGAGTTCACATAGGGTAGATTAAAAATGCGGTTACGTTCAAGTAGAGGTTTAGCAATACCTGACATTAGAGCATTCAGAGATAGGAAATCACCCTTACCCATCTTAACACCTTGATCCGATAGCAAGAGATGGATCAGTGCTGAGTATGGTAACTTGCGAACCTTTGAAATGTTTCCACCATAACTGATCAAGTTCTTATAAATAACTTCACCAAGGTTAAAAGACAGGTTCTTCCCTATCTTTAAAATCAGCATGACATTCTCAGTAGTAACTCTAGTGATGTTAGAGGTAGGCAACCAATTGTAGATACAAAGCTTGTGTAAGACAGCATGTAGACTTGTTAGACTTGGACTGAACAACTTCTTAGGCCAACAAGTAATCAGACCACCAGAATCACAGAAACAATCTCATCTATAACATCAATATTATCATCACTTTCAGCATGTACAGTCCCCAACAATGCATTTATCTTTTTAAGAGAAAAATCATAAATCTTTTTCCTAAAATAAATCTTTCCAAACTTAAGACTAGTACTCTTAATCATGTTTTAACTAAATTTTGCTTAAAACTAAAAAATCCAATTGTTACGGAAGGCACTAGAGTGCTTGAGAGATTTGAGTAAACTTCGTTCTTGAAAGAATTGATTGAGATTGTGTGTGACAAGGTCTGCATCCTTCATTTTCCTTCAATGAATGACATCTTTCTTAACAAATTTCTTGTATCTGGCCTTACCATCATCAAAGTAGAATCGGTCAGTTCAAAAGTTCTCAATATCATAATCAGAATCATCATCATTTTCATCTATATCAGGATCAGCATCATCAGCCAGTTCATCATCATCATCAGGTTATTCATCAACATCATCATCAGCATCATCTGGAGCAGCTTCATACTCATCAGATTCATCAGAGGTAGCACCTTTATCAGATTACTCGGATTCATCCTCTTCATCATCAGATGATGAATCAGGACCAGGATCAGGATCAGAGGGGTTTGCTTTCGCATCAGCAGGTGTTGCTTTATCAGTGGCAACATTAATGACAATATCATCAATCAGTTGGTTTAGATCAGCATCAATTTCTTCTTCAGGTGTTGCAACACTGGTGGCAACATTGGAACAGAGTCATCATCAGAATCAGATAGGGAAATATGAGACTTCCATTTGGCAGAACTAGGCACATCCAGTGAGGCAACAGTG
This sequence comes from Pogostemon cablin, assembly GCA_023678885.1. Taxonomy (NCBI): domain Eukaryota; kingdom Viridiplantae; phylum Streptophyta; class Magnoliopsida; order Lamiales; family Lamiaceae; genus Pogostemon; species Pogostemon cablin. The sequence continues at coordinate 20,465,552 of CM042956.1, forward strand.
GTGCCCTTCGTCTGAATACAGATTGACCAACGTATAGGTTGGTCCTTCCGTTTTGGATCAGTGGGCTTGCTCACCTTTGACCTAATCTGAACAGGCGGTGATAACGAAGAAGAAGACACGGTCGGATTCTGCTCAGTTTGGATAGAAGAAGTAATGAGTGATGATGTGAAAGGGACTTGAACAGGTTTAGATGGTACAAATGTTTCAGAGGGCTGAGTCTCAGATAGAATTTCAGACGGAAGGATAGACAATTAAGTGGGAATTTCAGATGATGGAGCGGGATTATCAGATTGGACAATAGTAGGAGGAGGTTCAAGTATTGGGACTTCAATTCGAGACACAAGAATGCCTGAATCGGCGACTTGAGCCTGAAGCAAGAGGAATACAGAGTCGGGAGTACCTTAAGGAAGGACAATATGTCTGGGTATGGATGACTCTACAATGGGTCCAAGCGGCGATGTAGCAGTATCAGGATTTACATTCTGAGCAGCACCAGTCGCGACATTCTTGGCGATCGAAGCTAGGGTTTGAAGTGGATTTGATTTGCAAGAGGAAGTAATGTTGGCATTTGGACCTTTTGGTTAACGTGAACTGTTAGGGTTCCATACGTTTCTATAGCGGAAGCAAGAAAATAAGGAACATATTACCTTTCACCAGTTTATGTTGAAGAAGAAACATTCTCGTTGGCAGCCTGCGCAGCGTCACAGTTTTTGCCATAACTTTCTCATTCGATCCCTGATTTGGGTGATCTACACGCCAAAACGATCCTCTCTTCTGTGGTTTTTCGTAATATCACACGTCCAGTTTGGACTTTTAAATGATTTTATAAAAATCGTGGAATTTGATGGACAAAACAGCAAATGACCTTCCGGTCTTCTGTCGTATTCCTAAGCCACGTCTCGACATTGTGTGGGCAACGATCTACGAGACGATCTCAATCTACAGCTCTTTAAAACTCACGGTGTTTTATGTCATGTGTATCAAGTTTAGCCAAAAACTTATACTTAAGTCCAATAATAATAAATCATTCCACTAAAGAAATATTATTGCACTGCCACCCTAATCCCAAATTACGTTTATGGGCTCCTTCTTATTATGAGCCCGTTAATCTCCCTGTATTTTAGATTCAATGCCCATTAATTAATTAAGTTACTGACAATTCCATTAATTAATATAATTACCAAGAGTAGTACCACTCAACCTTATTATCATGTCAGAATAAATCCACATATAGGGTTTATATGATAATCATTATGAGCTCCTCAAGGGGACATCATCAACCAATTCCGTTAGGATACGGATTCCTTTTACAATCAACAACACACCATAGAGACAGCACCATCTCCCAATCCACCGAGCATATTGATTTAATAATAAATCTCACCCATTGATGAATTAAAGAAATAAATATTGGCTTATGTGTCGAGGTTATTGTATAGGGATTAAGAGTACGAACATCCATAATAACAGAGACAAAGTTCTATTATATAGTCAGTATAAACAGAACGATCTAAATAACGGTCCTATTCAATACATACAAAGCGCACTAGTGAAATTTCATAGTCAAGACTGACTAATGCCAAATCACACTACAACCATACCGATAGATAGTCCCTTTCTATCTCGGTTGTGAATATCTGTTTATACTTTATAATGAGTCGATAATATGATCTTCCGTGTGACGCCGCACATCAAATTATCTACAATATAAATTAAATGGACTTTTGCAACAACATTATTGCAACACATGATTCTCATTTCAAATATTATCAAAACATTGTTTATACAAAAAGCTAGACTTTTAGTATACAATCCAACAATCTCCCAATTATACTAAAAGACTATGATGTCATATCTGTTGCCATACATCTGATTACCACTCCCACTACTTGACCATTAAATGCTTTTGCCTTAAGGTCCTTGTAAAAAGATTACTAGGTTATCATCCGATGCAATCTAGGCGACAATAACCTTCTCCTCATTATACGATTTCTTGTATCAGGTAGTACTAGCTATCAATGTGTTTAATTAACTTATGGACTCGTGATTTCTTCAAGTTTGCAACTGCACCATTATTATCACAATAAATTTTGATAACCTTGGGCAAACTTAGAATCACATCTATGTCCATTACGAAGTTTCTAGAACCATACAGATACTTTGGCCGCCACAAGGCTCCAATATTATTATTTTTTCATGGTGGAGTTCGAAATATATTTCTATATAATACTCCTCAATAGTATAGATGTACTTTCATTAAAAACATAACCTTTGTGGTGGATTTACTGCCGTCCCTATTGTCATGCTCTGACCGCAGACGGAATGCGACAACCGCCACGTTAACCATAAATTTTGCAGAATGGGTGCACTCCACTCCCCGAAAATTTATAGAAAATGTAAGACATGCTATCAAGTACCTGTAGAACTGAACAACTGATAACAATGGGTACAACCTTTGGACATCACTTCATAACCTATCAACAAGGATTTATAAAGGTACAAGATACAACGATGTAACTCAATCCTAAGAAAATATACATGAGCGATATAATATCGCGAAAGTACAAAAAGAACATCAATAGATCTGTCAATTTACACAAATGTAAAAGTACCCAAAATACTGATCGGATGACGAGCAAACGATAGACAAACCTCTAACGAAACGATATCAACAGCCTGAAAAGGAGAGAATTGATGGGGGTGAGCAAAACCACTAGCTCAGTGAGGTGATAAGCCGGTCACCTCAACCCTTATACGAAGCATGTACGGTTCATAACATAAAATCCAACCTTTCGTCCCACAATAATTATTTCTCACTCAGTATACACATTAACAAAAATAAAGCCTATGTGCGCATTTACGAATAATACAATTAGTTCAAACAACATGTTATCACATAAAAGACGCGTGGGTAGTCAATATCCTCCTCGAACTGATCTCTCCGTCGAGAGCCAGTCTGAGCCCGTCATCGTTACTCTAGATAAGATGCACATTAAAAGGCGAAAGAATAGTTCGCTATGTGCTTAACGCGCGGTTCTCAAGTGCTAAAGTTCACAATTCCATATTGATGTGAATCCTTGCAATGATCAAACATATAAACATATATGACATGCATGTCCCACACCAGTGACGTTGACTGAGCCAATAATAGACTGATCCATCTAACGATCACCCTCCAGAGTATCAGTAGTTGGCAAATGGACAGGTGCCCCGTTAGATCTAACTCACCCGGGTTTGCCAAGCCACGGGCGACTTGGTTGTCACTCTAACTCACCCGAACCACGACAATTCGGGCTACTTAATCAATGTCGCTTCAACTCACCCGAACCGTGACCAGTTCGGGCTACTTAACCTTGGTACCAAGTATACATATGCATCATGCGATGAATAACAACTCAACCCAAGCATTTCCAGGTGATGCATCCGGAAGGTTTTAGGATGATGATCATGTAGTCTTAATTGGCACATAAGTCACAAGAATAACCAGAAATCAATCTGCAAATAATTCACAATAAAGACTATCAGATATCGAGCCGGCAAGACTCTTCAACATAAGTTAAAAATCAACAATACCCATATGAAATAATATAAGATAATCAATGGACCATATTAGGCCAATCAGGCTCTAACCAGAGAGCCAATCAGGCTCTTTACCACATAACATATTACCAAATAATTTTCTTATCAATTAACTAAAAATAAAATGAATGCAAATTTATCGAGGGTCCACACTTCCCACAAGAGAAGGTGTTCCCGAATTATCAACTCATAAGAAAGTGACTAACTCTCTCCGGAATCTGAAGTCGGTCCCTTGCCCTTCGTTGGTGGTTCTTTACCTAGAAAGGTGATGAGCAATTAAATACAAATCAAATATAAATAACTATTAGCGGTAACATCGCCTTTCATTGTTAAAAACAAATCATAATCGAGCTCGAGTGAGTCGATATTAAATAAAAGCAGCATGTAACTCCTCAACATCAGTTCCCAATCTCACATAACCCATTCAATTCATCACTTAAACAAAATGATAGGAAAAAAATTTGAATTCGACATAAAAATTCTGAAATTTTCCAGCTAGCGGCAATTTACGAGAAAAATCATAACTAATTGTAAAAAAATTGGATTGAGGCATTTCAAGTGGGTTCGGAAAGCTAATAAGTTCAGCTACGTACAGAAATTGAGTTTTCAAAATTTTAAGAGCAATAGCTATGTCAAACACTGTTCGAACAGTAGCTGTGAATTACCCCAATACCAAAAAGAAATACCCCACAAAATTACAAAACCATGGAAGAAGGAAGCTTGATTCACACATTCCTTACCTCAACATAACTTAGAAACCACATAGAATGAGGGTTGTAAGAGAGAATTTGATCGGAAGGGTTTCTCCTCTTTTCCCCTCTTCTGGTTTTTCTTCTTTCGCGTTTTCTTTTTTTTTTCTTCCTTCTCTTTTTTTTATTATGAAATATGATGTATGAGGCTATTTCAGTGGGCTGAACCTTTGGGCGGCCACAAAATAAATAAATAAATAGGTTTTGGGCTTAAAAAATATGTATTCGAGCTAAGATATTATAAGGTATCCCCTACTCTAAAAAGTTTCGTCCTCGAAGCATAAACGTACCTAGAAATGAAAAGAGATTTGGATGTTGTTGGCGCATGACTGATTCTGGTTCCCACATTTCTTCTTCAATTCGATCACTTCTCCATAGAACTCTCACCATAGGAATGGATTTATTACGAAGCATTTTCTCTCGGCGATCTACAATTTGAACAGGTTGTACTTCGTACGATAGTTTTTCCTTTAATAAAACTGGAGGGTATTCGAGCACGTGCGAAGGATCTGGTTCATATTTTCTAAGTATAGAGACATGGAAGACATTGTGAATCTTTGACAATTCCAATGGTAGCTCAAGTCGATACGCGACACGACCAATCCTTTGTAAGATCGTAAACGTGCCAATATACCTCGGACTTAGCTTTTCTCGACGGCGGAATCGCAAAACGCCCTTCCACGGAGAAACTTTAGAAAGACTTTATCTCCTTCATTACACTCCAACTCGTGCCTCCTATTATCTGCGTAGCTTTTCTGTCGATCTTGCACTGCTTTAAGTCTGTCTCGAATAAGTTGTATTTTTTTCTTCGCATCTTAGATATGTTCTACTGGTTCGATTTGTCTCTCGCCAACCTCATCCCAAAAGAGTGGTGTTCAACACTTTCGGCCATAGAGAGCTTTGTACGAGGGCATTCCAATGCTTGAATGGTAACTGTTGTTTTATGCGAACTCAACCAAAGTCACGTACCTATCCTAGCTACCTCTCAAATTCAACACCACTGCACGTAGCATGTCCTCTAGTGTTTGTATAGTTCTCTCTGACTGTCCATCAGTCTATGGATAAACCAGGTACTGAATAGTAATTTTGTACCCAACGCTCTTTGCAGACTAGGCCAAAAACGTGAAGTGAATCTTGGATCTCGATCAGATATGATTGACACTGGTACTCTGTGCAATCTCACGATCTCATCGACATATAACTTGGAAAGTTTCTCTAAAGATTCATTGGTATGCACTGGAAGAAAATGTGTCGATTTCGTCAAACGATCAACAATGATCCAAATTGAGTCATGACCCTTTTGGGTTCGAGGTAAACCGGAAATAAAATCCATCGTGATGTTCTCCCATTTCCACTCAGGAATAGGTAGTGGTTGAAGCATGCTGACTGGTTTTTGGTGTTCTACTTTTATCTGTTGGCATGATAAACACTTTGATACGAGTTCAGCAATGTCCCATTTTATACCTGGCCACCAATAATGCTCCCGAGGTGTTCTGTACATTTTGGTTCTACCAGGATGCATAGCATAGGCTGAAGAATGGGCTTCCTCAAGAATAACTCTACTAACATCAAGTTCTGATGGAACATAAACACGATTTTTAAAAGTAAAGAGTCCATCATCCCGAATTTGAAATTCCGTTTCTTTTCCTTGATTTAGCTTCGCCATCTTCTGTTGTAAATGAACATCGTATGATTGTCTTTCTCGAATTTGCTCGAACAAGGTAGGTCTAAACTCGAATTTGGCGATTAAAGCGGAATCATTAGATCTTTCATAATCGAGTGAAATGCGCAATGATTTAAATTGCTCCAACATAGGAAGATAAAAAGATCGAATTGAAGCAAGTGAGATAGAAGACTTTCTGCTCAGAGCATCTGCAACAACATTCGCCTTGCCAGGATGATAATCAATAACTAAATCGTAGTCACTAATCAACTCCATCCATCGCCTTTGCCTGAGGTTGAGTTTCTTTTGCGTGGTGATATACTTTAAGCTCTTGTGATCAATGAAAACCCGACAAGTTGCACCATAAAGATAGTGCCTCCATATTTTCAATGCAAAGACGATTGCAGCTAACTCTAAATCGTGTGTAGGATAATTTTCTTCGTTCTTCTTCAATTGCCTTGAAGCATAGGCAATAACCTTTCCTTCTTGCATAAGAAAACATCCTAATCCTTGTCTCGAGGCGTCGCTATAAATGGTAAATTCTCCAATCGCTGGGTCTGGCAAATCAAGAATATAAGCTGAAACGAGTCGTCTTTTCAATTCTTGAAATGCTTCCTCACATTCTTCACTCCATTCAAATTTTACCCCTTTTCGAGTCAATTTAGTCAAAGATGAAGCCAACAACGAAAAATCTTTGACAAACCGTCGATAATATCCAGCTAATCCCAGAAAATGCAATGGACTCACATGGTGATATCACTAATTGGATATATAATTCCTGTATCTAGCCATGTTAGGATTTGCTTCCTAATCACTTCTTGAATAGCGGGGTTTACCCTCCGCTGATTTTAAATGCTACTCTTGTCTTCATCTAACAATCTTATCTTATGCATGCAATATGATGGACTAATACCTTTCAAATCATCAAGAGACCAACCAATTGCTGACTTATACTTCCTAAGCACATTTAATAACTCATTGAGTTGATCATCAGTTAGAGAAGAAGATACAATTACCGAATATATTTCATTGTCGCCTAGATAAGCATACTTCAGTGCTCCGGTAGTGGTTTCAACTCCTCTTTCTTCTCTTCTTTTACTGTGCTCTCTCTATCCAATGGTAAGTACTTCCTAATCCACTTCACTTCTTCAAACTTGGTCCTTTGTGATTCATACCTGTCATCACCCAAAGCAAGTAGATTTTCAAGAAATTCAATACATACCTCAATGGAGATCTCATCTAGCTCTGTGGTGGGAAAAGTAAGAAACTCCGCTAAGCATGTCTCCAATGGATCCTTTGAAAGGATCAAAGACATGTCTTCCTTCATGATCTCCTCCACCGCATCAATGTTGTGATACTGCGTCTCCATTGGCATCTTCATTGCTTTATCAAGGTTGAACAAAACCTCTTCTTTATCCATGCGCATCCTTAGCTCCACTTTTTGAACATCAATCATAGCTCCAGCAGTGGCAAGGAATGGTCTCCCTAAGATGAGGGGAACATTATCCTTGTCATCTTCCATCTCAAGCACAAGAAATCTAACGAAAAGACTGTTTCTTCACTTTTATGATAACATCTTCGATTACACCCTTCAGAAAAGTCATAGACCTATCCACCAATTGTAGAGCAACCGTTGTGGGAGTTAACCCCCCAAACCAAGACTTTGAAATATTGACAATGGCATCAAATTGATGCTTGTCCCAAGATCGCACAAGGCTCGTCGAGCTGGCCCCTTTCCAATCTCACATAGAATAGTAAAGCTTCCCGAATCTTTTAACTTAGCTGGCAGCTTTCTCTATATGATTGAGCTACAGTTCTCAGACAAATTCATAGTTTCAATTCTGTTCAAGCTTCTCTTCTTCAAAATTATGTCTTACAGAAAGCGAGCGTAGTACGGCATCTCCAAGAGTGCTTCAGAGAAAGGAGTGATCAAGCTTATCGTGTTTATGATATCTAAAAACTTCTTGAACTTTTCTTTCAATCCCTTGTTTACTAACTTGAAAGGACACGGATGAGGTATCTTAGTTTTTGAAATACCCCATTCATCACGTTCAACCTTCTTCGCTTTATCCTTCTCAGCTCGCAATCTCTTTACTCTTTCCCATTTTTTCTCCGCTATAAGCTCAGTATTCTGCTCTTTGGATGGTACTGGAGTAGCATCAACATCAAGTAAAGCATTCAGTGCGGAAAACAGAACCGAATGAGGCAGTTTGACCAGGGGAACAGGTCGAACCAGGTGTGTAATGGTCGAACCAAGCTTCGACGAGTATTCTCCCCCTCCCCCCGGATAGGTTGGTTCGACCCTGGTTCCACCAACAAGGTTGGTCGAACCATGACGGTCGTGGTCATACCGTGCTTTAGACAAAACAAAGTTCTTTGGACAGGGTGGTTCGACCCTGGTTCGACCAACAAGGTTGGTCGAATCATCTCTATCTTGGTCAAACTGTGCTCCAGAGAAAATAGGGTGCTGCGGAAAGGCTGGTTTGACCACGGTTCGACAAATAGGGTTGGTTAAACCATGCTTATTGTGGTCGAAACGACTGGCTGGAACTTCCAAAAACTTTTTCGGTGTCATCGGTCCTTCATACTGAGTTTCAGAACTCAATGTGATACGTTGCACTGCTTAGGGTTTGCTATACTTTGAGATGGGAACTTACCCTTCTCAACGATTTGTATAAATTGGTTAACATTCCTTACTATCTGCCCATCAACAACGTCAAGTCCTTTATATGCTTAGATATATCCTAATTATTTGTATCAATCTTTGCCTCTGGCTTCGCCTCTAGGTGATCCACTCTTGCATCATTCCTTGCCATGTACCTGTTCACCGTATCCTCAAAACTAGGATTTCCTTTTTTGACTTTAGCACCCGGATCAACACCAACAGGAGGTTGTACTGCTGTATTCGGATTACTCAATGAAAACTCCGGCCTATTTGGTTGTTGAAAATTACTAGGGGGACCACGATTATTGTAGTTCCCTTGATAATTCCGATTTTCTTGATTTTAGAACCTCGTTCCTTGAATACTTTGACCCATGGTATAATTCGCCTCTTCCAATTCCTCTTGGCTAGCTCCTTCATTACAAACATCCTGTTGCATCATTGGTACTCGCTGCGCTATATCAGTGATCTGCTTTTGCTGAGACTCAAGTAACTTGTTGATACTAGCCAAACTAGAGACGATCTCATCTTCTCTACTTGACTTAACTATAGTGTTCTCAACCTACGCTACTTTTCCAAGAACATATGTGCCTCTCACTCTATCAGTTTGCCAATCTCTTGAATTCATCAAAATGTCCTCAAAGAGATTTTCGGCCTCTACGGATGACTTTGTAAACCGTGCTCCATTAGAAGAAGCATCAAGTAACACTCGAGAATCACAGTTATTATACAAAATACTGATGTATTGAGCTTTAGAAAGCCCATGCAGTGGACACTTTCGAAGCATGTCCTTGAATCTATCCCAAGCCTCATGAAACTTCTCATTACCACTGATAACAAATTGATTTATTTCTTGTTTCATCTTAAACACCTTTGAGGGTGGCATGTATCACTCTAAGAATTTCAATTTCAATTTCTCCCAGGTATCGCATTCAGCAGCATTTAGAGTATAATACCAATCTCTCGCCCTTTCAGTAAGTGAGAACTTAAACAAGATGATCCTCCTCGCATCTTCATGAGTTTTTTGATCCTTTTGTGTACTTACATAACCAAGGAACTTATTCAAATATTGCTAAGGATCTTCAAAGGTTCCGCAGAGAAGGGACTCCTTTCAATCATGCTGATTAGAGCAGGGTGGAGATCAAAATCAGCTCCGGCCCCTCTTACTCCTAACAGCACCGCATTGCCTCCTCCGTTGCTCTTAAAGACTTCACGGAAGGCAAGATTATCCGGATTCGCCACTATATTGACTGCTTCTCCTTCCACGTGAACATCGGTTGCAGCTTCAGTCGCTTGCGAGTTCAGCTCGTCAACTTCAACTCCTAAATTAAGATCCTCCGTTGGTTTCATGTTCTTACTCTTCTTCTTCTTCCCCTTCTTCTTCCTTGACGACGCTCCAATCTATGGATTATAAGGTTCTAAATCTCCTACCTTTGATCTAGTGAGCATACACCTAAGAAAAATAAGCATTAGAAAATAAAGAAAAGAATAAAGTAGTCTCAATTAAACTATAAATAATAAACTAATAATTAATGTCGTCCCCGGCAATGGTGCCAAGAAACTTGATAAGCGTTTTCTCATCACACAATATTAATCCCAAGTGTGAAGGACGCTATTGTAGCTTTGATAAGCGACCAAGTGATTATCGAACCCAAAGGACGTATTATTATCAATTTAATTATATTCCAACTTATTAAAACTATTATGGCAAAATAGTTGTGTGATTAAGTAACCAATAACTAAATAATTAAAAGAACAATTAAAATAAATAAACAGTAGAGATTGAACGAAAGTGAATAAGTGAGAAGATAGGTAGTCCTTCGGGCCATCCAGTTTTACTTATTTATCTTCATTCTGTGTATCAATGTCCGACTCTGACCTGTGGAATATGGACGCATCACTTAACCATGCAAGTCTACTCTATAAACACAAGTAAATAAGCGTGTGACACGTGTGAGTATCCTTGGAGACAGAGATATAATTCACCTCCCTTTCTAGGTACTATCAGTATCAATTTTTTCTGGTGCACTTAGTACTCTAACCCGATATGATCTCCCTTTAGAGGTACTATGAAGTTATACTCTTTGTCCTACTTATTAACCCGAATATCATTCAATTAATAAGTATTTATATAAGATAGTACTAATGAGACTTCGGAGTCCCCTCACTTAGAATCATAACATGTAATCCTGCTCAGCAGTAAACGAACTCAATCAATAACCAAGATATGTATTCAGACTCTACATAAAAGTTAACGATGCACAAAACAACTCTGAGTATGAATTAATAAAGCATAGTCTTATATAAAATAAATCACAAGTAGTGTTGTACGGTGTATACTCACGGAAGTTAAATTAACTCATAAAACCTTCATAAACCCTAGAACTATCGAAGCGGTTCTAACCCATGATTGATCGAATAACTATCATGGTGCTTGTATGGATCTTACCCATAGTCTTGAAAATTACAAGATAAATTAAGATGAGAAATAAACCCTAGATGTGGGCATCGTCGCATCTCTCTCTGTCTTGAATCTTCACTTGGTTCTCACTTGATTCAACAGACAAATCTCTCTCCACAGCTCCGTGCATGGCAGTAGGGTTTCGGATGTTGTGTAGAATGAAGGTGGTGAATGGTGTCATTTTCCCTTGTGTAGGGTCTTCTTTTTACACTTGTAAACTCTACTTATGGACCTAGGATGAGATTTTTTAGCAAAAACACGCATTGAAAGTGTAAAAATATAGATCCGGACATTTCCAGCATATCGATTCGACCAAGGCCCCTGGTCGAATCAATCAAGGCCTGGTCGAATAGGCCTGTAATTCACTGGCAGGTCTATGGTTCATCCCGAATGGCTGGTCGAACCATATGTATCGTGGTCGAATCACCAACTGTGAAAATTTATGCTTCTGGTTCGACCACGGTTCGACCACCATGCTTGGTCGAACCACAGTGTCGTGGTCGAACCAAACTCTTACTGCCTTCTCGCACCTGGTTCGACCAGGGGTGCTGGTCGAACCACTCCCCTATTGGTCGAACCGGGTGCCTACAACACCCTTTCTCCGGTTCCGATCACTTCTATCCCATTTTTCTTCGAAAATCCACTCAAACAGACTCAAACACACCTGATTCATGAATTTCCACTACATATCTCGATTTATCTTCACTTACGATCAAATCATACATAATTATCACAAGAATCAAGCTTAAAACACGTGAATTTACACATTCATCAACCTCATAATCCATATGAGCAGAAATGGAGAAAAGAATCCAAATCTACTTAAGCATGGCCACAGGCAAAAATGTTTCCTCATAATCGATTCCCTCTTTCTTAGTATATCCTTTCGCAACAGGTCTTGCCTTAAAGGTTTTCACCTTACCGTCATATCCCCTTTTTCTTTTGTATACCTACTTACAACCAATGGCTTTTACACCATTGGGTGGTTCTACAAGCTCCCAGTCTTGATTAGAATACATGGATTTTATCTCCGATTTTATTGCTTTTTACCAAGAATCTGCATATTTATCTTGTAGTGCTTAGTCGTAATCCCATGGATCGATTTTATGTTCACCAGAGACCAAGTCTTATGACTCTCCCAAAAATATGAATCTATCCGGTTCTCTCACAGCCCTCCCACTGCGACGAGGCACCATAGGCAATTGTGTATCAGACGTGACATGCGGTGTAGTTACTTGTGGTATATCCTCTTATACAGTTGATATTATTTTAGGTGTTTCCCCTGTAACTTCTTCTAGAACAATTTTACTCACGGGTTTATGATTCATTACATAATCCTCTTCCAAGAATCTAGCGTTCGTGCTAATGAACACTTTCTGACTCTTTGGATCATAAAATAAACCATCCTTCACTCCTATAGGATATCCCACAAATCGACAAATATTAGTATGTGGTTCTAACTTATCAGTATCTCCCCTCAACACATGTGCCGGAGCACCCAAAATTCATATGTACTTGAGACTAGGCTTTCGCCCTGTCCACAATTCAGAGGGCGTAGAGGGTACTGATTTAAAAGGTACTAAATTCAAAATATAAGCCACTGTTTCCAAGGCATATTCCCAAAACGAATTTAGCTTCAGAATAACTCATCATTGATCTAACCATTTCTATAAGAATCCTATTCCTTCTCTCTGCCACACCATTCTGCTAGGGTGTGCCCGGTACAGACAATTGGGATTCAATCCCTTCCTCAGATAAGTAGTCCCTAAACTCTCCCAATAAGTACTCGCCACCATGATCAGATCATAGTGTCTTGATACATTTTCCTTGGCGCTTCTCCACATCAGCCTTGTACTATTTGAATTTATCAAAGCATTCAAACTTGAGGCGAATCAAATAAATGCACCCATACCTTGAATAACCGTCAATGAATGTGACGAAATATTCATAACCACCTCTTGCTTGGATAACATAGGACCACACAAATCAGAATGAACCATTTTCAACACATCTTTGGCTCTATACCCCTTCACCTTAAAAGGTCGTTTAGTCATAGTAATCCTATTTATCTTCTCATGTTTAGACTTGGTTAAAAGAGGCCTTGGCACATAGTGGCTAGAAAAATTATTTTGTTACCCATAATGGCTAAAAGCTTGCATTCTCACGTTTGGATGTTGTCAAACTTTTTCCATTTCACCAAGTTGATTCTTTTCATGATCGATGTATCATGATAACACTAACATGAACCTAATGTAGATGCATGAATGAAGGCATGATTTGATTAGGAAAATGTGGTTGATAATGTAAGATTTAAGTTTGAACTTTTATTTGCTATGGCTGATTAGTTTTATTTGTCTGTAATTTTTTATTTTATTTTCTGGGTCATGAATTTGATGTTTTTTGTCGAACAATTATTAGTAGTCAGTTTAGATGACTATTGTGTTGTTAATAATCCTAGGTTACATGGATTTCCAATTTAATTTAATTATGTGTTCTGCAGTAGTTATGACTGTTTTAAATTGTTTGAGAGTTTGTTCTTAATAGAGTTAGAATGGAATTGGTTTTTTTTATTTTTTTCATTTTAGTTAATGTGAGAGGAATTATCCACTTATCAAATTAATATAAAAAAAGGGTGGTTATGTTATTAGATTATACAAGCAAAATCAGTACTCACAAATTACCCATTTCAAGCATACCAAGATTCATCCTTGGGGTGGGAGGTAGGGCTTTATCTTCAAATTACAGCATCTAATGGGCACAATAATTTCCTTTTCGTTATGAATCATATATGTACATGCAAAATCTCAACACAATTCAAAATAAATATAAAGATTCTTTGATGGGACGGGATATATATATATATATATATATATATATATATATATATATATATATATATATATATATATATATATATATATATATATATATATATATATATATATATATATATATATCTCGAGAGGGTTTGGCGGGAGGGGGTGGTTATGCATGTCCTGGAGCGTTGCATCCACCTTCTAATGCATAAAGAGGATCACACTTTTTTGAGAAATGTGGTAATCTGTCATATTAGGTTTCGATATTAATTATTAATTGCTAATTATATACCATCCATATTGCTTATTCCACTTCATTATTTAAGAATAATAAATGTTGGTATGATGTATTTTGAGAAGGTTTATTTTATTGCCATCATTATGAATGATCATTACATAAACGTGAGTATAGCTTATTATTTAAATGATTAGATAATTAAAATTATTCAAAATGATAAGATTAAAGATAATGATTCCTTATTGCTGATTACCATAATTCCTGATTGCTAATTATCTTCTATTAGGATTGCTTTTTTTACTCCATGATTTTAAAATAATTATTTCTTACCAATAATAACTCACATGATTTAAGCTAAGGGTATTTATGCACTATTATATATGATATTTAAAATCCATGATTTATTTTTAATCTTCCTATATCAATGATTACATTCCATAATTCAAGATAAATTAGAGAAATTTTAAGAAATCATTATATGAAATCAATAAAAAAAATAAAATTATTACATAAATATATCTATTTTCCAAATATAGATTTTGTAATTATCTATAAATATTTACTTATAACAAAACATTATTCACAACTTATTCCAATACTTAAATAATTGTACATTATTGACCCATAAAGTTTATGAAAGATTCAACTTTTATTTGCTAGGGCTGATAGTTTTATTTGTCTGTATTTTTTTATTTTGATGGGTCATGAATATGATGTCTTTTGTCGAAAGTGTTTAGTAGTCATTTTAGATGGCTACTATTGTTGGATTGTATACTAAAAGTTTAGATTTTTGTATGAACAATGTTCTGACAATATTTGAAATGAGAATCATGTGATCAAACGTTTTGCATAATTGCTATGAATTGTTGCAAAAGTCCATTTACTTTATACTGTAGATGATATGGTGTGCGGTGTCACACTGAAGATCATATTATCGGCTCCTTATAAAGTATAAACAGATGTTCACAATCGAGATAGACGGGGACTATCTATCGGTATGGTTGTAGTGTGATTAGGCATTAGTCTGCCTTGACTATAAAATTGCACTAGTTCACAGTGTGTGTATTGAGCAGGACCGCAATGAGATTGTTCGGTTTATACTGACTATATAATAGAACTAGATCTCAGTGTTATGGATGTTTGTACTCTAAATCCCTATATAATAACCTTGACATGTAAGCCATAATTTATTTCTTTGATTCATCAATGGGTGAGATTAAATTATTAAATCAATAAGCTTGGTGAGTTGGGAGATTGTGCTATCTCTATGGTGTGCTGTTGATTTTAGAAGAAATCTGTGTCCTAACAGAATTGGTTGATGATGTCTCCTTGAGTAGCTCATAATGATTATCACGTAAACCCTGCAGGTGGATTTATTCTGGCATGATAATAAGGTTGAGTGATACTACTCTCGGTAATAATATTAATTAATGAAGTTGTTAGTAACTTAATTAATTAATGGACATTGATTCTTAAACATGGGGAGATTGACGCGCTCATAATAAGAAGGACCCCATAACTTAATTTGGGATTAGGGTGGCAGTGCAATAATATTTCTTTAGTGGACTGATTTATTATTATTGGAATTAAGTATAAGTTTTGGGCTAAACTTGGATGCTTATACTCAATGGGTGGCCCAACCCTAATTTCTCCTCCTGGTCACTGTTATAGCCTATAAATAGTCAATCTCAATAGTCCGGATACTCACTAGAACATGCCAAAATCGTAAGTTTGAGAGAGTGTTACTGCAGATTGAGCAGATTGAGATCATCTTGGAGATCGTTACCCACACAACATCAAAATGCGGCTTAGGAATACAACAAAAGATCGGAAGGTCATTTGTTCTTACTGTTCATCCTCTACATCAAACCCTGGTGAAAGGTAATTCAATTCTATGATTATGCTTCCGCTGCGATAGAATTGCATAGAACCCTAACAGTTCACGTTAACCAAAAGATTCAAACGCCAACAACTATGTTTTTAATAACTCTTAGGTTTCATGAATATCCAATTTAGTTTAATTATATGTTTTGTAGTAGTTATGGTTGTTTTAAATTGTTTCAGAATTGGTTCTTAATATATGTGTTTTCTTAGTGAATTTTGATTCACTACATAAAGTGAATTTTGCGATGTCTGTATTGCATTACATTACATTTTCCTTTATTTCCTTCTTTTGGGGAGTTCTATAAGGAGAAAAGGAATTATGTTTTCCTATAAGTATCAAATTCATGTCGGTTATGGCTAAGGACTGCTTCAATACATTTACAACTTTTATTCTTAGAAAACAACCATTTAAATTATTAGATAATCAAAATTATTCAAAATAAGATTAAAGATAATGATTGCTGATTACCATAATTCCTTATTGCTACTTATCTTCCATTGGGATGCTTTTTTCACTCCATGTTTTTAAAAAATAATTTCTTACCAATTATAACTCACATGATTTAAGTTGACAGTATTAATTCAATATTATATATGAAATTTGAAATTCAAGATTTAGGCTGAATCTTTCTACATCAATGATTACATTCCACAATTCAAGATAAATTAGAGAAATTTTAAGAAATCAACATATGAAATCAACAAAAAAGAATTTAAATAAATATATATATATATATACCAAATATAAATTTTGTAAATTTCTATAAATATTTACTTATTACAAAACAATATTCACAACTTATCTTTTTCAAAGTTTTATTGTATGATATTTACCTAAGTATGATTCCTTTAAACTTATTGTATGGAGTTTACAACCTGAAATAATTTTTTTGGTTTATCAAACATTTGAAAATGTATATATATATATATATATATATATATATATATATATATATATATATAACTCTTTTAGGTTCAGTTGTGGTATGATGCGCAAGAGAGTTTGTGGTGACAATCACAGAAGATTATATTCATAATCGAGTGGTTAGTTTATATTGTATTATTTTTCTTACTAACACATTGATTATCCGTTACTATTTTTTTTCCTTAAGGATTTGCCCTACTTAATCATATAAGCATATTGGGTTCAAACACCACATATGTAGATTTGTTTACAGCTAGACGAAATGAACTAATGTTGGTAAAGTGTGAGTGTTACACAATTTCAATTTTTATTAAGACATCCTTTACTTCACGATGGAAATTCGTAATTTTCGAACTTGGCATTTTTCCTGGAGATCAATCGATTTTCAAGTTTTTGTGAATCAATCCAAGATTCCGTTATTTGGTTGAAAAGCTTTCAAAGGGCACACATATAGAGTATCCTATTGTAGTATCTTTCGACAATGATTCTTCAAATTAACAATGATAATGATGATGTAAAATCCAATAATGATGAAGATATGACAGATTCTGTATTTGCTGAAATAAACAACTACAAAAAGAATTAGAATTAGGATATTTGAAGTTTTCTCATATTTTTCTCTTGTTTATTAGAAACTAGTATTGAGCCCGTGCGATGCACAAGAATGATGCTATTCTTTTTAGTTATATTTATTATTTCATAATATATACTTTTAATTATTAATATTTTATTAATTTACTTATATATATTTAAATCTTATTCTTATTTCTATTATAGATGAAAAATCTAAATGAGATTATATAATAATACTTATATTTAAATTTAATTATTTAACAATGTATATATGTAATATTATGAAAAAGGCAAAAGAAAACAATAAGAGGGACATAGAGAAAGGATGCAGGGGAACACGAAAATAAAACGCCAAATAAGCGGCTTGTCAAAAGGAGACTAAACAGGTGGCTCTGAGGATTAAAGCAAAATAAAAAACATGATTAAATTGTACAAAATGGTTTGAAACAATAGGAATCGACTATATTTATGAGAATTGCCAATGAGTGGCATGAGCATGGGTCGTAACTAACAATGGCCTACGGCTTGGAACAAACAGAAGAGCTGATCTCTGGCTGAATGTCTTGGCCATAATCGGGCAATGACTTCATGATCAGCAGCGGGCTTAGGATGGCAAACATGCCATAGGAAAAGGGATGTCGCGCCAGAGTTAGAAGCCCTAATCCTCCTTTGTCAGTCGTCTGCATTAGTACCGTGCTAGTCGAGGCCCACTTAAAATCAAAAATTGAATGAGAGAAAGCTAGAGATGAGAAGAATCTTCTTGAAAGAGTATATATATATATATATATATATATATATATATATATATATATATATATATATATATATATATATATATATATATATATATATATATATATATATATATATACTTTTAATATTTTTTTTTAATTATTCACAAACAATTATAAGAATTTATATAAATTTTGTCTTAATTAGATACACTCAATTAATTACTTTCATTATTACTTAAAAATTAAGATGAGATTAATTTGATAACAATCAACACAATAATAACTTAAAATTGGCAAATAATTAATAATTGGAATTTTAAATTAAATTAGACCATATGATGAAATAATAAACTTATAATAAATAAGAGCAAAATTTGAGAAAACTTGAATCATCCAAAGTCTAACTCTCTTCGAATTTGTTTATTTCAGCAAATAGAGAATCTGCCTTATCTTTTTCATCATTTTTGAAAGAATCATCATCTGAAGATACTAAGATAGAATAATCAATATGCATACCTATTGAAAGCTTTTCAACTGAAAAGGGAAATCTTGGATTGATACCCAAAAACTTAAAAATCAATTGATCTCCAGGCAAAATGTCAATTTCTGGAACTAATTCTATCTTGATATAAAGCATGTCTTAATAGGAATTGAAATTGTGGAACACTCATACTTTACCAATATTAGTTTTTTTCGTCTGGCTGTATACAAATCCACATATTTGGTAGTCGAACTCAATATGCTCATTATACATTAGCGCACATCCTTAAGAAAAAAATAGTAATGGATAATCAATGTGTTATTAAGAAAAGTAATTCAATACAAACTAACCATTCGATCATGAATATAATCTTCTGTGATTGTCACCACAAACTCTTTTGTGCATCCTACTATAATTGAACCTAAATATATATATATATATATATATATATATATATATATATATATATATATATATATATATATATATATATATATATATATATATATATAAACGTACAACTTCCAATATTTGATAAATCAAGTAAAATTATATGAGTTTGTAAATTCCATGCAACAAATTTAAAGGAACACAAATTTTACGTAAATAACACACAATAAAAAATTCAAAAAATATAAGTTGTGAATATTGTTTTGCTCTAAGTAAATATTTATAAATATTTATGAAATCTATATTTGGAAAATATATATATTTATGCAATAATTTTCATATTTTAATCGATTTCATATGTTGGTTTCTTAAAACTTTTCCGATTGATCTTGAATTATGGAACGTAAAGCCTAAATCATGAATTTTAACTATCATAATCGAATACGCAAAAAAAGGGCCCTGTTTGTTTTGAGAAAAGGGATCATAAGGTCGCCCCATGGCGTTTACTTGCTTCTCGCTGGGTGTAACCCTGCAATCAAGAGTAGAATGATCATTAGTTAAACAATATTGACAAGATAGATGGTTTACACCTCTTTCTACAGCAAGATTTTCCACAGCAACTGTCAACTTGTTTAAAGTTTCCTCCAACTTAGAATCATGGACCTCCTTTACTTCTTTAAGTGATGGATCACGTGTGCCAAACTGTTGGGTGTTGGCAGCCATGCTATCAATCAAGTCTCTAGCAGTCGTAGGTGTTTTCATCATGAAAGCTCCTCCGCTAGCTGCATCAAGCATGTTTCGATCCATGATCGACAACCCTTCATAGAAGTACTGCAATAGCAACTGATCGCTTATTTGATGTTGGGGGCATGCTAATGTGAGGTGTTTAAACGTCTCCCAATACTCATGTAAACTCTTTCCTTGCATCTAACGAGCTCCAGATATCTCCTTGCGCAAGACAGCAACTCTAATGGCCGGAAAGTAAGTTTGAAGGAAAAGTTTCTTCATTTCGACCCACGTATTAATCGATCCGGAAAGGAGATAATACAACCAATCCTTCGCCATGTCCTTCACTGAAAAGGGAAATGCCCTAAGCTTGATTTGTTCCTCCGTCACTCCGGTTGGTTTCATGCTCATGCATACAACCGAGAACTCCTTCAAGAACTTATGTGGATTTTCACCTAAAAGATCATGAAAAGCAGGAAGTAAGTGAATCAATCCTGATTTCAATTCAAATACAGTATTATCAGTAATCACAAGAAAGTTAATATATAGTGGTTGATGGACTACGTCCGAATTTGCCAATTCATTCAAAGTTTTTCAGTATTTGCAGCCATGTTTTCCTCTTCTGACTCAGATCCTACAGTATCTTCCTCCTCTAAATCAGAAAATTCAGAATTCTCCTCTCCAAGATGAAGTGGATCAGGTGAAAGTTCAAGTTCGGTAAGGTTTTCGACGGTTCCGTCAGTGGACGAACTTGTTTCCTTCCTTCTCCGGGACTCCTTTCTCAACCTCCGGGTAGTTCTCTAGATTTTTAATATGTATTCAATTTATTTTGGACCAGAAGATCGAGTAATCATTTACAGAAAATTTTTCGAAAACAGGGGTCTTCTGATACTGAAAGGTTCAGTGTCAGTGTTACTGGAAAATTCAAAAATTCCAGAAAAAATTCCAAAAAATTCCAAAACCTGTAAAAATGCAGAAAAATATCAGAAACATAGAAATTTAGCAAATTTCAATTTTACTTCACAAGCAAACAACACCAAATTTGATAAGCTGTCATTGGCTTACCAAAATATAATTTATTTCCAACTCACTCTAATACTTAGTATAGTAACGAGTACGGGTCGAACCCAAGAGAATATAATGAAATTTTAATTAAATTAAAGTGTTGAAAATAAATAAAATAAATTAGGGGGTTTTATTTTGATGACAAACTGAAAATAACAATGATGAGAATAAATTAACTCAATTCCAACAACAAAGTATGTAGACGAATTTTAATTAGAAAATTTATCAAGTGAGACAAACCTAGTTTAGGATGACGATCCCCTCCCATTTACGAAATTAATTAATTATACGAATAAAACATCTTGTCTCGTATGCAAACTCAAATCCCTAGATTGACGGTACAACCAATCAACCTGGAATGTACTTATGTTCATCAATTAGGGTACGACCAATAAATTGAACTATTTACGAGTGACCCTATGGATTTGAACTCGTAAACGCATTAAAACTCTAAACATAGAATTACTAGGCTACAAAAATTGGCTAGGAATCGTACCACCTAGATCCTATTATACCTAGAGGGAATAATCTATATTTGCTACTTAATCCAATTCCTACAACAATTACAGATTGTAGATCATGAGATAGCAGTAAGTAATAAAATAATTACACTAGTTGATTAGGCTAAAATAATTATTAAACTGCTATAAAGAATATCAAAGCATGTTATAGAATAAATTTGCACAAAAGATTCAATGAAAACCCCTTAATAATTAATCTAACATTCAACGGGAGGTTCACGAAATCCTAAACTAGAAAATGAGACTAGTCTCTCATGTTCATGACAAAAACAGAATTAAAAATATAGATAATAGAACCAGAATGTCGGATTGTTCTTCGAATCTTCACTTCTGCTTCCCGTAAAAAAACCGTTGCTTCTGCTCCTCTAGGAAGCCACGTTCTGATCGTGTATTTCTGCCCCCAAAAATAAATAAATATCTCCCATATATATCTGTGTCTTGATCCCTAAATAATCCTGCTTGATCTTTTTCATTATTTCTCTCTTCCAAATATATCTCCAATATCTCTTTTTTTTTACCATGCCTTCCACAAGATATGGGCCTGATTTGGAATGATTCTGGAAAGTGAGAAAACGTGTGAGAATATTTTTAGCTGCCACTTTTCTTATTTATTCTGAATTTTCGTTCGTTTCTACTGACATTGAAGGGATCAGTGTCAGCTTATCTGGCAGCAACGAATTTCCTCCACAAAATAGTCTGTTTCCACATCAATTTATAACATTAAAGCTCTAATTTACCAAGGACAAGATAAATCAATTTAGCACCCAATTAGCACATAAGTCCATCAAATAAACATGAATTTCAACCAAATAATTGTGCTAAAATATGACTTATCACAAACCTTATTCAAAGCAGATTTTAGTTGGGCTGTTGTTTTGCCCAATATTTTAAATGAAGGTTTCTCAAAAAAACATTATTGAATCTGAACCTGTGTCATCCATGATGAGAAGATGTACCTTGAAACTGGATTAGTACAAAAAAATGAACCCAATATCTTAAGATATGTATCTAATATTTTGTTGATTACATATATTATGACAACATCTTAACTTAATTTAAAAAGTGTATCAAGCATATATAAGTGAAATTAATAGTTTTAATACCATGGATGAACATCATGCACATAAGATTTGTAGTGCCTGCAATTGAAAATTTCCCCTTCCTCATACACCTTTCTGTTGCATTTATTGCATGCTAAGTAATACCAATTATACTTTGTTTTTAACTGGGTTATCTTGGCATACACAATGCAATAGGAATCTTACTCATACATGGATAAAATATATTCAATTAAGTTGTTAAAAATAATAAATATATATGTCAATTCAAGAATAATGAATGTATTAAATTAAATACATAAAATGACAATTAATACCTTTTCAGAATTTCGCAAGTCAACAATAACCTTCATGTGATTTTTTGCTTTGAATTTATTATTACTATCTAACTGAAGCTCATCACTCTCTAATCCAATGAAACAATTCGAAGAACTATCATCCCAATAGGTATTCTACATTAGGATGTGCATAAACATGTGATAAATTCATTAATAAAATAATAGTGAAATGTTTAAATAAGATTAAAAAAATTGTGGTGAAAGTTCTTATACAAACATAATACATTGATTTGAAGGTGTTGATCTCTTCAATATCAGAGTCCATAAAGAGCTTACACGTGTAAAATAACTTCGAAAGCCTAGCAAAACCTAAATATATAAATTTAACAGAGTGTTAAACTTAAAATTTAATAGAATAATCAACACAGTACACCCAGCCACTTTTGATTTCCAATATTCTATAACTTCATCAGCGTACTTATCCCACAAAGTACGTTGAATCATGTTACCACTGTATTTTTTAAATAAATTAGCAAATATTCAATCACAATATGAGATAAAAAGTTTTAATTAGATTAATAAAATTTTTGTATGAGCTTAAGAAAATAAGTCTTTACAGTTACAACAAATGGTATATGGATTTACAAAATAACTTACTTGAGATTCAAAACATCAATGACAATATACTTTCTTGGTGGGGTGCTTTTGGTGCAGTTAATACCGCCAACCTTCCCAAAAACTCCAATTACATATACTTTAATAAAATTTTAAAGAAAAATTATTAGAAATGCAATGTATAAAGTAGCCAATATGTAAGAGTAAGTAGGAATATGATTACCAATTAAAACAAATTTCTCAACTGCATTGTTGAGGATACTTAAAATCTCAACAAACTGAAAATCATGCTTCGGAATATTTAATTCCATGTTAGATGGCCTAATCGGTGTGTATTGATGAAACTGGAGCTTATACTGATGACCAGTTGTATAGATTGGACCAAGATCCTCCTCAACAGCGTAATTTGAGAAGGTGTAAATAATTCCTTCTTTGATCCATTGAATACACCTCAACATAGCAGGCTTGTACTTAACGTACACTTCTATTTTTGAACACTATGAAAAAAGTATGAAGAAAATCAAATAATGAATTCTTTTGTTGAAAAAATAGTAACATAGAATTTGAAACCTTAAGTAAGTAAATACAAAATTAAAAGAGCAACAAAAATTGTTGTATGTAAAGGTAAAGAATACCTGATTATCCATTAGCATCATTCCTACAGTTGAGACATCAGTTGACTTTTTATTATCAGCTACTGTCCAAAAACATATGACCCTTGCATTAATTTTCCACAATTTTCTTTTTGGGGTGAGTTTGGCGATAGTGGAAACAAAGTTTGACATGACTTGAAGATGAAATATTGATTTTGTTTTAGTGAAATATTGATTGAGTAATGTTATAGTAAGAAAAGGAAGATTATAAAGTTATGTTAAGAGATTTGGATTAGGGAATATAACAAGTGGCAATTAAATACTGTTAGCTTAAATTTTATGAGTTATAATTGGTAAGAAATAATTATTTTCTAATCAAGGAGTGAAAAAAGCAATTCTAATGGAAGATAATTAGCAATCATAAATTATGATAATAAGCAATAATTATCATCTTTAAACTTATTATTTAGAAAAAATGTTGATAATCTAACCATTTAAATGGTAACCTATAATCATGTTTAGGTAATAATTAGTCGTAATGATGTCAATTATATTTGTTTTGATATTTTTCTATAAAATACACCTTTAAAGTACATGCATACCAACACTTATTATTCTTAAATAATGAAGTGAAATAAGAAATAGTGATGATAGATAATTAGCCATTAGCAATTAATATCAAAACCTAATATGACTTATTACCACACTTTTCAAAAGTGAGTAGTGTTTTAAAAGCTCTGCTTGTGCGTTTAACTCATAAGTTTAGAAAAGTTGTAAGGTTTATTCACCCTCCATAGCCTTAACCCGTGGGACCAACACGTTTTATTAATAAGCACATGAAAGCATAAATCTAGATATTCTCAAAAGCAGCATAATTTGGCCATTAGTAGATTTATGTGTGGAGGGTAATAGGAAATAATAAAGCTGAACCTGATATTTTAACACCAAAATAGATAGAGTATTTTTTTTTCCAATTTCACAAAGCTTTATATTAATTAACCATACAAGTAAATGTTTATTATATTTATTTTCTTTTCAGTAAAAAAAAAGAGAGAAAATAAAAGAAAAGTTGAAAACAATTAAAAAGCATTGCTACAAATTACAACTTCTTAACTTTAGATAATTCATTTCCTGTATATTTTCAAATGTCGTATTAAATGAGAAATGATTTTTCAAAATGATTCATTTCCAGTATATTTATTATAAAAAATGAAATGGTCAAAATCTAATCATAGTATAATTAAAAATTTGATGAAATTAGAAAAATATTTAAAATTGGGATACTTTTTATATTTTTAAATATGCAAATTCTAATTTAAAGTTAGAATTCATCAAGAAAAGTAGATATGCCACTAAAAAATTGATGAAAGAGGTATAAATATTTAAATACTTTAAAATTAATAAGAAAATTATAGAACTCGCCTAGGTATATTGATTGTTTTGTGTGGATTCGCTTTTCAAAAAAAAGGAAAATATAACTCTATTGGTGGATACCCTAATTAGTAAAATATAACTTTTGTGATGAAATTGAATAAAAGTAAAATGTCTTGAATGAATTGAAATAATTTGCTATCTGGGTTCACAAATTAATAGAACAAAAAAGTATTGTGTGCAATATGTTCACGAATGTTAATGGTTTATATTCTTCATTATATTTAAAGGTATAATTATCTTTACGATTTTTAAATAGAGTTCATGTGAAATAGCGTTCAAATTCTCCCTTATAGAAAATACTAATTTATGACAAAATTAATAACAATATTTTGCCCTTAACGATGGATCAATTGAAAAAAAAAACATTCTTTAAAAGTAAGGACACCAAGGATAATTATGGATTTTTATATGATTCTTCATTAATTAACAAGTATTATCCATTGTTGATTTCAGCAGTCAGTTTAGCAGTTGTCAACTTCCCGACGAATTAATTTCAAAATACAATTGATGTTACACAGTAAATTATTTCATGAATAATTTGTGGTATAATTAAAAAATGAAAACATTTCATTACAAAAAATGATATTATATTTGATAAAAGTGATAATTATTTAATAAAACGTAAAAAGGGTCTCACCTAAAAGCTAGAGCTCTCACGCAAATGTTGCTCTTCCATCATAAGTTGGTAAGCTTTACGATTGATTTACTAATGGAGCTTAGTATATTACAATATCGACTTTTGTGTATGTTAAGTTTATGTGTGGTATGTGATCGTTGTCATTTTCACCTAGACTTTAGTGTCTTTGTTTGTGGATTTTTGGATGTTTTTGTCCGTAATTGTGTGACTTTTGGTGGAGTTTATATAATTATGAGAAATGTGGTATGGATTGATAGAAATAAGTAAATGAGCTTAAATATGTGCAAAACAGGTCAACAAATGGAGAAAAATAGAGTCGGGAGCAAAACGGAGAAGAAAGAACAAGGCACCCTCGGACACGGACTGTGTGCGGAACACGGGCCTGTCCGAGGTGGCTATGTTCGAGCATCAGAATGCCGAGCTCGCCCAGGAGAAAGGCCGTGTTCTGGCGCACGAACCATGCACCAGCGCACACCCCGTGTGCAGAACACGGACCTATTAGAGAAGGCCGTGCACAGTAGTCAGAAAACACTACACGCCCATAGGAGAGGCCGTGCGTTGGTGCAAACCCCGTGTCCGGGAACACGCCGAACTAGGTGTGTACTACACGAGCCATGCGCTGCTACACGGCCCGTGTAGGTGCAAAAGATAGTGTACATTTCAGAATGTTTCGAAAGTTTCTAGAAGGCCCCTAAGTGATATAAAAGGTTGACTTGTTCGAAATGTAGAGAAGAGATCAGAAATATAGGTGATTGAAGAGGAAAGCATTTTGAAGAGAATGAAGGGTATCTCCATAAAAGGGAAGTCAATCTACTTTTCAATTATTGATTTTCTTCTTATTTTGGCTCAAATGAAGCAAGCCTTTGAATGTATTGATCTAAACACAATGTGTAGTGACTAGTCCTATAGTAGGGCTAATCATATGATTGGTTGAGAAAAATGCTAGATGTGTAGGATTTGAGATGTTGAATTGAGTTAATTTTGCACTTCATTTTATGATTAATGAATCATGTTTCATTTCAATACTTATGTGATTAAATTCTTTATTCATAGTGTTAGGATGGTCATTCCAATGTTATGATTAGGTGTTTAATTGAATCATATATTAAGATGAGCATGCATGTTAGTGTGTGGGGAGGTAAGTCATATCCTTATTATGCTTAGAACATTCATAGGGGGACACTTAAGAAATTGAGTGAAAAGAACCAAACTTATGATCATAGTACCGTAAGGGAATTGAGATTAAGAACAATCCTATGAGATTTAGACTTGTAAAAGAGTCGAGAACCTAATTGTCTTGGCCATAAGAATTAGGGGTAAAAACGTGATTGTTTTTAGTCCACAAATTAATGAAGTTCACCATCAAGAGTTATGCATATCTAGCTAGATTCTTAACCATGATTATGATTAGCTTTGCTCCCTTCTTAAGTGAATTCTATCCACATTCCATTCATCTTGTTACTCATTTGATCTTAGATAAATTTAGTTGTTAATTGATTTTTTAGTTAAATGATTAGAATGATAAGTAGTCTAAATACAAAACCTTCAATCTTGTCACTCTTACAAAGCATAAATCAATGATAAATCCGGATATAGCCATGAGTTTACATTCCCTTGGAACGATATTCTTATAAATTTTGTACTTGGTCACACGTGTACTCGACGATATAGTCTCTTACTCTAAAAATATTTTACTAGAAATGCGACTAAGAACAGTATGAGTAATGTTTTATCTTAAATTATTTTGCAAAAAGGAAAATCGGGAAGCATGGAGATCATTGGAAAAATATTGAATTATTGTGTGATGATTGATTGAAGAATCACAATCATGTGATGATTTTATTGAATATATAAAGGAAGGTTGGATTAGAGGTTTTGCTCTCTCATATGGAAGGAATTGAAGATCTTCTAAATGAAATAAAGATCAATTTAGATCTGAAAAGTTCTCTGAATTGATTGAGGACTAATTGATCTTACTTGTATTTATTTGAGATTTTATTTTCATTCCAAGTTGTGGTGTGACTATTTTTATTTTACAACAGTTCAAAAGGGTTTGAAATTAAGTTATTTTCTACTTTCTTCGCACATCGTTTTATTCTCCTGCAATCTTCAACTCTCAAATTCTTCCTTGATCAATTGGAATGGGTGATGGAAGAATTTGATGAGGGGTCATAGGTGGAAAGGATGGAGAGATGGATTGGGGAAGAAACGTATGAAAATGGGGTGTAGAAATATGTATAAAAATTAGAAAAATCAAATTTGGAATTTTATTAATTCAGGGCCTGAAAAATGGGTAA
Organism: Pogostemon cablin; assembly: GCA_023678885.1. NCBI lineage: Eukaryota > Viridiplantae > Streptophyta > Magnoliopsida > Lamiales > Lamiaceae > Pogostemon > Pogostemon cablin. The sequence goes on from CM042956.1 coordinate 20,493,931, forward strand.
ATTATCAATTCGGTGCTTGAATTATGTTTTCTATCGATTAGAGACCTGAATTATGTAAAACTATCAATTCAGGGCCTGAAATTAGGCCCTAAATTGATAAATATGATATAATATTTGACAAATTCAGGCCTTGGATTGATAGTTTTACATATTTCAGGCCTTGAATTGATAGAAAAAATAATTCAAACTCCTAATTGATAGTTTACCCATAATTTGGGCCTTGAATTGATAAAACTCCATTTCAAAACAGGGGAAGTTATATATGCAATTGGAATTTTTTTTTTATATTTTAGACAGCTGGATTTTTTTTGTCCAAACTCGTGTTGAGTTGCTAAAATTTGGGTGAGTTGGTGGCACGAACAAGTATCGAGTTGCGAAACTTAACCTTTTTCATGTGAGTGTCAACACTCCGGGTGAGTTTGGTGACAGGACTCTAAGCGACTTTTAATCATTTTTCAGCAATTTTGTTTTGACTCATTCTCGCTTGTTTCAACTCCAAATTAAGCGTCAATTTTTCCTTTTCACTTCTAGAATCCATTTTTGCTTGTAAAACATAAAAACTCTACTAAATTATCAATTCTCTAAATATTTCCAAATATAAAATATAATAGAGCGCTTAACAATAAAATCCAAGCATTTTTAATTAAAAACATGCTATAAATGGACCCTAAATTACCAAGATCTCTACACTCATCAACATTATCAGTGGATCTCTTTAGCAAGGACTCAAAATAAAGTAAAAAATATCTTTAGTAGATTGCCACCAATACCAATGAACGACTGATCAACGTAATTTACCTAGTTTTTGTAGGTTTATTTTGGTTATTTTAGTATGTTTGTATTTACATTTTTGTATTATTGGTGGAATATAGTAATTTTTGTGTAGAGATTAGTGTGATATTATAATTATTCAGGATTTGATCAAATTATACTTAAACGTGTGAAAAGGGGACAAAAACGAAGTTGGAAAGTGCAGAAGAGGAAGAATGCAAAATCGTGCCTGAAGTCACCATGATCCGGTGCATAGACTCGCCACGAGGTGGAGACTTGATGTTGCAAAAGAACGAGTTTAGACAAATCCGGATTTGCAACACTAACTTGGCCCTATCAAAGGATAAGGGGGGAACTCGCCACGAGTTTAAGGCAATAACTCGCCATGAGTGACTCATTTAGAGGCGAGTTGTGAAAAAATGTGCTAGCTATCCAGTGTACCTTGAATATTTTTCAATTTAGATATTTTAACTCTCTTTCATCACTCATAAATCAGTTTTTGTATCCTGTTTCACACACACATACTTTTCACCTTTTTTCATACACATGTTCTCCCATTTTCATCATCCATTTTTTCTTTCATCACCCATCAATTTACCCATAATCACAACCCACTTTCACACCATTCACTCACCCATCACCTATCTAAGGAAGAATTATCAAGAAAGTAGAATGATAATCAAGAGAAGAGAAGACTCATCTATAAGAAGATTATGGAGAATTCTTATCTATTTTGTTATCTTTTCGAATTTATAACTATTATGAAGCTATGTAATGATTTTGTTATTGTTACCATGGTTTCTATGATAGGCTAGTCTTATTGGTGAGGATGGCCACATGATGGATTAGGAATATTTTGGATTTATGGATTTATGATGGTTTATTGAATTGATCATGAATACTTCTATCTTAATGCTTAATCATTGATTGTTATTTTGAGATGTATGGTTGATTTATCCTTACATGTAATTAGGACTAAAAATCCAATTAGATGTTAGGGTGGTTAATTGAATCATTTTATTGTAAAAATTGAGTATGTTACTGTGAGGAGAGTTTGACCAAGGAAGCCGAGCACTTATAGCACTTAAGGTAGAACACTAGAAAGATCTCTCATGCCCGAGGATTAGACTAGTGATGGGTGCAAAATCCAAAAGAATACAGTACCTTGAAGGGAATTGCAAGTAGGATCAATCCGAGAAGCTGTTTCGGGATTGTAACAACATTCCCTATCCTATTTGCCATGGCCATTGGGATTAGGTGTATCATTCGATTTACACTATGTCTTGATCAATCAGAGAAGCCATTACATTTCATAAGTCTAGAATTATCCTTAATAATAGTGTGGTTAGTCTTAATACTTCCTTAGCTCGAAATCTCATCTATTTCCCTCTTATCTATTATTTTTATTGCTTGATTATTTGCTTGTTTGCTAATTTAAATTGTTAGTTGATAATCGTGGTTGATTTTACATCCAAAACTAAATTGCCATCGCTCCTACAAAGATAATTATATACGAATCCGGATATATTTAAAATTGACATCTCCCGTGGATCGATATTTAACTTGGTCACCTAAAGACTACTACGATAGTTTACTTTCTCTAATCACATGAAAAGAAATTAGCGATCAAATTTTTTACACCATTGCTGGGTAGATATAGACTTCTAAATGTAACAAGTTGGTGTTTGTTTGTTTTAATAGGAGCAATTTTTATTATTTTCTTATTTTTGGTTCTTGTAGACTAATTGTGGTGTCTTCGCTAGTGTATGCATACTAGATCAAATGGTCTATCACTACAAACTTTGGATATAGAGTTGGAAGCTACACTTCATCGAAGAATGAGAGAAATTTTTTAAGTTCATGGAGATCTTAAAGAAAATCCATATCAACATCCCTTTTGCATGCAATTCAGGAAATGCCAAACTATGCAAATTTCTTAGAGGAGATAATGGTGAGAAAAATGAGTCTTGAGGAGTTTGAGGCGGTAAATTTAACAGAAGGTAGCAGGGCTATTTTGCAAAGAAAATTTTCTCCTAAACTCAAAGATCTGGGAAGTTTCACGATCCCATGAGGGGGAAAATAAGAGATACGAAAGCTCTTTATGGTTTAAGAGCAAGTATAAATCTCATGCAACTATTATTCTTCAAGAAGCTAGGCATTGGAGACGTAAAACCTACCTCGATTACTCTGATCGTTTAATGACACATCCGAGGGAAATTGTTGAGGATGTCCTGGTTAAAGTAGGAAAGTTTATTTTCCCCATGGATTTCGTGGTATTAGATATGACGGAGGATTCTAATGTTCCGTTCATTTTTTGTCGTCCGTTTTTTGGCCACAGGAAAAGCTTTGATTGATGTTGATAAAGGAGAACTTACTTTGAGAGTAAACGATGAGGAAGTGATTTTTTCTTTGGAAGAAACTGTGAGATACCCAAAAAAAGGAAATTTATGGAAGGCTTGAGCTTATTGATGAAGTTGTTGAGGAACATTTGTATGATTTCCTTGATCAAGATCCTTTAGAAACTAGCATAAGCCAATCTTTATCTCTAAATCTCAAACTTCAAAATTTTTGTCTTGTTGTGATTATATGAGTTCCTCAAGGAGATATCATCATCCTAAATAATTAGGGCATTGATTCTTTTTGTAATCAACATCACACTGTATAAACAATATTATTTCACAATTTATCAAACTTATTTATTTAACAAATAAATCTCACTCATTGATGAATTAAAGAAATATATATGTAATATATGTGCTCATTATTACATAAGGATTAACATTCATAATAACTTAATCCTTATTCTTTTATATTGTCAGTACATATTAAACAACCTCTATTAGTCTTACTTAATATACACAAAGTTTACTAGTATAATTTGTAGTCAAGATATGCTAATACCAAATCATACAAAACGGTTTCTATGGTGTGTCCAAATTCATCTTAATTTTGAGATACAATTTATACTTTATAAGAAACTTATAATACGATATTCTGCATAAGACCACAAACTTTATTATCCACATATAAAGTAATTGAACAATTGTAATAACATATAAGCATTTTGCCCTACTTCAACGTTTACATATTACCAATTTAGGCATCACACTTCAATATTTATATTTGCCTTTTTATGAGAGGGTCCCATACTTAAAAATTAATACCCTTAAATGTTTTACTCCTTTCCCAAAGCAAAGCGAACAATTTATATTTCTGTCCATCATAATACATTGTGAGCAATCAAAAAAAAATGAAAAAATCAATTAAAACAATAATCTCACAATTTTAATTTAAAAATTGTCATTATAACTAACACACAGAAGATACATTATCTTATTCTTTTATCAAAAATTACTGAACTACCTTTGAAAATTAATAAAATTGGTCAAAAAGCGCATTTTATTAATATATGTGAAAAGTCAAATGTTCACAATTGACCGGGACTGAAGGAGTACAATATAACACAATTTGTCATCAATCCAAATTAAAGTTAAAAGGTAAAAGTATAACTAATATGTATCATCTACACATTAAAATACTTTTTTTTTAATATCCACCAGCAAAAAGCAAATGTAAACATATAACTTGGATGGATGGAGTATAAATAAAATAAAATGATTAGATTTGATCAAATGGTTTTCATTCAAAATATAACATTATTCATATTAAAATTAGAATATAAATTAGTAGTCTCAACTATCAATGATACCTTATCTCTTCTGCATTGTTGAATTGAGTCTTCAATTTGTCCTCTACTTCTTATTTTCTTCTTTAGCTCAATGTAACAATAACTTCTAAATATCTTGGTCTATTTAATTTTAAAAATTTAAACAAGGGCTTTCATCATTCTTTGTCAATTTCAATGATGCAATTATGAGTATTTACTCATTAGCTCCATTTAATACTTAAAAATATTATTTCCCTAAAGGCAAAAACTTGTGTGCCTTCGGGGCACTGTGCGCACAAATACCCTTTAGTATTAATATGTATAGCCTTTAGTATAAGAACGTGTACCCTTTATTTCCTGAAAATTTTTTTAATAAAAGTGTAATATCCTTTAGAACAAAATATTATACCCTTATTAATTAAAGTGTATACCCTTTAAAATAAAATATTGTACCATTACACACTTTATGCACCTGGGGACACAATAGATCAACTCTTCCATAAATATCAATTTTCTTGATATTCTTTGGAATTTTATGGAAACTCCTTCTCTAGGTATGTGCACTCAATGTTTCAATGAGAGCTCATCTTAGTTATAATTATTTCACTGAGATCTTGATTTGATATTTACTTTATTTGTCTTGGGCTAGTTTCATATTAAGAATTTTTTTTTTTGAATGTTGATTCTTTATGAAATTTCTAAATACTGAGAGCTAATTCTTCTAAGTTTTTAGTGAAAATCCGGCGTATTGATAATGATGGGCGTTGCGAAACCGATGACTATCTACACACTCAATGACGAATTTTTTCTGGTGTGTTTCCTCCTAGCTCACTCCAAATTCCAAATTGTATTTTCATGGCCTCTCCAACTCACCTTCATCACACATTCAATTGGAGAAATCAAACATATGAAAGCTTTACTCTCACATCAAATCAGATAATCGCAGATGGAAAAGTCATCCTCTTAGCTATAACAAGAATATATTCGCTTCACTTTAATTTCATACTTTGAATATGGGCCTCCTTTCACGAAAACACCAGTGGCTATGAAGCTGCGGTGCAAATCGGAGGTTTACAATACTTCAATTCACTTAAAAATCAGATTTCGAATTTGCTGAGACGGTGAAATTTGGATGGCGCACAACCAATTTCAGTTTGGAGGATTTCCTCCTTTGTGTTATTATACTTTTGTGAGGAATTGTGAGTAATTATGAAAGTCACAGAACACGGAAGTTGGAATCGTCCTTTTGTGAGGAATTGTGAAATTTCAGTAAACTTCTTTGAGGAATCGTGCTTTTGTGGGGTTTTAGTTAATGTAGGAACTAGGAAATGATAAAGTTGTAATTAAAGATATAAATAATGGTTATAAAAGTAATTTAAAAATTTATTATAATATCTTTATCTCTTACCAAACAACTAAACTTTTTGTTATATCAATTTTAATCATCATATCAAAAAAAATTCCAATTTTCATATTATGTATACTTATCTTCATTTAAATCTCAATTCTTATATATAATCTCTTCTCGTATCATACCTATCAAACGAGTCATGACTCTATCAAAATAAAAACATAATCATGACCTTGGGGAAAGATTACCACCGCCAATTTCTTATCAAATCTCAAAAAGTCTCTTGAAAAAAAATAATGGATTGGCCCAAGTAGGGGTGGGCAAATTTTTTCAAGTTACAGGTACCCGAATCAATCTAAAAAATATCGAATTTTTTCGAATTTTACCCAAAATTTTAGGTTTCGAATTACCCAAACCCGATTATATAATTTTCTGTTAGGCTATCCAATTTTAAAAATACTCGATTACTCGATTGGGTACCCAATTTATTTATTACTCCCTCTATCCCACGTAGTTATGCCTGTTTGGACACAGAGATTAAGAAATGTTATTTTTTAAAAATAAGTTTTAAGAAAAAGTAGAGGCAAGTTGGTAATTTCAAGAGAAAAAGTTAATAACGTTGTTGGGACTGATAAATAAATTGTAAAAATGCAAATAAACTTGTTGGAACTGATGAATAAAGTGTGAAAAAGTAGGTAAGATATATATTGTACTTAAACTATTAATGAAACATGTATAAATATATAGGACACCTCAAAATGGAAAGTGTGCATAAATACGTGGATAGGAGGGAGTATTTTCATTATTATTATTATTATTCTTTTAATTCTATTTTAGATTAAAAGTTTTAATAGAAATTATTCTTAAAAAATTTGATAAATGAATTGTGTAATATCAATTTATTTATATGATTTAAAAAAATTATGAATATTTTCACATTACATATATATAATATTTAAAAACGACAACACCTTTTCTATCATACGCAGAATCTTATTGAGACAAGTTCATTTCATAAGTTTTCAAGATATTTATCAGTTCATCATGACTCAATAGATCAGTGTTCCTAGATTCTTCTATAACATATATTTTACCATTAAATATCCTAGGAAGCATACTTAGAGTTTTGTTTACTAACATGATGTTGGATATATGATCCCAAAGTGACTGCATCACATTCACCACCTCGTAGAATCGCTGATTGTACGATGACATCTTCTCGTCTTCCTTCATCCTCAAGCTCTCAAATTTCGCGTTCAACATCCTCGCCTTTACCCTTTTAACACTTCCAAATCCTTCGTAGTGTTCTTGAAGCCTTTCCCAAGCATCTTTTGCTAATGTACAGTTCTGGATCAGGTTGAACATTACTGTATCAACCGATAAGTTGATTGCATTGAGTGCTCTGTAGTTCAGCATCGACTGATTGTTCTCCTCAGCGGTCCAATCAAGCTCATTCTTGATGATATGATCTCCATCTTTGTCTTGAATTGTAGGGGTGTCCAGCCTGCGCAAATGGTCTTCCAAGCATGTTCATCAATAGACTTGATGTGACTCCTCATTCGACTATTCTATAAGGCATAATTGGTTCCATCAAGTATAGGAGGACGGTTGATCGATCCAGTGGAGTAATTCATGACACTTCAACACTTAGTACCGTCAAGTGTTGGCTGTGATGCCACTTGTCGTTGCGCCCAGCGATGTAAGTGTGTTTACGTCAGTGATGTTGTCCTTAATGTGGTATCACTTCGTACAACACCGACTCTTATCAGAATATTAAACATGAATGTGAGATTTCAAGTTTATACAGCGGGAGAATTAATACACGGAACTACTCAGTCTTTCCATAAACTTATAAATAAGTTTATAGCGGCCTCATGGCAAAAATATCACTAACTTGTAAAAAGTGATAACAAAATCAGATTCAAAGAGATGGAAACATTTCTTCCACTCTTCGATACACACACAGATATAAATCCTATAAACATGTTCCCAAATGGCAAAACCTGGATTGTTAGATTTAAGTCCTACTTCAAGTATGCACTTCCACTGCCTGTGAACACAACACATAAAATGTACGAGATAATACCATACACGTAATGCAGAACGAGATGTTACAACATCAGTGAAAACAGTACAAGAGGAACTTAGTCGAATAAACTTTAAGTCCGGCGACTCTTTATATAGGAACTCTCCAAGTTATTCCGCGCACCAGAAAAGAAGTCTGACGGCTTCTATTTATAGCGTGAATCATGCTGTAGTTTTCTTCAAATAAGTGGTCCACTAGGAGATATAAAAACCACCCATGATCAGCAAATAACCAACCCACTACTTTGGGCAGTTATCTTCAACTTCTAGAATCTTTTGGACTTCTAGAACTTTCCAGATTACTCTCCAAGCTTGTGGGTCCATTTCTGCATGATCTTCATTCAACTGCCACAATCCTGAAAGCAATATTAAGCACAACATCACACAAACATGTTAGTGGTTAAATAATAACTGGTGGAGGATCAGTGTGATTCCAGATGTGACGACACTGGTCTCAACATTTCACATCAACACACTTTCTCTTTTCTTATTTATTTTAGTGACTGAAGATTTAAGTCTTGAACAAAGCAATTGATTCGAAACTCTTTTCCACAGTTGAAATTGGCAAGTTCAAAGTAAGTATTTTCCATCTTCAATTTGTAGACGATTCTATTTTTATGGGTGATGCAAATATGGAAAATATGATATTGTTTAGAAGATTCCTTAAAATTTGGGAACTTGTCTTTGGAATGAAAGTAAATCTCAACAAATGATGTGTATGTGGGTTAATGAGATGGAGAACAAAATGAACAAATTAGCAAGAATTGTTGGTGTGAATGTGGGAAAGATTCATTTTGCGTATTTGGGTATCAAAGTCCGGTTTATGCAGAGAAGTAAAGATGAATGGGGTGGCATCATCCAGAGAGTAAAAAACATACGCAACTTTACTTAACTCGGTATTGTTTTCTATCACTATTTACTAATTTTCCACCTTTATTGCTCCGAAAAAAGTTTCGAGAGAAATCACACTACTACAAAGATAATTTTTTGGGGTGAAAACTCTAGCTCTAAGAATGTGAGTGAATGGAAAGAATTAAGTATGCATACCTAAACTGAAAGGGGGTTAGGCATTCGAAATTTAGAGCTCTTTAATCAAATCTTGTTGAGTAAATGGTTATATGGTTTTTTCTTGAGAGGGATAGTTTGTGGGCTAGAGTGATTAAATCAAAATTTGGAGTTGAGTGGAGTAGTGGATTGCTTTTCTCTTAAGCTAGTAGCGGTATTAGCTTGAAAGGCTGGGGGAGAGATGTTATCAAAGCAGTATGAGGAGAATAAAAATGGTGGCTTATAAAAGAAATTGTTAAGAAAATAGGGGATAAATAGAAATCTTTTTTCTTTTTCTTTTTTTTGGGAAGAAAAGTGGCTGGATGAACCCAGTTGTAAAACGAGTTTTCGTAGACTATATTATCTGAGCACTAATAGGAAAACAAAAATTTTGAAATGTGTGAGTAGATGAATGAAATTAACAAGGGACATTGGAAGTGAAATTGGAGACAAACTTTGTTCGCCAGAGAAAAAGAGGAATTCACTAAACTTGAAGATGTTATTAATCATTGATTTATTAGTCAAAATGATAGTGACAAATGGAGATGGAATTTTTTAGCGGAAGGAAGTTTTATTACAAGAGAAGCATATGAATGGAGGCGACAAGAAGTAGATAATTATAAAAGTAATGAGGATTTAAATACGGCGTAGAGTTTGATTTGGTGCATTGCTGTTCCTAGTAAGATCATTATACACTCATGAAGAGTTTTGAAGGAACGATTACCTACAAACGATTTGTTGTAATGAAAAGGTATTATTTTTCCTGATAATAATTTAAGTTGAGTTTTGTGGTGATTACGCCAAGTCGTTGAGGCATGTACTGTTTGAGTGTCATTTTGCTCGTAATATTTGGATGGAAATTAATAGATGGTGTGGGCAAAAGATCTTATGATTCATCTTCTTTATTTCTATAAACTTTTCTACGGTAAGAGAAGGAGAATTATGACTACACGCACTTGGGAGTGTACAAATTGACTTATTTGAAAATCGAGAAATGCTAAGATTTTAGAAAGCGATAGTTTTTAAGCAATAAAGATATTAAGGATTTAAAGTTGAGAATCTAGAGTTGGTTTGTGATTTAAAAAAAAAGAGTGGTAAATTAATTGAGTGTTCTTTGCAAGAATGGAGCAAAAATCATGTATTATTTGATCGGGTGTAGTAATCTATTCATTGTATTTACATTTGTCACATTGTAATTTTTTTGAGGTATTTTTCATGCCTCATACATCATTAGTTTTATTAATAAAAAAAATTCTGATATAAAAAAAAACTTAAATTACAAAGTCTCTTGTGAGACAGTGCTTATATAAAATGGTTTGTGAGATGTGTTAAAGTATGTTTTAATGTAGATAAAGTATGTTTTTCTAAATTATAATGAATGATATATTAAAGTATAATTTTAGGGTGTTATAATATGATTCAGTGCAAATATACTTTAACTACTAATAAGCATACTTTACTTATAAAATAAACATATTTTAATAATGGACGATTCGTCTCACAACCTATGTCAGATATAACATTTTCATAAGAGAGTAACCTTAACAAGATTTATGAAGTATTTAATTTAACTAGGGGAACAAGAAACTGCCTTTTATATTTAACGAACCTATTTACAGGAAATTATTTTTTAGCAATGGAATTTCCTTACGAAATTCAATCCATTGGTAATTTATCAACGGATTAAAAATAAAAATAATATATTTTTTTCTTTTAGCAATAGAATGGCAATAGATTTATCATGTTATACCAACAAAATAAAATGCTACTCCCTTCATCCCAAATTCATCTTCACGTTTAATTTAGATACGGAGTATAAGAAGAGTTACTTTTTTTACTTACTTTTGGTGCTAGTATCGTATTTTTGGGTAATAAATAAATGATAAAATATATTATGTGTTTTAAATGGTTATGATAAATTTAAAATTAAAGTACGTTAGGGGAATATTAATTAGTTTTTTTTTTGTGAAGTATAATTTGGGACGAACCAAAACGAAAATTGTGAAGTTGAAGTTGGAACAGAGGGAGTATTACCAACGGATTACTAACAAATCATTATATAAATTACCAACGGAATTGAATTTTTGTTGCTAAAAATTTAATTAAGACTTTTCCCAGCAAAATATTTCATCTTTTTATAATGTTATCTAGCATGAAGTTCAGGATAAAAGTGCAAAAAGTAAATAATATGTTATGCATGTCTCTATATTATCATCTAATTAAATTCTTGGGACAGTGATGAGAATGATATTTCACGTTTTTTGAACTCTGATTTGTGTGGAAATTGAGTATGATTTAAGCGATTATTAAGGCAAATTGGTACGTTTATGGTAAATCTACAAATCAGATGCTACTGAGGCTATTTGAGCATATTTATGTAGAAAACATGTTAGAAGTGCTCAAAATCAGAAAACACGAAGTTCGAGACACCGCTTGACCTCAGGAGGTGCCGCTCGACCAAGGCCATTTGGTCGAGCAAGGGCAGATTTGGTCGAGCGAGGGTCTGTACAGAGTTTTAGCGTATAGGGAGGCCGCTCGACCTGTGCAAGATCCACTCGACCTCACCAGTTTGGTCGAGCGGGGTCACACGTGCCTATTTTTTATAATTCTGACCCTCTTGTGCATGAATTGATGTATTTTCCAAGAAAAAACCTAGTAAAGGTCCATAAGGAGAGTTTAACAAGTATAAAGGGATGCTGATCACATCAAAAAGAGAGTTAGATTCCACATCCATCCTACAGCACATCCAAACCCTAACTCCATCCTACGGAGTTGTAAAGAGAGATTCGTGCAGCGAATCAAGTGAGAACCAAGTGAAGATTCAAGATGGAGTGAAAAGCGACGTCGCCCACATCTTGGGTTTACTTCTTAACTTAATCTTTCTTGTAATTTCAAGACTATGGGTAAGATCTATCCGAATACCATGAACGTTCTTCCAAACGTCATGGGCTAGAACCGCTTTGGTAGTTCTATGGTTATGAAGGTTTTTGTCTAGTTAATTGAACTTCCGTGTGTATACTCCGTACAACACTACTTGTGAATTTATTTTATACAAGACTATGCTTTATTAATTCATACTCAGAGTTATTTTGTGCATCCTTAAATGTTATGTAGAGTTTGAATACATATCTTGGTTATTGATTGAGTGCATTCACTACTGAGCAGAATTATATGTTATAAATGAGGGGACTCCGAAGCTTCATTAGAATTATATTATATAAATACTTATTAATTGAATTGAATTCGGGTTAGTAAGTAGGATAAAGAGGATAATTATATAGTACCTATAAAGGGAGATCATATCGGGTTAGAGTACTTAGTGCACGGGAAATAATTGATACTGATAGTACCTAGAAAGGGGATGTAATTATATCTCTTGCTCTAAGGGAATTCACAGTGTTACACGTTTATCTGCTTGTATTTATAGAGTAGATTTGCGTGGTTTAGTGATGCGTCCATATTCCACAAGCCAGAGTCGGACATTAACATACGGAAGGGAGATTAATTAGTGAAATTGGATAGCTCGAAGAGCTACCTATCTTCTTACTTAAGCAACTCTCGTTTACCTCTACTGTCTTTATTTTATTTGCTATTTTATTATATGTTCATTAGTTTAATCAATATTTTCACTACAATTATCAACAATAGTTTCTTTAGATTAGATAATAATAAATTGATAACAAACCGTCCTTTGGGTTTGATAATATACCTTGGTCGCTTATCTAAGCTATGATATACTTGGGGATTAAAATTGTGTGTTAATAAAACGCCCATTAAGTTTCTCGCGTCTTTGCCGCGGACGGTTGGCCTTATCAATTTTATTGTTGTTTATTTTTATTTGAAACTATTCTATTCTTGTTAAAATTTTCAAACACTTATTTTTCTTAGTTGTATGCTCACTAGATCAAAGGTAGGAGATTTAGAACCTTATAATCCAGAGATTGGAGCATCGTCGAGGAAGAAAAAGAAGAACAAGAACAAAAACATGAAACCAACTGAAGCTCTCAATCTAGGAGTTGAAGTTGGAGTGCTGAACCCGGAGATAACTCAGAAGCAGAAGCAGTCAACATGGTAGTGAATCTGGATAATGTTTACATCCGTGAAGTCTTTAAGAACAACGGAGGAGGCAACGTGGGGCTGTTAGGAGCAAGAGGTGCCTATGCGGATTTTGATCTTCACCCCACTCTCATCAGCATGATAGAAAGAAACTCCTTCTTTGGGGGATCTTTCGAGGATCCTCAGCAACATCTTAACAAGTTCCTTGGTTATGCAAGCACACAAAAAAAATACAGGAATTCATGAAGATTCAAGAAGGATCTTATTGTTTAAATTCTCACTTACTGAAAAGGCGAGAGATTGATACGATACCCTTAGTGCTACTGAATGCTCTACTTGGGAGCAATTGAAATTGAAGTTCTTGGAGCGATTGTAACAATAAATTTTATATTTATAATAAAATAAATACAAATTGAGTACAAAGATAATTTCGGATGAATTTAATTTGGAGAATATGTAAATGGGTTACAACCTCAATCAATCCCCTAATTCTTCTCTCGAACCAATTTGGCTTGACTTGACTTGTGTGTTGACTTTGACTCATTTGACGAAGTGTATGCTGACTATGTTGACAGCATGTGTGTTGTGTTGGATCTTCGAAGGAAGCTTGTCCGAGCTCGAGTGTGTAGTCTTTAACGTTGATCCGGAGGCGCTGAAAGTTTTTTCGGATTGAATGTTGACTAAAGAGCCTTCCTCGAAGAACACTTGATCTGGGGGCCTTGGAGCCTTGATCCCTGATTAATGGCTTTCTTGGCTTGAAACTTGCTTGATGTTTGAAGCTTGAAGCTTTGGAGGCTTGAAGGCTTGAAGATCATCGCTTGAAGGTCTTGAACTTGAAGCTTTGGAGGCTTGAAGACTTGGATATTTGAAAATCCTCGAAGGCCGCTTGAAGGCTTGAAGTTTTGAAGATTCGAAGACCGCTTGAAGGCTTGAAGATCTTTGCTTGAAGGTCTTGAACTTGAAGCTTTAGAGGCTTGAAGAATTGGATATTTGAAGATTTGAAGATCGCTTGAAGTTCTTCACTCGTTCTTCGCTTGGAGCTTTGAAGATTTGAAGATCACTTGAAGTTCTTCACTTGTTCTTCACTTGGAGCTTGAAGACTTAAAGATTTGAAGATCCTCGAGCTCGTTCTTCGTTTGCTGCTTGAAGATCACTTGAAGACTTGAAGATCTGAGGGAGCACTGCTCGTGTTCTCAATCTCTTCACGAGCGTCTCATCTTAGGCTGCTCGAATGTGTGTGTCAAATGAATGGTGGAGACCCCTTAATATAGGTGAGGAAAGGAGGTCCAGGTCATTGGGCCTCACTTAACGGGCTTGGGGCCTTCAACTTGCTGGACCATAATCGGGCCTACTTGACTTGGGCCTGATTTAATTTATCTAGGTTTATTTGACTTGGGTCAGGCCCCATTTGAATTGGGCTTAATTGACTTTGGTCAGGCCTCATTCAATTCAAGCCCACTTAATTTGTTGGGCTGAAATTATTTATTAATTTTCTTTAGGAATTAATTTATTTAAATTCCAAAATAAATTAATATTTAATCAATAAAATCCACGTGTCGTCATTTAATTAGACCATAAATTTTAATTTCTTACAGCGATACATGCCACCTTCAGAGGTGTTTAAGATGAAAAAAAAAATCAATCAATTTGCTATCAGTGGTAATGAGAAATTTCATAAAGCATGGGATAGATTCAAGGACATGCTTAGAAGGTGTCAGCAGCATGGCTTGTCAAAAGCTTAGTATATCAGTATATTCTACAATGGATTGGACTGTGATTCTCGAGTGTTACTTGATGCTTCTTCAAATGGAGCACTGTTTACAAAGTCATCCATTGAGGTCGAAAAGTTCTTTGAGGATATTTCGATGAATTCAAGAGATTGGCCAACTGATAGAGTGAGAGGCAAGTATGTTTTTGGAAAAATAGCGCAGGTTGAGCACACAATGGTTAAGTCAAGCAGAGATGATGAGATCATCTCGAGCTTGGCAAATATCAACAAGCTACTTGAGTCTCAGCAAAAGCAGATTACTGATATAGCGCAGCGAGTACCAATTTTGCAGCAGTATGTTTGTTATGAAGGAGCTAGCCAAGAGGAAGTAGAAGAAGCAAACTATGCTATTGGTCAAAGTATTCAAGGAACTAGGTTTCAACATCAAGGAAATCGGAATTACCAAGGGAACTACAACAATCGTGGTCCCCCGGGTACTTATCAACAATCAAGGAGGCTGGAGCTATCATGGAGCAATCTGAATGCAGCAGTACAACCTCCTGTTGGTGTTGATCCGGGAGCTAAGGTCGAAGAAGGAAAACCTAATTAGAGGATACTGTGAACCGATACGTGGCTAGGAATGATGCAAGGGTGGATCGATTGGAACTAAAGATTAATTCAAATCATGAGGAATTATCAAAGCAGATAAAAGACCTTACATTACTGATGGAAAAGATGGCGGAAAATATGAACAAGCTTTCACAACAGTTGAGAAAGGTAAATTTCCTTCTCAAAGCATCACAAACCCAAAATCTTGTAACGCCACCACTTTGAGGTCAGGAACGCAGTATGAAGGTCCAATGTTACCAGTAGCAGAAAACGGAGAGGTCGTGTTCCTGCTCGACCAGCACTCGACCATGCCATTTGGTCGAGCTGAGATCAAGCGGCATTTTGAAGACCAAAGTTGACAAGGCCAGAGTTCAGACATCCCGCTCAACCAAAACACTGCCACTCGACCAGACTTGCTTGGTCAAGCTGAGGTCGAGCGGACTACTGTACACTTGAATAGCTAAAATCAGATTACAAGTAACGACTTCTGTACAGGACGTTACATCTGCAGTTCACAATGCTTGAATGCCTTTAAAAGAGCAGAATACTGAGCTGATAGTTGAAAAGAATTGGGAAAGAGCCAAAAGATTAAGAGTCGAGAAGGATAAAGTGGAGAAGGTTGAACGTGATGAATGAGGAATTCCTAAGACAAAGATACCACCTCTGTTTCCTTTCAGGATAGTCAAGAAGGGATTGGAAGAAAAGTTCAAGAGGTTTTCGGATATCATGAACAAAATAAGCTTGAACATTTCTTTTTCTGAAGCAATCATGGAGATAACATACTGATGCACATTTTCTTTACATGCAAAATTAATCCCCAAGTATGAAGGATATCAGTTGCACCTTAAGTAAACGACCAAGTTAAATATCGAACCTAAAAGACGGCGTATTTTTAATTTAATTATTATCTAAATTAATTAAGACGTAAGGCAATAAGGGTTATGGAAATAATTATCAACTAAAATACTAAAATTAAATAATAAATAAAATAAAATAGCACTAGAAGAATACGAAAGTGGATCAAGTAGGAGAATGGGTAGCTCTAGGGTAATCCAATTTTACTACTTAACTTCCCTGTCAAGTACAGGCCGACTCTACCTTGTGGACAATGGACGCATCACTAAACCATGCAAATCTACTCTATAAACACAAGTAAATATGCGTGTGTAACACGTGTGAATAACCTTGGAGCAAGAAACATAATTTCACCCCCTTTCTAGTTACTATCAATATCAATTATTTTCCACGTCTGGAACCTAACCCGATATGATCTCCCTTTATAGGTACTATAAATTATCCTCTTTATCCTACTTACTAACCCGAATTCAATTCAATTAATAAACATTAATATATGATAGTTATAATGAAGCTTCGGAGTCCCCTCATTTAGAATTATAATATGGAATCATGTTCAGCAGTGAACGCACTCAATCTACTACCAATATATATATTCAGACTCTATATACCAATTGAAGATGCACAAAATGACCGTAAATGTGAATTAAAAACATTCAATCATATATAAAATAAATCCACAAGTAGTGTTGTACGGAGGACACATAAGAGACTTAATTAATTCATAACCTTCAAAACCCTAGATCTACCAAAATAGTTCTAGCCCGTGATGTTGCGAAGAATAATCATGGGGGTTGGATAGATCTTACCCATATGTCTGGAAACTACAAGATAAATTAGGAAACGAATAAAATCCTAGATATGGGAGTCGTCGCTTCCTTCTCCGTATTGAATCCTCCTCTTAGTTCTCCTCTTGATTCCACAGACGAATCTTCAAAGTGATGGATGGATTGAGGAAATGATGTGGATGATGGTTGGGGGGTGATCCCCCCTCCCTTCCTTGTGGGGTGTAGTATTATGTTATGGCCTCTCTCCCTCACAATGAATAATAATATATAATAGATATAGATGTGAGAAGGGAATTAAATAAAGAAATAAAATATATGGGTAAATCTTGGAGAATTATGTGATAAGGAGATTAATTGTGTTCCAAGAAATAGGTAATTTTCGAAAATTTTCGGAAATTCTCGCTGCCATCTGCGCGACTTCACGATTTTGAGCATAACTTACTCGTCCAAACTCCGATTTTAGTGATTTTTGCGCTCACGTGATCCTCTTTTCCTTGGCTTTCTATTCATATAAATATATCACCAAACGTCCAACACTTGAATATGTAACAAGTCATGCAAACTGGCACATCCGTGCTGAGCAGGAACAGCTTGCGCGGCATCGATCACCATTTTGATCATAACTTTCTCGTTTTGACTCCGATTGAGGTGTTCTTTACGCTAAAACTATCCTCTCTTCTGTGAATTTCCATCCATGTATCACACGTCTAGTTTAAAGCTCCTCATAAATACATACAAATTACACAATTTGGATGTGCATTTTTCAGCATTCATATACAAGTTGCACATTTTCTCCATCTTTGCACTTTTAATCTTTTTTCCACCTAAAACATAATAAAACAACTCAAGTACACCTTTTTCTCATAAATATTAAATATGAGACGCTATTATATAACAATAATTCACATAAAAAAGGTGTTAAATTGGACACTAAAACACACTTATTTTCACTCTCATCACATTATACGCCCAATTTTTAAGGATATCTTATTGAAAAAGAGGAGCTTGAACAGAGTTGAAATTATTAATCTATCTGAGAATTGCAGCTCGATCATTTAGAGGAAGCTGTCTGCAAAGTTGAAGGATTCGGGAAGCTTCACTATTCTATGTGAAATCGGAAGGGGCCGACACGAAAAGGTTAATGCAATCTTGGTGCAAACATTAACTTGATGCCCTTATCTATATTTAAGAAGCTAAGTTTGGGAGAGCTTGCTCCCACAACTGTAGCTCTATAATTGGCGGATAGGTCTATGACTTTTTCGAAGGGGGTGATAGAAGATGTACTTGTAAAAGTAGAGAAGCTTGTCTTTCCTGTGAATTTTCTTGTGTTAGAGATGGAAGATGGCAAGGATAATGTCCCTCTTATCTTAGGAAGGCCATTCCTTGCCACAGCTGGTGCTATGATCGATGTTAAAAAGGGGGAGCTTAGACTTCGTATGGATAATGAAGAGGTTATGTTCAACCTTGACAAAGCAATGAAGATGCCTGTGGAGACACAATGTTACAGCATCGATGTGGTGGAGGAGATTGTGAAAGAAGACATGTCCTTGATCCTTTCAAAGGATCCTTTAGAGACATGCTTGGTAGAATTACTTTTCCCACTACGGAGCTAGATGAGCTCTCCAACGAGGTATGTATCGAATTTCTTGAAAACTTGCTTGCTTTGGGTGATGACAGGTATGAATTGAAAAGAACCAAGATAGAAGAAGTGAAATGGACTAGACAATATCTACCTTTGGATAGAGAAAGCACACCAAAAGAAGAAAAGAAGGATGAGTTGAAACCGCTACCTGAGTACTTGAAGTATGCTTACTTAGGCGATAATGAAACATATCCGGTAATTGTATTTTCTTCTTTAACTGATGACCAACTTGAAGAGTTGTTAGATGTGCTTAGGAAGTATAAGTCTGCTATTGGATGGTCTCTTGATGATTTGAAAAGTATTAGTCCATCGTATTGTATGCATAAGATTAGGTTGTTAGATGAAGCTACTAGAAGAAATTTGATAAATGGCGACGACAAAATTCGTCATGAAAACTTAATTTTTCGTCATAAAAAAAATTTAATAACGAAATTTGAGCGTCACATAGATCGTCAAGTATGTGCGTCGTATTGGGTGTCATTTGACGATATTTTAATTCGTCACCAAATGTTAAGTTTTAATGACAAAAATACTTTACTTCACCAATGTTCTAGACTATAGTGACCATTAAGTCGTCGCAGTTTTCATCTCATTTTCGTTGTGAAATATATTATTTCGTCACTAATGATTGAATTTAACATGACGGTAACGTTTATCGTCACTAAAAAGTAAATTATTGTGACGATATCTATTTAGTATCAATCTCATCAATTATTTATGACGTTTTTATTGTCACATTTAAACCAACTATTTTGTCATCTTTGAAATATTTCGTCATGAAATAGTTGGACAATAACAACAAAATTAAAGCATTATATAATGACAACATAATTTGTCACTTAAGAGTGAGATATTAAGACAAAATATTCATCGTCATTAAAAAGTGTGGAAATGGTGACAACGAATTTTCGTTGTAAATATATAATGCTAGTTACGATATAGAATCATTATATAATGACGATGTAATTTGTCACTAATGAGCAATATATGAAAACAAAATATTTATTGCCATTAAAAATATATGGAAATGGTAACAATTTATTTTCGTTATGAATATATATTATTAGTGACGATATGGAAAATTGTCAATAGAAAATTTAAATACAATAATGACATTTTTTGTCATAGTTAAAAATATATATGCTGACAAGTTATATTCATCATATCATTAATAAATTAAAAATATATCCTAATTAGACTAATATTTTAATGAAGAAAATTAATATTTTTATTCATGAATTTATTTATATTTCAATATATAATTTATAAACGGATAAATATTTAGTAGCATTCCGAGTTACTTTTACTCACTGCTTGCTAAAAATAGTAAATATATTTTGAAGTTTAACTAAACAAAGTACAATATACCCTCAAAGTACCAAAATACAAGGTATCACAAAAAGTCATCCCCAATTGATAACTATGGCTAAATCTAGTCTAGGTACAAGCAATTAAAATTAATTGTTTGTGCAGTATAAGAACCTAGCAATATGCAGTAAATCTACGATATATCAAACAGTAGAGCAACCAACAGCAAGTTCTATATCAAAATCTAGCACTCTGTAGCATATATGCAAAGTCAACTATCGACCAAACTTTCTTAATTGACAAAAGGAGCATCATTACTTGCCTTCCAAATACAGCAAAGTGGTGGACACTGTAAAAAAATGTAGGAGTTGAAATCAGTTGCAATGGATCCAACCTTCCAAATAGACCATTCATAGGAATCCATATTTTAAATCTAGCAAAACACAAACTTTGAAATAGTAGTATAAGTATTAGAAATCCCAATATAATAGCCATAGCACAAAAAGAAATCAAAAGCCGAAAAGAATGAGCTTACAAAACAAGCAAAATAACCAATCTGCCCGCTTTTAGTAAATCACGCACAAGAAAACTGCATGCACCCATGCACTAGAGCAATAAACTACCCCAACAGAACAAACTATCTCCATATATCATAGACAGAGAGGTTAACATGCCAATGAGTAAAAGAACGTAATCATCTATGACAAATATGTAGGCTAAATAGAGTGCAATACGGTGACGTTCTAATCCATGCTACGTTTTGTAATAATTAGCTAATTTTCTACTCTTTCATCAGGCAACACATTTTTTAGGATCATGAAAAAGCTAACATAACTATTTGATAGGGATCCAGAAAATTTAAAATATAAACACAGAAAAGCTATTCATCAAGGTGACAATTAAAATGCTTTCCAAATTCAAGACTCAAACAGAGTATATCCTTCTCAAAAAGTTAATGTTACAAGATACCATTTAATCAGCAGTTTTGCCAGTGTCTTTACATGAATGAACAAAACCATAATCTGATGGGGCCTCTTCTTAGAAAATCAACCACCAGTAGTGAAAAGTATAAGACAATAGTAAACTTCCAATGAAAATACCTCAAAGCTGACAAGAAATACATTCAACCTTATTGCAGCATATTTCATTCATCTTTCATTATGAGCAGAAAAGTTATTTTCAGAGATCCCAATATAAAGTTGCTCAAGAGGAACTGGACGACAAATTGAATCAAAGAAAAACACGCCAGATCTACATTCACCCTAAAAGTTGTGCAACCTGATCTTTGTAAAGTATTGAACATTGATCACGAGGGCAATCTTAAACCACAAAAATAAAAATTAATTTAGAGATTTAAGTAATCAAAATTGTTATTTCTTAAATGAAAAGTACAAAAAGGACAAAGCATGTTACCCACAATTAATTGAGTAGAGTGGCAGAAAGGCCAACAATGTGTATCATGCTTTAAATAGATTCAACATGTAGAAGCACCAATGACAAAATAGAAACATAATGCTAAGTTGCTAACTAACTGGTATAGAGAAAAAAAACCCATATGTGTATGTGTCTAAAAAGAAGATTGCTCAAAGTATAATATAATTTAAGTACCTTCCAAATAAATCAAAGAAAGGAAATGAAGGATTGATACCTTCCAAATATTAGTGTCTAAAGTCAGATCTTGTATCATCACCAAAGCATGCTCAAGTTAATGATTTAACTGGCCTAAACATTATCATGCAGAGAGTAATTAGAAAAAACGAAAGTGAAAAGAGAAAATACCCGCCACTACTCATACTAAAAAGTCAACTGCAGAAAGCATCTAATTTTTTATTAGATGACACAGATGCATCCCTACACATACTACACAGTACAAACAGAGTACATTAGACTATGTATAACCTTCACCATATTTTGTGTGCTAATCAAGCGTCATTTAACGGGAATATGGAAGGATAAAGCATAAAACATTCTTTAAAAATATGAGTTTACCAAGAAATACTTTATGGGAAAGTTTAAAAACATAAATGTTATGATTGTATGCTGCAAATGAATAGTTCTTAGTAAAAGTTACAGTAGTATCTTCTTTGGAAGTTTATGACCTATGCATACCATATTAAGCTTCTTGCACTGCCAGATTCGAAATTTAGTAGTAATATTAAATTCTAAAAGGAAAACAGAATCAAATCAATAATATTAGATGTGTGAAATAATTAACACGAAGAATAACTTTAATATCATGTAATTGCGTCTTTGATGGTGATAAATGTTCTAAACATTGTATAGAAAATGACAAGTGAGTAGTTATATACCTAATTGCAATGAACTCAATTCATAACTCTACCATTAGGGTCAGTAGCCAAATACTAACCAGGGACTATCCCGCGACATTCCAATTTACCGATGTTTCCTAATGATTTTTTTCAAAAATATTCTACTCCGTATTGTACTCGAGTATTATAATGGCCCGAATCTGAGCCCGTCATCGATAATATTGAGCTAAAGAGCAAATAAAGAAAGACATTTCAATAGATAAGAGGGATTGGAGCTTACTGTTGTCGCCTAGGCAGAGAAGGTCGAGGACTTTGCCGCGCACCACTGCAAATTCTTGAGAATTTCCACCGTAAAAGTGAATGAGGGTCTTGAAATGGTTCAAATATACCCATTATTTTACCCCGTTCTTGCTCGCAACATAGAAACCCAAACTCCAAATTAATAATACCACTGTGGATGGAGGATAAAAGAGCGAGGAAAAGATTTTTTATTTCATGGCTATAAGGGATCAATTTTTTCATTGCAGAAGACAATCTGCCATGCTACATAGCAATGGGGGAGAATGGGAGAGGAGACTAAATGGACGGCTGAGAGTTGAGAGGAAGTAGGGTTTTTTATTCATATTTCAAGGGTTAGAATTTGCGCTCTAAATTCTCTTCTGACGAAAGCTTGCACTCCAATTTTTATATTTGTGTTTTTTAAAGGATTTGGGGATTTTTTTTTTAATGTTTTGAGATTTTAGATTTAAATTATAGGATTTTTCTTATGTTCTAAATTATTATTATTATTATTATTAAATATAATTTCAATTTTTTATAATTTAAATTGTTGATTAATTAAAGAATGAGTATTTGAATTTTAAAGTTTGAATTTTTTTACTTTTTCATCATTCGAATTATTTTAAATTAATATTTCTTTTATTATGAAATTTTAATTTTAAAATTATAAAAAATATTATATAAATTAAATTATTTTATTTTAATTTAACTGGCATAATTAATACTATTTAATACTTGCAACATCCCATCATAATAATGTACATATTATCATTTTGAATGTCCAAAAGTATATTTAATTATAAAGGCAAATTATTCTATGTAACATCTTTCATAAATTTATACACTTATAAATAAAAATGTACTATACATTAATTAATGAATAAAAAAGTATACACTTTGTCAATTAATTTTCTATTAGTTTTTTTAGTAAAAAATACTGAATGTAAAAATACTATGCAATTATTTAAAAACATAATATATACTCCCTCCGTCCCAAGAATACATTCGCTCGCGTATTCTTGAGCACGAAGTTTAAGAAAAGTAACTTTTTTGTGGTGTGATGTAATAAATAGAAGGGGTATTTTGGGTAATTGAGTATAATAAAGTGTATGATATAATTGACTTTGACTAAATTGTGTATAAAAAGAAGGTGACATTTTTGTAATATTGTAGTATTGTAAGATTATTGATATTGTATATTATTTCCATTTTTAGGGGGCAAATGTATTCTTGGGACTGACCAAAATGGAAAGGGCGAATGTATTCTTAGGTCGGAGGGAGTACTATTGAATAAAAATTTATACACAAATAGATTTACGTGTACAATCAAATGCACCGATTACTAACTAAATTATAAAACTATTATATGAGATGTGCATAACCTTTTTTTTAGTAAATACTAGTATATTAATTTATATAAGGGCAATGAAATGAGTATACATGAGAAGAATTGTGAAATAATTGGCCAATTATTAAGTATAATTATGAGAATGATTGTAATTATTGACAGTTAAAATATGTTTTTAATGGATCATACCATAATAATATTATATAATTATATTTTAATTCAACATTATTATATTTTATAAAAATGCATTTTAATTATTAATAAATATTTTATTATAATTATATTTTAATTCATCATTATCATATTTAAGAAAAATGCATTTTAACTATTAATAAATATATTTTATCTATATAATAAATATACTTTAATACTGGATCGATGAGTATTGTCTTACATTAGATTTTGTCTGCATTTTATTCAAAATAATTTCACATTTTAGTTATCACTGAAAATTTTCATAAAATATTTAAATTAAATGAACGTTACTCTTTTTTTTATATAAAAAAATATATACTATGTAGTATTCCCTCCGTCCGCTTTCAAGAGTTTCATTCACCATTTATGGCGACTGTACCCAATGGTCTCGTTTTCATTTATGTACAATGAGGGACCCACTAATAATTCTCCTACCAACCCTAAATGTATTTACAAATTACTCATTTGTCCCTCCTCATATTAATAAGGTGGAGGGGTACAAAGGTAAAACTTACAAATTATATATCAACTACATATTAAATAACAATACTCCTTAATCTCTGTGCCCAAAAGCAAATTATACCCTTAAAACTGGACGGAGGGAGTATATATTTAGAAAAATTATTCTGTGAACTCGGGTGCACTGTGCACCTACTTCAAAAACTTATATACTTATAAATAAAATATATAATAATGAATTAAAATATATACACTTTGTTAGCGAATATTCTGTTAATTTTTAATGAAAAACTTAATGTAAAAAAAATTATACAATTATTAAATTTATACACATACTTTCTGTTCTGATGGTGCTTGTTTCTTGCCGTTTTGTTTTCTGCATTTACTTGTTGGTAGCCTTGATCTTGAGGGGTGTTTTTGCTGTGGTGAATTTTGTTGCTCCGCTGGGTTGTCTTTGTTACAGCTGTATTTTCCTGTACTGGTTGTTGCTGTAGGCAGGATATATTGCTTATTTTTGCTTCTGATGCAGTTGCTGTATTTTTGCTCAGCTGCCTTCTGATGCAGTTGCTGTTGGACAGCCTCGTGCTGTTGTTGCTGCTAGTAGCGTGGGCATCCTTGCAGATCAGTTTGATCAAACTCACTCTGGGTATAGGCCTCCTGTTCCTGCTACTACCACTACTCATATCTCTAATATATTCAATGCCCTTTCTTTTGAGGGAATTGTGGAGAAACCGGTTCTAATCCTGATCATTGTGTATATGAGGCTGCTGTTCCTTGCCAACGTTAGATCGTGCAATTTGTTGATGATCTGGTCCCTCAGATTAGTCCAGCCAGGTCTTCTAAGCCGAAACAATTTGCTCATTCCGGAAACAAGGCAGATTTAACTGCTTCGCCTGACTTCATCAGCGCAGCCATTAATGCTATTGCGAGAGCAAAAGCCGTGGAGGATTCCCGGACTTCATTTCTCTCTAAACTGGACTCTAATGCTGGTAACTTGCATACGGATTTGAAAATTTTGTCTAATGATCTTGTTGATCATGTGGATGATGAATTTCCCACTCTGCTGAGTAGTGCGACAATTCCAAATGGTGGTAAATTGAGGAAAAATGGAACTTCATTTGTTCAAACGGACTGTAAGCGGGTTACTTGCCCCCAATTAAATTTTGGACATCATTAGTTTAAGCTTGTTTCATTTAATTTAGTGCCATCTTTGGCTTACCTGGGTCGACTGTTTTTACCCCTTTTATAGCTTTTTGCTATCTTCATTACATCTTTTTATTTTTCTTGTTCTTTGCTATTTTCTTTTTTCCCTTTAATAATAATTTAATTGCTTATTTTTGCTTCTGGTTTTTTCTGAGTTGTGTAGGTTATGATGCTTGGACAGCATAATGCATCTTATACACTCTACTTCAAGGTATAACCTACATATATTCGCTCTTGGTTTGTTCCCCTTCTGCTTGTTGGGTTGTTTCACTGCAGATTGGAGGTCTTGTTCTTTCTTCTCTTTTTGTGGTGTGCGTGGGTTTTTTTTAGACATCACTGCTTCTTCTTCTTCTAGTTATGGGACTTGTTAGATTGTTTAATCCGCTGATGATTATGATCTTGTTGTTTTTAGCCAGGTTGCTGCTATTTCTCTATTTTTATAGTTTTTTGTTGCTGGTTTACTGGTTCTTTGTTGTTGCAGAGATGTGATTATTATCTCTTTTTGGGGGGGCTTGTATGGTTGCTGCTTGGATGCATGGAGGGTTGGAACAACAGCTTGTTGTGGTTTCTTTGTTGATTTCTGCCTCTTGTAGCCAATTGGTGTGTTTTTTCTACTGCACAATTGTCATTGGATATTTGGTGGTGGGTGCCAATATTTGGTTGATAGCTCCTCTCATTTATATTTTGGTAGTTGCTAATATGCATTCAACAATTTTTTGGATGTTTGTATTTAGACAGGGAATAGACTAGTCTCTTTTAGAGGATAGTTTTCGTAATTTCTTACACTGTTATGCTTGCGATGTATTATAACTTGTATAGTTATCTCTAAAATATATTTACTATTTTCAGAAGTAGAACATAACGTAACTTGCAAAATAAAGCATATTTCAGGTTTAAAGCTAGTTTTCTTATCTAAAACATTCCATCAAAGGTATATTGTTAATATCATCTTGTTGAGTTTTTTTTTTTGCGTGTGATCCTCAACATAAAATTAGATTGTTGTATCTATGGTTTTGCTTGAGACTACAAATCAAAATCTTTAAAATATATTTGGTGCTTTATGATATATTTTTATTTATTTTAAATAATCTAAGTTGTGATGAAATTATTAATATTGTCATGCACTATAATAATTAGTGAGAAATAAAATTTTATGAAAACAAATTGTGTTCCAAAAATATAACAAAATTTAAATTTGTTACAATTTGCATGACAAAATATGAAGAAACTCATGATGTGTCATAGTTTAACTCATATCTAATAAAAAGATGACGATTTCTAATTATCATCATTATTGTAAGATATTGGTGACAAAATATTTAATGTCACAAATTGTTTAAAGGTTTGATGACAATTTTATTTTCATCGTGAAAATATATTTTATTCACGACGTTAGTGTTTGTCGTTAATTACGATAAATTTATCATTGAAGAAGTTAACTTCAAATTTATATTGAAAGAAGATATCCTTTAAAAAAATCATAACACATTTATCAATGTCGTCATGAAATAGATTAAATAGTAACGAATAAAATTACATATAGTGACAAAAACATATTTCGTCGCTAAAAGATACATTTTAGCGATGAAAGTAAAAATTGTCACTTTTGAATTACAAAATATGACGAAAATCTTGCGTCACAAAATTTTTCATCACAAAATGTGTAATTTCCTGTAGTGTTCAGAATCAGCGGAGGGTTAACCTCGCGATTCAATAAGTGATTAGGAAGCAAATCCTAACGTGGTTAGATGCAGGAATTATTTATCCAAAATACATGCAAAGACCATTTCCCTCTTCCTTTCATGGATCAAATGCTTGGCGGTCTAGCAGGGTATGAGTTTTATTGTTTCTTAGATGAATATTCAGGTTATAATCAAATAATGATTGCACCCGAGGATTAGGAAAAGACCACTTTTACTTGCCCATATGGAACCTTTGCTATTAGGAAGATGCCTTTTGGATTGTGCAATGTGCCTACTACATTTCAGCGTTGCATGATGGGCATATTTGATGGGTTGATAGAAAAAATCATTGAGGTGTTTATGGATGATTTTTCTGTGTTTGGGTCCTCTTTTGATATTTGTTTGTCTAACCTATCTACTATTTTGAAGAGATGCCATGAAAGTAAACTTGTCTTGAATTGGGAGAAGTTCCACTTCATGGTGAGAGATTGGATTGTTCTTGGTCATCATATTTCTGCTAAAGGATTGCAGGTGGATAGAGCAAAGGTGATGGCGATTGAGAAGTTTCCACCACCTACTAATGAGAAAGGAGTGCGGTCCTTCCTTGGACATGCAGGATTCTATAGAAGACTCATCAAAGACTTCTCAAAATACTCCATGTTGTTGTCTCACTTACTTGAAAAGGACGTTCCTTTTGTTTTTGACGATGAATGTCTAAGAGCTTTTCAGGTTTTGAAGGAGGCACTTATTACTACACCTATATTGATCACACCGGATTGGACACAATCGTTTGTACTTATGTGTGATGCAAGTGATTTAGCACTTGGAGTGGTGCTTGGGCAGATGAGAGAAAAGAAATTCTGCGCCATCTACTATGCGAGTAAGACTTTTGATGCAGCACAAAAGAACTACACTGTCACTGAAAAGGAGTTTCTAGCTGTTATGTATGCATTCATCAAGTTTCGACAGTATTTGATTGACATGAAGACTGTAGTGTACACGGATCATTCTGCGATTCGGTATTTAATGGAAAAGAAGGATGCTAAGCTAAGGATTATCCGATGAATTCTTCTTCTGTAAGAGTTTGATATGGAGATTCGGGATAAGAAAGAAATGGAAAATATTTTAGCTGATCCCCTATCAAGGTTAGAAACAAGGGTAGATTGTGATGAGCCGTTCGAATACATAGAGGAGATGTTCCCGGATGAGAAGATCATGGCAGTGTTTGCTGAAGGAGCGGAGAAAGCTTGTGTCGTAGCTGCTCAAGGAATGAAACCATGGTATGCGGATTATGTCAATTACATAGCCGTAGGTGAAATTTCAAAAGATCTCAATAGGTATCAACTTGCAAAATTCAAGAGAGATGTTGAGACTTTCATGTGGTATGATCCATTCGTCTACAAAATTTATACGGATTCTATCGTCCGTAGGTGTGTGCCCGAGATGGAGATGGAAAGTGTTCTTGACTTTTGCCATGCACAACCTAACGAGCGGCATTTCAGAGCCCAAGAGACTGCAGCTAAGGTACTTCAATCTGCTTTATATTGGCCTACCTTGTTTAAAGATTGTGAATCCTATGTAGTGACGTGTGATAGATATCAAATCATGGGAAACATAAGCAAGAGGGATGAGATGCTACTTCAGCCAAGCATTGTGATGGAGATTTTTGATGTATGAGGAATTGATTTTATGGGGCCGTTTCCCCCATCTAATGGATTCTTATACATTTTACTTGCCTTTGATTATGTTTCTAAGTGGGTGGAGGCTATTCCCATTCGCATGAATGATGCAAAAATGGTCTTCTCATTCATGAAGAAACTCATTTTTGCCCGCTATGGAGTTCCTAGAGCACTTGTAAGTGATGGAGGTTCCCACTTCGTCAATAAGTTTATTGAAAGAGTTCTTAAGGAGTATGGTGTAAAGCATAGGGTTACTACACCCTATCATCCTCAAGCGAATGGGCAAATGGAAGTTTCTAACCGGCAAGTTAAACAAATCTTAGAGAAGGAGGTTAGAACCAATAGGAAAGATTGGGCTATGAAGCTCGATGATGTCTTATGGGAGTTCCGAACTTCATACAAGACTGTGCTAGGAATGTCACTTTATCAAATCGTCTATGGAAAACCGTGCCACTTACCCGTAGAGATTTAGCATAAGTCTTTTTGGCAGTGAGAAGTTTGAACTTATCTATTAAGGAGGTTAAGGATTTAAGGTTGACTCACATCAATCAATTGGATGAGTTTAGAAGTCAAGCTTTTAAGATCTCGGTGATCTATAAGGAGAAAATGAAGAAATGGTATGATTCAAAGATCACTTTCATGGAGTTCAAGGAAGGAGATGAGGTACTACTCTTTAACTCTCGATTGAAGCTTTTTGCAGGAAAATTAAAATCAAAGTGGACGAGACCGTTTATCATACATAGAGCCTGCCGGGGGGGGGGGGGGGGATTTTGAGACCATGGATAAAGACAGAGACATCATAGTGGTGAATGGGCATCGATTGAAGCACTTTAAGTCGTCGGATGATGCTTGCGTTGTCTTTGTCGGATGATGCTTGCGTTGTCTTTAAAGATACCTTGCATTGAAGTGGTACCGTCGTGACTCTCCGACGTTAAACATGAGCGCCTGTTGGAGGCTTACCTTCTTGTTTATTATTTTATTTATTTCGTGTGCGTAAGAAATGTTTATATTTGCGGTGCTAACTAATCGGCAATTACATCTCTTTGCAAACTTATTTTCGACTATGTTTCTACTAAGTTTGGGGGGTGTGATGTTCTTACCTCATTGTAGCACCAAGACTATAATCTTTTCTTAGTGACGTTTGCTAGGGGAGTTGATTTTTTGCGGCAGATTAAAACTTTAACCGGTTTTGATGTGTCGATTTTTTTGCAATTTGCCTATTGTTCAGTGGTGTTTTGTTTATAGTGTGAACGGAGTTTTGTACACTTAATTTTAAAGTCTAATTAATGGTTCTCTAGCTATTGTTTTGGTTTCATATAAGGATTAATGTTGTTGTTGAGTCTGAGTTTTACAGGGGATGAAGAAATCATGAGAACTCAGAGCGTTGGAAGGCCGCTCGACCAAAAGTGAACTGCTCGACCAAGTCAATGAGGTCGAGCAGAGGTCGAGCGGACCACTGTAAAGTGGATCCTAGAATTTCAGAGCACAGAGAGTCCGCTCGACCAAATAGGTGTCGCTCTGTTAGGAAATCTGGATCGAGCGGAAGGTCGAGCGGAGTACAGAGGAGGCTTCAGCGTACAGGGTCACCGCTCGACCCGAGCGGAGGAGTAGTTTTTACGATATAAGGTCAGTTTCCGCGCTGCTCGACCATTTTCTCACCACCCTTTCTCGAGCAACTACCCCGAACAGTACGATTCTTACCCAAATCACTTAGAACACTTTTCTTTACCCAAAACCAAACATATTCCACTTCAAAAATTGGAGATTCAAGTTGAATTTGTGGGCCTTCTTCTCAAATTTGAGTTGTTGTTCTTCGTCACTTTCACGCACCCATGGCTGGAGATAAAGGTATGTTTTCTCGACTCATAACCCTTGAATTGGATTATACTTTGATTAGTTTGAATGGGTAAGTTGATTAAGCATGCTTTTGGTTTGAATTATGATATGAAATTGGGTGTTTTTGTTGAAATTTTATATGAATTGTTTACGTTGGATTGATGGAATTCTGTGAAATTCATGGTGCATATGTCACATGCTTGAGTTTAGTTGATTAATTTTTGTATGGCTCGTTGATTTTGAGTGACATTGGTGATGAATTTGAAGTGTGGAATAGTGTCAATCCTTAGGATTGAGTTGGATATTTTGAGATTCTTTTTGGATATCCTAGTTAAGCATGTGGGTATGTTGATTCTTTGTTGATACTTAGAGACTTATAATGTTGATTTTCTATGGTTTCATGTGTCAAGTTAATCGTATTATTGGTTAAGCATGTGAGACTGTGGAGGAATTGAGTTTAAATTGTTGAGCATATGATTTGAAGTCTTGAGTAGGATCTATGTGATAATAAGTCCTAGGATTGGTATACTTGTTTCTTGTCTATGTTTTGCATTGAAGTATAATTCTTGTAGGAAAAGGCGTTGCTTCTTGTTCGAAGAGAAAGGACAGTGAAAGACTAAAGAGAGGAGAATCGGGTAAGAAAAGTAAGAAATATGGGAAGATGCCATCGGATTTTGGGCTGAAAATACCGGATTGGGATGAGAAGAAAGAGCTTTGTGGAGC
This sequence comes from Pogostemon cablin, assembly GCA_023678885.1. Taxonomy (NCBI): domain Eukaryota; kingdom Viridiplantae; phylum Streptophyta; class Magnoliopsida; order Lamiales; family Lamiaceae; genus Pogostemon; species Pogostemon cablin. The sequence continues at coordinate 20,525,489 of CM042956.1, forward strand.
GATTTCAAGGAAGATTGCTCGGACTCGATACCAAGATGATGAAGCCATGGTGGAGATGTATATAATCAATGATATCAGATGGATGTTTAACCAAGTGGGAATCGGTGGATTCATGGATTTGAAGAGGGAGATGTACTTCCACATTACAGTAGAGATGCTATGTACTCTCGAGGTGATTCAGGAGAATTCTGTTCTTCCTACATCGACATGGTTCCGACTTGGAGGTGAGCTGAGATATCTATATGCTAGTGAGTTTAATAGGATGTTTGGATGCCCAGATGATGTACCTACACATGAGGACGAAGGCATTGTTGTTGATGAGTTCTGGAGATCGATCACGGGTTTGCAAGGGGCTTATGATCCACAGCGGTCGAGGGCTACTTATATTTGGAATCTGGTGATTGCATACATGGATAGGATCCTCGAAAACACCATCTTTACTCGAGCTGAGGGCGGGTGTATTCCGAGAGAAGAGTTATACGTCCTATGGTGCATGATGAATGGAGTCCACTTCAATATGGGAGCATATGTGTTGCAGCAGCTGTACTGGTTCATTACTCACACATTTCAAAAGGTGAATATTGGAGGCTTGATCACACCTTAGCCGAGCATTACAATGTAGATTTATCTCGACATCGGCCGATGATTGGTTAGCCGAATTTGATTCTTTCGGCATGTGTGAGGATGAACTTGGCTCGACATGAAGACGGTGTATGGATGTTCATCCGAGGGATGAATACGATTTCATTTAAGATGCCTTTTCCTCTCATTGACCTTACTACGGTCCAGGTCAATGCGAATTTGCTGATGAACACTCCTCCCCACTTTGCGATCTCTACTACTTGTTGCGATAAAGGAGATTGACGAACTTTGGTAGATATGCATCTTCAGGGTGTGTATCTCGATCTTGATATGATATTAGTGGGAGAGCCAGAGTATGAGGAGTACGAGCCACAGCAGCAGCCACCACCTTTTGAGCATCTGATTCCCGAGGTACATATGGAGATGCCTCACCATATTTTGAAGATGGGTATTCCTTCGATGTACCACCACCACCGCAGCAGCCATAGCAATATAATTTCTGGCAGGCTCAGGATCGCTTATATGGAGAGCAATTCAGGATGATGAATGAGTACTTTGCCACGTTGAATACTAATCAGCAGAAGACGAATCACCAGCTTGCTTTGGCAAATACGAACTATGCTGCGATCAATCTGAGGTATGGTATTATGGATCGAAGGTTAGGAGAGATATGAGAATTACGAGACACTTGATAGAAAGGTCGACAGTTTTATCAGGGACTTCGATGATTGGCGCAGTGATAATGATGATGATGCTCAGGAAGAGTAGAGTGCGCACGGTTTTTTTATCTTTTCTGATTCTTCTCATCTCTCTTCTATTTTTCACTTTACAGGTTGGGGATTAATTGGTGGTTGATTTGGGTTTTATGAGATTTATGCGTGAGTAGCATGTACCGTATTGATGATATTGTGAGATTGATGGTGTTGATGGATATTGTGCACTTGATGATGATTGATGGATTGACATTGACTCTTTGGTATGCATGTACGATATACTTGTGATATATGTTGATTCTGTTGAAAAGAAGCATGTATTGTTTGTTATTACTTGTAGTTTATGTGGGAATTGAAGTTGATTGCATGCTTTGAAGAGTGCTTAGGAAATCTATTACCATGTGAGAATTTGAGCCTTATGAAATCATGCTACATACATGCATGATAGTTTATTTTTATGAGAATTGTTCATATGACCGTATTCTAGAATTTGGCTTGGAGTCTTGTGTGAGACTTATGATTGATTAGTTATTAGGACATGATCTTAGGCCATTATTCTGTACTTGAGTCACTTAGCTAAATTTTACCCTACCATATATTATATAAATCATTGGAAGTCCTGTTGAGCCTTTAAAAGCTTTTTCTTTGGCAAGCCTTGATAAAAAGCCTTTGTTTATCCTTTAATTGAGCTTTGTTGAATATCATATTCATTAATAGAGAGTTAAGGTGAATAAATGCTAGTTCGAATTTGAAAAGAAAAGGAAGAAAATTTGGTTGAGCTATATGAAGGAAAGGAAAAATAAGGTTAAATCTTGTTTAGGGGTAGTACCTGAAATCGGTACCCCGACTGCTTAGAAGGGTAGTGCTCGAAATTGGTACCCTTGTACTTTGAAGAAAGAAGATGTTGATGCCAACATGAAGGAGGAAAAATTGAGTCACAAAGATCATGAGAATAAGATGGAAAAGATGAAGCTGTTTGATGAAAAGCTAACGTTCAACGGTAATTCTCTACTAGTGAATTAAGTCACTTTCTCTAAATTTCCCTACCTTTACCAAAGAGCCAACATTACAACCCAAAAGCAAGTCCTTTGTGATCCTAGTAACGAAGTGATTATAAGTTGATTTTTGAGACCCTTGTCAAGCTTGTGGTTACGCGGAAATATGAATTGACTATGAGCGTATATACTAACCTTGAAGTGTACATCTTTTACACTTGAGTGAGAGAGTAAACACTTATCCAGTGAGATGACTTAGCACTCGTAGAAGTATTGTGATTGATTGATGTTCTTACATAGATGAAAAGTATGATGACTGCATGTTTTGATTTGATGAATTACATGTGTTATTAAAGTTGTGCATATATGAGGATCTTGTGAATCATACTCTCTTGCATTTGTTTTGATTTTTGTTGCCTCGAGACGTGCAACATATAAGTTTGGGGTTTGATGAGAGTGATAATTCACGTGTTTTGAGCTCTGATTTGTGTGGAAATTGAGTATGATTTAGGTGATTATTAAGGCAAATTGGTACGTTTATGGTAAATCCACGAATCAGAGGCTACTGAGGCTATTTGAGCATAGTTATGCAGAAAAATAGGTTAAAAGTTTTCAGAATCGGAAAACACGAAGTCCGAGACCAAGATCATTTGGTCGAGCAAGGGTTTGTACAGAGTTTCATCTTACAGGGAGGCCGCTCGACCTGGACAAGATCCACTCGACCTAGCCAGTTTGGTCGAGCGGGGACACACATGTCTATTATTGGTAATTTTGACCCTTCTGTGCGTGAATTGACGTATTTTCCAAGAAAAAGCCCAGTAAAGGTCCATAAGGAGAGTTTAACACGTATAAAAAGGGATACTGATCACGTCAAAAATAGAGTTAGATTCCACATCTATCCTACACCACATCCAAACCCTAATTCCATCCTACGGAGGTGTAAAGAGAGATTCGCAGCAAATCAAGTGAGAACCAAGTGAAGATTCAAGATGGAGCGAGAAGCGACGGCGCCCACATCTAGGGTTTACTTTGCAACTTAATCTTTCTTATAACTTTCAAGACTATGGGTAAGATCTATCCAAACATCATGAACGTTCTTCCAAATGTCATGGGCTAGAACGCTTTGGTAGTTCTAGGGTTATGAAGGTTTTTGTCTAGTTAATTGAACTTCCGTGTGTTTACTCCATACAACACTACTTGTGGATTTATTTTATATAAGACTATGCTTTATTAATTCATACCCAGAGTTGTTTTGTGCGTCATTAACTGTTATGTAAAGTCTGAATATATATCTTGCTTAATGATTGAGTGCGTTCACCGCTGAGCAGGATTATATGTTATGATTCTAAGTAAGAGGTCTCCGAAGCTTTATTAGAATTATCTTATATGAATACTTATTAATTGAATTGAATTCGGGTTAGTAAGTAGGATAAAGAGGATAATTATATAGTACCTATAAAGGGAGATTATATCGGGTTAGAGTACTTAGTGCACGGGAAATAATTGTTACTGATAGTACCTGAAAAGGGGGTGTAATTATATCTCTTTCTCTAAGGGAATTCACACGTGTTACACGTTATCTGCTTGTGTCTATAAAGTAGATTTGCGTGGTTTAGTGATGCGACCATAGACCACAAGGCAGAGTTGGACATTGACATACGGAAGAGAGATTAATTAGTGAAACTGGATAGCCCGAAGAGCTACCTATCTTCTCACTTGAGCAACTCTCGTTTACCTCTACTGTCTCTATTTTATTTGTTATTTTATTATATGTTCATTAGTTTAATCAATATTTTCACTATAATTACCAACAATAGTTTCTTTAGATTAGATAATAATAAATTGATAACAAACCGTCCTTTGGATTCGCTAATATAACTTGGTCGCTTATCTAAGCTACGATAGATATCTTTTATACTTGGGGATTAAAATTGTGTGGTACGAAAACGCCCATCAGACAGCACTCATATTGCCCATTTTCAACTATGCAACATCAAGTTTGCCCTAATCTTTAAAAAATATCTAATTTGCCCGATTTTTCATGTATATACCTGATTTACCCCCTGACACATGTCAGTTATTTTCCCTTATTTTTTAAAAATTCAAAAAGTGGCTTGGCAGTTCTTTTTGACCACGTTCACAGGCGTTAAAAGTAGAGAATCTTTGACCCCTTATCTCAAAATTTGAAAACTTGTTTATACTCACACTCTCTCTCTCCACGCTTTTTGTGTGTGTCTCTCTCTGTCTCTCACTCTTGTTTTTTCCCGATTTGTCTCGCGAACACAGCTCTATGTCTGGCAATGCGCTTCCCCCATCATCTCCACGTCGAAAAGTTGAAGAAGCAAATATGGAAAATCAGGTATGCTAGTATTTCAATTTGGGGGTTTAGGATTTTAGGGATTCGTCGAAATTTCGCCTGTAATTAGAGGTAATTGATTCTTTTTTTTTGCATAATTCATTTGTTTATATATATGAAATCATAGTGCAATTGAGTGTTTGTTGATATAAAGTAATTGAGTATAATCTGATGAGGGGACTAGTTTGATTTTAGTATTGTTGTCGTAGGAAGGTGTCGTGTCCACCGCTGAAATAAATAGTTTTGCAAGTTTGTCGTTTATTTGAGGATAGTTGAGCATGTCCGCCCATATTTTGAGCACAATGTCTGCCAATTTTATAAGCCTAATTTAGCTTGTATATCCGCTGATAATTCTAGCCTAATTCATCTTGTCCACCGATAATTCTAGCCTAATTGAGCTTGTCCGCCCATCTTTTGACCAAAATATAAAATGTCTGCCAAAATTTCTAGCGTAATTGAGTATGTCCGCGGTATTTCTAATCTAATGGAGGTTGTCAGCCGATTTATTTAGCGTCATTGAGCATGTTTTTCCATTTTTTGAGCATAATATTTCATGTCCGCCAATTATTTTAATCTAATTGAGCTTTTCCGTCAACTTTTAGCAAAATTCAGCATGTAATTTCAATTTTGTGAGAATAATAAACCCTATCTACCGATTTATAGAGCTTAATTGATCTTGTCTGCCGATGAATTAATGTTTAATTTGCATGTCCGATGATACTTTAAGCTTTTCATAACTTGTCCGCCGATATAATTGTTTTGTTATTGAATGGCAGTTGGTAAATTAAGGCTTAATTTGAGTTTAATTTGGTACACATTCATAAAAATTTATACTTTAATGTAATTAGGTACCTATTCAAAAATTTTATGCAATATTAAACGAAAAAATAGATTTTAAACTTGAAAATTATCCATAAAGGTAATTGTTTTAATCAAAATTATATTTAAAAATATAATACATTATGTATAAGATTGTATGTAATTCTTGAAAATATTAACTATAACACGATATAAACAAATATTTAAATATATATTTTGAAAGCTGAATAGAAAAGCTGAATTCGATGATCTTTAATCGGATTATAATATTACCAACAACTTGTTTTAAAACAATCTTTAATTAAATAATTTGTAGAAAAATATTATTTTTAATATTTTGTATCAGAAATTTGTAGTATAAGTTGTAGTCACGTGTTATATCTATTCGAGTTGGCATGACACGTAGTGGAGCTGGAAACGACGTATTGTGAAAAACTCCCATATCTCTCGAATTCTTTCTTGGTATATGTCTCCATAGCCATCGTGAACTGATGCAGCACAATATTCTCAAATCCCTTGAGCCTTTTCTTCAGGTGATAAGAACATAGACCATGGTATGCCTCTGGATACACAGCCTGTATAGTGTGTGAGATACTCTTATGCTCCTCAGATACAATAACTAACCCATTAGGAGCCCCGTACGATTCTTTCAACCTTTGAAGAAACCAACACCATGAATCATTGTTTTCAGTGTTACCTACACCAACAGCTAGGGGGAAACATTGTGATTGCCATCCTGAGTGACTGAAACAAACACGATCCCGCGGTACTTGCCTTTCATGTGTGTACCATCAATAATAATCACGGGATGGCCTGCTCTGGCAAATTCCCGTATAGAAGCTTCAAGTGCGTAGTAGACATACTTGCATCGAAATATTTAATACACTATTATACCCAACATTGATCAAGAATGTGTAGTTACTTACTTGAAACGACTGTCATCTACAGTTGCCAATGTTGTGTGCATGCCTGGGTTTTGTAACTTAAGATGGTGAAGGTACGAGGGTAGGGACATGAAGGAAGAACGATGGTCTCCGTACGTGTGTCCCACAACAACGTGTTTTGAATTGAGGGCTAAATTATATGAGATGTCGAATCCAAATTCTTTAAGGATCTTCTTTGCCATTCCAGCAGGACACAATGCTATGGTTTTATCAAACTGTCGAGCTGTAAAGTATCTTCCAACAATTTTCAAACCAATTTGCCTTGGAGCATTAATGTCTGGATTCATACGACTTACATGTCGAGGTGAGAACTTGATTACCCTCCATACTCCACCAAGGCCACTGGAGTGCATCTCAAACATACAACCCTGCTCCACTTGATACTTGCAGACGACGTTGAGACTGTACCTGTCTGATTTCTTGACCCGTGTCTCAACTTGATTCCTCAAGTTGTACATACCCAAAGCAAACTACAAATCAACTTTGTTCTTGAAATCACTTTTTTCATTCATCTCCCCTGAGGTGTCAATATTGTTGTTGTCTTCCACTTCAGCATCCACAGTACACTATACAGTTTCTTAATATGGTATTATTATATAACAAGATTTAGTAAATTAACGCTTACTATTGTGAACATATACCTGGAATGATCCATGGAGGCTGAAAGAACTATCTGTATCTTGATTGGGATGTACTGGTGTGGGCATGTGCATGTGTGTCATAACAGGATCCAAGAAACTCATACCCCCTTTGCCTCTGATGTAGGCACACAAATCCTTGAACAGAGCAGTTAAAGGTTCCTCAACTTCAGCGTTGCCTTGATCACCCTCATGCCCCTTATCTTGCGAACCCTCAGAACCCTCACGCTGTGGACTTTCAGAGAAATCAATCCCATCGCCTTGCGAACCATCAGGCCCATCATCTTGAGAACCACCAGACTCATCATCCTCTGAACCATCATATGCATCACTTTGAGAACATTCATTTAAATCATCCTCAACTTCATTTTCTTCAGATATACACATGTAATCTTCGTTCTCCTTCTCTTCCTCAACTTGTTCTTCACCGTTGTAGTCACTGTTCAAATCAATATTAGTCGTATGACACAGAAGGTTCATAGATGTACTCCCACTCGGTCCAACTCCATCTACTGCATTAGGGATATTCAAAGTTGGAGTTTGTGAACGAAGCAAGTCAGTCCAATAACCGCACCCAGATGAAACCGCACTAGGCCAAACATTAGCAACTGATTCCTGTGGTTGGGCCTTCACTGTGACAAAAAGCATTGGCTCATCATCTTAATATTTTTTTACAAGCCCCTAAGATCAAGATCACTCTTCACTTTATGTTTCGTTGTACAACCACCAATGTCCACAAGGGTGTGTATAACATATTTTCAACTATTCAAATCGGCTCCAACCAAATTGTGCACTTGGTCAATAATAAAATCCACTTTCAAATCATCTGACTGCAAAACTAAGGTCGTGCACCGCCCACCTGCATACTCCCGCCCCACCAAATAAAAAAATTCCTCATTTTCAAGCATAATCCTTTCAGACAAGGACAATCAAATTGTTAAATTAATTAACTACATCCGTCAAATAAAACATAAATAGATATATACATCATAGGGACAATTAATAATACATTAGCAAGTACTATTAGGGTAACAGTGATAACAATACCCCATAAGCGAACATATTTACCAAAATAAAACCTAATAAAATAGGGGATATTTCCTAGGCAGACATATCCAATACAACAATTTATTTTAATCAAAATATCTTTTTGAAGCAAATAACATACAAAGCTTTATTTTATCAAATTAAACGGTGTACAAGTTATTATAAATTAATGTAACCAGTGCACATGAAATTTTTGACATAAGCTGAAATCAATTTTTATCAATTTATTGTCGAAAATGCTATTTTTTAGCAAATCTTCTCCGTGGACATGCTCTTTATATCAAATTAAATGGAAAATAAGCTATTTAAAAATATATATACTCAAGCGGACATGCAATTTCCTGACAATATCATTGGCTGACAGACTATTTTTAGTAAGTTTATGGTGGACATGCCCATTTTTGAAAATTACATCAGCGGACATGCTCTAACTTACCAAATTAATCGGCGGACATGCTCTATCTAACCAATTAATTGGCGGACATGAAATATTATACTCAAAAAATGGCAAAACATGCTCAATTATGCTAAATAAATCGGCGGACAACCTCCATTAGATTAAGAGTACTGGTGGACATGATCAATTAGGCTAAAAATATCGACAGACAAGCTCAATTACGCTAGAAATTTCGGCGGACATGCTCAATTTTGGTCAAAAGATGGGCGAACAAGCTGAATGAGGCTAGAATTATAGGCGAACAAGCTGATTTAGGCAAGAATTATCGGCGGACAAGCTCAATTAGGCTAGAATTATTGGCTGACAAGCTCAATTAGGCTCAAATAATGGGTGGACATGTTCATTAAGGGTTAAATAATCGGCAGACATTCTAAATTGTGTTCAAAATATGGGCGGACACGACACTTTGTAGATCTATAACGGCGGACATGACATTTAAAACGAATAAATGTGGTGGACATGGTATTTACATCAACATATATAGGCGGTCATGCAATTGACATCATTCTAAGCTCCATATAATCGGCAAACATGACATTTCATGACAAATTATTCAGCGGACGACTCTATATCATACTATATTTATTGGCTGCCATGCCTTTTTAGCCAACTTCCATCAACTTGCAATATTAAACTCAATTTCTAGATCTCCCAATTAAATCCTACATTTCTAAATTAAGAAAATTTGAAAATCCTAAACAGTAACAATCACAAATACAGTGCGAAAAATCAGACTATTCTTACCTATTGCTTTAAGTCAACGAAGCTTAGACAAAGATGGTTCTACCTACTCACAAAAATTTTGGAAGAATTACAAGGAAAAATTTTGCACCAATTGTGAATAATGAAGTTGAATTTGCAGGATATGTCTTGGTTTGTTGGTGTAGTTATTGTTGAATAGACATGGTTGGTGGTGATAGGTGGAGAGAGTTAAATACTTGGTTTGTTGGTGTAGTTATTGTTGAATAGACATGGTTGGTGGTGATAGGTGGAGAGAGTTAAATACTGTATACCTCATGCATTGAAGTACATGATTTTTTTTAAATTAGTTAAAATTTTTATTGATTTTAATAAACTTGTTACTTTTTTAATTATGCATTAAATAGTTCAAATACCCTTTCACATGTAGGTAGTATTTTTAATTTATATATATTTTTAATTTATACTTTATAACTTTAAGAAATCATTTTTGGTTTAAATTTTTTAACTTTATTCTCGTCTGCCAGTTTATAAGGATTGAAATTGGAATTCTTATTTATTATTATTATTCCATGTGATATTTGATAACTCCAAAAAGTACATTATGACACATGAATGTACTTTATGATAGTAACCTCAATCCCTTTACCAACATATGGATCACCTTAAAGGGTATTCATGGAATTACATGTAAAAAGTGGACAAATTAGATGTAAGTTATAAGGTATGACAATTTAGATGGATGACAATCATGGGAAATTCATGGTATTTCTCAAAATTCTTTCTCAACAGGGGGACAGATAGAGGGATTGGAGCTCTAAAATTATTAAATGAAGTTATATTACGATGTGATAATGTGTAGAAAGTGTCATAATACCATATTAAGGAAGAAACACATATCCTTATGAATTTTATCCTCCTCTCTTTTTCACACTATCATGTTTGCATGGTTAAACTTGGGGATAAAATATTTTTTTGCCCAGTAAGTTTGGCCATGTACAATTTTTACCCCAAAAAAGATAAGATTTGGGCATTTGTCTCATTAACTTTATAATTGCACCAATGTTGTCCTGTTTTCGCTGGAATTCGACATTTTCGCCGGAATTGATCACGTGCATGCCACGTGATCATCGGATTTGACATTTTTCGACGGGATAAAATAATTTTTTGACACGTAAGTTTTGCCATGCACAATTTTTGCCCCAAAAAAGATAAGATTTGAAAATTTATCCCAATATCTTTATAATTGCGCCACTTTTGACCTGTTTTTCCAGGAATTTGATATTTTCATCGGAATCGATCACGTACATATCACGTTATCATTGGATTTGGCATTTTTCGGTGAATTTGCTGATCTGGTGACACAGTGGCATTCTCATCAACAATAATAATAATATTTTATTGATAATTTGATTAAAAAATACCCTCAATTGATGAACTCAGTTCTCACGTGCCCTCCACGTGCTTCCACCATTTTCGTACTCTTTATTCTTATCAATCGGTGATCCTCCGTGTACTCTCTCACCACCATGGGCGGCAGCTGTTGGATCTTCCTCTCCGTGGGCCTACTCCCAACGAACAAATCATAGTATACATTACCTCGATCTGCACCCTTCAGCAATTCTCGAGCAACCACAGGATATCAGAGCCATACAGAGGGAGGATATATAAAGTCGTTGGCATTTTTAGCTCCAATTTAATCCTTCGCACCCCACCTAAGAACGACTAGTTCATTATCAGTCTCGCGATTCTAATTGGCTGGAGATCAATATCCAGTGTGCGCATCCCACGTGATAGACCTTGATGCCGCCGACGGTGCTTTCCATTATGAAAATCCTAGAGAAGTCGATGAATTCTTTCGATCCAAGGGTTGGCATCATGGCCGGCGAGTGCTTTGGTTTTAGCCCACTGCACTGCATCCATAAGGTCACCGTACGCCTCCGAAAGACGATTCTCTCGTGCTAGGTATTACTCAATGGAAGTGATAAGGGAAGGAACGTGAGCAACCATATGGTTGCATGACTCAAGGAAGAATGCAGAAGTGGCACTCAAGAACACAAATCCTTCATCGTGGAAGTAGATGATGAGGGGTAGAGAAAGATTTGACGGCTGCCGCCCATGGTGGTGAGAAGATACACGGGGATCCCCTAATTAACAAGAAGATGAAGTTTGCGAAGATGATGGAAACACGTTGAGGGCACGTGAGAACTGAGTGCATCGATGGAGGGTATTTTTTTAATTAAATTATTATTAAAATATTATTATTGTTGTTGATGTGAATGTCACTGTGTCGCCATGTCAGTAAATTCACCGAAAAATATCAAATCCAATAATCACATGACATGCACGTGATCGATTCCGGTGAAAATGTCAAATTCCAGAAAAATGGGGCAACATTGGCGCAATTATAAAGATATTGGGACAAATGCTCATATCTTATCTTTTTTGGGACAAAAATTGTACATGACAAAACTTACGGGGCAAAAAAATATTTTATCCCGCCAGAAAATGTCAAATTCAATGATCACGTGACATGCACATGATAAATTACAGCGAAAATGTCGAATTCCGGCGAAAAAGAGACAACATTGGTGCAATTATAAAATTAATGGAACAAATGCCCAAATCTTAACTTTCGTTGGACAAAAATTGTACATGGCCAAATTTACGGAGCAAAAAAATATTTTATCCCGTTAAACTTGGCTTCATATAATATACGCAAGCATTGATAATTGATACCATTTGCTGCTGTTTAGCATAAAAATATAAAAGATTCTACATCAGCAGAAATACAATTCTTGTTTAAGAGTAGCAGCAGCGAAGTAAGATGAGAGAGAAGATGACACGGTTTCCCTCTTAGATAATCAATATTCTGAATTTATACACCTAGTTAGCCTACCATACATGCATGATCTGTTAGCTTCAAACAAATGTGCCTACCTCTTAAACAATATCATCAGTCAAGACAACATCAATCATCACAAATTGCTGCTTCATACGTTATAACACTCACAAACCCTATCAGAATCTAATATAAAAGAACACACATACGTGTATATATATACCTACCACACTTAACATCTGTATCAAGAACTGTCTACAAGGGTTGCCCATTTCTCACTCGAGGGACCCGCTGACCGTATTTTGTGTTCAGGAGCATCAGAGAAGTTGAGGGGAAACGAAACGTGAGGTTGAAAATTGTTGAGAGTAGGCATTCTTGAACTCATAGCAGCACTGTCATTTGCACTGACTGCACTTTGTCCGGTCATTTGCAAGAGCTGGATGAGCGACGAGAAGATTTCATGTCGCAATACGCACCTACGTTCCTGAAATAGGTTTCGACACTTCTATCAGAATCTGTATTCCTAAACAAACAAATACACAAAGGCCGCATTTCTTTTCCTCTTCTTTGGTTTAATGTAGCAGTTGTTCAAGAAAATTACCTCTGCCTCCACCATGAAGTGAGCCCATATCTTGTTCGTTTCACGAACTTCCATCACTCCTTTAAGGATTATCAAGCCAAAAGATCGAATTATATCTACAATCTCCAAGAAAAAGCCTTGCTCTTCACATAACATCTGTGTATTACACAAGTTATTATCAAATGGATGTTATTACAAATTCTTAGTTTAAATAGTAATTTCTTTCATACCTCAATAAGCATTTGACCAGGGGTACTAAGGTCCTCAACTATCAGTGGACACACCATGTTCTGATCAACAACCTCACAAGCCCATGTAACTCCCCCACCATTTGAGGAGTGATTATTTCGGACATCCAAACTCTGTAACGTTTTCGAAATCAGACAAAGTTGAAATGCAATATTGATGGTAAGAGATCAAGAAAGCACAAACAAAAGTAACTATGTTGAAAATACTAAAAGGAAATATTTTTTTTACCTTTGGCCTATTGATTTGTTTCAGACTATCAGCATGTTTTGTGAGACTCTGCATAAAGTTCAAGTGTCTAATTGTTCGTTCCAACAGGCGGTCAATGCTCATCTGCGACATCAGAAAGTACTATCTAAATATTGTGTATATTACATCGTATGACAAACTATTTGCTCGTAGAAAGAAAATGTACTCACCTTCTCACCATTAGGAATGAGCTCCCTCAACTCTGCAAGACGGTCTTGGATCATCTGACGGTCTTTTGGCCTTGGTCTCGTCCCTGGTTTAGCCTTTTTCTTCTTCTTTCTTGCTTGTTCCTCTTGCCCCCTTGATGTAGTGCTTCTTCCAGCATCCGTACTATGATCAACACATGAATGCGTTTCCTTATCGTATTCTTCAGTATTTGGTTCAATGTTACCTCTCTCAGCGCAACAAACAGGCTCCAATGATCCCATTCTGTCGTCAAAAGTAGGCAAACCTTCGAATTTCCCTTGATTGTGGATCCACGAGAAGTTGTCAATCTTCCTTCTTTTGGTAGTAGCTGAAGGTTGATACTCAAACCTAGATTTAGTTAAAGAACAAGAGCTAGCACTAGCAGTACCATCTAAAAGGTGGTCAATGCCCAATTTAGAGAATAAGCTATTTGAGGTGGATCCAGCATGTTTCTCTGAGACGCATTCACGAATGTCTGGATTGAGATTCAAGGCATCGGTTAGAGTTTCATTCCACCCCCTAATCTTCTTTCTTCCGTCTTCCACTCCCAAAATATCATACATCCTATCCATCTCAAAGTCTTTAACTTCATTACAAGATCTAAAGGCATCTGTCACTGAACTTTGTAATGAGCTAATTGGGAGATTCTCTGACTTTTGGACGGAATTGCTCTTTCCACTCAAAGTCGATGCTTGAATGAGTCCATTAGGATGTGAGAGATCTTTGCTAAGTAATGGAGTACAACTTAGTTGAGGAGAAAACCACTGAGAGAAGTCATTTTCTAGGCTAGTTTGGGGGATGTCAGAAAAATTACTCGAATGGAAGATCTCCTCAAAATTCACTGGAGCATTCAAACTAAAATTTCTCCAAGATTCACTTTCTATTGAATCGGAGAAAGATTCCTGAATCCCAGACGCAAAATGATGCCAAGAAGTGAGGAGTGAAGAATCACTATGATTGTTAAGAGCTCCGGTATGAGAGCAATCGAACAAATAGCTAGAGTCAAATTGAATCGGGTATTCAGTAAGAGAAGCCGGTGGAAAGATCAAGTTTGCCCCCTCATTGTTTGAAGTAGATGGAAGAGCTAATGAATGGTTTTCTACCATGAAACCTTCAGAATACGCGCCGTTTCTCAAATTCTGATCCACACAGTTCAAAATGCCTCCTGTTAGTACTGAATTAAGCTGCATATTTGAGGGATTCACTGAGCCATCTGAATGATGATCATCTATTTCTTTGAAAAGTTCTTTTACTTGACCAACAAAATCTTCTGTCTCAGCTATCTGCAACCAACATTAAAGATGAAACCTTTAGAGATTACCATACAAAAATAAGGGGGATTCACTATGAAAAGGAACAACACTAACCTTCTGAGTGGATCCAAGTTGCACGACTCCCCGCGGTTCTATTGATATTACAGCAACTGTCTGAAAACAAATCCGGGCATCAAACAAAGGTCATCTTTGAGATCACATTTGCACAATGACATTAAACCAATGCAACATTAGTAAAGAAAATAAGGAAAACAAATAGGCACCTTGATCCCCATAGAGAATTGCCAAAAGAAATCAGTATCCTCCTGTAGAGTAAACATAGATAAAAAGGCATCACACTCTACACCTAGTGAATTCCCTAAAACAACAAAAGAAGAAACAAATTGTTTATTTAAGAAATAAGATACCTGGGAAAGCTCAAAACTGTCTAATGATCCTAAAGAATTTTGTCTTCCCTGAAGGGCATCTGAATGCATCCATTGGTGGTTCTTGATAAATGCAGCTTGGCCAATTAAACTGAATAAAAAACCCATTGAAAATTTTATGACTTAAAGATGCATTCTTTATCTATTTCAATAAAATTAAATAATAGTAATAATAATTAAGGACATGATCATAACTAAGAAGTATTTAAATCTTACCCTCCTCCAAGAACATGTGCTTGCTGAAGTATACTGTTAATGAGGGCTCCCATTTGTTCTTCATAGTAGGCTTCTTTAAATGTCAATAACCTTAATTTCATGCAAGGAAAGTTTAAACAATTGCCAAATTAGTGCAAGAGGGAAAAATAATTACAAGAATTTGCAAACAATTATACAAGAAATTTAGTTGTTTATGCTAAAAATGGTAGGGAACAAAACTAATCATCAATCAGTAAAAGTCTCCACTTTAACAGCATTTTGTTTGGGTAAAAGGGAAGAAATTGGTAAAGGCATGAGCTTTTTCTAGACATCACACAGAAAAGGAAATAATGCTCCAGTACAATATAATATTAAATAAATAAATAATAATTCCTGGAGTGAAAAAGCTTAAAATGAGCAGGTGGGCAGTCCAAGCCCCAACCCCAAGATGGTGTTTATAACAGCAATTGTTAGGGTAAATTAAAAAAATCACAAAGTGTTCATCTTGAGAAGTGCACATATAAGCACAAGGGGGACAAATATTCTACCCTATTCTTTTGCAAGAAATAATCAGGTGGGATACAGTTAACAATTATCCCACAATCAATGGAATGAAAAGAATAAGAAGAAGACATCCACCCTATGGAGAAAAATGAACATTGGAAAAGCCAAGTGATACATGCATACAGTAAGCACAACCATGTATGTGTGTTTGTGTGTGTGAGAGAGAGGGAGAGAGAGATTACAAGGGATTTCTCAGATCAAAACCCCAGAAAACCCCATAGCACCACCCATTATTGTAGCAAAGGCTCTTGAGGGCTTTCTTTATCATTGAATCACCCATGTCTTATAAAAACAAACCAAGAATCACTGAGAATTAACTATAAACCCCTCAAAATCTTTCTTCTGATTCCCTTATTGCTGTCATCAAACAGGTGGGATCATATCACAGCCAAGAAAAAAAAATTCCACAGAAAGAAGGAGTAAGAGCAGGTTTTCTTGGTGATATGGTTCAAGTTATAAGGGTATCACTGCAAAAAAGAAACACGCAGTGATCGTGTGAGAGTTAAAAAACAGAAACAGAAGTGGAATAGTTTGAAGAGGTGATGACGGTTGGATGGATGGTCTGAAGCTCTGCACCAAATGTCCAAAAGCTTAAAAAGAATAGAAAACACAAAAACAGAAATTGGTAAAACGATAAAGGGAACAGGTCAGAGAAGACAAGAAAGATAGGGGAAGAGTTTAAAGCGAATTTAAGGCATAGGTATATATGTCATACTGATGTATGTATATATTGTGGTGTGGGGTGGGGTGGGGTGGAGAAGAAAAGACGAAATCAGATTAATACTTTATTCTCGGAGGGAACAGAGATTTTCCTCATTTATGCAAAAATGCATTTATGGACTCTTTATCTGTCTTTATCGCTTACAATATCTTTGTGGAAGATTTTCCCCCTACAAATACATCCATTCTCCAATTTCCTGAAGCCAAAAACAACGGAATATTAGAGGAATAAAAAGTGATTATGAGACACGGTATCATTTTATAAGACAGAAGAAAAATTTCATAATCAATCATTCCCTCTATACTGTAAAAAGGTTTACGTTCCCTTTTTGCATAAAAATTAAGGAATTTAGTCTTTAATATGTATGTAAATGTATTGATACGAGAATTTTTTTTTAATTTGTAGTTAATAATTTAGAGGAATAAAAAATGATTATGAGACACGAAATCATTTTATAAGAAGAAGAAAAATTGATAATCAATTATTCCCTCGGTTCCGTAGAAAGATTTAAGGTATTCTTTTTCCACGAGAATTAAGGAGTATAGTCTTTAATATGTATTAAGGTAAGAGAAATAATATTTTAATATGCAGTAGGTAGTTGTAATAGTATAGTGTTATGGCCCCATGAAGATATTTAAATGTTTTGTGTGGGTCACATTTTTTTATAAAACGAAATGTACTCATTTTTATGAAACGCTCAAAAGAAAGATGCGTAAATTTTTTTATGGGACAGGAAGAAGTATTATAAATAAAAATAATGAATATTAAAATTTTGAGTAACTAATAAAAAATCATTAAAATAAAGTGTGACGCATGAAAAACGTTCATTTACTTTTTTTTTTTTTTTTGGTGATTCTATCTCTAGGACAACAATTTAGATATAATGATGAGGGTTGTTCTTTGTGTTTTAGGTAGGTAAACATGGAGGTGTAGAATAGAGCTCAGTAATACATTTAGAGTTGATATGTTGTGTATTCGAATGTACACTTGCAATTATTTGTATATAATTTTTTTACATTCTATTTTTTTATTTTTTAAATTAGAAAATTAACTAATAAAGTATATATATTTTTATTTATTATTGTATGGATTTTTATTCATAAGTAAAAACATTTTTATTTATTATGTACATTTTTTTCATAGGTGTATAAATTTCTAAAAGTGGTGTACAGAATAATTAGTTGTACATTTATTAAGAATATACATACAATATTACTAAATTAAACTAATACAGATATGGTGTATGAAAATTAACTTAGTGTACCTGAGTGCACGGATATCTAATCTTTTAATTTTATGATTTAAAAAGTGTCTTACACCTTTAAGAAAAATCTTGTGATATTTTTATACTTTTTAAATTAGTTATCACTTTCGCTTTGAAATATTATTATTTTTTTCTATAAAATGCTAGTATTACTTTTTATTTTTATTATAAATTGTTCATAAAATAGTATTATCACTTTTCATTATAAAAGTTATTATTTTTTATCCGTCTCACCATGAGATGTATCAAACAAGTCTTTGTTGTTATGGTACTCCATATTATGTACTCTGTTGTTTTTAGGTTTTTATTGTTAATTCAATCATAATTAGTCTAAATTGCTCAATTTGTATATAAAAGTATAACATTACTATATAATCCTAATAATTTATAATTTGTTTTTTATTTTAATAATTTGTTGAATTCTTTCCTTAATATTTTTAAGGTCAGTTCATTCAAAATTACAAAAATAAAAAAAAATAAAACGAAATTATGATTCTTTTATCTGATGAACAAAATATCAACTAAAATTATTTTTAAAAAAATCCCTCACATAACAATTTTACGATATATTTCAGCCAATTGTAAGGATTTGACTTTGAACGATTTGAATGGGTGATAACAAAGGGAGAAATTATGAATGTTTTGATAAGAGTTTAAGCAGCAATCCAAAGAATGCTATAATGTCCTTTTCTAAAGTTATAACAAAAAATCCTACTATATTTTAGTAGTGCCCAAATTATTATGGCAAATGTCTATTTCAACAATAATGACAACTAGCTAGCAAAAGAAATATACAGACAATTTTAAAACAGATGGACCCCCTTAACAGTAAACCTTATTTTACCACGTATGAATTCTGAGCACATTCTTCACTGTCCCATCCCTTAGGCCCAACAAGATATTCATTTAAAACAAGATATTCGTTTGTTGTTAAGATTCGATTACAAAATATACCCCCTCCATTTCACAATACGCGAAAGCATGCACTATTTTAATAAAATCATCGTAATAAAATAAAATAATCTTATCACAAGATGATTTCGCACAATACTTCTTAGAGCTTCCACACTGTGTGGAAATCATGAAATATTTTCAATGAAATTGATAAAATTATAATATTTTATTAAAATATGATGCTCGATAAATAAAAAATGATAATGATAAAGTGAACTAATTCATAAATAATTAGTAATATAAGAAATTAAGAATAACTTAATAAATGGTGATAACATAATTAATAAAAGGTCGCAACTATTAACACTCACCATTTTACTACATGCACCCTTTTATATTCACACACTAAAAAACATGTACACACATTTAAAAAAAAAATTAAATTACCCTTAAAGAACTACATCCACCACTTAAACAATTCAGTCCTCCCACAACTAAACAAAAAAGCAAATTGATCAAAATACACCCACCCACTCCACCCATTTCTTACACGATTTTTTGAAGAAAGAAAACATGAGGGGAAAGAAGAAATAAGAAGGAAGAGAAAAGAATAGACTAATATCAAATGGAGAGAAGAGATCCATCATTACTTAGCAATACGACTAGTAAATGATTTCATTTTCAATTTGTGTTCTAAGGTTATAGGGTTTTAAGATTAGGAGTAAAATGATGTCAAATATGATGAGTATTGTTGTGGGAAATGTTGTTGGTAGCATGATCGTCAATATAGTTAAGAAAATCGAACTGGACAGATTGTTAATCAAAGTCAATCGACAAAACACATTCGACCCTGGTCTGCCTTTCGTTTAGTATCTGTTCGACCAGCACTGATCGACGCATACTTCTTGCGTTCAACCAGTAGCAGTCGAACAAAATGTATTTTTCCGGCGGATGATGGTCGAACAAACATGTTCTGATCGGCCAATAGTGGTCGAACAAGAATGTTTTGTAATATGTAGTGTATATGTTTTAGGGGTATTTTAGTAATTGATGTATTGATTTATTATTTATAAAATAGAATGAGTGTATGTTAGTAAATTGGTGTGGTGTGAATAGCTGTCGCCTTAATAAAAAGTACTCCCTCCATCAAATCAAAATAGTTACGTTTACTGTTTGCACGGAGATTAAGAAATATAATATTTAAATGTGTAGTAGGTTGAGAGATATTATAATTTAATGTAAAGTGGGTAGTTGTGTTAGTATTGTGTGTTAGCCCCATTAAGATAAAGTGATTGATTTATGTGCGTTTCATTTACTAAAAAAATGAAATGTAACTCTTGTAGCAGGATGTCCTAATTAGTAAAATGCAATTCTTGTGGCGGGATGGATGGAGTAATAATTAATTAAAAGAACGTAAAAACATTCATATCTTAGGGTCATGTTTCTATAGAGAGAAAATGGCTGGTTTGAGAGGGTGAGGAGAAGGGTAGTAAATAGGAAACCTTACGAGCGTACACTAGTGAGGAAGAAATACTATCTCTTTAGGAGTAACGGCAGACTATGAGAATCCTTATATTTTCTCTCCTAATTCAGAGGAAATATAAGTAGGACTTGAATAATAATTATCATGTAAACTCCGCAGGTGAATTTATTCCGGCATAATAATAAGATTGAGTGGTACTATTCTCGGCACATATATAAATTAATTGAGTTTTCTGTAGTTTAATTAATTAATGGGTATTGAATCTTAAACACAGGGAGATTAATGAGTTCATAATAAGAAGGAGCCCATAACGTAATTTGGGATTAGGATGGCTGTGCAATAATATTTCTTTAGTTGACTGATTTATTATTATTGGACTTAAGTATAAGTTTTGGGCTAAACTTGGATGCTTAAGCCAATGGGAGGCCCAAACCCTAATTTATCCTCCTGGTCCCTGTTGTAGCCTATAAATAGCCAATCTCAGCAGTCCGGTAATTATTCACTCACGCTTAAAATTGTGAACTTAAGGAGAACTGTAGATTGAGTTCGTCTTTGTGATTGTTGCCCACATAACGTCAAGACGTGGCTTAGGAATACAAAGAAGATCGGAAGATCATTTGTTCCTGCTGTTCAACCTCTTCATCAAACTCTGGTGAAAGGTAATACAATTATACTCTTACGCTTCCACTGTAGTAGAATTGTATGGAACCCAAACGGTTCACGCTAACCTAAAAATCTAAACGCCAACAATTGGTATTAGAGCATAGGTTCCAAGGCTAAACTTGACACGTTAGGCTAGGGTTTGAGTGGATAATGTGGTGCTAGAATTTAAGGTTTATTCTGGAACTTGTTGGAACCCTAATTGCACAACACCACATGCACATCACCTCATGGCTGATCACGGTGAAAGTTCATGGCGGGGATGGATCATCCAACGACCCGTGAAGGGCTACCCGCTGGCGGCAGCTTGGTGGCAGACGTAGGCCGTAGACTGGATGCGTTGTAGACGGTGAAAAAGCACAGCATGAAGGTCGACGGACATGCTGATGGCATGGCCAACTAATGGTGGGTGATTGGTGAATGCCGGTGTAAAGCATGATGTTTGGTTGCTGTCCAAGGCATTGTATTACAGTGGTTGTAGTCGGAGCGATGTAATTTGATTCTCGTCGCTAGGGTTTGAAAAGCCCAGATGACGATGACTCTGACTGAACCATTTAGGGATGACGGCGCTGACAGTAGCTGGTTGGCGTGAAGTTAACGGAACGACATGGCTGGGTGTGGACGATCGTGCATGGCTGGAACTCTGACAACGCAAGGCGGGCGAAAGGTGTCCTGATTTTTTCTGAATGATGAAGGAGTCGTGCATCGATCATGATACTGTCGTCATCTAGTTACAAATCAGGCATTTTCAGGGTGGGAATTGCAGACGACTGACCGGGTCAGATGATGATTCCGACCGAGTCATAATCTTTTTCGGTCGGGTCTGACTATAATTCCGAGTGGGTCAGTTGGTTTTCTTGGCATGCTCGACGGTTTTCGGTGATGTTGTGTGGCGCTCAATCAGGGAGGATAGGATGAAGTCAAAACGAACTCCCAGATAAGGCGACGCGGCCGGAGTCACTACCGGCACGATAGCCTAGAGTGGACGGTGCGGGATGTTCAGTTGCTTTCGCTACAAGTTTTAAAAGCTGGCAGGACTGAACTGATCGGCGACCATCTAGTTTTACTGGCGGGATTAGGTGGACGATTGGGAACCGTCATTTTCTGGAAGCGGGGCATTTTTTTGGCGGACTGTTGCATGAGTAGGAAGAGGTGACCGACGGCGATTCGGCTGGGCGGTGGGTTCCGACGAAGGGAATTCTTCCGCTGGGCACTTAACCAGCTGAATGGCGCCATTACAGGTGGCAATTTCTGGTGATTGGTCTCGTCAATGTTTCCCGGTAGACAAGCCATGAAGGGAACGATGCTAGGTGGTGGTTCCGGGCATGCTATGAATCTGAATGTACTAGATAGCTTAGGGCCCAAGTTTCCTTCTTGCCCAAGTCACACGTTTAATTGCTTAATTGATTTGTTGACCAAGTCAACCTTTTATTTGGCTATTATTTTTATTTCCTTATATATAATTGCTATAATTATTTTATTTGTCAATTATTATTATATATTTGGATTGCATGTGTTATTTAATTTACTGCTTTAAATAGTGGCATGTTAAATTGCATAATTATATCTTTTATATTGTATGCATGTAAAAACCCTCTTGTTAAATAACTAAATGGGAGAGGGATTGAATAATAAATCTCGTGGCCTCTATTGTTGATTTATTGAGTGATACAAATAAGCTTATGAGTCGGTTATAGTGCCTTCCTTCCCAACGGATGAGTTTTATTTGTGGATCACTAGAATAAATTTCATTAAATAATTATTAATTGTAATATGATGCACATGAACTTATGAGTCGGCTATAGTGTCTTCCTCCCCAATGTATGAGTTTTATTTGCGGATCACTGGCACAAATTAATAATTGATGATTGTAGAAAATTACTTGAGGGCGTGTGGACTTCTCCAACTATAAGACAGACAAACTTAGGTAACGTACTTAATATCAAATAATGGTATACAATTAGGTGCAATTAATATGTATCCTCCCGAACGGAGTCACTGCTATTAATTTGCATGGCTAAAGAATAACCGACTATTAATCATTGAGTCATAAGGTTAATTATGACGTATGGAATTAATAGGTAAAACCTTCTCTTGCGAATGTTCGGGTTTGTATACATCCACACTAATGTGGCATGCAAATTCACGGTGTTTGAGATGTCGGTGAATTTATTTTATATTGTTTATTGAGGGAATCAATATAAAATTTAAATTCGAAGTGTTTGATCGTCGTATTTATTTAATTGATTCTCTGAATTTTTGAATAGTTTATTTCACTTATTATTAACTAAAAGAAAATATACTTACTAGTCCAAAATAAATGATTGATAAGAATCTTGGTTTTAATAATTAATGCTTAGGAAAATAAAAATGTGTTCTCACTAAGGATGCCCTCTAGTGCCTATTAAAATCTCTAATGAAGAGGTGAGAGGTTCATAGAAATATAATGGTCTCATGCGACTCTTCAGATACTTGAGAAAGGTAAAAAAGGCAAGAGGTCATGGTTAAACTTGATGAATGAATTGAAAATACTTGAAATAGAAATTAAAGAGAAAACCTAGGTCAATTTATTCTTCGTAATTTGCCTAGATGTTTTGAGCAAGTTCCAACTGAATTACAAGAGACTGTATGTGGTGGAAAACTTTTAACATAACGTGTGTCGAAAGAAAGATATTTTCATCAATGATTGAACAAGATTAGTTTCTTATTCACTAGTTGTTGAAACATGATTAGTGATGGCGTCTACTGACATGTTGTGTGTAGATACCGAAATCATTAAATGTTTTCAACGTAGTGATGATGAGATAATTGAGTACATGGGTAATTCTACAAGAGTAGTGGTTGTTGCAGTGGGAGTTGTTTATTTATCTTATGATATGAATAAATGTTTGATTTTGAGAAATTATCTTTACGCACATTTTCATAGAAATAATTTCATTACGGTTTCTATGCATTTACGGATAGATATTCTATTTCATTTAAATGACATGATCATTATAATGAAGGATGGATCTATAATCTGTTATAGTACGCTGATGACAATTTGTATACTCTTAAATCATGTTTATTCCACAGATGCAACAAATATTAATTAATAATGCATCTTCTAATATTAGTAAGAGAATGGAACCTTCGGTGATGAACCAAACATACTTTTGGCATCTAAGACTAGATCATTTTACTTGAGTAGGATTCGAAAGTTAATAGCCGATGAACTGTAAGATTTATTGAAAGTAGAAACTATCGAACATGTGAGTCTTACTTGGAAGTGAATATGATAATTGCCTTTACAAGGCAAAGGGGTATAGAGCCATGTAAAGATATATTAGAAATGGATCATACTGATTTGAGCGATCCTAAGATTATCCCGGCGAGAGGTGCTTATGAATATTCATCATTTTGTTTGACGATTATTCTAGAAACGAGATATATTTATTTGATGCACTGCAAGTCTGAGTACTATGATTAAATCAAGAAGTGCATGACAGATGTAGTGAAATGTCATGAAAAATATATCAAGTCATTATGATTTAATCATGGTGGCCAGTACCTCTTAGGATAGTTTAGGAGCTATTAATCAGAGGTTGGGATTGAATCCCAAGTTGACTACACCGGGCAAACTCCAGCTGAATGGTGTGGCGGAAAGAAGGAATAAGACTCTTATGATAATGGTTAGATAAACGATGAATTATTTGGAATTAATTCATTTTATGGGTAAGCCCTAGTGTTTATGTGAAGTGTTGTGATCAGTTTCATCACATCTGGAATCACACCTGTCCTCCACCAGTTGTTTTATTAACCACTAACGTTGTTTTGTTGTTTCGACTGGTGTTGTGCTTAATGTTGCTTTCAGGGTTGTTGCGGTTGAAGTGCTGAACGTGTTGGATGCAAAGACCAAGTCAAACGCAGACCTTGATGACCTTGGAGCAAACTGGAAAGATCTGAAAGCTCTAGAAGGATCTAGAAGGCGAAAATAACTACCTCTCTTAGTGGGCTGTTATTTGAGCCTACATGTGTGGTTTCTACATCTCCTACGTGGGCCACTCATCATTTGGAGCCTGCAGTCATCTATAAATGGAAGCTGCTAGTTTTCAAGTCAAGTGATCGAAAAGGCAATCCCACTATACAGTGTAAAAGATCATAGATAGGTTTCTGTCATAGTGTTTGTACTGGTGTTGTAACACTTGGTTCAACATCAGCTGTCTACTGTTATTCCCGTATATTTTGTGTGTGCTGTTCACAGGCAGTGGAAGCCGACATGTGAAGTAGGCTTAGATTCTAACAAGTCTAGGTTCTGCCATTTGGGAACGTGTTTGGATTTTAGGTCCGATTTTGTATTCGAAGGGTGGGAGAATTGTTTCCACACCTAAGAGTCTGTTTTTGTAATCACATTTTCCAATAGTGATATTTATGCCATGAGGCCGCCACAAACTCGCAAAACTTTGTTGAAAGATTGAGTAATCCGTGTGTTAAGTCTTTCACTGATTTACAACTTGTTCTATACTTAGTCAAGTTACATTCTAATATATACAGTGTTGTTCAAAGTGTCACCACACTTTGCACCATTGGACACCCGACAAGTGGCATCAGAGCCAACACTTGATAATACTAAGTGTTGATTCCTGGTGTTAAGTGTTGAGTTATTATGGATTACTCTGTATCCGTCACCAGTCCTCTCATTCTTGATGGAACAAATTATACCTTGTGGAAACGCCGAATAAGGTCATACATCAAAGCATGTGACGATAAAGCATGGAAGATAATTCTGTCTGGTTGGATGCCTCCCACTGAAGAAAACAGAGATGGAGATCAGATTCTCAAAGATGAACTCAAATGGACTACGAGGAGAGTAATCTATCTGCACACAACTGCAAAGCCCTCAACGCAATCAGCTCTTCGGTTGATCCAGTGATGTTCAACTTGATTCAGAATTGCATATCTGCTAAAGATGCATGGGAAAGACTACAAGAACACTGTGAAGGTTGTGGTAGTGTCAAAAGAGCAAAGGCAAGGCTATTGAGCACGAAGTTTGAAAGCTTGAGAATGAGAGAAGATGAGACTATCAACTCTTACAATGAAAGGCTGTATGAAGTCGTGAACGAGCTGCAATCACTTGGTGACCCAATTTCCAATTCCAGGTTAGTAAACAAAACACTTCGTACACTTCTTAGGAGATTTAATAGTAAAGTTTGTGCTATAGAAAAAGCTATGAATACTGATACTATGAGTCATAATGAGCTTATGAGCATTTTGAAAACTTATGAAATGGATATGTCTCAACAAGATTCTGCATATGATAGAAAAGATTTGTAGTTTTTAAAATTGATGCTCCTTCATGTTCTGGAAGGACATCAACCATTACTGAAATTTCACAAGTTGATGAAAATGTTGATGACATTTCAGATGACACTGATAATATTGCTTTACATGCTAAGAAATTTGAAGCCTATTTGAAAAATCAGAAAAACAAGTCTAAAGCAAATACTCAGCCTAGGATAGAACATTCTCTTCATACTCCTCAAACTCGTACTCCTCAAACTCTTACTCGTAGACCCACTCAAAGAAAACTTAAGTATGATTCTGAATTTAGGAAGACCTCATTTGTAGTGAATGTACTGGTTTTGGTCATTATGCAAATGAATGTGCTAACACTCTTTTGAAGAGAAGGATGAACTTAAATGTTTCCTTGCGTAATTATGAATCTGAAGGTGATCAAGAGACAAAGGATGAAGAGCTGGCATTTCTATCCGAATGTGTAAGTGAAGGACTTTCTAGAAATGACTCAGATGTTGAGTTGGATGTGACAACATCTACTTCGACATCAAGCAAGGTTCAGTCGATTTCTGATTCTGATGTGAAATGTACTAATGTTTTTTATACTAGAGCAGGTACATCTGAAGAGCAATTGGAAAGCAAAATTGCTGAACTTTTGAAAGAACTTCGAAAGGTCAACCAAGAGAATGATGGTTTGATTGAAACTATCACAAGACTTGAGCTAAATCTTACTAGAAAGGATGCTGAAATTTCAAAACTCCAAGAACAATTGACTGCTTCAACACTAAGTTTTAAAAATTACTCTAAGAGTACATCTGTCATGAATGAAGCTTTGTGTGTTGGTAAATCTGATATGAGTGGTCTTGGATTTTCTAAAAATTCTAACCCTTTTAGTTTTGAAAAACCTGTAAATTTTGTGAAACCTGGATTAAAAAGTTTTTCTAAAAAATTTCCAAAATAGAGAGGCAAGAGAACTTTTATCTATCATTACTGTTCAGTTTCTGGTCACATTCATCCATTATGTTTTAAATTGAAAGATGACTTGTTCTCTAGAAAAATGTTGCCTAAAATATTACCACACAAGTATTCACACATACGAAAAACTGCTTGAGTCAGAAAACCAAAAGTACTATCTATTGTGGCTTGTACTTCTTTACAAGCATGCATACCTGGTTTATGATATTTTGATAGTGTTTGTTCTAGACATATGATTGGAAATGTTGAATATTTGAAAGATTATGAAGCTTTTGATGGTGGTAAGGTTACTTATGGTGGTGGCTCTAAAGGTAACATTGTTGGGGAACTTTAAATGTTAAAGATTTTCCAAATTTGAAGAATGTGCTGCATGTTGAAGGTTTGCGTGCAAATTTGATAAGCATAAGTCAATTATGTGATGATAATCTGCATGTGAAATTTGACAAGAATTCATGTTTTGTGTTGAATAAAACTGATAAGTGTGTGATGGTTGGTAATCGATCTGTTGATAATTGTTATTTGATTGGTAACAACACTTACTGCAACATCTCACAACATGATGAAAGTGTACTTTGGCATCAAAAACTTGGCCATGTAAATTACAGAAATTTATAAAAACTGGTTAAGTTGGAAGCTGTTAAAGGATTACCTAAGCTTATTTTCAAAGACCCTCCCATTTATGGTTCATGCCAAAAGGGTAAGCAGGTAAGGTCTTCACACAAAATCACCACTATGTGCATATCTTCAAAATGTTTTGAATTGCTTCACATGGATCTTATGGGTCATATGGAGACTAAAAGTCTTGGTGGTAAAAAGTATTCTTTGGTTATGGTAGATGATTTTTCTAGGTTTCCATGAGTTGAATTCATTAGAAAAAAATCAGATGTGTTTGAAGTGTTTAAAGTTCTTTACCAAAGGTTCAAAAATGCTTTCAATCTTAAAATTTGTAGGATTAGGACTGATCATGGTAGAGAATTTGAAAATAATATGTTTTCTGCATTATGTGAAAATAAAGGTATAGTGCAAGAGTTTTCATCTCCTAAAACCCCACAGCAAAATGGTATAGCTGAAAGAAAAAATAGAACTCTACAAGAAATGGCTAGAGTCATGATTACTTCAATGAATATGTCTAAAATATTTTGGGCTGAGGAATTAAACACTGCATGTCATGTGTCTAATAGAATTCTATTTAGATCAGGTAGTTCTATTACATCTTATGAGTTGTTGTATAGGAGAAAACCCAACCTGAAATACTTTCATGTGTTTGGTTGCATGTGCTATATTCTGAATGATAGAGAGTATCTTTCAAAGTTTGATTATAAGAGTGATAAAGGTATTTTCTTAGGTTATTCTAAGAATAGCAAAGCATACAGAGTCTTTAATCTTAGAACCAGAACTGTTCAAGAATCTGTAAATATGGTATTTGATGATACATCTAATATTGCAGGAAAAAATATGGAAGATGGCATCTCTGATCTGATTGAAATTGCAGAACCAGTGAACAATGTTGAGCCAAAAGTGATCACATTACCTACAACATCTGAGAATGAGTCAGAAAATGATGAGAATCAGATCCACAGAACTCCCATGATTTCTCTTAACTACAGATATAAGAAGGATCACCCTTCTTCACAGATCATTAGGAGAATCCTCAGTTGGTGTTCAAACCTGAAGGAAAGGTAAATTCAGAGATGTGGTAAGATCAGTTTGCATGTCCAACATATGCAATCAAGTATGTGCTGAATGTTATTTTTCTTCTGTAGAACCCAAAAATATTTCTGAAATTTTAAAAGATGAATGTTGGATTCAGGCTATGCATGAAGAACTTGAACAATTCACTAGGAATGATGTTTGGAATCTAGTCCCTAGGCCTACAAACACTAATGTCATTGGAACTAAGTGAATTTTCATGAACAAAACTGATGAATCTGGTAATATAGTAAGAAAAAAAGCTAGACTTGTTGCACAAGGATACACACAGGTTGAAGGGATAGATTTTGATGAAACATTTACACCTGCAGCTAGAATAGAGTCTATTACACTTCTTTTGGCTATTGCATGCTTTGTTGGTATCAAAATATTTCAAATGGATGTTAAAGCTACCTTTTCAAATGGAATTTCAAATGAAGAAGCTTTTGTTGAATAACCAAAATGTTTTGTTGATCCTTTCTATCCTGATCATGTGTATAAATTGAAAAAAGTTTTGTATGGCCTAAGCAAGCTTCTAGAGCATGGTATGGTAGACTAACAGACTTCTTACTTCAATTTGGATTCATTAGAGGTGAGGCTGATAGAACTCTTTTCATTAAGCATGAATCAAATGGTTTCTTGATTGCTTAAATTTATGTTGATGACATTGTATTTGGAGCAACATCTCAAGTCATGATGGACAACTTTGTGAAAGCCATAACTACCACTTTTGAAATGAGTCTTGTTGATGACCTAAATTACTTTTTAGGGTTCTAAATTAAGCAAAGTGATAGTGGTATTTTCATCTTACAGAGTAAGTATGCTAAAAACTTGGTGAAAAGATTTGGTCTAGAAAATGCTAAGCCTATGAAAACACCTATGGGAACATTACAGAAACTGTGCAGAGATGATGTTGGCCCTGATGTTAACCACACTCTGTATAGATCTATGATTGGTAGCCTTCTGTACTTAACTGCTAGTAGACCTGACATTATGTATAGTGTCTGTGTTTGTGCTAGGTACAAAGCAAATCCCAAGGAATCTTATATAAAAGTTGTGAAGAGAATTATCAGATATGTGGCTGGAACTGCTAACATGGGGTTATGGTTTTCAAAGGACACTAATAGCTCTCTGGTTGGATGTAGTGATGCTGATTGGGCTGGTGATTGTAATGATAGGAAGAGCACAAGTGGTGGATGTTTATACATGGGTAACAATCTTGTTTCTTGGCATTCCGAAAAAATAAAATTGCATATCCCAATCCACTGCTGAATCTGAATATATTACTGCTGGAAGTTGTTGCAAACAGTTGTTTTGGTTAAAAAAAGATGCTAGATGATTATGTGCTTGAGACTGACACTTTAATGATTTACTGTGATAACACGAGTGCTATAAACATTTAAAAAAAATCCAGTTCAACACTCACTCACTAAACACATTAGCATTAAACATCATTTTCTAAGAGATTTAGTTGAGAATGGAGTAGTTAAATTGGAGTATATTTCCACTGAGAAACAACTTGCTGACATATTAACAAAAGCACTTGATTTCGAGAGGTTTTCTTCACTGAGAAAATCTCTTGGAATCTGCATTCCATAAAGTCATGCATGATGTTGCTTAG
This sequence comes from Pogostemon cablin, assembly GCA_023678885.1. Lineage (NCBI taxonomy): Eukaryota > Viridiplantae > Streptophyta > Magnoliopsida > Lamiales > Lamiaceae > Pogostemon > Pogostemon cablin. The sequence goes on from CM042956.1 coordinate 20,555,881, forward strand.
AGTGTTTCGACACTCGAGGCAACACTACTGTAAATTTTATCATTTTATGTCAAAATTAAGTGATTTGGTGACCTATTTTGTTGCTGCTAACTATATTCTGGTTGAATCTTGAGGTATTACTGGACATACACTAAAAGCACAGTCCTTAAAAATCAAAGGCCCAAACTTGCTGAGTAACTAGGCACACGAGGCTGACAACCACTATGTGTTCTTTTCAAAAGGCTGTTGTGGTTTCAAAAAGGGAATAAAGAACACTCTTGAACTGCTACTGAGTAACCAGACACACGGGGCTGACAACCACGATGTGATATTTTCAAAAGGTAGTATGAATTCTTGAGATTAAGTGCATCAATCAATCAATAAAAAAAATCCACGAAAGGATAAAAGTGTATGTGTGCCTAAATTATTTATCCTTAATTGATTTTTCCAGAATGTCTTTAGCCTTAACAAAATTGTTATTAAAATATTTATTTTCAATACATTAAGTGATAGAACTTATGTTATTTATTTTTCTGTATTTTTTTAATTTCCTTGCATAATTGTTTCTCCATAAATTTGATCAAGGCAGATTTTTAAGGAAAAAATATTAGTGGCCATGAGTTCAAAAATGCTGCATTGCATATTATTTCACACGTTGTTTGCAGTTTTTAATTAGTCGAAATAACCTCCATCCCACTATTGTTCATTCTCTCTATATAACTTGGAATATAATGTTTGATGTGACATGTTTGTGTGCTTGAGTGTGATCCCTCATTTCATCTTCTCACTCACTGTTATCAATAAAGCCCGTCTCTCTTAAATTTTAAATGACACCTCCAAAAGCAACCTGTTCCACTTTCAAATCCAAACCTTCTTTCTCACAAAATCCACTCCAAACCCTAGCTGAAATGGCCGATAATGTCACATCGGATGCTGCACCAGATGTCAATCTAAATGCTGCTACACAACTGACTGCTCCTGTTTCTGGAACCCCTTTTCCTCAGAGTATTGTCATTCCCGCTGGTACACCAGATTCAGTTCTTAAATCTCTTCGAACTCAGCTCGTTGGGTCGAACATCCCTGTTTCTAAAATTGAAAATCCCGTCCTTGAACCATCCATTCCCACTGAAGCTCACTCTAAAATTTCCACCGATACTGCTAACCAATCCGCCATTGTCCCTTTTGTGACTTTAGTAGAATGCCTACCCTCAGAGTATGTTGAGACTCAGAATCCTGATCAAGTCCCTATCTCTAAATCTCCAAATACATCACCTACTCGTACTGAACAAAATCCACAAGTGTCTTCACCTTCGTCATCACCACTGGTTCTAATCAGATCAAAGGTTGTTAAACCATCTGCTCCGAAGCGTAAAGCGCCTCCACAGTATTGGTCGGTCAGACTCCGCAAGAAAGGCACTACACTTGATGCAACCACCTCTGAAAAAGAGAAGTCCTCTATCTCTATCTCTTATTCTGATGAAACTTCTCCTATGAATGTAGATGTTACAGGTGATAATCCTAATATAGTTGATCTTTGCAAAGCTTTGAAGAAGAGACGGAGAGGAAAGAAAGTTGTGTCTGATGTTACCGCTCCTGTGGTAACACCAGATGATTATGATGAGGAAAATGCTGATCTAAACCAGCTAATTGATGATGTTGCCACCGATGTTACTGCCTCAGAGCCAACACCTACTGTTGCAGATACATAACCATCTGATCCTGACCATGATTCATCTTCATCTTCTGATGATGAAGAGGATGCACCTGAGGATGCTGACAAAAGTGCAGAATCTGATGAATCTGATAAGGATGCTGATGTTCAAAATGTTGAGAGTTTTGATGGTGAAGATGAAGCCAAAGATGATGATGGTGATGAGTCCCCTGATGATGCTGATGATATATCTGATGACTCTGACTATGATGTTGAAAACTTTGGAGTTGGAAACTTTTACTTCTCTGATGGGAATGCCATATACAAAAAGTTTGCCAAGAAGGACATAATTCATGGAAGAAATATGAAGGATGCCGACCTCACTCCACACATCCTCATCAACTTCTTCAGAGAAAGAAGCTTGTTGAAATCGCTCAGGTACTCTACCTCATTCTACACTAATTGGGTATGTGAGTTTTATGCACACATCTGTGCTAGTATGATTAAGAGTACAAGTCCAAAATTTGGAAGAATTTTCTTTAGGGGTGAGATTTATTATTTTTCTCCTACAAAGATTAATGAGTGTTTAGGGACTGTAAATGCTGAGAGTGATGATGAAATTGGTGATATGGATGAGATTGTGTCTATGAAAACTGGATGTTTAATTGTTAGTTGGCCTAAGAAGTTGTTCAGTCCAAGTCTGACTAGTTTACATGCATCTTGCACAAGCTATGTGTTTACAATTGGCTGCCTTCCTCCAATACCACTAGAGTTACTAATGAGCATGATGTGTTGATCTATAAGATAGGAAATAACCTACCTTTTAACCATGGTAGAGTAATTTACAAGAATCTGATCAGTTATGGTGGAAATATTTCCAAGGTTGGTAAGTTACCTTATCCTGCTTTGATTCACTATCTGTTAACTGGTCAAGGTGCTAAGAAAGGTAAAGGTGATTTTCTTTCCTCAAGTGCTCTAGTTCTTGGTATTGCTAAACCACTGCTTGTAAGTAACTTTGTAGTTGATCTACCCTATGTGAATTCTACTCCTGCCCCTGCTACTGCGGATACTCAGAATGTTGCTCCTGATACTGCCGACACTTCGGTTCGCACTCACACTTCTGCACACGCTGAAGAAGTTATCTCTGTTACTCTGAACCGCAAGTAGCTTGTCGATTATGAGAAATCCTATGATTTAGCAGAATGGTCAATCCTAGAGGACATAATGAGCAAATTTGGCTTCCATACCGGATGGATATCGTGGATTATAGAATGCATATCTACCATTAGGGTCTCAGTACTAATTAGTAGCAGATCCACAAATGACTTCAGCTTAGAAAGAGGTCTAAGACAGGGGGATCCAATATCCCCCTTCTTATTCCTAATTGCAGCACAAGGCAACAGTCTCATTATGGAAATCGTAGTGAAAAAGAAATTGTTTTAGCCTTTTTTAATAAGAAAAAAATAAATATCCGATGTCACATCCACAGTATGTTGATGACACGGTATTCATGGGAGAGAATAACCTAGCAAATATACTCTTTCTAAAAAAATTTCTAATGTTATTTGAGATAGTTTTAGGTTGAAAGCAAATTTAAAAAAAATATAGCATTGTGGGCACTAAAATAAATAAAGGGCTATGGCTGACTATGCCCAAATCTTGAAGTGCCAGATTAAGAATCTCCCATTTGTATATCTAGGAATTCATGTCGGATGCTCCCATCGAAAAATTACAGAATGGAGATATTTGTTAGACAAGGTAAAAGGAAGAATTGCAAAATGGAAAGATTATAAAGTATCCATTGGAGGACGTCTCGTCTTGATTAAATCTATCCTGAATGCTCTGCCTCTTTACCTTTTCTCAATCTTCTGGGCTCCAGCAAGAATCTTGAGAACACTTGTTAGTCTGCAAATTTCTTATTTCTGGGGGAGGTGAGCATGGGAAAGTTATCTCCTTGATCAATGGGGAGAGGATTTATCATCCAAAAGATTTTGGAGGTCTTGAGGTAAATGATTAGGGGTGTTTTAATTATGCTTTGGTTGATAAATGAGTATGGAGGGTGTTGAATGAAAAGGAAGACTTGAGGGTTAAAATCCTTAAGTCGAGATGAGGGGAGAGTCTAGGGTTAGATTGTCTTAGTGTGGGCTTTGGGGTGAACTCTAAGGTCAGAGGGTTATGGAGGGAGTTCTTAATTGTCTTGTTGATTCAAAGGGAGAGTGGTTCAAAGAAGTGTTGAGTAAAAGATTAGGAAATGGGAAAAGTACTCTTTTTTGGGAAGAAAAATGGGATGGGAGGGGGGGGGCATTAAAAGATAGATTTACAAGACTCTATAATATAAGTCTAGACAATTATTAACGAATTGGGAAATTGGGTAGAAGGGAAGTGGAGTTGGAACCTCAAATGGAGGAGGAGTCTGAGGGATTGTGAATCTGACATTTTTCATGAATATTGCAGCTTATCATTGACATTCCATTGATACCGGATCGTGAAGATTCTTGGGAATAGAGGCAGAACACAAGGAAGGATATAATGTGAAAGATGCATATGCTAAACTGATGCGCAGGAAATCATCAACAATGGTGGAAGGACTTGAACCAGAGCTAAAAAATATACATGGTATAAGAGCATTCCCAGTAAAATACAGGTACATGTGTAGAGAACACTGATGAATAGAATTCCAACGAAGACAAATCTACAAAGAAGAGATAGCTGGCAGCGGGAGAGAGGTTGAAGTGTAGTATATGTAAAACAACAACAGAAAACACCAAATATTTGTTCGTGGAATGCTCAAAAGCACACGATACTTGGGCTAAAATTCTCAAATGGCTCAACCATACAGGTCCTCTTCCTTTAGAGCCTAGCAGAAACATGTTAGTAAACAAAAAGATTTTGGCAGCAATATTGGTGTGCGCCATTTAGATGATGTGGAAAAATGGGAACTACCTAATCTTCCGTAACTTGGAGGTAAGCGCAAGCAAAATGATAGAGAAGATTAAAATTAGATCATGGAATTGGCTAAAGTGGAAAAATGACAAATTGATTAGAGATGTGAGTTTTGTTAGTTGGATAAAGGAAGGATTTAGAGGTCTTTAAATTGACATACATGACAATTATATGATTTTCATTTGTATGGTACTTTGTATATTGAGTATTAGGTAAACCTATTACCTCATACTCTTATGATAATAAATTTTTCCTTATAAAAGAAATAATAATTAAAAGAACGTAAAACGATCTCTGACCATGTCATGGAAGTGTTGCTTACTTATTAACATGAGTTTAATGTAGAATTTAGGGATGGCAATGGGTAGGGTACCTGCTTATTTTGGGGTACCCATATTCGATTAAAAAAACTATCTTTATCCATACCTATCCCATTTAAAGAATTTATTAAGATATATGTTTCATCCCATACATGTTTATCAATACTCGTAGGTACCTGTACCGATTTAATATCCATTTATTTATATATATTTATATTTTTTTTATTGTTTAAATAAATATAATAATAAAAATTACATTAAATATAATATAAATATTATATAAATTCTATTATTTTAAATAAATATTTAATAAATATGATTAAATAAAATTTATAACTATTAATTAAAAATATAAAATATCTCATAAAAATATATATTAAATTTTATAAAATATATATTCCCTCCGTCCCGGGCAAAGCGATCATTTGCTTTTTGCACATAAATTAAGAAGTATTATTATTTTTTATAAAGTGAGTAGGTATATTAGAGAGATGTGATGGGTAGTGGTGGACATTAGTGGACCCTTTTTACTAAAAGGGGAAGACAATGACTAGGGTGGGAAGGGGTTACCAATTTTGAAATGTACAACCTCCTTCCTTCATATTCAATGTGTGTTTTGATGCTTTAATGAAGGAGCATGAATTAATTAAGGGTGAGAATCAAATGTACAACCTCCTTCCTTCATCTTCCTAGTCACTCTCAAAGAGAAAAATGATGCAATCTGGATGAGACACTCAATATATTAAAATGGTACTATTTTGGCGGGAATGAGAGAGTACATACAAACGAGGTACCCACGGCTATTGAGGTATTAATCGTACACGTTTCAAACCCTAATGGTATTTTTATAATTATCCGTACTCGTCCCAAGCTCGTTTACAACTATCCGTACCCTTCCCATTAGGATTCGGGTAGGCTTGGTACCCAAAAATACCCGTCTCACTGCCTTCCCTTGTAGCAATCCTTGTGTTATTATATTATATTATATTTTTTTAATTATTTTAGTCAAAGGGGAAGACTTATGTTAAACCGTCACCAGTGAAATCATTTTAGACTTCCATAATTAATTATCATTTTTCATTAAAGATGATATTACTTTTTATTTATATTATAAATTATTTATGAAATAATTCACTACAATATTATTACTTTTTATTAAAGCATATTTTTTTATTGGCAAGGACTTATGTGAGATCGTCTCACGTAAGGATTTACGTAAGATGGATAAAAAGTGATAAAACTTCTACAATAAAAAATGTACTTAGTTAATGAAAAGTGATGCTATTTCATGAACAATTTATAGTATAAATGAAAAGTGATAACATTTTAGAATGAAAGTAATAATATTTTATAAAAAAAGCGATAACAAATTAAAAAGTGTAAAATAGTTTCACGCAAGACTTACATTTTTCATTACAATGTTACTAATTCTTATCCGTCTCATGAAATGACTTCCGTAAAAAGTTCCACATAAGTCTTTAATTATCTTAGTCTAAATATTAAGAACATTTCATTTTAATTTTTTTATTCATAAAGTTTTATAAGCATGAAACACAGTTTCAAGCTCAATTTCATCTTTATCTCAAATAGAAGAATATGTAAATTCCTTCCATATTTTCTTAAAAGTTTCAATAGGTTGTGGATATATCCTGTGTAAGGATGCTGGTCCATAGACATTTAATATATAGTTTATTAGCGAATTTTTAATAAATTCTTTGTTATCTTTTTATTGAAAATAGGGTACACTCATTTTTTTTACTCGAAAGTGTATCATCTAATATATAAGAGAATAATTGTAGCACGACGAATGATCTAGTAACTTCACACTTTTCTTATTTGTTCTTCCTACAACACACTTCACAACCCAAAAATGATCATCATTTTATCCAATAATCTCAAATATTCCTTTAATTTCAAATTTGTCACTCCTTTTTCACACACATACCATTAATTTATATTATTTTATTACCTAAAAATACTACAATATATTCTAAAGTCAACAAAATTGATCAAAAAGAGCAATTTTTCTTAAACAACGTGGTATAGTAAACGATAAGGGTGATTTGGGACAGAGGAAGTACTTATTAAGTCTATTTATTACCATAATTACTTAAGTCGAGGTAACCTTTACGAAATTTTGAGAATTTAATTATCTACTGGATATATATAAAAATTAGTAAATAAAATAAAAGTTTGGCTACTGGAAAATTTAAAATATGTTTCAAGAGAGAAAACAAGATAATTATAGGGAATGTGTTTCAAGTTAGAAGACAAGATAATTATAGGGAATCCAGCTAAAATTAGTCAATTAACTTTCTAGATAAACGATTTAGATTCTACAAAAAATTTATGGAAACAATTACAAAAATATGCTAAGTCACCAAAGATTAGATTTACACCAAAGATCACAAGAGAAATAACCTCTATTCCCTTTGTAAATATACTAATAATGATAAGACGTTTCCTTAAAAGTTACTTATGCACCAACACGCATTCCTATCAGGTACTACAAGAACTAATCTCAAAATTTTCTAACCTAATTGTCTAATAAGGTCATGCAAAAATAAATTAACATCAAATATTGAAAATTTTAATGAATAGAAGTTATAATGATCTATCCCTCCTAATCATAACAGATGACTTATAAAATCCTACGATACATGCACGCAAACAACGATCATAAATACTCATAGATCAATGATATGAGTATAATCGAAATCATATGTGAAACAAAATAGATAACTCTTAAATCAAATCCTTCAATAAACCCTAAACCAATATAAAAAAGTACTAGTAAATAAGCAACAACCATGTCTACGAAAAGAAACTTACTTGATAGTATATAATTCAATAAGTCAAAATTAAGAAGAAGAAAAATTCTAGATAAGGCATGATTCTCCATTAACTCTTCAATCTTAAACCTTCTCTATTCTACCTCTAAAGTAGTAAACATGAATCAATGAATTTTCCAAGTGCATATGGTGGTGGTATTTTGTGGATTATGGTAGGCGATGATTGTGGATTATGGATGATGAGAATTTTAAATTGTGATCTCAAGTCCTTCTTTTATAGTTGAAAGCTAAACCAAGCAAGGTTCTCTCTTAAAGTAGGACTTGTTCGAGTTGAAAACTCATACGGGCTTGAACAGGGGTAGAATTCCCATTTTTCTTGGTACATGGCACGAACTGGCACGACTCGTGCCACTGATCGACACGACTCGTGACTGTTGGCATTCGATCGTTTGGTTAACATGAAGCGTTAGGTTTCCATGCGTTTCTAAATCAGCAAAAGCAAGAAAAACATAGAAATGTATTACCTATTACTGGGTATGTTGAAGAAGATAAATTCTCATCGGCAGCCTGAGCAGCATCTCGGTGTTGGGCATAACTCCCTCATCTGACCTCTAATTCAAGTGATCTATACGCCAAAATGATCCTCTCTTCCATGGCATTTCAACAGTATATCACATGAATAGTTTGGATATCCACACGATTTTAGAAAAATTGTTGAAGATGACAAACAGCAGCAGCAAACAACCTTCCGATCTTCTGCTGTATTCCCAAGTCCAATCTTGACGTCGTGTGGGCGACGATCCTCAAGATCTTCTCAATCTGCTTCCTTACTTACATCTAACGTGTTTAGGCGCGGATTATTAAGGTTCCGAATAGCTGATATGACTTATATATGGGCTACAATAGGGACCAGGAGGAGAAATTAGAGTCAGGCCTCCATTGGGCTTGAGTATCCAAGTTTAGTCCAAAAGTTATACTTAAATCCAATAATAATAATATATTCCACTAAAATAATATTACTGCACTGCCACTCCAATCCCAAAATTATATTTTGGGCTCCTTCTTATTATGAGCCCGTTAGTCTCCACATGTTTAAGATATACAATGCACATTAATTAATTAAGTTACTGACAACTCCATTAATTAATATCTCATCCGAGAGTAGTACCACTCAACCTTATTAACATGCCGGAATAAATCCACCTGTAGAGTTTACATGATAATCCTTATGAGCTCCTCAAGGGGACATAATCAACCTATTTCATAGGACACGGATTCCTTCTTCAATCAACAGCACACCATAGAGACTGGACTATTTCCCAACTCACAGAGTTTACTGATTTAATTACATGTAAATCTCACCCATTGATGAATCAAAGAAATACATACTGCCTTACGTGTTGATGTTATTGTATAGGAATTAAGAGCACGAACATCCATAATAATTGAGATTAAGTTCTCCTATATTGTCAGTATAAATCGAATGATCTCAAACGGTACTACTCAATACACACAAGGTGCACTAATGTGATTCTATAGTCAAGATAAACTAATACCAAATCATACTACAACCATCCCGATAGAGAGTTCCTGTCTATCTCGGTTGTGAGCCTCTATTTATATTTTATAAGGAAACCGATAATATGATCTTTTGCGTGTTGTCGCACAACATATTATCTACAGTATAAAGTAAGTGGAATATTGTATCGACATATAAATTATAAGACGCAATCATTTGATCAATGATTCTCATTTCAAATATTATTAAAACATTGTTCATACTAAAGCTAGGCTTTTAGTATACAATCCAACAGTTCCGAATTATAGTAACCTCTCGAAACTTCACACTGGTTCATGTAGCCCCTTGTGCTCGTGTTCAGCATTCTAAGTATCATCCTTGTCGGCATATTATGTGTCATTGGTTAGCATGAGTTGTGCTAACTTCCAAAAACTTTCTAATCCTCTTTCCTTTCTTAGCCACGATCCATTTTATATTTTGGCACAAGTTGTGCCACTTTACAGTAACTAATTCTCGATTCGGTTTAACCTACTTTTTGATTTTGCTCTTTTTACCCTTATTTTTCACCTTAAACATGACTTAACATATCAAATGCACCAACATCTCAAATATATGAAAAGTATCCCTTTAGTTCTAAAATATGATATTAAACTCCATGGAACAGTGTTAATTCAGCTTTAGCTATGACATGCAATTTTTCACACTCAACAAATACCTTAATATAAAAAAGTAGAAAGTTTTCTCCTGTGAACTCGATTCACCATTAACCTTGTTTTCACAAAATTACTTTTTAGTGCATAAAAAATTACTTTTTAAATAGATGAATTATTACTCTTCTAAACAAAAAAATTTTACTCCGGAAATTATGATCAACAATAATAAAATATCAAAATTTGAAGAGTAATATTTTTATTTTGAAGAGTAATAATTCAGCTCCTTAAAGAATAATTCTATATGTACTAAAAAGTAATCGGTAAATCATGATACAAGAATTTGAATAATATTTTTCATTTAAAAGAGTATTAGTTCATCTCTCTAAAAAGTAATTTTTCAAATAAAAGTAACACAAATTGAGTGCATGATAATTTCCGATCCATACACACCTTAGTAAAATGTACTCTTGCAGTTGTAAGTTTTCTTTCAAATTAAAAGGTAGTTCGATTTTAAATTACTTGTAATCTCAATTAATAACATATCCTTTTGCTTTAAAAAAAAATGAGATTTCATTTTAAGTTTTAAATTTACATGAGTTAAATTTTTATATTAATTGGAGTTATAATTGTCTAGTGAATCTCAATGTGGGATTCTTTGATATACTCTATTTTTGTTTTAAAAATCCTAACATCATTATCAATGACCTCAAATTACTGTGACTTTAATATGTATTATTTATATCATAATTACTACCCATCCAATCTTAACGTTTAATCATTTTCATATTGGATATCTCGATAGTAAGGTTTACATTCTCCTAAGAAACTTATAGAAAACAATTAATATATATTTATGGCCCACACATAACAGTAATATCATTATCCATTATACATTAAAATATTATATCGCTTACCTCATTACACATTAAAATACTATATTCATTAATACTCGTCCAAAAAAACAACTGTCAGCGTACGGATGGAATGGAGGGAGTATTAAGCTACAATAATTATTATGTATTGTGAAATATTTTATATGGACATTACTCGTTATATTATTAGAATAGTAGGAGAGTTTATTTACTAATTGTTGAGAGTGAAAATCAGCGTGTTTTAGTGTCCAATTTAACACATTTTTATGGAAATTGTTGTCATATATTAGTTCAAGTGTCTTATATTCCATATATGTGAGAAAAATATACATTTGAGGTGGTTTATTGTGTTTTACGTTGAAAAATGATCAAAAGTACAAAGTTAGAAGAATAGTGAAAAACACACGTTCATATTGTGTAATTTTTCTATAGTTGTGTGGAACACAAAACTGGTAGTGTGATACATAGTTGGAAATCCACGGAAGAGAGGATCACTTTGGCACAAAAATACTCAAATTGGCGTTTGGACGAGGAAGTTATGCTCAAAATCGTGATGTCGCGCAGCTACTGATGAGAATTTTCGAAAAATTCCAAAAATTATCCCATCTTTCCTATTTCTTGGAGCACAATTAATTTCCTTATTACATAATCCTCAATGATTCCACCATATCTTTATTGATATTTTATTTTCTTATTTGATTCCCTTCTCATACATATATATTTTACATCATCATTCATGCGAGAAATCATCCTACACCACCTCCACAAGGGGGGATAACCCCCCACTATCATCCACATCTATCCCTTCCTCCATCCATCACTGTGAAGATTCATCTGTGAATCCAAGAAGGAGAACTGAGAGGATTTGAAGAGACGGAAAAAAGAAGGAAGGAGATCGATACACCAAGGGTTTTCATAATTCTTTTCTTCTATTTTCTAATTTTTCATACTATGGATAAGATCTATCCAACCCCTATGCATATTTGCTTTTAAAACCATGGGCTAGAACTGTATTGGTCGTTCTAGGATTTATGAAGGTTTTATGAATTAATTGACTTCTCTTGTGTATCCTACGTACAACACTACTTGTGGATTTATTTTATATATGATTGCACATTTTTAACTCATATTCACAATCTCTTTGTACATCTTCAACTGTTATATAGAGTCTAAATGTATAAGTGATTGTTGATTGATGCATTCACCGCTGAACAGAGTTTATTGTTATGATTCTATGTGAGGGGACTTCGAAGTTTCTTTATAATTGTCATATATGAATGTTTATTAATTGAATTGAATTCGAACTAATAAGTAGGATAAAGAGGTTAATTTTATAGTACTATAAAGGGAGATCATACGGATTTGAGTACCAATCCTAGGGGAAAAGAATTGATACTGATAGTACCTAGAAAGGGGATGAAATTATTATCTTGCTTCGAAATTATTCACACGTGTTACACGAATATTTACTTGTGTCTATAAAGTAGATATGCATGGTTTAGTGATATGTCCATAGTCCACAAGGTAAAATTGAACAGTACAATTGAGAGGGAAATTAATGAGTGAAACTTGATAACCCTAGGGCTACCTATTCTCCATTCTTGAATTACTTTGGAATTCTTCTAAGTGCTTTTATTTTAATTGTTATGTTATTTAATATTTTGTTAGTAGATTAATAATTTGATACCTCAATCTTATTGTCATCTTATCTTAATTAATTTAGTTAATAATTAAATTGATAATACGTCGTCCTTTGGATTCGATATTTAACATGGTTACCTGCTGAGCTACAACTGATATCCTTAATACATGGGTATTAATTTTTGTGTGCAAAGAAAATGCTTAACACTAATGTACCCCTTTCTCCTCTCTATATAAAGAGTATGAACATTAGTTTTGTACACATTCATATTAACGCAGCTCTTAATTTTCTCTATTTTAGTGTTCTTCACTTCTCTTTTTTATGTTTCTCTTATTGCTCTTATTAAAATTTTATATATTTCTCTTATTGTTCTTATCAAATACTTTACAATGCATTATCAAGAACACTCTAACCAACTGAGCTATTGATATACAACTATTGATCTACCACTTCAAGGAAATCTAGATTAACTATTCTTTAAAAAATGCCATAGAAAAGAATCGTATGTGTTATGGGTGTGAATTCTGGGTTAACTATTCTTTGAGAAATGCCATAGAAAAGAATCGTATGTGTTATGGGTGTTATATACCATTTCCTTTGTGGATCAAGCCCTGGTGTAATAATGAAAATAAGGCATAATGAGTATCGAGGTCCATATACCAAATAGTCAAAAAGGCCAACATTGAAGGCCCTAACTCCTAAAATATGTCCATCCAAAGCCGACCCTAAAGATCAACTAAGTATAGCCCTTGGCTTATTACAGGGCTCAGCATTATACAAAGCTGACTATATACTCTTGGGTCGACATACTATTCGTCTCCTGACCAAACCGGCATTACAGAGATTCAACCCTATGCTGAACGTATGTCTAGTCTATAACATTGGGAGCAATATGAACTAATTAAACACACCATCAAATAAAGAAGGCACAAGCAATGGATAAGGATAAGTCACACTCTACATCACTCTCACAAGGACAACACCCTCAAAGCATGCACTCCTCTCTCAACCAATAGCAAGCCTGTTGGCGTTTGATCATTTGGTTAACAAGAATCGTTAAGGTTCCATACGATTCTATAATAAGAGGAAGTAAGAAAATATAGAAACGTAATACCTTTCACCAGGGTATGTTGAAGAAGAAAGATTCTCGCCGGCATCTTGCGCAGCCTCACGGTTTTAGGCATAACTTCCTCATCTGATCTTCAAATTGAGTGATCTTTATGCCAAAACGATCCTCTCTTCAGTGGCTTTCGAACGGTGTATACATGTATAGTTTGGAGTTCCACAAAAGCTTATAAAAATCATGGAAGTTGACAGAAAACGAGCTCTTGATCTTCTGCTGTATTCACAAATCCAATCTTGACGTCGTGTGGGCGATGATCCTCAAGATCTTCTCAATCTATTGTTCCCTTTTCCTCCTCACAGTGTTAGGCGTGATTCAATTAGGGTTTTCAGACAGCTGTGATGACTTATATATGGGCTATAGTAGGGATCAGTAGGAGAAATTAGAGTTTGGCCTCCATTTGGCGTAAGTATCCAAGCTTAGCCCAAAGCTTACACTTAAGTCCAATAATAATGATATATACCACTAAAATATAATTACTGCACTATCGTTCTAATCCTATAATTAAGTTACGGGCTCCTTCTTATTATGAGCTCGTTATCTCCCCATGTTTAAGATATACAATGCCCATTAATTAATTAAGTTACTGACAACTCCATTAATTAATATCTCATCCGAGAGTAGTACCACTCAACCTCATTATCATGCCGGAATAAATTCACCTACACGGTTTACATGATAATCCTTATGAGCTCCTCAAGGGGACACCATCAACCTATTTAATAGACACGGATTCCTCCTACAATCAACATCACACCATAGAGACAACACTATTTCCCAACTCACCAAGTTTATTGATTTAATTACATATAAATCTCACTCATTGATGAATCAAAGAAATACATACTGCCTTACGTGTCGAGGTTATTGTATAGGGATTAAGAGCACGAACATCCATAATAATAGAGATCAAGTTCTCCTCTATAGTCAGTATAAATCAAACGATCTCAAGCGGTCCTGCTCAATACACACAAAGTACACTAATTTGATTCTATAGTCAAGACAAACTAATATCAAATCACACTGCAACCATCCCAATAGAGAGTCCCCGTCTATCTTGGTTGTGAGCATCTGTTTATACTTTATAAGGAAATCGATAATATGATCTTCCGCGTGTTGTCGCACAACATATTATCTACAGTATAAAGTAAGTTGACTATTGCATCGGATATATAAATAAATTATAAGACGCAATCATTTGATCATTGATTTTCATTTCAAATAAATTGTTAAAACATTGTTCATACTAAAGCTAGAGTTTTAGTATATAATCAAACAAAACCCCTATAGGACAAAAAAACACCTGCATAGCCTCCTTTGTTGTAGCTTTTTACTCCTTCAATACTAGCAAAGTTGAGCACCACTCCCTTACAGGTGGCAGCAGCTCATTGATGGAGAATTAGGGCAACCCAAAGGGAAACATATTAATAGTCTCTCCTTTGATTGGATAGGCAGATTATACACTTATCACTTACAATATTTTGAGAGTTGAGAGATGAAAACATGTATTGTTCTTGTGATATTTTATTAATAAAAACGGGAGTACTTATTCTATCCATCCTTTATTTTCTTTGTGTTTGATGTGTCTATTTATGGTGACATGTTAATGCTACTCCAAACTTATCATTAATTCGAATATAATAACATGCCTAAAATAACCATCAAAAATATCTTATCTAGAACTTAATTGAATGAATATAGATTAATTATTTTGGACATGAATTGATCTAATAGATTTAGAATTCTTTGTATTTTGATCGTTGGAAATTGTGATGATAGTTCCGAGCATCTTTTTTGGAAGTTCATTGAATGAATATAGATTAATTATTTTTGACATGAATTGATCTAAGGGGGCGGTTATTCATACCCTCAAAAATACTAAACATACCCCAAACCAATTTAATTAAATATATTTTAAATTAATATTACTACCCTTTAATAAATATTTATACATTACTAAACATACCCCAAAAAAACTACTAAATATATATTTGTAAAAACAAATCATTCAATTGAGAATGTGGGATAATCTCTACGATCGTACGTCTATGTGCTAGCCATAACCCATTGCTTTTCCTCCTCCCCCTCACTCCATACAAAGAGTAGGCAAGATTCACACACCCAACAATCACCATTTTCTCTCTCAAATCACCACCAAATTTTAATTTTCTCAAATAAAAAGAGAGATATAGAAAACATTCCTACCTCCTACATTGACCCAACTTCTCTTCCACATTCAAAACAATGAAGGTGATCAAAATCATAGTCAACGTCAACGTCATAACCATAGCGGCAACCCTAATTCTCACTGCAAAGAACTCGGACAACCCGCCACCAGAACTGGCCTCTCCACCCCCAAAATTGGCAGCAAGAAAACGAATCAGCCGATTTCTCAACCAAAATGTGAAAAACCCGAGAGCAGCGAATTATTGCCACGAGGGGAGTGTGTGAAGGTGGTGAAACATGACTTGCTGTAATAACAAGTGCATGGATTTGTGGGTGTAAGAAGAAATGCGCTTTTACAGAAACGTGATGAAGAGGGAAGTGTGTGACTCTTGCCTACTCTTTGCATATCGGGGAGTGATAGGATAAGGAAGAGTAGAAAATGGATAAGTAAAATTTGAGAGCCCAAAACACCTTAACAGTTATGCTGGGCAAGTTCCAATTCAGAGACGACGACAGAGGCCTACGATCATGGTGGCGCTTGCTCTTAGAGATTTAGTACTTTCTTGGGGCATGTGTAGTAATGTAATATTTATTAAAGGGTGTTTTAGTCATATTAATTAAAAATATATTGAATTAAATTAATTTAGGGTATATTTAGTATTTTTATGGTGTGAATAATCGCCCCTTTGTTCTAATAGATTCAGAATTCTTTGTATTTTGATTATTGGAAATTTTGATGATAATTCCGGATTAATAGTTAAGTATAATTATTTATTAATAATATTTAATCTTTTTAATTATATAATAGAGTAATCATAGGCTTAATGATTTGGTTTAACATCAATTTTCGAAATATTTTGTTAGTTTATTACATAGGCTCAAAATATTAAAAATAAATCAACTGATTGATTTGATTTCCGTAATTGTAGTCCTATATCTTCAGCATTTATTTTGATTGTAATTTGTGTTAAATTTGTGTTGACTTGGGATGTAACACTCCTTAATATAAGGAGCCCACTCTAATCTGTAAATAATTGAAAAACTATTCTTATAGTTCTATATGGTATCACGAGAGGCTCCGATCTAAATCCTATCAACCCCCATTCTACTTTTTCCAAGCACCATCGTCTTCATGGCTAGCACTGATGAATTGACGACCAACACGACTGCCACTATCATAACTACTTCATCTCGACCACCCATCGTTCCGATAACAGCACACCACTACCTTCTCATCAAATTGACACTTACTAATTACCCTCCCTGGGGAGCATATCTTGAAGCCCTCCTTCACGGCCACAATCTGTTGGGATACATTGATGGGTCAAAACCTTGCCTGATTCTCCTTCAACATGCATCAAATTCAGAGGACGTCTCACACTGGATCCGTCAGGATCAGCTGCTCCTTGCAGCTATTATCAGATCACTCTCACCTGAAGTCTTGTCGGTCGTCTCACTCAAGGAGACATCATGTGACGCCTGGACCACCGTCACACGTCTCTGTGCTGACAAGTCCTGCTCCCGGGTCAATCAACTCAAAAATGAATTATACCGTATGCAAATCAAGGATCGATCGATCACTGAGTACCTTCGCCATGTGAAGGCCAAGGCTGATGAGCTCGCCTTAATTGAAGAGCCGATTAATCTGGAAGAACTAATGCTTTTTATCATCAATGGTTTGGGGCCAGAGTATGCCTCTATTGTTGGTTTGATCCGAACTCGTGAGACACCATTCGGCTTTGAAGTACTTCATGACTTGCTGCTTGAAGATGAATTGTCCATCAAGCATCAAGAGGAGTCACCTCCTCCAATCGTGGTACCACAAGTTCTTAAAGAGGCAATAATTCCTTTTGCAACTCGAATCGCGGTAACAATAATAGCAACTGTAGTTACTATCATCGTGGTCAGAACTCTGGCCATAATTAGAATCGTGGCAACTGTGGAGGGCATTCAGGGAACTATAATTCCTACAATACTCGCCTCATCTGTTAGCTGTGTGACATCTCAGGCCACGCTGCTTCCACTTGCCGTCGGGTTCCAGTTGCTACAAATCATGCCAATTCCACCACACATACTCCCACTTACCCTTGGCTCTTGGACTTTGGAGCGTCTCACAACATGACCTCTGACTTGAAAAAATTGTCTATCCACTCTGAGTATGATGGAACTGATAAGGTCAACATAGCCGATAGCACAGGTCTCCCCATCACCCACACTTGTAAATTTGAAATTAAATTTTCTCATTGCACGTTTATTATAAATGATATTTTATGTGTTCCATCTGTTCGGAAAAACTTACTTTCAGTCAGCAAGTTTACTTAGGCTAATAACGTTCCTCTGGAATTTTTTCCTTCATCTTACATTGTTAAGGATCTAGCAATGGGAGAGCACCTAATTAAAGGGCCATGCTATGATGGTGTCTATCATTTATCTTCACCTTTTGCTGATTGTTCTAATAAGCTAGCAGCTGCTGCAAGTGTTCGAGCTATTCCAAATCGCTGGCATGCTTGCCTAGGGCATCCATCGTTTGATACTAGCTCCTTTATTATACATAAATTTAATTTACCAGTTATGAATATGTCCCATCTGAGAAATGATTGTGCTTCTTGCCAGCTGAGCAAATGCCATCGTCTACCTTTTAATACTTCCTCATTTCGTGCTTTGCATCCTTTGCACTATGTTTATATTGATATATGGGGCTCTGCGCCAATTACTTCTGTTGATGGTTCAAAGTATTTTCTTTTGGTGGTTGATTTGTATACTCGCTACAATTGAGTGTTTCCATTAAGCGCCAAATCTCAGGTTGCATCAATTTTTCCTCAGTTCTGCTCCTTGGTTGAGAAGCAATTTCGTCAGACAATTAAAAATGTATATTCTGATAATGGTGGTGAATTTATTGTGCTTCGTTCATTTTTTTCTACTCATGGGATCTCATGGTTAACAACAGCGCCATACATGCCACAACAAAACGGGATCGTCGAGCGCCTCAATCGTCATGTATTGGAAATTAGTCGAGCACTACTACATGTTGCTTCCATGCCATTCTCATTATGGTCCATTGCAATTAAAATGACTGTTTAACTCATCAATTGTATGCCCATGCCTATCTTGTCTAATGTCAGCCTGTTTTATGCTCTTTTTGGATGTCCACCGAACTACACCAAATTACGCACTTTTGGTTGTCGTTGCTTTCCTTGGTTAAGGCCATATCTTCCAGGAAAACTCACTCCACCCTCACTGTTGTGTATTTTTATTGGTTACTCAATATCTCAAGCAGCATATCGATGTTATGATTCTAATAGTGGTCGTACATTTGTTTCGCAACATGTTTATTTTCTCGAGGATGTTTTTCCGGGCATTCCCTCTTCAACACAGACATCTACTAGAACCCCACCTACTCAATTGGCTCTCTCGATATTACCACCTCTCTTGAGAACCACTCCGATTCCAACCTCTCATTTTCCTGCCTTGTCATCTCCTTCCACTACTAGATTGGGACAACCACTCTCTTCGGTGTAGCAACAACATGATCATGCCTTTTCATCTCCAACCACTACTAGATTTGGACATCTGATAGCGGTATCTCCACCTATTTCTCCTATTTACTATTGTTGCATCATCTCATACACATCATATGTGCACTCGTAACCTTAATAACATTTATAAGCCAAAGTAGTTCAACATTGCAACAAAGCATCCGTTTCCTCCATTTGATAAGCCAACCACTGTCAAGCAAGCTCTTGCCTCTGTTGAGTGGCGCGCTACCATGGCTGATGAGTTCACGGAACTCCAACGATTTGGCATTTGGGAATTAGTTTCTCCTCCTTCCGGTGCTAAAATTTTCGGTTGTAAATGGGTCTTTCGCATGAAACACAAGCCTAACAGAATAATTGACAAATATAAGGCTCGCTTAGTGGCAAAGGAGTTCCAGCAGTGGTCCAATGTTGATTTTAATGAGACTTTCAATCATGTTTTCAAGCCAGCTACTATCCGCACCATTTTATCACTTGCTCTCCAGTACAACTGGCCCCTACGCCAGATCGACGCCAATAATGCCTTCTTGCATGGGAGATATTCCCGTCTACATGACTCAGCCTCTGGGCTTCACTGACCCTTTTTGCTCCTTCCCATGTATGTTTACTTCATCGTACCCTATATGGCCTTCGCCAACCACCACGAGCATGGTATTATGCCCTTAGCTAGACTCTAATCACCTTTGGCTTCAAGCAATCAACGTCTGACTCATCTCTTTTTGTTCTGCGGTGTTGGTCAACAAGGGTCTTCGTTCTTGCCTATGTTGATGATCTCATCATTACTGGCTCCAGCTCAACTCTTATCTCTAATATAACTTGCCATCTTATGAAGTCATTTGTCGTGAAAGACTTGGGTCCCCTTACATACTTCCTTGGTGTTGAGTTTGCACATTGCAAGGAAGGTATTTTTCTTTTCCAGCACAAGTACATGATTGACTTACTACGTAATTCAAGCTAGATGGTGTCAAATCAGTCTCCACTCCTATGTCCTCTAAATTTCTATCCGTTAAAGGGTCGACTGATGCAAATGAGTATCGTAGTGGCGTTGGAGTTCTTTAATAATTAACTTTGACACGGCCAGATATATCCTTTACAATTAATAAACTGGCACAATACATGTCCTTTCCACTAGCAACTCATTGGGATATTGTCAAACGTCTTTTTCGGTATCTAAAGGGATCTTTGCATCATGGCCTTCTTCTGCGCCGATCATTGTCCAGCAACCTCACTGCTTTCACTGACTTTGACTTTGGCAGTGACTTACTTAATGGCAAGTTGACATCTCCATACATTACATTCCTGGGAGACAATCGCGCAAATAGTGTGGGGTGGCTCGATCCTATATTGAGATGGAGTATCGCGCCTTGGCAGTGGTGGCCTCTGAGGTATGCTAGTTACAACATCTTTTCACTGAACATGGAGTGTCACTTCCTA
Organism: Pogostemon cablin; assembly: GCA_023678885.1. Classification (NCBI taxonomy): domain Eukaryota; kingdom Viridiplantae; phylum Streptophyta; class Magnoliopsida; order Lamiales; family Lamiaceae; genus Pogostemon; species Pogostemon cablin. The sequence continues at coordinate 20,576,508 of CM042956.1, forward strand.
CTAGGCCGCGCATATTATATGACAATATGGGCGCCACCTATCTGGCTCTTAATCTGGTTCAACATTCAGAATGAAGCATATTGTCATTGACATCACTTCGTTCATGACCTAGCGTTAAAAAAAGGTCACCATGACATATGTCAACACTCAAGATCAACTAGCCGATCTGTTGACAAAGCCTCTACCTCGAGCTTGCTTTCTCCTTCTCTGTTCCGAAATTTTCGTAGTCAATGGTACTACCATTTTGCGGGGGCGTATTAAGAATAAATCAACAGATTGATTTGATTTCCGTAATTGTAGTATTGTATCTTCAGCATTTATTTTGATAGTAATTTGTATTAAATTTTGTGTTGACTTGGGATGTAACACTCCTTAATATAAGGAGCCCACTGTAATCTCTAAATAATTGAAAAACTATTACGGCTAGATGGGTATGATTGAATGGAATTAGGATGGAATGGAATGAACTCATGAATAGAATAGAGATATAAGAGGAATGATAAAAAATGATAATTATCATGATTGATATGGTTTAGAAATAACTAAGTAATAGAAAACGTATTCCTTAATTGGTTCAAATTTCATTAATAATATTTTTATAAAATTAAATTTACAATTTAGATTATATAAAATATATAAATTGATTAAAATCTCAATGAAATTTTTATATATTTTAAAAAAATTAAAATTTAAATAAAAATTTTATATGATTTAAAAATTATGCAAATTTAAATAGTGTTAAATTAAAAAAATTTAATATTTTTAAAATAAATAAATATATATTAAAAATATTTTATATATAAAAAATTAATTTTATATTTAATATTAATTTAATCAAAATATTACTTTTTATATATAATTTACTAATTTTATTTAGAATAAATATTAAATTAATTATATAAATTTTTATTAAAATTTTAATGAGTATATAAAAATGATTGAATTTTTTATTTTAAATAATTTAATATTCTATTTTTTATTAAATAATTTAATACCAAATTTTCTAATTAATATTACATGTTAAACAGAAAAAGAATATTTTTTACAATTTTATAGTATATATTATGCTACAAAAATAAAAAATAAAAATAAAATGTTGATTACGTTATGTGTGGGAATGAGAAATACCATGGGGGTGGGATGAATCTTCATTTCTTTGTTTAAAGGAATGGTGATTCTAAATGAAATGGTGATTCCAATTCATTAATTGTACCAATCATGATATTAGGAATAGAATAAGGAATGATGATCTCATTCCTAGTTGATTCCTATCTACCAATCATGTCGTTAATCTTATAGTTCTATACAAATTACTATGATTTTAATTGTTAATTTTTACCCACGAGTATTAATAAATAGATTTTGAATGTATAGGAATAATTTTTTTTAATATAATGGGTACGAGTAGTACTAAAATGATATGAGCACAAAATATATTTACTATTTAATGAGTGTGCAAACTTAGTGATAGTATAATTTTTATTATAATATTAATTTAAGCATTAAAAGTAAAAGATATATATAAAATAAATGAATATTAAATGAATAAAGGTAACCCATGTGAATCTATAAATGAATTTGGAATGGGTACATGTATTATAATGAACTTTTTAATGGAACGAGTTTGGATACAGGTAGTTAATATTTAAACAAATACGGTATCCTTAAATAAGTGTTTTCCCTAAACGTTGTCATCTTTAAATATAAGTAATAATTGATGTTAAGAAAAAAATCTACATATTATACGATTTAATTATTAAATACTCCCTCCATCCCGAACTTAAGTTCACCTGTACGGTAGATACGGAGTTTAAGAAATGTTACTTTTTGACCAACTTTATTGACTTTTTAGGGGTATTGTGGTATTTTTAGGTAATAAATAAATTATAAAGTATGTTATGTGTGTTAGGTGAGAGTAATATTTTTGAAATTAAGATAACTTTTGAGATTGTTGGTTGATGTGAAGTTTCCTTTTTTGGGTGGTGAGCATAAGTATAGGACGGACGAAAACGGAAAGTGTGAACATAAGTGTGGGATGAAGGGAGTATAAAATTACATTATATTAACAAAAATAAAATTTACATTTACATATTATATATAAATAATTATTATTTTATTTATAAAATACATAAATACATATAAATAGTTAAATATATAGTATAATTAACGTACAAACAACAATTTAAATACAAAAACAAATTATATATTGTATTATAATTCTTTCCGTGCAACGCACGGATGGATAGAATATAGTCTCTTTAAAAATATAGTTTTATTACATTATTCATATTTAATTTTCTCACACCATTTTTAAATAATATTTAATTTTTTTTCAAATAATCCAAGTATACTATAAGTTATTTTATAATGCTACTTTTAAAATTTTTTAAGAAAAAGATAAAATATCTTATATAATTATTTCCATTATAATATAATGATTCCATATTAGTAATGAATAAGTAATTTTATATAGCTATATGCATGATTCAATATATTTGATCTGATAAAATCTTTTAATTTAAACACAATTCTTATTATACAAAGAATTTAGTTGAATCTATCTATTCTATTCATTTATTTTAAAAATATTTAATTTAAATAATAATAATTACAATGATTGAATCAATTTTATATAATTTTTCTTAATAACATTTTTATTTCATCTATAACTATGACTTACTAAGATTATACAGTAAAAATATAACTATGACTTGCTAAGATTATACAGTAAAAAAATTTCAAGTGCAATATTGTCTTGCTATTTCATAATAACAAGGTAATAATCATTGCTTTATTTATTATTGGATATGAGGATGATTTTTTTATTTTATTTATTATTATTTAGAATAGATAAAGATCACAATAATATATTTAATTCACTTAGTGAATTCTATTACTCCCTCCATCCGGTTCTAAGGTATTCATTTGCTTTTTACATGTGGATTAAAGAGTATTATTATTATATGTAAAGTGGGTAGTTGTATTAAAGGGAAGTTGTGGACCATATTATGTACTTTTTTACTAAATAGGGGAAATGGATACCTTTGAAGCGGATGCCAAAAATAGTAAAATGGATACCTTAGAAACGGACGTAAGGAGTATATTATTTGTTTTAAAATGTTATTATTTATATTAAATCATGGATAGGTGTAATAAAATGTAAGTATTGAAAAAGACAATATATAGTCTTAGATTTTCTAAATCTTTGAAATGTTAATTGATTATATGATTTTTTTGGTAAAAATTTGTGTGGAACCATCTCACATCAAGCTCTTACATGAGACGGATAAAAAGTGATTACATTATTATCATTTTCGCTTTAAAATGTTATCACTTTCTCTATAAAATGTTATCACTTTCTCTATAAAATGTTATCACTTTTTATTTATACTATACATTGTTCATGAAATAATTTACTGCATCATGATCACTTTTCATCGACTAAATATCACTTTTCATTAATGATGTTATCATATTTTATCCGTCTCACGTAAGGGCTTACGTGAGATGGTATCACACAAGATTTACTTTTTTCTTTTCTTTACTTTTCATGTAATCCAATATTTTAGTTTTAACGATATATATAAAAAATAATTTGGTAATTAAATATATTCAAGTTCAAATTATTATAACTTAATAAATTAGATTTAAAATAAAAATAAATAAAGAAACATGATCAATTAAGTCTTTGTATCAACAATAAGATTGATTTATTATTATTATTATTATTATTATTATTATTAAAATTGTGAATAATAATCTTTAAATTATTCTCATTCATTTCATTAGTGCAATAAATTATATTAATCAATGATGGGTTTTATTCATTGCAATATTCGATGAATTGATTGGACCTTAATTTTTTTTAATTTTCTTTACGTACAAACCATTATTTTAGTTATAGTTTATCAAATTATAAAGCATTAATTTAGTTATAATTTATCAAAATCGTCCCAGTATAAATTACTATAACTTAATATTGCAAAATTAGATTATGAAAATGATCAATAAAGCGTTGCTCCAATCCTTAAATTAATTATTCTTATTAGTATAATGAATTAAATTACTCAATTAAGAGTTTTATACATCTTAATTGAAACAATCCAATTTATCATAAAAATATAAATAACCTATTAAGAGAAATTTTTAGATCCGATAAGATTTAATCAAAAGAGTGACAAATTTAATGAAATATAACATTGTTTGCAACGGAATTAAATTAAAATAATAACAATTAAAAATAAATTATATTTTCCAGTATAGTTAAATGAGGACTTTATTTGAGAAATAAAATAATCATGCAATAGAATATAAAAACTTTATTTCAAGTAAAAATAAAGAATGAAAAGATTTTCATTAAATCAAATTAATTCCCATGAAATACAAATAAATATAAAGTTATGACTATTGAATAATCGTAGGGTAGTTCATCACAAATAAATACCAATTAATGAATATAAACCCAAATAAATACCAATTAATTACTTTATCACACATCGCCTCTCTCCGTACTCCATCTCCGTTAATCTGTAAAATGTTTAAATGATGGGATGAGCAAACCACAAATCAGTGGAAAAATATTTATCTACAATATATAACTTACATATAAACATCAATAAATCACAATCAACACGTAAATCTTATCTATGAATATGTTTGTGAATAATTGATCACGAAGTACGGCGGGCGTTACCCGATGATTACTTTAAAATCCCGACACCTGAAAGTGCTTGACTTAGAATGTACTAGCACGAGGAGTCTTCTAAGGACCTTTTACAATCCAAGTATTTTCGAGAACCTTTTTTATCAGTCCCGGACTCATGGTCCCTGACTACATATCTATGAACAATATTACAAATACTCTATGTCCGTGAATAGTACTACGAGTAATACTTTATGACTGAGATGCAAGCAGTAATTTATTAACATAAACACGTAAGCACATATGATAGACAAAGTTTATATTTCTCCACCTGAAATGAATGTCGATGATGAATGGATGTACTTGAATGTAGATGATAAATCTGTGTCTTTGTACTAACTTTCATCTTTCATCAAGCTATATTTATCTCAAATTAATATGCAAACTTAAAATAGAAATAAGATAATGAGTTTAAATCTTTAGAATATAGTGGAAGTGATACTTCATTATATTTGAAATAAGAGAGATAAATGGAATTTACTACGAATGATTCTATTAAATACGAATGTATAGATAATTTATAACTGATAAAATAAAAATAGGATCAGTTCGAAAATTAATAGAAATGTAATCCTTTGTGATTGGAATAACATATCCAAATTTAATAATATAATAAGGTGTACAAGTATATGTGTTAAATTTTCAAAGTGGTTATAGTAAAAGTTGGAATTTCTCATATGCAATGATAATAATTTAATATATTTAAATTTAAATGATGAAATCATATGAAAATCATATGACATATAAAATATATAGTAATATAAAATATATTCGAAAATGATGATTTTTAAGGATCAGTAAATATTATTTTCATATTTTAGAAGATTAAGACAAGATATTGTTGAAACAATTTAAGCAGTAATAAAATATTTATAATAAATATCATATAGCACCTATAAACTTGAAAATTATAAAGTAAACTTAAAATATTAAAATATATGACATATATAAATATCAGAATATTTGGATTCGTGAAAATATTTATTTCATATTTTCAAATCGGAAAGAAAAAGTTGGGACGAATAAGAATTTGCTGTGATATAAAATTAATGTAAAATTATACATAATCTCAAAATTATTAAAAATATTACTAATAACTTAAAAGTACATAATGTATTATATATAATAAAATCACAATAACCTGATGTCATTAAAAATGATTTTAAGATAGCAACAATGAAAACATAATACATAACAGTTCATGTATAAAAAAAATTATACATTTAATTTAAGACAAATTCTTTTGTGAGACATTATATATGTGAGACGGTTTGGGAGACGTGTTAAAGTATGTCTACTATATAGATAAAATATGCTTAATAGTTGTTTAAGTATGTTTTCTAAAATATGATAAATGATGAATTAAAGTATAATTTTATGGTGTTATAATATGATTTATTATTAACATACTTTAATTATTAAAAGGCATATTTTACCTATATAATATGCATACTAAGTAATTGGTCAACCCGTCTTACAACCGTCTCACAAAAAACCCGTCTAACAAGAGAGTTTCTCTTAATTTAAAATCATTTACTCATTTATTTAATAGGATATTTTTACTGTAAATCATAAAAACTGTAATATAAAACATATAAAATATAATAATATTTTAAGATCATTAAATATTTTATTTCTAATTTCAAATCAGTAGTCAGTTCATGATCTAAACTGAATGTACTATTATTTCAAAATTTGTATTAAATAATACAACATTCCAAATAATATGAAATTTTCATAGATTAAGAGAAATACCATAAAGTATAACATATAAGAAAATAAGGATTTTTAGAGCCCTTTAATTATGCTTTCATTATTTCTAAACAGAAAACAGAACATATTCGATAGCATGATCAGAAAAATTGAAAATTTAATATAAAATAATTTAATCATCTTTTCGTCATAAAAAAATATTTACAGAATATCAAACATTCATGATTTATAATATATCCAAAATTAGGATTATTTGAAAAGGTATAACTTTATAAATCGAATTTTCTAATCACGTATCCATAAAATTTCAGATTCTGCAAGCATATGTATAAAATTCGTATAAAATAAAATATGAGTTCAAATATAATGAAATTTTAAATACAAGTAAAAAATTCAGTGTTACACAACATATCAAAATTTCGTATCAATTGAAAATAAATAGATACAGTTTTGAAATTTAAAAATGAGTTACCTTGAATGTGTAATAGAGTTGAAATCTAAAAACGGATGTTTGATGATTGAAACATCTGGGAATTTTGCGTGCACGTTTTGAAAAGGAGAGAAATTGAAGAAAATTTTATCTGCTCTTTCTTTTATTAAACCTTAAATTTTATCGGTGGTGGACAGAATAATAAAGGAAATAAACTATCCTCTTTCTTTTATTTTAAATGTAAACATAAACAAATTGGGTTTAAAATTATTGAACTTGGGCTTAGGCTCATTTTTATTCTATAAATACACTTAAATAAAAAGGAATTAAATTTAAACACTTTTAGAATATCTAAAAGTTTAATTGGCTTTAAATAAAAATATTTATCATGATTTAAAAATATATAAAAATATCAGGATATTACATTAATCATTGTAAGTTATGATTCTAATAAATAATAGATGTTTTAATGCTTTTTTTACAAAACTTAAAAAAAAACTTTCATCATCATAAATTAAGATGATTGATTTATATTATATAAATTTTAAAAGGAAAAATTACTCATAGGTACACACTTTGTACCCTAAATTACTAGGAGATACAATGTGTTCAAGTAATTACTATCACATACAAAATATTAAAGTAAATACCAAATATAACCTTAATTAATTCATTATAATCTCATACACTTTTAAACTACAAACCCTAAATCCTGCACTCACCCACTGCCGCTGCCGGACCACTGTCGGACTGCCGCCGGACCACTGCCAGCCAGTTGCCGGACTGTTGCTGTGGTCGCCGGACCGACGATCGGCCGGCTACCGGACCATCACACTTTTTTTGCTGAACACACTTTTTTACTGCACACGCACTTTTTTTACTGCACATACCTTTTGCTGCACACGAACTTTTGTTGTACATAAATATTTATATGCAGCACATTGTAAGGGTAATATTGGAATATCACTATATATTTATATAGATAGTAGTAATATTTTGTATATTTGTATCTCATGGTAATAAATGAGTTTTAATGTACCTAATAGTAACTATCTAATTTTAAAATAATAAAATATAATTATTCTCATTGCACGCGGTCACTGTACTAGTATTTTTAATTTGAGAATCATATTTTATTTCTCTCTCCCAACTTGAAAGTCACACATTGCATTTTGATTTATCTCAATTTCAACTTCAAAATTTCATAAAAGAGAAAAGTAAATAACTTATAATACATTAATTTTAAATTTGTCATCAATTTATTAACACACATAACATACTTTATCATTTACTATTTATAACTCAAAAATACCAAACTATCCCAAAGGTAAGTAAAAAAAAATTTCTTATTAATATTCATGCAAACAGTAAAAATAAATTTGGTACAGAGGTAGTATATGTTTGAACTTTTTGTATAATCTTAATATTTTGGTATGTTATGAAATCATTAATCATTTAATTAAATATGCATGATTCATATCACGATATGATATATTTTACAAAGTCAATAGCAAATTTTATAAAGTTTATATGTGGTTTCAATATTCTCTCTTTATATATACTCCTTCCATCCCAGTTACATATTTTCTTTTTGGCGTCCAATTATTAAATTTCCTTTTTTAGCATATGAGGCCCACACAAATTAATTACTCCTCTCTTCATGGGTCCACATATCACACTAATACACCTACCTATTTTACATTAAAATATTATTTTTCTTACCTCAATACACATTATCATTAATCCACGTGCAAAAAACAAACGTAACCACGAAAACGAGAGTATATGAAATTTGATATAAACTGATAACATGCAATTATTCTTAAATAATTGTAAGAGAGAATATTGGAGCTCACCGATGACAATAAATATTTAATAGGCTTTAGATGTTGAATACATCTCCCAAGTGTAAATATTATTCGAAAAATTGAACGTATACCTACCAAGACCCGAAAGGTCAAATTACTAATATTTCTTCTCCATCCTCTGGAAAAAAAAAGGTTATGTAATTGAAAAAAACTCACTAATCTTTTGGCAATTTCTGGAGGATAGAATAATAGTTATAACTCAAGCTAAATACGACTAGTTGAATATAGTATGATTTCAATATTTTAAATCCGTATTCTAATTACATGGTATTCTCTCACAGATGAAACTCTATAAACAGAAAACTACAGAATCAAAATTGATTGAAGAAAAAGTGGTCCTCCCATGTCCAAATCCAACTTTAGTCCTCAAGTTTGATAATTTCTCAAAAGTGATCCTCCGATGTCCGCTTTTAGTCCTTTTGGTCAACTTTTTGTCCATTTTTGATCCTCTAAATAAGGACTAAAAGTGGACAAAAATGACCAAAAGTGGACAAAAAAGACTAAAAGCGGACACTAAAGGACCACTTTTGAAATTTTATCAAACCTTAGGACTAAAGTTGGATTTCGCATATCCTAGAGGACCAAAATTAATATTATCCCAAAAAAAACTTTTTTCACCCTACATGCTAGCAATCTGATCATACTCCAGCAACAGTATAGATATAAAAATTATACAAGCATTAAAAACTTGTTTCTGCATTACTAGTGAGTATATAAATAAAAATTATACTAAGCATTAAAAAGTGATTTCTACATTATTAATTGTAGGAAAACGATTATAAATAAAAAATCATATTACCAGACTAGTTAGTTTAAACCTGTGCCCAAATTACATTTATAGAGATGATAATATAAGTATAGCAGGATTTACTTTGACTTTCATTTTTAGCACTACCTGTTATATGAGTGGTAAATAGAGAAACCAACTATGTAAGTTATTCAACTGTGCAACCCATGACATGGCACTGGAAGTCCAAACCGAATATATAACATGACACTACCCTTTTTTTTTTTTTTTCAAGTGGTTCATAATTAGAATTGTTGCATGAATACCTTATAAGTTATGGTATAATATTACGTGAATGATAACAATCATACTGCTCCAAAATCAAATGAACATAGAAAGTCACCCACCAACACATATAGTATAAATTAAAGTTGAATAAATTAAAGCTGCCATTTCATTGCAAGTTTGATGGTGTAGGGTATCCAAGGTCCATTGTCCAAAATGGGTGAGGAACATCAATAATATGCCATCATACATTTTTGAGAGAAGACAGCTCATAAATCTTCATATCTAGTATGACAATCTTGACTTACCCAATCTATTTTAAGGTTTGCCTCCCACATAATCTCTTAACCCTCATTAATTAATCATAAAGTTTAATTGATTGTAACTTCAAATAGAATCTCACAAAACAGAGAAAATCCATCAACTTTAAAATGTTTTCCTAATTAATCAATCCATTTTAATTTACAGGCATATTCGAGCTTTAATGAATTTTTGGTTTCACTTTTAGAATTTAAATAAACACATGTTTCATCCTACACATTGAGGGATTAGCTGCATTTAAATTTTACAAAGATATAATGGTGATTTTACCCAATTCTTGTGATTTATGTAATATTTCACCATATCATTCATTTAATTGGTTATTCTTGTGGTCCATATTTTTTTTATTTTACTCTTCTTGATGTTTGTTTTCGGCTTTGAAGATCATATTTTCGTTTTCAAAATCCTAGGTATTAAGACCTACCCTCATATACACCTGCTCACCTTACAATCCCCAATACACATTTTTCATAATTCTTATTTCTTCAATTAATATTCATTTCTTTCTTTATCTTTCACTAGCGTTTTAACCCGTGCGATACACGGGGAGACATTATGACAAAAATAATGCATTTGTTTGTAATTTATAAAAAGTTTAAAAGAATAAGCTTTGGTTATTGGGAATTATATTAAAATTATTTAATTGCATTTAAGGTAAGATATTGTGAGTGTAATCTCGTATATTATTATTGGTTTAATTTTTAATGTATCAAGACTAATATGATAAATTCCTAATTAATATAATATAATAACATGTATACGAAAGATGTTTATGTCTACAATAATAAAATTTGAAATTGAAATTTTGTTATAAATATTGGTATACCTTAGGAAATTTTTGCAAAATGTAAACAATTGGTTTTGAACCTACTTAATTTCCTCTTTTATCAATTCATTTTTAAATAATGAGTTGTCTAGTGTTACATATATCAAAGGTGGCATGGGTGTATTCAAAATAATAATATATCAAAATAATGAGAAAATAATAATACTGATAAACTGTATCTTTATAGTTATACGTTCTTTTCAAATCAATTAAATTTTAGATTATTACTTTTTAGCAGATAAAACTAAATTTTAGAAAAAAATAATAATAATATAGAACCCATTTTAGAATGTTAAATTTAACCACTTTTATACCTTTTCAAATCATATAAGTACAACTTTCTCAATAGTTATACGTCCTTTTCAAAGAAGTAAGTACCTGAACAGAGTAAAGCAATTATAGGAAATAAATATCCAATCACACATTTTTGATAAAATATTACACCAATCATACCCACAATTTAAGGTATGAGATTATTCTCATGAGCTATTTCAAGCCCTTTTTTTTAAAAAAAAAAAGTGGTCAGATTCACTAACTAAATCATGAACGGGCGGAATGAAAAATTTAAAAGAAAACTCCTGAAGTTATCCATGAAATGTTGAGGGGTTTAAGTTGAATAAAATTTTATTAGGGAAAAAAAACCATGTAGAGATTTCAAAATGTATCCAACATATTAGGGGTTTAAGCTAAATGTCACTGATCATACAAACTTTCACATAATAAAAAAGTATTCAACATATTCAGGTTCCATTTTACTTTAAACACATGTTACGTGAGACTAACCATGCCAAATCTTCCCGTAAAAATAGTCACAAAACCATCCTTAATGTCAATCTTCTTGAGACCCAACACTAATACCATTCATGTGAAATTAACAAAGAATGTGTCATCTCTAAAGTAAGACAAATACACGCAAATCAAGACAAATGCATCAATAACCTAAATAACAATAGATAAAGCATCGTAGGAGTATTTATAGCCTGAAATGAACAACTTAGTATACACATAAAGAACATAACTTTAACATCTAACATATACTTTTGATATATCAATCCTAAATATAAGATCTCAAAAAATATTTAATTTTTCAACAAAAAAACCAGGCATTTCTCAACAAAACTGATACTAAATGATCATAATGAAACAACTAATATTATCTTTTAAATGAGGAGGTAAAGTAGTTTCAATAACCACTAATTTTTAAGTATAAATTCAGTCGTTATCAAAATAAAATACAGTTCTCCATAAATAAATTTCGAGCAAATTGGGTAAATAAAGTTTACATGAAACTTATTCTTCCCAACATACGTTGCACTAAATACCTGACAAATTGAAAACTTTGGCACACTTCTTTGTAGATCACCATATCTCTTCTAAAAGGTTCTTCATCATATTGCACATACTTGTTACTATCTGCAACACAATAGTCTTCAACCTTCATGAAGAACCTTTATTAGAATATGAGGTGACGTGAAAAACATCCAGTAGCCAAAATACAATACAGAAATAAGAGTAAAATACTTTGCAATGAATTTAGATAAATATGATAGACTAAATAAAATCGTACTACATAAATAGACTTATAAATATTTAAATCACAATCTGAAACGTGATGGATTATTTCCTTTGTTTCTCTCTAGGTGACGTGAAAAACATCCAGTAGCCAAAATACAATACAGAAATAAGAGTAAAATACTTTGCGATGAATTTAGATAAATATGATAGACTAAATAAAATCGTACTACATAATAGACTTATAAATATTTAAATCACAATCTGAAACGTGATGGATTCTTTCCTTTGTTTCTCTCTACATCTACATCATTCACAAAAAATACTTCAACTTTCAATAGGTTATATTACAATTTCTAAATTATATATACCCCCTAAAAAAAATTACAACAAAAGATCCAAATTCCCAAACTAAAAGCTATCCAAGACCCATACTTGAAAAATTACTCTTTGCATATCTGGTGGATTCTTTCCATTTGCATATTTAGTGGATTTTTTCCTTTAATATTAGAAGTTCAAAGGTCCTAAGATTCCAAAAAATACATTACATAAGTGGTATATTCCCACAAAAATAAAGAATAATATCAAACACTAAAAATTAAACTCCCAAAGTATTGGGATATCTAAATCAGAATATATGAACAAATTAAGGTGACAACCTAATTATAGTTCGCAAACTCATTATTAGAAAAGGATAATGCAAAATGCACTTAGTTGTCATCCCCTAGGTGCTTCATATAAACTCCAGACTATTCTAGACTTAATATTACTCCTTCCGTCCTACACTTATGTTCACACTTTTTATTTTCGTCCGTCCCACACTTATCTTTACCACCCAAAAAAAAAAATTCACACTAACCAACAACTTTAAAAGTTATCTTAATTTCAAAACACATTATTATACTCCCTCCGTCCCACGCATTTATTCACACTTTCCTTTTTGGTCCGTTCCACACTTATGTTCACCACCCAAAAAAGTAAACTTCACATTAACCAACAACCTCAAAAGTTATCTAAATTTTAAAAATATCACTCTCACCTAACACACATAACATGCTTTATAATTTATTTATTACCTAAAAATACCACAATACCCCTAAAAATCAATAAAGTTGGTCAAAAAGTAACTTTTGGGACGGAGAGGGTATTACACTTCTCGGACATCATATCTTATTCATCAAGAATATCTTGAGATTACAAATACCACTAATAATATATGGCGCCCATGTAACAATGAAAATACATCACATCAATTAATAATAATAAAATACATGCCTGCAGGGAAAATTGAGATAAATTCTACAGCAACAACCTAAGTATACACTCAGAGCATGTTTATGCATATGTTCTTCAAAATACCCTTCTCTCCTATCTCAAGCTCTTCCAACAATCTGAAGTTCTAAGGAATTGAAAAGTCCCATTTAGTTATAAATGTCTTGTCATTATACACTATATTGATGGAGGCTTAGAAATTTGAAATGCCTAAAAGAATGCAGCAGTACAACTAATAAAACATAAGATTTCATATTACATAACTCACTTCATCAAAAACTTGTTTAGGATAGACATTATACTAAGGTTTACAATGTCACCCATCTCCTGAGTCCAAAGTAAAATAGTGCAAAATAAAAAAATATACAATGCGTCACATTTTACATAACTGTCTACACATGAAAACTCTATGTTACATTTGTATACAACATAAATATATATACATATATACATTTTATATCTCACACACACACACACACACATATATATATATACACAAATACATAACAAAATATTATGAATGCAAATATGACATTATCAAGTAATGAAATATTACAGAATATTATCGTTATTTACATCCATATAACAGTTTTCTTGTGTTCTAGAATTCTGGGTGTCTATTATATATCTTTACATAGTTTGATAAGGATCAAAATAATGATTCAAATACGCCAGAATTCATAATACATATATTATATGCAACAACTCATGTAAAATCTTTTAAAAACATAGATAAAGAGAAGGGTGAGATCATTCTTTATTTGCTCCAGTCATCAATTATTCAAGAAATGTTGAAAATGAACATCGGGAAACTCACCCTTAGTTCTACCAAAGAAAGATAAGGATGCATTTCTTCATCTGGAAAAGTGGTTCCATTTCTTGTGTATGTTAGGATTATTCCACATTTATTCCATGTCTACAGGTGAAGTCCTTGATTCCCAAGATCATTCTTATGACCTGAGGGTGTTATGAATAAAAAAGTTAGTATGAATAAAGAGGAGATAAACCAACATAAAATGAAGAGAATTCAATCGACCTTCGTATAGTTTGCTTGAACTAAGAGAGAATCTTTTATATAGTCTGCTTCCTAATGAACATGATTGATAACTTTCTAGATAAAAGAAAAATATTTTATATTATGAAATAAATTACCCCTAGCCAGCCAAATATAAAAAATTTAAAACTTGAGGAAAGAAATCCACTGCTGAATTACAGAACATCTACGCATCATGCATCATTAGTCAAGTGAGAAACATCATCTAAAAGAATTAAGAGGTTAAAAACTAATAATTAAGAAATAGAACATTTCTAGGAACGACAAATCCAAGTCATTCAAACCAATAATCAATACTTCATTGTAACTTTATAATCAATAATCAGTCACCAAATATTCACATAAATCTAACTCATTCAAAACACCAAAATAAATTAAATAAAAAAGTCCAACTGTAGGCAACCGATTCTTGTCAAATTTTCTAATAGTGTTGGGTGAATATTCAAACTAAACTATTAACACACATATTACCAATTTCTGAATAAGTCATTTTAATCAGAATAACCTGATAAAAAAAAGATGGAATCACTTAGTTTTCTCTTTGCTTTGTACATATTCGCACTTAACCCGATTTATCTTATAAACAAACAAACAGATTTATCTATACTGTAGGAAATAGAATACCTTTCATGACTGCATTATACATCATGATAGTACTGCAATGAGGTCTTATGATGCAACCAAACTTTAGGATCAGTTCACACGTTTACTTGTTGCAATCTGCGAGATACTCCCGACATCTAAGAGCCTAAAAAAGAGCGACATTTTTCCACTTGCAATAGCACATAGCATAGAAAATGAGCAGCTATTTACTTACAAATTTTTAGAGTGTTTTCCAGACACTGAGGTGTTGCAATATTCATTTGCATTGGAAAAAAATCCACAAAGAGGTCCATTTTTTATTTTCAGCCAGCAAATTCAAATTTTACAACCAATTCATTAAACACTGAAGAATGATACAATTTATCACTATTTTACAGCTACATATACACACAATTAAAACATGTTCTAAATGTGAAGTATGTACATTAAGATAGCTTTAAAAGGAGCTATACGAAGAAATAAATGAATACTGTAAAAAATAGGTGGGACATTGGGGAGTAAAAGTGCGGAAAGAAACAGGATTCAAAGGATTTAATAAGCGCATGAATCAACATAAAACTAACAATTGCGGTTCGAGTTCGACAGTTATTAATTGACAAGTGCATCATACAATGCAATGGTATACAATATATGTTCTCAAATAATGCGCACCCTGATGTTTTAAAGGTTCCAATCCCTACTTTGTGGGAAACGCCCACCAAATTTGAAGTGTCTAATGTTTCAATTAAAACAATGCCTAAAACTCCCAAGACATCGCATCAATGTGAAAGTAGCAAATTCAAATATTTTCATTTTCATATAAATAACAAATCAACTATTTGAAATTACCATTACAGCTACAAATGAAGGCTACTGATGCAGCAGACCACATTGCTGGTCTGATTTACTGTAACTTGATTTGTAAAAATTCTAAATGCCTCTTAGCCAAACATGTCTTAGGTTTGTTAGGTTATCTCACACTAAGACTCAATAGGCCAGCATAAATACTTTCCCACTCTAAAGGAAGTTTCAGCATTCCTTTTATAAGCATAGATATATATTGATTTAAAGTTAAACAATACATAACAAAGATTTTATAGATACAATAATAGCATGATTTCATCTGTAGAATTTCACTTGATTGAAAAAATGAGAAGCAGATTCATGTAACTTAGCAAACTTTTTAAGACATAATAATAGCAAAATTTGGATTCTATAATAGCAACTTATTAAAAATGGAACCAGACTCATATAAAGCTAAACAATCACCTACTCCACGAAAAATGCAACGGAATCAAATATAATTACCTTGATCAACTTGCTTCTTACAACATGAGCAGCCTGCAATTGTTTACTCATGAACATCCATCTTCATTGCCTCTGGTAACTCACATCTGTTACATCTCTTCCAAAATCCTTTAGCAAGTATTTCATTTACTTGGAATTGCCTAACTGATAATACCAATTAATAATAAGAAAAATACTATTAATAGATTAAACAAACTTGGGAAGTGATAAATAAATTAAAATTGTGAAATACTTATGAATTAAATGTTCCTCTCGCCTTGCTCATCTATGACGCCTATATTATTGAATGATGCAAAGTGATTTTGTTATATTTTATTGTTAAGGCATTTTTTAGATTTAATTTTGTATTTTGTGTATATAAAACAAAGCTTGAAACTTCAAGCATCATTTTAAATCTCAAATATTATTTTTAGATTTTATATTTTTGCATCATTGGGTTATAAGGAGAGATTTAAGTAACATGAACTGCAACAATCATATTAAGGATATGATATGAAGATGAAAGAATATTAATTTGTCATAAAATTTGTTATCAGATAAAATATTGACTGTAAAAGAGCTCACTTAAACTTCATCTATTAGGAATCTATAATGACATTATAACAAACCTCAATAAGGAATATATGCAAGTAATTTTCACAAATGAATTCTACCAACCTGAGTGCACGTTGAAGCTTAACTGACCATCTCAGCAGCTTTCTCAATATTAATGATTTTCACTTTTATCACTTTGAAAAATAGTTCACAGTTGAATTTTCTTAAAGGCATCATCCAAAAATAGTACATTGTTAACATCATTGGCTTTATTCTTATTAAGTTTTACATAATAGTTCAGCAAAACAACATTTCAACCTACCTTACTTCACATTACAGAATGAAATCAAGCAATAGATAGCGGAAGAGAGACAAAAAAGATATGTAAATTTGAACACCCGAAAGGTATCACTTTTTTTGCTGGGTAACATTTACCATAGGTATAATTAAAGGAAACTCAAAACTAATGATCAGTAAAAAAATATTTGAAAGTCAAATAATCACCATGACATCTTTTTGAATAAATTTACATGACGTAAAACTATTTTTGAAGTAATTTGATCCAAACTCTGTAAGAATATTGCAAGCTAATGCAGAATTATTAGTATATAAATCTCCGCATATATATGGATCCAAAACTGAATTATCAGCAATGAACACTGAAACTGAATGCTCAAAATAAAAATGCATTAAAGAAGTATCAAATATGCAACCGAACTGTCTGTAAGCTATGATCCTTGTAATGTTTAGCAAGAAGATTGGTAAGTTCAAAATAGCAAGCACAATTAGAAAAAATGATATAGTTTAGGCATCACCTCAAAATACAATCATAATGTTGTTCAGTTGATCATTAGCATAACAAAAACAAAGTTCATACAGGTGGCTCACAGTCCTCAAAATATAAATTAAGAGCACGACAGTACATCCAAATCAAAGCACATAAGGTCATAAGGTCCCAAATTAATATAACAATATTATTAATAAACAAATAAGGCCAGCCTAAAAATTGAAATCAATAGCTCAACAACACATCAAAATTCAACCAAATATAGGCTTGCATTCCCAAATCACAAACAATATAATTTTCATCAAGCGCCACGGGACATTAATTTTAAAATAGCTCAACAATACTTCAAAACAATAATCCCATGCAATTAAGAAAATAAATACTAAATCTTAAGTGTAAATCGAAATAAATACTAAACCAAGATTAACAATTATTCAATTTGGAGGCCATTTCAGCTGCAAGTAATCAAAATCAGTAACAACGAAGAAAAAAACATGTCTTTATTAATATTTGAATTCCAAAATTCTTATATAATACCTAAAATAGAAAACCATCATAAGAAAATTACGTTGACATGACAAATTGAAACAAATCCATAATTTTATCAATGTTGTTATTGCTATAATTAATTAGTACACTATCTGATTGAAAACAAATTGAGAATATCCAAAATTTGAATGAAAAAAAACCTATAAATTTAAAATTATTATATTGTCATATCCTCACTATAAGAAGCAACCAAGAAAATGATTAAACTTACCAACATTCATCTCAAAAAGTAGTTTCCATTAGTGACATCGCCAACTTTAGAAATCTCATTAGAGTATTCCAAATGATGAATAAAATCATCCTTTATATGCAGTGACAGATCATAGCAAATAAAAAAATATATATCTGGAGGATCAAGACAAATTGTCTCGCATCCATTACCGAATCTCAAGGACTCAACTCCAAACACAATTAGTATAAACACATGGACCAAGCATCAAGAAACTCGCCAAGCCACTTAGAAGTAACACCAAAATTGGGAAATAAAAGTGACATGAAGTTTCATCTCAACATCAATACAAATCCAAGAAATTAAGAGATCACGGCCCAAATCAAAACTACAATATTTACTATTCATCAATACTGAGAAATGTGCAAGGCTCTAATTTATTAGTCAATTACATACATTCAAGTAACAGTCCAATAGTTCCTTTATTAATGAGAGAAAAAGAAAAAGGTTACAAAATACAAGACCAAAAGATGACATGAAGAGCCCTCAAGGCAAATAGCCTACATACATAGACTAAGGAGGGGAAGCTAAAAAACTATTTAAATCTATAATATGTCTGATTCATATTCTTGAAGAGAATGGTGTTCATTGCTGCTCCAGGGTCCACTATCCAAGTGAAGTCACCTCTCGTTGCTGCAATTGAGTCTGCTGCGGAATTTCCTTCACGGTAGATATGCGTGACCATGAACCAAATTTGAAGAATGATATCTCTTGCGTGCTACTATTTAGCCATAAGCCTCCATGGAAGACTCAGTTTTTCCACCTGCAAAACATACTGAACAATAACCGAATCAGTTTCTAACCACAAGGTATGCCATCCTCTGTCAAATGCAATCTCAATGGCAAGAAACGCCGCTGCCAATTCTGCTTCGATGGTGAAGCCTGTGCCAAAACCTGTCGTGAATTCCCACATAAAGAATCCCCTGCTGTTTCTGTAAACCGCGCTACCAGCAATGCTCCCAGGTGATTCGGTGGCGTGACCATCTGTGTTAATCTTCATCCATCCTGGCTTTGGAGGAAACTATCGGACTGGAATGATACACGGTGCTTGCCGCGGCAAACCAGCAATGTCGAAGTAGTGCAAAGTTCCTAAGTCCTCCACCGTATTATACATACTACCAATATTTTTTCCATTCAGCTCTTTAATCAGTGCCTTGATCATAGCAACAATGTCTAACATATTGACTGTCTTATCCCATAAATCTTCTGTGTAACCTCCATACACCATAGTATTACGGAAATACCATATGGCCCATTTATATGTGACTATAGAGTACCTCCATAAAGAAATGACTTGTTTGCTCCCTTGCATCTGCATTACTTGTAAAATGAACTCTGCAAAACTTTGATCAACGTGAATCTGATTCGCAAAACTAAATCCTCGCAGGAGAAACTGCAATACCTGCCTGGACTTCGAACAATTCATGAATATATGATCCATACTTTCCTCATTTGCCTTGCATAGATAATATCTTGATGGCCCATTGAATCCTCGAAGATCGAGAACTTCCCGTATAGTTAGAACCCCTTTAACTGCTTTCCATACTGTCACCGACCTGCAGGGAGGGATGAAAGGCCCCCATATCCAGCTACCCGAATTAGGAGCAATGAATTGAGGCCGTATATGCATATATGCTATCTTGGCAATGACCATGCCTGTGAGGGATGGAATCCATATCCTGCAATCCACCAAGTTAGGAGATATGCTAATAGATGTTATTTTCTCAATCACATTTGGATAACAAGTATAAAATCTTCTGTAAAATGCCATGTGCCATCATAGAAAAAGTCCATAATCTTATCCTCGTAATGCCCCCTATATTCTATGGGAATATTCACAATATCGGCTATTGGCATTTCAATCCAGTTGTCCAACCAAAACTTCACTTGTGAATTAGCTCCGATAATCCAGAAATCCTCATCTGCCATTTTAAAAAGGTGGCTCTTACAACCTGGATGAACTGAAGAAGCCACATGAGATGTTTTCGGATAAGATCCCTGCAGCCATCTGTTTATAATAAAAGTAAGAGCAGTGTTCCCACTCAACACGTCCCAAGCTAGCTTCATGAGAAGAGCCTTATTAGTAGCTCTTATGGATCGAACCCCCAGTCCTCCCTCCGTAATTGGCGAATAGATTCTGCTCCAACTAATGGTGAAGTGATGTTGCTTGAAAGGGTCTCCACTCCAGATAAAATTACGACATGCTGCCTCAATTCTCTTGGTTTGATGGACTGGCCATTTGTATAACATCATAGTGTGGATAGTAGAGGATATGATCACTTAATTTACCATACATATTCTGCCAGCCATAGACAAAGGTCTCCCCTTCCATCTGCTGAATTTGCTAATAATATGATCTGTGGTTTGTTGAAAAATGATTCTTTTAGAAGCACCCTTGAATATTGGAGCCCAAAGATATCTGAAAGGATACTCTCCCTCTTGTAATCCCAAATCATCCTTTACCTTTCTCTTAACCGCCAGCTTAACAAACTTCCCATATAGAGCTTTGGATTTATTCAGATTATACACCTGCCCCGATAATTCAGTGTACCTACTCAGAATATGATGTATTCCCTCCACAGATCGAGCATCCCCCTGTAGAACAGGAGTATGTCATCAGTGTAAAAGAGGTACGACGGGAAGAGATTACTTCTTCCTTCATGAGCACTGTTTATGCACTCCGTGTCTATGAAATGATGAATCCATAAACCCAGTGATTCCTCCGCAATGCAGAATATGAGAGGTGAAAGGGGATCTCCCAGACGTACTCCTCTTCCACAAGAGAAAAATCCATGCGGACCCTATTGAACAACACCGACATTTTTGCAGAAGCAAATATCTCTTTTAGCATAATGATAAAAGTTTCCGAGAACCCCATGCGACGAAGAACCTCCAATATGAAATCCCATCGTAAAGTATCAAAAGCCTTGCGGATATCTATTTTGAAAGCCATATTCCCCAGAGTGGACGAATCAAGACAGTTAAAATATTTCGATGCAATAGCTATGCAATGATGAATATTTTTATGAGGTATGAAACCAAACTGACAAACTCCAAGATATCTATATGAAGAAGAGGACCCAGCCTTGTAGCCAAAATTTTTGTGAAGATTTTGAACAGAAAATTGCACAAACTAATAGGTCTGAAATCTTCCACTTTATTAGCACCAGTCACTTTAGGGATCAGCGTAATAAAATTGCAATTAATACCACCCGATAAAGTATTAGAGCTGAAGAAGAACCTGACAGCATTGCAGAGGTCTGTCATGATGATATGCCAACACTTTTGAAAGAAAGCTCCACCAAAACCATTGGGACCTGGGGCACTCTCTGGTGAGAGAGCAAAAATAGCTTCTTTGATCTCCTCCTCAGTAGGAATCTGTATGAGTTTCATGTTGTCCCTGTCGGTCATGAAATTTTTTATGAAATGTAATCCTTCAAAATCCGGTGCATTATGCGGTTCAGCAAAAAGAGTTTCATAATATCCCACCACATGCTCAGAGATAATTCCTTTATTCTCTGTTAAAGATCCATCAATCATCATCGAATTGATGTTGTATCTTGCTTTATTGCTTCTATGCATCTTATGAAAAAAGGCCGAGTTACGGTCTCCATCATTGAGCCATGATGTCCTATTCTTCTGCGAGTAAAATTGTTGCTGCCTTTTTAATTTTTCATTGAGGAGGAGGTGGGCATCCATTTGTTCATAAAATATCTCCTCATTTTCCCCTTCCACCTCCATATGTTGCTGTATTTCTCTGAGATTCTGCATAGCATCAGAAACATCATCAAAGACATTGCCAAACTGTGAGTAATTACATGCTTTGATATCTCTCTTAAGTCTGTGAAGCTTTAAAGTAAATAACATAATAGGGTTTTGGGAGTAGGTAGGTAAGCTCCATGAAGTGGCCGCCAGTATGAAAAAATTTGTATCAAGAAGCCACATTATTTAAAATCTGAAAGGCTTAGGAGTTGAATCTTGCATACTACATGTCAATAATATCGGAGTATGGTCCGAGCAGTGTCTCGCCAAAGAGGTAAGATGCAATGAATCCCAAAAATTCAAAAAACCATCAGTAACCAAAATTCTATCAATATGAGATCCCCTAGTGGCTCTAGTTGCCGATCTAGAGAGCCATGTGTATTGTGCCCCATGTAAACGCACATCATGCAAGCCATTTGCGTTCACAAATTCTCCAAACTCCAATTGACTATTATTATCATGGCTGAAAGGATACATACTCTCATGTGTTCCGAGAGTTGAATTGAAGTCTCCCATTAGTACTGTTCGAGAGGAGAGATGCTCGGTTGCATCCAACCACAGTTGTCTTCGATTAACATGAGAATTATGAGCATGAATGAATCCAATCCTAAAAGAATTTGATTGAAAAACAAAATCCACAATCACCAGTTGATTCGAGGAGAAAGTCACCACCCCGTTTATAAAAGAAGAGTTACAGAAGACCCAGATGTGCTCCCTTTCATTAGTGCCAACAAAGGAGAGATTTAAAGGAGCCCAGTAATGATTAAGAATTGTAGAAAGGGAGCTTTTAGGTTCCGCAACAGCCAATAGAATTGGTTTATGTTTGATGCATAGGTTTTTTAAGGCAGCTCGGGATGCACCATTCCCTATACCCCTGATGTTCCAAAATAGTATCTTTATTTACGACTTGAATTATGATCGTGCTTCGGCAGCTTAAGTCACATATGGGCATAGTCTTTCGCAATAGTATTCTGCATGTTTTTTGCCATGGTAGAGCTCTTAGGTTCAATCCGAGTGATGCTTCGAGCCTGAGATCTTATGACTGGCGCTTCCTCCCGTACAAAGTTTTTAACACTTTGTACATTATTTTTAACTTCAGCATTAGGGTCATACACAATAACTTGCTTACTTGCTGACAAACTTACCTCCATAGGCTCTACTTCCCCTTCATATAAGACTATTCTTTTTCCTGAGGATACCTCTATTAAAGGGCTATCAAAATTTTGTCCATGTTCTTCCTCTGATAGCTCAGCTTCTTGCTCATTTTCGGAGGCCTCATTGTCCCCTTCATCTGACAAGTGCTCAAAGTTATTATGTTGTATTACTGGCTCAGGTTCTGCCTCCTTTTCTTTCCAAGTTTTCCTCGGCTTTTCAAAATCTCAATGTCCTTTTGTGGTTTGTTTTTACGCTGTCCCTTCTTGCTCTTCCTTTTTAAGCAATTCACTATGGAATGCCCCAGAGTATGGCAAGATCTACAATATTCAGGCAAGTTTTCATATCCAAAAGAGATACGAATATTAGACTCTGGAATCTTAATATTCATTCCGTTGGGCAGATCCTCAAGAAGATCAACCTCCACCAATACCCTATCAAAGTGTCCTGTGGATCCATCTAGTACTCGATCATCAATACGAATTGGAGTCCTAACTGCACTGGCCACAAGTTTAATGACCTCCTCATGCCAAAGCTCCATCGGGAGTTCATATTTTCTAATCCAGGTTGAGACGATTGATGATTTAATCTTGTAAGGATTAAATGTAGGAGTCCATTGTTGAACCATAACTTGTGTTTCGCCAACCTCGAAAACCCTTTTTCTGAGAAGTTGTACCTTGATCGTATCATCCATTATCATCACTATATAATAGCCACGTCCAAGCGGTATCAACAACATATCTGAAAGACCCCATAATTTCTTCAAAAAACATTCGACCTCCATCTGATTCATGGGTTTGATGCCTTTAGGGTTGAGAATCCTAGCAATGAAAAATTGCGAAAATAACTTAATCCTGCTATCATAGAAGGATTTGTTAATATGTAAAGTAACGTTATCACCTGATTTTTCAATAGGCTTTGCTACGAAATCCGGGAAGGATCCTTTACATATGGCCATCTTTATACGATTTGCAACATTCTCCGATTCTGTACGGAGTTTGTCTGCATAAGATGGTGGATTCGTAGATCCACGAGTAGGGGATTGTTCTGCAGAATGCTCCATCTGAGGTTGTGATCCAGGAGGAGAGGAGTTTTGTGCATGGTCCGACACATATGATTGATCAGATTGATCATTGCGATCACCCCAGCGTAAGTGTTGATTGGGATCTGTGTGATGGGGCGGTGATGAAATCGGAACATTCAATTCTTTCAAGTACTCCGCAAGTCCAGGAAACTAGGAGCATAAGGCAACAATGTCGAGATTCGCCGGCGACGAGCCTCCGACCATGGGTGGCGAAGGTGGACCCATGGGAAAATTAGAGAGAAAACCTAGAGAGAAAAATTTTTAGAGAGAGTCATCTTTTGTTATACATTCATGTAACAGTATAAGAAAAGAGCTTAATTACTCATTGGTTTTCTAGCCACCGCATTGATCCCAGTGCAGACAAAGTAACTGGTAGGTTTAAACGCGAGCTTCTGCTCCTTTTGTAATTGTCCAATATAAACAAAGACAATCATAATGGCAGGGACAATATAATATAGCAAACTAAAGTAAGCAAAACTACTCAAAATCAAAGACAAAATTATATTATAGCAAAAAACTGACTATCTCACATGTATTGATTCAAAATGAAGAGATTAATTACTTTAGACAAACATCAATAATTAAGATGAAGATTTTGATTTCTATTACTCTCATAGTGTGGAAACTACTATTACGTAGAAAAATAGGCCAAGAACTACACATGGAGTGCGAATTAGATAAATTAAGGAATAGTTGAATTCCATAACCTTTACCTGAAAGAAAAGGCTGCCCATTCATGCATATTCTGACCAAGCACAAAAATTAATTATCATAAGAGCAATACGCAAATTAAGTAAACATGATCAACAAATGAAAATGGTCATTTCACCTCTTCCAAGCTACAATAAAATGATATAGTAATGAAGATGAGGCTGCAGTAGCACATTAAGAGCATTATAAGTTGGGGATAACAAAATAGAATATCACCATGTCAAGTGTTAACTCAACGAAGATATAAGAAAGCAAAATAAGAGAAGCAACTGATGAAAAATTAACCCTATCAATAGTGGAACTAACCAAAACCTTCTTCTAAATTGTGTAAAGTTTGCAGGGTTGGGGATAACAAAATAGAATATCACCATGTCAAGTGTTAACTCAACGAAGATATAAGAAAGCAAAATAAGAGAAGCAACTGATGGAAAATTAACCCTATCAATAGTGGAACTAACCAAAACCTTCTTCTAAATTGTGTAAAGTTTGCATGGAATCAACTTTCCCATCTGAACACTTTTTTGTTCTAACAGAATGTTCCTTCACAATAAGAAATAAAATAATGAGCAAATTAAAATTTCACGCGAACTTGATAAAAAGAATTATTAATTGTTTTATTAAAGATCTCATAAAAATCAACATATTTTTTATGTCAATCATATTGATGAATATGCATATGGCATCTAGAACATTAATGCATATAAACTCGCAGGTTCATTACCCCATTCCATGTATATTCATTATTTCAATAATAGTGAGTTTCCATCAATTGTACCTTATTGTGTATCCCTTTTGATATCCTATGCAGTGATTGACCAACAATGGATCTTCCTCTTTCATCTCCATCAAGAACACCTTTACAACAACAAATGCATAAGAAAATGAAATGCCTAATGACATATTCCTTCACTCAGCTTAAAAATTTACTCACCCAATCCCTGCCATTTCATTTTCCAATCGACGAAGTGTAATAAATCCCATCAGGACCACTATATGCAACTTCTGGCGCATCTTCAAAACAAACAGCGAACTACAGTTACAATCAATGGAACAAAATAATATTCATTAACTAAACCAAATACAATAGTTTTAGGTCTTTAGAGTGCTCTCTACTCGCAACACAAACACAAACAAAAATTCTGAAATTAAGAACATTGCAGATTACTACGATGAAAAAGACCCACTGTCCAAAAAAATTAAGAACAAAAGGAAAAAAAGAAAACAAAAAGTTATCCTGAAATGGAATGAACAAATTAATGAACCCAAATGGATGAGAGAAAAAAAGGGTGAGAAACCAAAAAAAAAATCAAGCCATTGAAAGCACAAAGAAGAAGACGAATCATGAAAACGAGAAGGAGAAACACAGATAGACTCACACCTGAAGGACTTTTTAGTATAATCATTAGAACCCATGTCAAGAATCAATTTTCCCAATACTCGACACTGAGTAGAAATTAATTACCGTAGAGAAGCGAAACATATGCTTCTTCTGATTTCTAATATCCCAAAGATCCATCAAATTTGCTTAGTGTAATTATTGATAAATTTAATAAATAGACAATAAATATTGTAATTGGTTTGATGGATCTAGACAGAGGCAAGACCATACACGAAAGAGCTAGCATGTATTCTGACATGAAGGAAAATTTGTGCACCTTAATATAGAAGCATAGAACTGAAGCTATAGGAAATCCACAACACAATTAATGGGGACATCCAAGAAACTCGCAAAATAATTATGCATCTGGAGACCTAAAATACCAATAAAGCTATAAGACAAAAACAAATTAGCCATGAGTGTATGAATCAGACTTCCCAATAATTTGCGAACTCAATTGAGTAGCCTCAAACTTCCCAAAACATATTCCGATTATTTATTTTATTTATTCCCAAAACATATTTTGGAATGAGTATAGAATCCGAATGAATTATTTATTCCAATAAAGCTATAAAACGCATTTTGTTCATAATATTTCTTGTAATTATAAAAATGTCCTAGATTTTTGTTTAAATTAGGGAGGAGACACATAATTTCTTATCTTTTAAGCATGAAAGATTTAAGAGAAGGATTATGTGTTTGGATTTCTTTTTATACTTGTTTACGAAATGTAACAATTATTTTACTTTTAAATTGTATCAACATAAAATGAAAACATTTTTCAGAATTTGCAAATGTTTAGACAACAACGAATCACAAGTCATGTATGAAAAGAAATAATAATGGGTAATCAGGAAAGTTCTTACACGTAGTATGACCACTTGTGAAACTCGCATCCTTCTTATATATCACCATCTTTTCCTGGAAATACGACATTGCTATAGCAATAATAATCCTGTCAATAAGACTAATGCAGTTTATTCATCATCATATTGTAAGCCAATAGTAGAAAACATGATTGGGAATATTTATAGGTAACTTTTTTACCTATCACCATTTTTCAGTTAGTTTTTTATACCAAATTACGTTTTTGGGTAACCATTAGACAGGTAAAATTACGTAACTGCCCTTTAAGAAAAACCCACCGACTGCTTTTAAGATTTGGACAACCCACCCGGTAACCCATCCCCTCTTACCTACCCAGACGGCTTCTATGTTGTTGACTCCACCATCGCACCTCTGCGATTTGCAGACATCACCGTCATCCACTGTAGAGAAATCCAGTCCGTGCGATTCACCTTAGATTCAAACGCGGGTTGTCCGATGGACTGCCGCTATTAGATGGAGTCCCTTCCTAGGGCATCTCCCTTATTGCCCGATGTGTTTCACGCCCAAATCAGTCTAGGGCTTATCAGTTCCCCCTATCGAGTTTCTTCTCGACGTTGCTCAGAATTTGTTGGCTGCGTGGATTACTCCTCCAGTCAGCGCTGATGGAGGAGCTGTCTTCAAAGATCGATTTTTCGATTCTATTTGCAGAAGGGTTTTATTCTTCGATGCCGCCGCTCGAGTATCGTCCACCAGCGCGACTTGGGGAACCCCGTTTGCCCCTTCTGTTTCGATAGTTAATTTCTTCACTAATCTTCCATTGATTGCAGATTGTGAAGATTTATTTCTCCGATTCGCTCGTTGCTCCGGGCTTCCATAAATTTCAGTAGCGAATTATTCAATGATTCAGAGAGCCGATTGCACCCTCTCTAAGGGTTCAAAGGCGTCCCAGTTTCTTCACTAGCTGCCTCCAGATTTAACCAGCAGCTTCTTGCGCTGATTACTCCATCAGAGGAAGCGACTATTCAATTCTTCTTCTTCGCAGAGGC
Source organism: Pogostemon cablin (assembly GCA_023678885.1). Taxonomy (NCBI): domain Eukaryota; kingdom Viridiplantae; phylum Streptophyta; class Magnoliopsida; order Lamiales; family Lamiaceae; genus Pogostemon; species Pogostemon cablin. The sequence goes on from CM042956.1 coordinate 20,605,168, forward strand.
TACCCCTCCGCTACCCAGTTTACACCATTGACATAACCTTTCGTTTTGTGGAGTTTATTTACAATGCAGGATTTCAGTTTGATTTTTGGTTTGGATTTACTCTTAGGTGATTGTTCATTTTGATGATGCTTATAATTGTGTTTTTAATAATCTGTATGATGTTGCATCCTTCTGTTAACTGCGGCTCTATTGGTTAGATTCTATTGGATGTGAGCGAGCCCTGTTTAGTTGACAACAATCTTGCCGAAAGGCTCTTACTACTTGATACAACATGCTTGGCTCTAATTACTATCTAATCTTGATCATGATACTGAAATGGGCTCTGATTATGCTTTTGTTATGTTTGATTTTAACTATGTTTGGACCTTTGCAAGATGTTAAGATTATGTAACAGCAGAAACGGATGTTCGGGTTGCAATGTCAAATGCTATGCTTGTCTTCAAATGGCTAATAATCTATAATTCCATTTTAGATGTGCACGATGAAGTTATCTTTGTTTTTGTTTAATGAGTGCTGAATTGAGATTTTCCATAACTATATATAGTATTTTAAGACTGGTTTTGAACTGATATTGGCATACAATTGCTATCTAAAATGATTTTTAAGTTTAATTATGAAGTTTTTACGCTGATGAGGATTGAGATATATGCTGTATCTAAAAAGGCTCAAAATTTTACAAAATTTTGAACTACATCAGCAAACAATAACCAAATATTATTGAATTTTTTTTTCACTTATAAAAGAAACAAAGATACCAACAATATGACCAACTTTTATTATTAGCATTACCAAGCAATCCATAAAAAAAAAAAATGGGACAGTCGATCACAAACAAATTAGCCAAGTGTCAATGTTGCCTCTGTTGTTGCCTATTATGTTTACTTAGGAAACATACTCTCAAAATTGGATATTAATATCATTCTAAACCCTACTTCTAAGATCCTACTTAGACACCCTACATAAACCTTGAATTCTTTAAGGCTATTAAAGTTGTTCAAACAAGTCAACGTTGTCATCTGGTGTTGGCATTAATGTTGTCTATTATGTTTATCATATTAGGACATCTAATCTCAACATAAACCTTGAATTCTTTAAGGCTATTAAAGTTGTTCAAACAAGTCAACGTTGCCATATGGTGTTGCCATTAATGTTGTCTATTATGTTTATCATATTAGGACATCTAATCTCATAACTAGATATTAATGACATGCTGAACCTAACTCCTAAGACACTACTTAGGTACCCTACTTCATCCTTGAATCCCTTAGGGCTATAGATGCTTGGCTAAAAATGTCCAAGCAGATCAATTTGCGCCTAGTGTTACCATTAATATTGCCTCTTATTACCATATTAGGACCCCTCCTCTCGCAACTGAATGTTAATGACATTTTAAATCCAATCCCTAAGACTCAACGTCGACACCCTACTTAAACCTCAAATTCTTTATGACTAAATTATTAAAACTTTGCAAGTCCTATATGCTTTAAACGAATTTATAAGACTTTGCAAGTCCTATAGATTTTTAAAAAGTCCAATAGTGTGGTTATACCATGGATAGTAGGGGTTAGTCTAGGTCTTATACAATCAAACAAAGAAAAATAATCTAATCAAATAATGACCAAATTTTCAAATGGATGATTTTACTCTTTTGATTTTGATCTCATTAATTTGTTAGATCCTACCTATCAGATAATTAATTATATTTTTGTCATTTCAGATGTAATTATCAAGTTTATATAATGTGATTGGTTCTAAAGCCTAAACCCACAACCATATCTCATGATGTGACACTCGTCACATTGTGATTGGTTCCATATGTATAGGTATTATAAGCAAAATTCTTTTATATGTGGTCTTGATTTAATATCAATGATCGATTTATCCATCTGGACTCGTATATTGCTCAAACAACTAAATTGGCAACTCAACCGACAACTTACACCTGCTTAGTGAATACCTCATTGGACTTTAACATATAAGGCTCCAAGGGTACACCATTTATTTTCGTATTATCATCGAAATCTTTTTATATGTGGCCTTGGTTTAATATCAAGGATCGATTTATCAATCCGGACTCGCCTATAGCTAAGGCAACTGAGATGGCAACTCAAGCGGCAACTCACACTTGCTTAAGGGAATACAAACTTGGACTTTTAGACATAAGGCTACAAGGGGTATACCGTCTGTTTCCGTATTATAAGCGAAATCCATTTATAGGTGGCCATGGTTTAATATCGAGGATCGATTTACCGACCCAGACTCTTCTATAGCTAAGGCAACTAAAATGGCAACCCAACTGGCAACTTATACCTGCTTAGTGAATATCTACTTGGACTTTAATACATACAGCTCCAAGGGTATATCATCTATATATATAAGTATTATAATCGAAATCCTTTTATATGTGGCCTTGTTTTAATATGAAGGATTGATTTACCAACCCAGACTTGTCCACATTCATTTGAATATTAATGTTCAGCCATGCTCATACTTTATTCCGATACTCAATGATCAGAAAATACAAATAAAAACATCTTTAGATTGGTTGATAACAATTATAAATATTGAATGTCAACTGTGACATTGGGGCCAAATATGTTTCAATCCAGTAAAAAGAATCACATAAGCAGGTGTAAGTTGCAAATTGAGTTGTCATTTCTGTTGCCAGTAACATGGACGAGTCCGGGTCAATAAATAGAAATTCGATATCACACCATGGCCACGTATAAAAGTTTTTAGCCCTTACTCCAGAAAAAGATGATATACCCTATATCTTCTCATTTTTTATTTTTACTTTTGCATTTTACAAAAAAAATCAACTTTTTAGACTTGCAAAGTCCTATAAATCTTTGCAAGACCTCTAAGTTCTGCAAAAAATTTACACAAACACAAACTGAAAATAGATAAATAATAACTACACAAACACCATATTTAAAAGGAGAATCGATTGAACAATAATGATTTGATAAGGATCACTAAAAGTGCATTAATTAATTAAAATGTTTGGAGAAAAAGACTTAAGAAATTTTATTTTGTCCTCACATTTTATGGAGCAAAAGAGAGACAGAGGTTGAGAGGCTTTCTTCTAATTCTTAGGATTAGTTCAACTCAACTGCCATCAAATCTTACACCACTTGCAAATTCATTTCTTTACAAGAGAAAGGGCTTCGATCATGACCTCCACTACTTGAATAACCAAAAAGTTGAAAAAGTAAAAATTTTAATTAAACAAAAAAAGAAAAGAAAAAACCACAACCAATTATCAACTTCAAGGCATTGGGATGATTCATGCTCATAAATAAACAAGATTTGAAGAGCACCCAACAATCACATCAAATGGTAAAGACTAAACCGCTGAATTGTAGAGGACCGTTGCAGCGGAAAAGGCGGCGGCTGGAAGATGACGGCAGCCATGGATCTGATTCGTCTCGACCTTCGCGACAGAGGATGGAGGGCATAGGCAGCGCCGTGGGCTCCTTGAAGAGGAAAGATCGATTGGTGGTGAATACCAGACCGATTTGAGAACCCAATCGCACGGATAACCAGCACACGCCGATGGAGAACAATCGGCGGCAAAGGATTCGAGGAAATTCAGCATAGACGAAACAATCGGTAGCAATCGGGGGAGAGCGAGAGCCAGGTGCCGCGTTAGTAATAGCCGCACACAGTTGGATTAAGCGGACAAGCCGTTTATGCTAAAATCAGTGGCGGCAATTTTAAGGTTGCCGTAGACAGCGCAAATCCTTGGCAGGAGGGGCAACGACTGGAGGCGCGCCGACACAGATAAGCCCAAGGCGGAGTTCCAGCAGTGATGTGCCGGATGCATTGTCAATAAACGTGGGCTCCAGGGAGAAATCCTAATGAAGGCGTCTGATGACCTGGGTAATTCCTAATCCCGTTAGAGAGAGAGGAAAGCAACTGGGAAATGGGAGATAAAAGCATTTTTAATTATATATTTTTTATTTTAAGAAAAATTAGTTCAGGGACAACATTGTCATTTTACTCATTAAAGGGTTACATTTATTGGATAACTCAACGGAGGGTGTAAATACTTGAAGGCCAGTACCCACTTGCATATATATCCAGTTTTTCACAAATTTTTTGCTATCTTTGTTTATTCTCCACCTCAAGTTTTTAGTAGTATTATAACCAAAAATATGAATTTGTGTGCCCTCAGTCAGGTGAATTTACCATGCTGTCCCCCCAGAAATGTCCGACCGGCTACTATAAGAATTTTAGCCACCTTCCCGGTAACCCTCCTCCCCTGCCTTCCTCACCCTATTTCCAAAACCTAGGCACCCGCTCAATTCAAATTGAAATTTTTGGGGAATATTATCAGAATTTACGATACACTCCCTCAGTCGAAACTCTTCTCAAAACCAGAGCTGATGAAAAAAGAAAAGGTCGTCGGAGAAGAGAACTAACAGCACCGAATGAGCGGAGGAAAGAGGAAAGGCAAAGTGCATCGAAGATGCGACAGCCCCAAATCGTGAGTGGAATCGTCTGCTGTCGCCGCTACTACAGGGCTTGGAGTTCCGTTCAATTCGTGTCCAAGGCGTGACATATGTGAGATTTGACAGTAAATCGCGTGAGGGGATGTTTCCTCTTGGAAGCACTATCCTTGCGCTGTGGCCCCCTTTTCATTCCAACTCAAATCCTCGTTTTCTCGTGGATGGATAAATAGCTGAATTTTTGTGGATTCACGAAATACGATCCAGCACAAAGTTGCACCTTTTGCTATGTGATTTCTGTGCCTTCACTTGACACTGACGTGATTATGGTTCCGGCGGGAGAGGGATCTTCCGGCGCTGGGCCTTCCACCGCAAACCCCACACCTTCCACCAAGAAACTCAAAGAATCGAGATCAAGAAGTGAAACGCCGTTGCTCTCTGGGCTTGGGGTATTATCCTAACCCTCCATCCAACTCTTTTTTTTCCCTTTTACAATTGCTTTTATGAATTTCTGTCTTATCTGATTGCTTAAAACTAATCACTAATTCCCGATGCAGATATTATAGTGGATAATTGTGCCATTTGCAGGAATCATATTATGGATCTTTGTGAGTCTCTGATTCGTGTCTGTTGTCTGTTAAAGCTTGCTTGTTATGCTTACTGTTCTAATATATCTGTAATATCCTTATCACGTTTTGCTCAAGCTTTGTATACTGGGTTCATATATTGAATCCATATTCAGGAATGAATTTGGTTTTACTGGTTGATGTTTAATTGCCAATATAATTCCTTGGTCAAGTGATGAAATGGATATTGTGTTTATAATTGATTCAAGATCTGTTTTACTTTAAGTTTTGCTTTAAGAAAGAACCAATAGAAATTTCAACTCCATCTTGTACGATTCGACTTTACTTGCATAAAATCTGTTTATTGTCTTTGAAGTCTGAATTGAGAGTTGTATGCTTTGGAGTAGAAAGACCTGAACTTGATTCAATTCTGAGTTTCATTTGGTAAGTTTCATTCTAATTTAATTTTATTTGATTGAATGATAAAGAAGGTTAATTCAGTACTGGTCTATTATGCAGTCTCTTTGTCCCCTCCCTCATGTAGTTGACAGATCTATTTCTTAGTGAGGCACTTGATGGGATTCATTGTCATATGCCGCTCTAAATCTTAAACACGCCCCATCGCTGAAGCTTTAGGCTGTGCATAATTGAATGCGTTTCATCGTTTACTGTTTACTTTAGATTTCTCTTTTAAATTTTTTTTGCTAATAAAAGGAAATAACAATCTTTTATTGGGCTGTCGTAGGGGAGAGTTGTTCTGTTGAAAAGGAATTGGAAACAATAAATGTGACTAATGCAGTATACCAAGACAAGACAAACTTTCTTTTCTCGGTAACATCTTGAAAATTATTCCTCTAATTCATTTGATATCTAGTGTCTTGTGGTTCCTTTTATGATGCTTGGACTATCGATTTGTATAATAATATGGTCATGGTATTGATGCATATTTGTTACATTGATTCTCATATCAGTAAAGTTTTTCGTGGTATAGTTCAATGTTCATCCTCTTGTGATGTAAATATCATATAATATGGTAAGATTAATTCAGTATGTTTGATAACATGAAATTTAGTAGTAAAGCAATGAGATATGTATTTATGTTAATATGAGGGCTGATGATTGTTGCAGGCTGACAAATTCACCCCATTTTCATACCTGTTCATCATTTTACTTAATTATGCGACAAGTAGTCCTTATTCTTCTAAGAACTAAATTTATCACTCAGTGCCTGTGTAGAATTTTCAAACCTCAATTGCAGGCTTGCACCAAAATTAATAGAGAATATTTTCCGTGATATTGTTACAATATCCCATATCGAAATTTCATCCACTTCTATGCCAGTGGAAGCTTGTGAAGAAGAGATGAAAGCATTAGAAGATATAGCAAGTTATCAGGTACTCTCATCTTATCCTTATCCCAATTTTCTCATAATTGACAATAGAATGAGCAAGCATGCTTGTAATTTGCAACTTATCACCTGATGGTGGCTTCCTGTGGTCAGTTGACAGTGTCAACTGATTGGTTTATTGTTTGTTTTCAACTGACTAATCGAGTTGCTGTTAATAATTGGGCAGCAAATCTGATAGCCAAAGAGTTGTACGGTGGAAAAGAGCCGTCCCCTGATATAATCCATATGATCCTAGTAATTTTTGAGCTGCCGATGTGATTCGATTCATCATGATTGTGAAACTGTTGCAGGCCTGCTAGAACCTGGTGTGAAGATCGGCAAGTCGTGTGGTGTGGTAGTGTTGGAGTTGTTCGTATAACTGAATCCGAGTTGTTATTTTTCATTAGTCAGGGCTATTAAAATTATGCACCACTTTTTTTTAGATACTAGAGTTCTATAATATAGTAATAATTATGTGTATGCTTTGTTTCCAGGTTTGTGAATCAGATTTGATCTTTAGTTTCCATAAGGCATGTTTCCTGGTTATTTAAGCTTTGCACATGCTGGTGCCATAACATCTTTGTATTGTTGCATCTCCTCTTTCTTCTCTCACCCCTTACTGTGCTAGGCTTTATTGGGAATACCTTTATAATGGAACAATATATATGCTGCCACTAATCCCCAGGTTTCTAATTTCTGTTTATTAATACTCCACATCACATGTTAATTTACCTAAAATCAATTCCCACTTTCTTCAATTTAAGTATGTGTCGATGTTTGTTTATACTTAGCCACTTAGTCAGAGTGATTGAACCAGCAGTGAGAGGAATGCTTAACTTCTGAAAAGTTGCAGCAAAACAGACAGTGTTAGACGTGTGGTGTTGACATCCTCCATCATTGCACTTCTCTGCAATACAAACACCAAAGTGCCCGGTGTCTTGGTTGTCGCTATGGAGCAGCCGGCAACCTGAAAGAGAGAACTAGCGGCGATAAAGTAGTTGTACAAGCCAGATCTGGACATGTCCCTAGCGCAACAAGGGAGAGGTGGGAATGAATCAGCCGTGGGTGAACAAAAGAAAAATAAGAAAAAGGAAAGAGCGGAGGGAACGGAGATGCGGGGGGGCAGGTCCGGCGACGCCGGAGGTGGCTAGCTAGGGCTAGAGTTTAGAAAGGAGAGAAAAGGGGGTGTCTGAAACGAGTTCTGTATTTTTTTTTTTGAATTAATCATATCCGCTATCGGATGAATTTTGAATTCGTCGAGTCAGCCACCGGGAAACTTGTTGAAGAAGTGCATTTTTTATTTTCTGTTTTTTTATTTTCAGAAATATAATTTCAGGGACGACAAGGTCATTTCACCCATTTAAAAGTTAAAATACAAAGAAAACTGAGGGGTATTCCAAAATTCAAAAATACCACTACCCACTTACATAGAATTCTTTTATTTTCCTTTCAATTGCCATTACATTTTCACGGTGGGCCCCGATTCAAATCCTACAAGAGTTTGACTATTTTCGTCAACTTTTGTGCAGTGTCACTATTGTGATCATAACTCTTTCATTCGAATTTCGATTGAGGTGATTTTTGTGCTCACGCGTTCATATCTTCCGTGGCTTTCTAACCATATCTCACACAACCAATTTTGACCTCTACACAAACACATAAAAATTATGGAAAGTGGACGTTTATTTACTTGCAAGTGGTACGAATTCATCCTTCATTTCAACTCTGCATTCTTGATCCTTTTTCCTATCAAAACATAACAAAATACCTTTCATGCACCTTTTAATCAATAATAATTAGAAGTAATAAGATATGTGCAAATAATAGCAATTAAAACACTCAAAGAGGTATCAAATCGGACCAAAAAATACATAAATTTCCACTCTCATCAGTTAACAATGTGGCTTGGATCAAATACATATTTTCGTAGCATGGACATGTGAAATACATCATGTATTCCAACTAGTTCAGGTGGTAAAGCTAATTTGTATGCCAACTCGCCGATTTATTCCAAAACTCGTAAGGCCCAATGTATCTTGGCTTGAGTTTTCCCTTTCCTTCTAAAGCGAGAAATTCCTTTCATTGGTGAGACTTTGAGAAAAACTTTATCTCCTTCCTGGAACTGCAAATCTTTGCGTCTCTTATCAATATAAGACTTCTATCGATTTTACGTTGTCAAAATTCTTCTTTTGATCTTTTCAATCGCCTTCACTGTCTTTTCTACTATCTGTGGTCCTATAACTTTCTTCTCACCAACTTCATCCCAATAGAGAGGAGATCTACACTTCTTTTCGTAGAGTGCTTCGTAAGGAGCCATGCCTATCGTGGCTTGAAAATTGTTGTGGTAAGCAAACTCTATCAGTGGTATGTATCTTTTCCAACTTTCTCCAAAATCTAGGACACATGCTCTCAACATGTCTTCCAATATTTGAATAGTCCTTTCAGACTGGCCATCGGTTTGTGGATGGAACGCTGTGCTAAACTTTAACTTCGTGCCCATCGCGTTTTGTAAGCTGTGCTAGAATTTTGATGTAAACCTTGGATCTCGATCTGAAACTATAGAAACTGGTATACCATGTAGTCTGACAACTTCTTCTAGATAGATTTGTGCAAGCTTATCCATTCCATGAGTTATTTTGACTGAAAGAAAATGCGCAGACTTGGTCTAACGATCCACTATCACCCATATAGCTTAATTTCCTTGCACTGATCTTGGTAAACTAGTAATGAAATCCGTTGTGATATGCTCCCACTTCCACTCAGGAATCTCTAATGGCTTCAAGAGACCTGAGGGTCGTTGTTGCTTTGCTTTTACTTGTTGACAAATCATACACTTTTGGATAAACAAGCCTATATGCCTCTTCATATTTCTCCACCAAAATGCATTCTTCAAGTCTTGGTACATCTTGGTTCCTCCTGGATGTACCGTGTACGGAGTACAATAAGCTTCTGACAAAATTTCTCTAATAAGATTATCATTTTTAGGAACACATAATCTTTTTCCAAAGACGAATGTCCCATCATTTGTGAGAGCAAATCCCTTTCCTTCCCCAATCTTCACGCGTTTCTTAATTTTTCTGAGAAATTTGTCTCCATCTTGAAATTCCTTGACTCTATCTCTCAAGGAGGGTTTAATCAGTAACACAGTTAATACTGCTTCAATGCTACTTGGAGGTATCACGACTTCCAAACTCATCCTAGAGAACTCAGCTATCAATAATTCTTGGTTTGTTATACAGTAGGCTAATTCCTCTTTTCCCTTTCTGCTTAGAGCATCTGCTACCACATTTGCCTTTCCTAGATGGTAAAGTATTGTACAATCGTATTCCTTGACTAATTCCAACCATCTCCTTTGCTCATGTTTAATTCCTTTTGTTCGAAAAAGTATTTTAAGCTCTTGTGATCCGTATAAATTTGGCATTTTGCTCCATACAAATAATGTCTCCAAATCTTCAAGGCATGTACCACCGCTGCCAATTCTAAATCATGAGTTGGATAGTTTTGTTCATGGATCTTGAGTTGTCTAGACACATAGGAAACTACTTTATCACGTTGCATCAGAACACATCCCAATCCTTGCTTTGAAGCATCACTATAGATGACAAATCCTTCTGTCCCATCAGGAATTGTCAGTACATGTGCAGTGACCAATTTCTGTTTAAGAAGACTGAAACTCTTTACACACTCTTCCGTCCAATGAAACTTAACTTCTTTGCGAGTTAATCTTGTCAAGAGTCCTGCAATCTTCGAAAATCCCTCAATAAATCTTCTGTAATATCTAGCCAACCCAATAAACTCTGTATTTTTCCTACATTCGTAGGTGTTTTCCATTTCTCTACTGCTTCTATCTTGGTCGGATCCACCTCAATTCCTCGATCTGACACAAAGTGCCAAAGAAAGACAACTTTGTTAAACCAAAACTCACATTTCTTGAATTTGGCATACAACTTTTCCTTTCTTAGTGTCTCTAAAATGATTCTCAGATGTTCTTCATGTTGTTCCCGATCTCTAGAATACACTAAGATATCATCAATGAACACGATCACAAATTTGTCCAAATATGAGTGGAAAACACGATTCATCAAATCCATGAAAATTGCTGGTGCGTTGCTGAGACCAAAAGGCATCACTACAAACTCATAATGTCCATAATGTGTTCTAAAAGCAGTCTTTGAAGTGTCGCTTTGCTTGATTCGCACTTGATGATATCCAGACCTCAGATCTATCTTGGAAAACGCGCTAGCACTGCCCAATTGATCAAATAGATCCTCAATCCTTGGGAAGGGATACTTATTCTTGATGGTAAGTCTATTCAGTTCTCGATAATCGATATACATCCTAAACGTACCATCTTTCTTCTTTACGAACAAAATAGGTGCTTCCCATGGTGAAACACTAGGGTGTATGAAACCTAAATCCAAAAGTTCTTGTAATTGGATCTTCAATTCTTGTAACACCTTTGGTGTTATTCGATAATGTGCTTTTGAGACTGGTACTGCTCTTGGTACTAGATCGATTGTGAATTCTACTTGCTTTTCGGTGGCAAGCTTGGTAAGTCTTCTGGAAACACATCTTCGTATTCCCACACGATAGGAAGATCCTCTATGCTCATTTTTCCGCCTTCACCTTCCACGATACTCACTAAGAATGCTTGACATCCATATTTCTTCATCATTTTGATTGCTTTCATTGCAGTTATAATTTGTGGTGTTACTCCAGCTTTAGCTCCGTGAAAAGTAAACTTCTCATCTCCTGGGAGTTGGAACTGTACTTTTTTTTCACGACATCTATTTACAGCATGATTAGCTCTAAGCCAATCCATCCCTAAAATTTCATCAAAGTCTTTCATCTCAATTACGTGAAGGTCTACAAGTAGGACTTTGACATTCATCCCTATCTTCACATTCTTGCACAACTTCATGGTTCGGATGGAGTTACCCGAAGGTATACTAACAACAAGAGTTGATCTGTCTAACTCTTCACAATTATTTTCTACTTTTGTATACAACTTAGCAGATATGAATGAGTGAGTGGCTCCCGTATTGAAAGTATAAGAGTATGAGTGCCAAATACTGATAGCATACCTGCCATTGTTTCTGGTTCTTCTTCAGTTTCTTGCTGTGTCATAGCATATGCACGTACTGATCTAGCACTCGATCCTCCTACGGCTTTATACTTTGGGCATTCTAGTATGGTGTGTCCAGGTTGACGACATCTATATCATATTCCGATTCCATATAATCATGCTCCCAGGTGATTCTTTCTACATTTTGGGTAGGAAGAATTTGTTCTGATTGGCGGTGGTCCTGATCCTCCTCCAATTTTAATTTGCTTGTTCTGTACCTTATGGTTTTCTTTTTCGATCATTGGTCCTCCCCACTTACGCTTCGCAGGTATCTCCATCACCTTTTTATTCTGGCTACTATTTTTCTTCTGTCGAGACTCAATTTCTTGAGCTCTGGAAAATACTTCTGTAAAAGTCATCATTCCTTGTCCAACCAAGAGAGTGTTGATCTCAGATTGCAAGCTCTTTTCAAATTGTCTAGCTTTCTTCTCCTCCGAGTTGACAAGGTGTGTGGCAAATTTGGAGAGTCAATTGAATTCATATTCAAGAACACTCATTATTTCTTGTTTTAAGTGCAGAAATTCACTTTCCTTTTCATCTCGGAATGACTGAGGCATGTAGTTTTGAATGATCACATCCTTAAAGTCTTCACATGTCATCATTGCCTTCTGTTCAGGTGTCTTGGTACATCTGTAAGCCTCCCACCAGAAATCAGCTTCACCCACGAACTGAAAAACAATGCACGTACTCTTTTGTGCATCAATGCAATCAAGATAGGTGAAAATTTTATCCAACGACCTCAACCATTTCTCAGCTTCCGCAGAGTCCTCCCTTCGTTGAATTTTGGTGGACTGAAACGTCGGAATTGTTCAATTACCAAGGCTGATTCATTTTTAGAAATAGGTTCTGGTGGTGGTCGTGCAGAGTGTGTTTAAAATTATAGAGTCAATCCCCGAAGGATTGTCACTAAATCATCTCCTGGGTCGCCATAAATATTTTCAAAATTTTCATTTGTAGGTAAGTTTTGTGGTCTTCTTCGACTCATGATCTGTTCAAAGTTTTTTATACTCATCATTATTATATGCTGGTATATCATTAAAACACGATATGTAAGATACATAAACACATATATATTTATAAAAACATATATTAGTAATAGCAAAATGGTGCCATTGGCACTCTGATCGTTATGTATACATATGCATCTAAAAGTCATTCTTAGTCTGGAATAATATCAAGAGAGCCTATTTAGTGCGACATCTAGGCAACCTATATACATCACCCAATTATGGGTCAAAAAGGTTCCATCAACTGGAACGTGTCGCTACTAACTATAGCATAATCATAATAGGCTTAAGTTAGGCTAACCACTAGGGTGCCCTAATCATCTACCACACCATTAGCAATAACCCCGTCAACCTCGAAATCACCAGGTATATCAACGAACATCTCCACAGGATCCACTGGTATAGCCATAGGGAAATGCATCATTGGCACATTGAGAAATCCGACAGTAGGGGAGGTGCGTGATTGCGAAGGAGCCATGTGTTGTACAAACAGGCATTGAAAGCCATATAATTCAGCTTGTGCCCCGGAGGAGCCACAAACATCTCGTGATAAATCTGCTGGGCAAGGTCAACCCATAAGCCAGACAAGGTATGAATAAGGATGAAGCAATACTGTAGCTCTGTCACCCTCCGTGCTCCGTGAAAGTCCTCATGGGGAATGATACCCATTAAGGCTATGTGAGTGTCTAAATCATCAACCTCCGTTCTTCCACGAAGTGCGGCTCAATGGGCCCTAACAACATTAATATGCTCGATAGCTTCTTCCATCTGGTTTACATAATTTAAATTTACTCTAAGGTCATTCAAATATTAAAGAATTTAAAACATTAAAGAATTAAAAGAATCACATAAAAATCCTAAAGTGTACTTACGACGTAGTCATAAAATAGTTAATCCTAGGGTACGGTATAAAATTCTAAGTCAAGTACTTGAGCAAGTCTTAGATAGACCGCTCTAATACCATGCTGTAACGCCCCGAGTTGCGCTATGAGGTTGGGACGCTACTAGATATACAATTCCCAATATAATAATAAAGGGATCGAGAATGTAAAACGGAAATAATATAAAAATCCCAAAGCAATAATATAATAAAGTAAAAGTTGCATAGAGATTCTTTTACATATTAGCGTCTACTCACCCGAGTAGAGTAAAATATCCAAAACACGTACGTTCAGATGATATATCTAAAATAAAGTTCTAACATAATACTAAAATATAAGTCATAATATAAAGTCTTCTAAGGGTTTGGGACATCTGCAAGAGCCTCTTCATCTTCTAAACCTTGTTCTGAAAATCAATAAGGGGTGAGTGTCTGAAATACCCTCAGTGGGTTAACTAAAAACATGATTGCATAGTTAAAAATAAATATGTATGCCAAATATAACATAAGATATAACATATGCCATTTAATTAAATATTTTGCACATTGTCGTTCGATAACTTAATGAAAATATTTTTAACTGAACCATCATCCTATAACTTGTGTTAGTTGGTATATGTGCATCAAATTGTCATTCAATATGAGTATTAGTAAATTTAAAATATTTTTAATATCAAATCGTCACCCGATAACTTGTGTTAGTTGGTATATGTGCACCGAGTCGTCACTCCGTACAAGTGTTAGTAAGAAAATAATTGTCATCGAACTAAAAGCACACATTAAACATAACATGACTTATAAGTAATACATATCACATTTTAACATAGGAATCATGACATAAAATGTAGCACTCTGTGAAGAGTGAAAGTTACCCCACCTTAAACCTCTCAGGAAATAGTACGTTTGACTAGACTTGCTCTTCAGTATTAGGTATGTCTGCAAGGGTATACTATACTGAGTTCCACTTATAATAATAATTCCTATTACTAAAACTAAATTTCTAATATTATTTTATAATTAAAATAAACTCATTATTAACTTAAGAAAATATAAATAATTAATCGTTAAATAAAATGAGCTAATAGAAATACATATTTTAAAATTTTAAAAATAATAATTTAACAATCATAGTTTACAACTTTATTATTAAATTGTAACATTAAAAATATGGATATAATTGACATTAATTTTAGGGTTTATTACTCCTAAATACATGATTTAGAGGATATTTACACTGCAGTACAAAAGATAAAAAGAATTACTTTCGGATACACAAATTAGTACTGGAGAGACCAAATTAACCTTTCATTGAACAAGGAAATAAATAATGGAGATTCACGTATTTGTTATTTTAATTTCTGAGTAGTGGTTAAAATGCCGATTGAAAGCAATTCAGGGTCGCCGCCGATGATCGAGGCTGTACACGGTGTTTGTGGCGCCATCAGCTCGCCCGATCCAATTACCAAGCTGGAATTTCCAACTCCAGTTTAGTTTCAAGCGCAGACGTCAGTTAAGATTCCTTCCCCTTCCCCAGTGATGGTCCGCAGTTCTATAAAGAAAAACTTTCTTCGTTTGCTTAATCGAGGAGTAAAGATTATTCCACTGCCACAACTGTGAGGTAGTCGCCTCGGGTCTCTGGATTAATGATCGAGAGGAATGGTGGGTGTGGATTCCGTACAGGCAAAGTGTCGGCTATTGAACCTCCGCCTCCTAAGGTTTCCGCCTGCAAATTTTGTGGTGCTTTTAGAAAAAATGGCGACAAACACTTCACCGAAGACCGGTAAGCGCGTGATGTGAAATTCTTCTAGTGTTTAAAATTTCGATTAAACTAATTAGGAATGTGAAACTTGATTGAATGAAAAGATCGAACAATCATGCCCTTACCATGTTTTTTTTCTTTTGATTTTAGATAACTACTGAAAGCATTTTCTTCCTTTATTTTTGCGGTGTTGTGTAAGCAATGTTGGCAGGGTCGTGACACTGTTAACAATATTGGAAGTAAATAATTGTGAAAATTTGGGGCATATTGAGAGGAAAAAGGCTAGGTGATTTGCTATTGCTCCTGCAAGTTGAATATCAATGAATTTGGATGTTAGATATGCGGATGTCATTAATTTAGTCGTGTTGCAGGTAATTATTGTATCTTGGTGATTTAGCTTCCTTTTCAATGACATAGGATTATTCTTGTAGGTGCTCCCTATTCTCTAAGGATACTTAAATCGCTTATAAATTAGACTTTGATCATCGTCTCACTAGGTTGTGTATAATTAAGATGTCTTGTCTACTTGAATGGTTTATAGTTTAAAATCGAATTGTATAAGATTTATCTAAAGGAGTATGCAGATGTTTTGTCCCTACCGAAATGAAATTGAGGTAGATTCAAGATTGTGATTCTTTAGCTTCAAATTTCTCATGACGAAAGCTTTTTACATACTTATGGTTGAATATTATTACTCTTATAACAATTTAGCACAAATGTTGCTCTTATTTGTGAAATGATCTTGACATGGAGTTTTTGGCATTTCCCTATGGGGAGGAATTTTATCTTTATCCAAGTGTTCTGTATCTGTCTCAGTCTGCATGTGGCCTTAAGTGCATGAAGAAATTACATGTGAATTTATCCTGCGGCTTGCCAACTGATGGAGAAGTTATTAGTGGTAAGATGTTTGATTGTGTGAAAACGTGTTCAAGATTTATTATTCATGTTTTGTTACTTTAGAGTTGAACTTTTTTTTCTTGTTCTTTACATGCTGACTTACATTAAGAATAGCAAATGGAAAAAATTCCCAAGATGCATATTACAGTCAACTCCCTGTACTAGTTTCAAATGTATAGTTTCTTGATGTAATAAATATGCTCATGGCCAGGCCACAATGTCTGTTACTAAAACTTATGTTTCTGGCACAATTGTGTAATTATATGAACGTATGAAGACTACCAAATTATACATATCATACTGCTGAAGTATTCATAAGCATGATATGTTTTTTCAGGGCTGAGGCGAGATGTTAACGTGTTAATCTTTCTTGATGTGAGAAAGGCTTTGGAAGGTACTAACACGAACATAATACCCAATAATAGTCATCATGTGCTTTTGTAATTGTATGTTTACATTCTCCATAATACACAGATGGAGCGAAGCTTTATTTATCAAACAACAGGGTGATTTTAACAGAGGGCTTTGATGGAGTGGTGCCAGTGAAATACTTTCTGAAGATAGAATCGTGGCCAAAAGGAGAACCAATACTTTCTGTTGGTATGTGTGAAGTGGCCTCCACTCTTATTTTTTGGCCACCTGGCCACTGCTCTTATTTTCTCCGACGACGATATTTCAGCGTGGGTTGGTTTGGAATGCTTCATAGTCTCCTATTTCCTTTTTGTGGCTGCTAGTGCCATTTTTCTCTATTTATTTTATAGTCACTTCTTGACAATGGCTTCTGTTTTTTGCGACTACTCCGACGTGCTCTGGCCGTCCCCTTTACTTTGTGCAAATTAAAGGGTTAGTTGGCAAAGAAAATGTGTAAACAAAAATGTAGAAAAAAAATTTGCAAAACAAAATCTGCAAAAAAAATTGTGCAAAACAAAATGTGTAAAACAAATTGTGCAAAAACAAATTATGCTAAACAAAATTGTGCAAACAAATTGTTCAAAAATAAAATGTGCAAAAAATTGTATAAAAATGTGCAAATTGTGCAAAAAAAATTCGCCGGACCGCCGCCGACTGCCGGACCTCCGCCGGAACTTAAAATGTGCAAACAACATGTGCAAAAATAAATTGTGCAAAACAAATTGTGCAAACACATAGGGATATTTATGGTATCACAATCATAATTGTGTAGTTATGAGTATTAGTACTTTGATTGATGTAGTTTATAGCAATTATGCATTATTTTATGGATCTAATAGTAAGTGACCCTTAATTTTATTAAAACTAATATTAAATAAAGATTCTACACCTAAATAATAATATAAATAGTAAAATTTTAATTAATATTTAATATAAAAACAATATAAGTCAAAATTATAATTATAAATGAAATGTTAAAGTATATATAAAATTATAATAATACTTAATAAGTTAAATTAATATATACTCCGTTATGATGGATTCGATCAGTAAGCAAAAGTGGAGAATAGATTTTTTTTTTCAATTCTCACATTTTACTAATTATATTGACGTGAATATTGCTACACACATACTGCCATCGAATTCATCAGATAGAAAGGGTTTATTTATTTATTTATTTATTATATATATATAAATTGCAATTAAATCCATACATTATATTAAATTCTCATTTAAACTTACCCTAAACATTAACCTTATTACAAAATGACCCAACTTGAGTTATACAACTCCATTTGAAAATCCAAAAGTACGTATGAAGTCCTCGCAAGGTGAGGATCATATGCATACTAATTTTTCATGAAAATAATGAAGTTTAAAGGGAACAAAATGTTAATACGAAGTGGGTCTTGATGAGCGTTTTCTCAACACACAAAATTAATCCTCAAGTATAACGATATTAATTGTAGTTTTGACAGGCAACCAAGTGATTATCGAACCCAAGGGAAAGATTATTATTAATTCAGTTATATTCTAATGTATTAAGGCTATGTTGACAATTTATTTATCGTGATTAATTAACTAAATAACAAGTATTTAAAATAACAAATAAAGTAACAAGCAATAGAGATACTACGACTGTGATCAAGTGAGAAATTAGGTAGTTTTTCATGTCATTCAGTTTTACTTATTAATTTCATTTTCATGTGTTGACGTCCGACTCTTCCTTGTGGCTTATGGACGCATCACTAAACCATGCAAGTTCACTCTATAGACACAAGTAAACAAGCGTATGA
The DNA here is from genome assembly GCA_023678885.1 of Pogostemon cablin. Classification (NCBI taxonomy): domain Eukaryota; kingdom Viridiplantae; phylum Streptophyta; class Magnoliopsida; order Lamiales; family Lamiaceae; genus Pogostemon; species Pogostemon cablin. Next base: position 20,623,447 of record CM042956.1, read on the forward strand.
CACGTGTGAATATCCTTAGAGCAAGAGTTATAATTCACCCCCCTTTCTAGGTACTATCAGCATCAATTATTTTCCGTGCACTTAGTACTCTAACCCGATATGATCTCCCTTTTTAGGTACTATGAAGTTATACTCTTTATCCTACTTATTAACTCGAATAATATTCAATTAACAAGTATTTATATAAGATAGCTCTAATAAAATTTCAGAATCCCTTCACTTAGAATTATAACATATAATCCTGCTCAGCAGTGAACGTACTCAATCAATAACCAAGATATGTATTCAGACTCTACATAACAGTTAAATATGCACAAAACGACTATGAGTATGAATTGAAAAGGCATAGTCTTATATAAAATAAACCACAAGTAGTGTTGTATGGAGTTTACACATGGAAATTCAATTAACTCATAAAACCTTCATAACCCTATAACTATCGAAGCGGTTCTAGCCCATGATTGATCTAGGAACAATCATGGTGGTCGGTAGGATCTTACTCATAGTCTTAAAAATTACAAGATAAATTAAGTAGTGAAGTAAACCCTAGATGCTGGCGTCGTCGCGACTCTCTCCTTCTTGAATCTTCACTTGGTTCTCACTTGGTTCGACAGACGAACCTCTCTCCACAGCTCCGTAGGTTGGAGTTAGGGTTTGGATGTGGTGTAGGATGGATGTGGAATCTAACTCCCTTGTTGATATGATCTACATTTCTTTTTATACTTGAAAAGGATTCATGACGGACCTTTGATGGGCTTTTACTTGAGGCACACGTCAAATTTGGTTAAAGACACCCAAAATTACCAAAAATATCATCAGCGACATTCCGTTCGATCAAACCTCTTCTGTAGAGCAAAGCCGTCCTGGTCGAACGCTGGTCGAGCAAGCTCTCTTTAAATTTTTACATATTTCGTTTGACCAACCTCTCTTTTTCGACCAAGACGATGCTGGTCAAACGGACTCTCTTGATCGAGCAAACTCTCTGTAAGTTTCTGAGCATTTTGCTCGACTTGGCGCCCATGTTCGACCAAATTGATGTTGGTCGAGCAAGCCTTCGAGGTCGAACAACCTTTGAAAAATGCCTCAAAAATCGTGTCTTCCAATTCTGAGCCCTTAAGACCTATTTTCCTGTATAAATACGCTCAAAAAGCATCAGTAGCCTCTAATTCATGGATTTTCTATAAAGAACCCGATTCGTCTTGATATTAGACGTAATCATACTCGATTTCCATACAAATCCGAGCCCAAAACACGTGAATTTATACTCTCATCAAACCCCCTTACATGTTGCTCGTCCCGAGGCAACGAATTCAAAACAAAGAAAAGAGAGTGTCATTCACAAGATCCTTATAACAAGTACACCCTACTCTAACACATGCAATTGTATCAAATCAAAACATGAAATCCATCATATTATTCATTCATGCAAAAATATTAATTAATCACAATACTTCTATGAGTCCTAAGTCATCTAGCTCACGGGTAAATGTTTGCTCTCTCTCAAGTGTAAAAGATGTACACTTTACAGGTTAGTATATACACTCAAATTCAATTCATATACTCGCGTAACCATAAGCTTGACGAGAGTCTAAAAAATCCATCTGTAATCGCTTTAATACTAGGATCACAAAGGACTTGTCTTAGGGGTTGTAATGTTGACTCTTTGGTAAAGGTAGGAGAATTTGGGTAAAAATGACTAATTCACTAGTAGAGAATTACCTTGGAGTTTTGCTTTTCATCAAAAAACTTAATTTCCTTGCTCCATCATCATTCTCATGATCCTTGCGATTCATCTGCTCCTTCCTTTCTTTGGAATCAACATCTTCTTTCATTAAGCACAAGGGTACCAATTTTGGACACTACCCTTCTAAGCAGTTGGGGTGTCAGTTTCAGGCACTACCCCTAAATAAGATTCAACCACGTCTTTTGATTCTTCACTTTGCAAAGTTTCTTTTCCTTCTTTGATTTCATCACTTAGCAGATCATTCACCTTGACTCTACTAATTTTAAGCTAAAGTAAAGGAAATAAAGGCTTTTATTATAGGCTTGCCAAAGAAAAAGCTTTTAACGGCTCAACAGGGCTTCCAATGATAATTATATAACAAGGTAGGAAACATTTGGCTAAGTGGCTCAATCATCAATAATGGCCTAAGATCATTTCCTAGTATCTATCAATCATAAATTTCAAACAAGACTCCAAGTCAAGTTCTAGAATACGAGCATACAAACGACTCTCAAGAATAAACTATCATGCTAATAGCATGACCAATAGGCTCAAATTCTCACATGGGTAATAGAATCCTAAGCACTTTTCAAAGCATGCAATTAACATCAATCTTTTCATCAATTACAAGTAAAAATAGAACATGCTCATCATTAACAAACCAACATGCATCAAAACAAGTGTACATGCATATCCCAAATATCATCAACACTAATCAATCCAAAGCAACTCAATGTATCCATCCTCATCAATCAAACACCAAACATCATCACTCAAATACAAACCACCCATGCATGAATCACACTAATAACACCCTAACCATACCACCATCAAACCTCAACCCGTAAAGTGAAAAAGAGAAAGGAGATGAGATGAAACAGAGAAAGAGAAAAACCTAGTGCAACTACTCCTCCGGAGCATCATCATCATCACTCTCATCCATAGCCATAGGTCAAAATCCTTATGTAACTGATACACCTTCCTATGAATCTCTCGGATGCTAGCCTGCACCACTCCAATTCTTCTATCCATATCCTCATACCTCAGATTGAGCGCAGCATAGTTCGCGTTCGCCAATGCCAGCTGTCTATTTGTCTCCTATTAGTTTGCAATGAGCGTGGCGAACTGCTCATTCATTAATCGGAATTGCTCCTGATAGAAATGATCCTGAGCTCGCCAAAAATCCTGCTGTTGCTGTGGTGGTGGTTCAAAAATTTCATGCTCCTATGGCTGTGGTGGCTGCATCGGAGGCAAATCCATCTCTGGATATACGAACGCTGGTGGTAGCGGCTGATCTCCCTCTTCGAAGTCGGCTGGATCTCTTACCATGATCATGTCCTCATCTATAAGGACTCCCTGTAAGTGCATATTGATTAGCCATAACTTGTAGTCGGGTTGACCAATTCAAGAATTTATCGAACCATAAGGAGGTAGGTACTAGTGCTTAAGCGATCTCACATTTCTTGTAATTTTATAGAGACGAATCATCAAAAGATAGGTTGATAAAAAAAATAAAATCAATCAAAGCAAGAAAGCAAGCAATGATCAACAAACAAGATAGATAGATGAAGAGTGGTTTTCCAAGTTAAGTAAAAGTGAGATTAACGACAATTAAGAAGTGAAAATTCTAGGATAAATGCATCAAATTCATATAATCATGGGTATAAGACTAAGGGCCAACACTAAGTTCACCTAAGCTCCCTCTCGAGATGGATAGGATATAAATCTCAAATAGCTCAATAGGTTGGTTCTCACTCAAACAATTCCAACTAGGTACTAAGCTTGAAATGAGAGTCCCTTCACATGATTAATCAACCTCTCGATCAAACCAATCGGATGTCCTATCAAAGGGTTCTAAATTCCAAAGGACTTCTCAATCTCTTTACAATTTATAATGCACATGATGTGTATAACAAAATGATTCAATTAATTATCCTAAATATACAATTGACTTCTCAATCTAATTACATGTTTAAAACAACAAACCACACAAATCATCATAAACATCAATTATAGAAAATCAATTAACCCAATCAACATATGAATTTAAATACATAAATCTCAAAATTATCCAACAACTCTCATGTTGCTAATCTCACAAGGGAGATTAGCTTACCATATTTAAAAGGAAATCAACATAGACATTAAGATCCTTACAAAACATGATAAACAATAAGGTTTCATTACAAAGTATGGATGAAAACTCCCTTGAAGTGCTTCAATGGTGATCTCTTTCCTTCCCTTGCAATTCTCCTATCTTCCTTGCTTCTTTTCCTTAATTGGATGAAGGTTTTGATGGTGGGATGATGGTAGATGGGATGAATGAAGAATGGATGAAGATGATGGTGTAAAATGGAAGAAATGGTATGTGAAGTGTGTGAAGGGGTGAAACCCTTCGAAATCTGATTAAATATTGAAGTATTGGGTATTTATACCCCTTGGGAAGCTTTTAGAAGGATTCTGATATGTTTCTGATCATGCAGCAACACGACTCGTGTGCTGCAACATGGCCACAGGGTGGCCGTGTAGGCGTTTTGGATGTCAGAAAATGGCCAAGGCTTATAGGGCCGTGTTTCACAACACCAACACAGCTCGTGTGCTGCAACACGGCTGGCCGTGTCGGTGCAACCCCTATTTTTACAATTTGTTTTGGCTCGTTCTCCCTCGTTTCAACTCCTAATTGAGATCCATTTTTTCCTACGTCTTCCTTTTCACGTCTAGGATCTATTTTTGTCTGAAAATCATACGTTTAAGCTTATTCACACACAGCTCCATGAAAATACCACAACCAAATAGTACACAAATACGGATAAAATAATATAAAAACACACATAAAAAGACACTAAGATCTAGGTGAAAATATCACTCATCACATATCGGCAAGAAGTCTCCAATCTCCTTCCTCCAAACAAGTCCTCGAGATCGCCCTATGATCCGAGGTATCCATCAACAAGTTACTTTTGATCAGAATTGTAGTAAGATCAACGATGGACAGTGAAAATTTGAATGAAATGGGGTTCTTGCCACGAATAAACATCCAAGTGTCATCCATCCGCTGAATCAACCCCATCCTCACACATGCCGTTAGGATCAAGTCTGGGTCCCCTCGAATTGGTCGATGCCTACTCAAATCAACCGGTAATACTCGGCTATCAAAGTAATGAGTTCTTTCACACGCTGAAATCCGTGGGTAGTGAACTTATGCAGCTGCTGGAAAAAGTAAGTCGCCACATTGAAACAGACTTCATTAAGCATGCACCATAGCACATAAAGCTCACTCCTCAGAATACAACTTTCCTCAGATCGAGCAAACAGAATGTTACTCAAGATCCAGTCCATATAAGCAATCACGGGGTTGCAGATAAAAGCAACCTTGGAAGAATTCGAATTATATCTTCCTCGCCTCCCCAAGATAGATCTTCAAAACTCATCAGGTCTGAAATCATCGTGCTCTATATCAATCACATTCTCACAGCCGATCAACTCATTAAACTCTTGGACATGCATCAACTGCTCTTGCCCACCAATATGCATCCGAATAGCATACGGAAGATAGCGATCTCCACGCTCAATACTTAACGAACATAGCACCTCAACAATTATATGGAAATACGTCTCCCTCTTCATCTCCATAAACCTGGTTATCCCTACTCTATTGAACATCCAACTAATATCGTTGATGATGTTCATTGCCACCATATCTTCATCATTTTGATAACAAGTCCTCGTGATCTTGCTTGCAATAGCTGCCCACAACTCCTTCTTCTCATCCCAATTAGCAATCTTAATGCCATAATCAGAAGGTTTCTTCTTATCCAATTTAAGCTTTTTGGCACCACCATCCTTCCTAGGAGACTTGGTCTCCTTCCTTTTTGAAGATGAAGCAATCTCTTTTCCTACAAAAGTTGTACTTCAATACATAACAAGAAGAGATAAAGCAAGTATACCAATCCTAAGACTAGCATAAATCCTACTCAAGACTTCAAACTCATGTTCCAATCTACTCTCAACTTCAAGTGCTTATCTAATCATCATAGCAACTATAATTCAACACCTTCAATCAAGAATCATTAGAATACTAGTCTTAAAAATACTTCACACGAACATGCTCTCCAATTTCAACATACTTCAACAAAACCAAGAACATGCTTGTCTTCCTCATTCAATCACACACCATCCATACTCCAATCAATGAGCCCAAACATACAATTCGAAATCAACCTCAAGCCCATACGATATGCAACATCAATTTCACAAGATTTCATCATCCCAACGTAAATTGAAAGCATCTCAATTCAAGTGAAATTCACACAAAAACACCAAAAATTCAACAACTCAATCCACAAAATACATGCTTCAATCAACTTACCCAACATTCCTAAGCAAAATCTCATCAATTAACGGGCATAGAAGTTCGAAAACATACCTTTGTTGGCCATGGTGTGCGTGCAATGAATGGTGGTGAATTTCCAAAAATTTGAGTAAAATAGCCCCAATTCAGACTTGAATCATCTAAATTTTGGATGTGGAAGTGGGTGGAAGAGTGGATTAAAGTGTGGGAAGAGTTTGAGAAGAAGAACTTACGGTTCGAATCGGTTGCACGAGCGAAAGTGACGGGAGATGGTCGAACGAAAAGGAAAACTGACCTTTAAAATCTAATTTCTCATTCCCGTTCGACTCGAACAACTTGGTCGAGCAAGGGTTTTTTTTCGAACAACTCAAATTTGTACTAAAATGTGACCTTATTCGACCTTCGTTCGACTTAAATTTCCTGGTTGAACAACATCTTGAGGTCGAACAACTTGCGGAATCAACTATCTATTCTCCCTGCTCCATTCGACCTCTGTTCGACCTCCGTTCGGCTTGAAGAATATGGTCGAACAAAGTGGGATAGTCGAATAGACTCACTGTAAGTTTTTGGATATTTTGTTCGACTAGCGTTCGACTTAACGAGCTTTGTCGAACAACACGCTTAGGTCCAACATAGCTTCTGTAAGTTTTTGTTCATTTTGTTCGACCAGCATTCGACCAAAATTTATGGTCGAACGGCGGCATCTTCGAACAACTTACCGATCTTCTGAAATTTTGTACTTTTCTTGTCTTTCCATGCAACACTTAAACTATAGGGCATCATCAAGTGTCAAGATAACCAAAACTTAAGCTAGAGAACCACTTTTAAACTAGATAAAACCATGTATAACTCCGCATACGACACACGTAGCACAAAACACCACTAAACAGTAGGCAAATTGTAAAAATATTCACACATTAAAACCGATTAAAGTTTCAATACGCCACAAAAAATTAACTCCCCTAACAAACGTTACAAAGAAAAGATAATATTCTTAGTGCTTCGATGAGGTAAGTACATCACACCCCCCAAACTTAGTAGAAACTATAGTCGAAACTAAATTTGCAAAGAGATATAATTTTCGATTAGTAAACACATCAAATATAAAAATTTCTTACTCATACTAATGAAATAAAGCATTAAAACGGGAAGGAAAGGCCCCAACAAGAGCTCTTGTTTAATGTCGGAGAGTCACGATGGTACCAATCTAGTGCAAGGTATCCTCAAAGACGACACAAGCATCATCCGGCGACTTGTAATGCTTCAATCGATGTCCATTCGCTGCTATGATGTCTCCATCTTTGTCTATGAGTTCAAAATTCCCCCTCCACAGGCTCTATGGATAATGAACGGTCCCGTCCACTTCGATTTTAATTTTTCGGTAAAAAGCTTCAAATGAGAGTTAAAAAGTAATACCTCATCACCTTGCTTGAACTCTTTGTAAGAGATCTTCGAATCATGCCATTTCTTCATTCTTTCCTTGTAGATCTCCGAAATCTTGAAAGCTCGATTTCTGAACTCATCCAATTGATTGATATGAGTCATCCTCATCTCCTTTTGATCCTTAAGAGACAAGTTCAAACTTCTCAATGCCCAAAAAGCTCTATGTTGAATCTCTACGCGTAAGTGGCATGGCTTTCCATAGACTATTTGATACGGTGACATGTCTAGCACCGTCTTATAAGCTGTTCGGAACCCCCACAACACATCATCGAGTTTCATAGCCCAATCTTTCCTATTAGTTCCGATCACTTTCTTCAGAATTTGCTTCACTTGTCGGTTGGAGACCTCCGCTTGCCCATTTGCTTGAGGGTGATAGGGTGTAGTAACCCTATGCTTAACACCATATTCCTTGAGAATTTTTTCAAGCAGATTATTGACGAAGTGTGATCCTCCATCACTCACTAGTGCTCTAGGAACTCCATAGCGAGCAAAGCTATGTTGTTTCAAGAAGGATAAAATAATTCTTGAATCATTCACACGAGTGGGAATGACTTCCACCCACTTAGAAACATAATACACTGTTAGTAGGATGTAGAAAAATCTATTAGATGGGAAAAAAGGTCCCATAAAATCAATCCCCCATACATCGAAGATCTCAACAACAATGCTCGGCTGAAGTGACATCTCATCTCTTCTACTTATGTTCCCCATCCTTTGACATCTATCACATGTCGCCACATAGGACTCACAGTCTTTAAACAAGGTAGGCCAATAAAGAGCAGATTGAAGTACCTTAGCTGCCGTCTTTTGAGCTCCGAAGTCCCTGTTAGGATGTGCATGGCAAAATTCAAGAACACTCTTCATCTCCATCTCAGGCACACACCTACGGACTATGGAATCCGTACAAATCTTGTAGACAAATGGATCATACCATATGAAAGTCTCAACATCTCTCTTAAACTTAGCAAGTTGATACCTATTGAGATCTTTCGGAATTTTACCCACGACAATGTAGTTGACATAATCCGTATACCATGGGTCCATTCCTTGAGCAGCGACCACACACGCTCTTTCAGCCCCTTTAATAAACACGGCCATGATCTTCTCATCAGGGAACATCTCTTCTATGTAATCAAAAGAATCATCACAATGCCCCCTTGTCTCCAACCTTGACAGGTAATTCGCCAAAACATTTTTCGTTCCTTTCTTATCTCGGATCTCCATATCAAACACTTGCAGAAGAAGAATCCATCTAATGATCCTTGGTTTTGCATCCTTCTTCGCCATCAAGTACCTGATCGCTGAGTGATCCGTATATGCTATAGTCTTCATGCCAACCAAATACTGTCGAAACTTGTTGAATGCATATACCATAGCTAGAAACTCCTTTTCAGTAACAGTGTAGTTCTTTTATGCTGCATCAAAAGTTTTACTCGCATAGTAAATGTCGTAAAACTTCTTCTCCCTCATCTGCCCAAGCACCACTCCAAGTGCTAAGTCACTTGCGTCACACATAAGTACAAACTACTGAGTCCAATCTGGTGTGATTAAGATATGTGCAGTAATAAGTGCCTCTTTCAAAACCTGAAAAGCTGTTAGACATTCTTCATCAAAAACAAAAAGAACATCCTTTTCAAGTAAATGAGATAAGGACTTGGAGTATTTCGAGAAATCTTTTATGAATCTTCTATAAAAACTGGCATGTCCAAGGAAGGACCGCACTCCTTTCTCATTAGTAGGTGGTGGAAGCTTCTCAATGGCCACCACCTTTGAACGATCAACCTGCAATCCTTTGGCAGAAATATAATGCCCAAGGACAATCTCATCTCTTACCATGAAGTGACACTTCTCCCAATTCAAGACAAGATTAGTTTCTTGATGTCTCTTCAAAATAGTGGCTAGGTTATATAAACAAATATCAAAGGAGGAACCAAACACCGAAAAATTATCCATAAACACCTCCATGATCTTTTCTATCAACCCGTCAAATATGGCCATCATGCAACACTGAAATGTAGCAGGTGCATTACATAATCCAAAAGGCATTTTCCTAAAGGTAAAAGTTTTATAAGGGCAAGTAAAAGTGGACTTTTCCTGGTCCTCGAGCGAAATCATGATCTGATTATAACCCGAGTACCCATCCAAGAAACAATAAAACTCATACCCTGCAAGACGATCAAGCATTTGATCCATGAAAGGAAGCGGAAAATGGTCTTTTCATGTATTTTCATTCAGTTTCCTGTAATCCATACACACACGACATCTCGTAGGAATCCTAGTGGCTAAATTCTCACCATCATCAGCTTTCACTATAGTCATGCCCCCATTTTTAGCTACAACATGCAATGGACTCACGTGGGGACTATCACTAATAGGATAAATAATTCCTGCATCTAACCACGTTAGGTTTTGCTTCCTAATCACTTCTTGAATAGCGTGATTTACCCTCCGCTGATTCTGAATGCTACTCTTTGCCTCATCTAACAATCTTATTCTATGCATAAAATATGATGGAATAATACTCTTCAAATCATCAAGACACCAACCAATTGCAGACTTATACTTCCTAAGCACATCTAACAATTCCTCAAGTTGATCATCATCAAGAGAAGAAGATATAATTACTGAATATGTGTCATTGTCACCTAGGTAGGCATACTTCAAGTGCTCCGATAGCGGTTTCAACTCCTCTTTCTCTTCTTCTTTTAGAGTGCTCTCTCTATCCAAAGGTAAGTATTTTCTAGTCCACTTAACCTCTTCATATTTGGTCGTCTTTGAGTCATACATGTCATCACCCAAAGCAAGTAAGTTTTCAAGGAAATAGATACATACCTCATTGGAGAGCTCATCTAGCTCCGTGGTAGGAAAAGTAAGAGACTCCATTAAACATGTCTCCAAGGGATCCTTTGAAATGATTAAGGACATGTCTTCTTTCATAATCTCCTCTACCACATTGATGCTGTGACACTGCGTTTTCATTGGCATCTTCATTGCTTTGTCAAGGTTAAACAAGACCTCTTCTTTATCCATCCTTAGCCTTAGCTCACCCTTTTGCACATCAATCATAGCTCCAGCAGTAGCAAGGAAAGGTCTCCCTAAGATAAGGGGAACGTTATCCTTGTCATCTTCTATCTCAAGCACTAGAAAATCCACAAGAAATATGAGCTTGTCCATTTTGACAAGTACATCCTCTATCACACCCTTCGAAAAAGTCATAGACCTATCCGCCAATTGCAAAGCCACTATTGTGGGAGCGAGCTCCCCCAAACTTAGCTTCTTAAACGTAAATAAGGGCATCAAGTTGATGCTTGCTCCAAGATCACACAAAGCTTTATGTGCCGGCCCCTTTCCAATCTCACATAAGATAGTGAAGCTCTCAGGATCTTTCAACTTCTTTGGTAGCTTCCGCTGAATGATCGAGCTACAATTTTTTGAAAGATTCACAGTCTCTACCCCGTTCAAGCTTCTCTTCTTCAATATGATATCTTTCAAAAATTGGGCATAGTACGACATCTCCATGATTGCTTCGGAGGAATGAATGTTCAAGCTTATCTTGTTCATTATATCCCGAAATCTCTTGAACTTATCTTCCAATCCCTTCTTGACTATCTGAAAGGGAAACAGAGAAGGTATCTTTGTTTTAGGAATACCCCATTCATCACGTTAAACCTTCTCTGCCTTATCCTTCTCGGTTCTCAATCTTTTCGCTTTTTCCCACTTCTTTTCCACTGTAAGCTCAATATTCTGCTCTTGGGATAGCTCTGGAGTATTCTGAATAACAGGTGTACCATTTGGGATCGAAACGGGCACTGAACAAAGTTGTTCGACCTCAGCTTGACTATGTTGGTCTAGTTGAACAAATGTGGCTGGTTGAATAATGTCTCTGATCGCGAGTTCAAATTCTCCAACTTTTGTTCGACCACTATTCTACCAAGATGGTCAGGTCAAACGGAAATGCTCTGGTCGAACGGCAGCTCTGATCGCGATTCCATCTTCCCCTGTTGTTGTTCGAGCACCATTCGACCAAAAGGGCCTGGTCTAACGGATGTGCATTGGTCAAACGGCAGAGTAGAAAATAGAGCATCGAAATTCTATTTTCCAAAACTTGTTCGACCTCAGCTCGACCATCAGGTCTGGTCAAACTGAGTATGTTTGGTCGAACAAGACCTCTGTTCCCTTTGTTTTCGCTCGCCAGCTTCATCGGACCTTCGTACTACGTTCCTGACCTCAATGTGATGGCATGACAAGACTTAGGGTTCTCAATACTTTGAGACGGAAACTTCCCCTTCTCAATATTTTGTATCAATTTGTTAACGTTTCCTGCCATCTCCCCCATCAACAATGTAAGGTCCTTAACTTGCTTAGACAAATCTTCATGGTTGGAATCAATCTTCTTTTCTAACTTGGCCTCAAGACGATCTACTCTTGTATCATTCCTTGCCATGTACCTGTTCACCGTATCCTCGAAACCCGATTTCCCTTCTTCCACCTTAGCACTCGGATCAACACTTATAGGAGGTTGTACTGCATTATTTAGATTACTCCATGAAAATTCCAGCCTTCTCGATTGTTGATAATTACCTGGTGGACCACGATTATTGTAGTTCCCTTGATAATTCAAGTTTCCTTGATTTTGGAACCTCGTTCCTTGAATACTTTGACCCATTGCATAATTTGCCTCTTCCATCTCCTCTTGGCTACCTCTTTCATTGCACATATCCTGCATGATTGGTACTCGCAGCGATAAGTCCGTAATCTACTTTTGCTGAGACTCCAGTAGCTTGTTGATATTACTCAAACTAGAGATGATTTCATTGTCTCTTCCTAACTTAACCATAGTGTGCTCAACCTGCGCTACATTTCCAAGAACATACGTGTCTCTCACTCTATCAGTTAGCCAATCTCTTGAATCCATCAAAATATCCTCAAAGAGTTTTTCGGCCTCAACGGATGACTTTGTAAGCAATGCTCCATTAGAAGAAACATCTAGTAGAACTCGAGAAACACAGTCCAATCTGCTATAAAAAATACTGATGTATTGAGCTTTAGATAGCCTGTGTTGCGGACACTTCCTAACATGTCCTTGAATCTGTCCCATGCTTTGTGGAACTTCTCATTACCATGGATAGTAAATTGATTGATTTCTTGTTTCATCTTAAACACCTTTGAGGGGTGGCATGTATCGCTTCAAGAATTTCACTTTCAATTTCTCCCAGGTATCACATTCAGCAACATCAAGATTATCGTACCAATCTCTCGCTTTTTCATTCAGCGAGAACTTAAACAGGATGATCTTCCTCTCATCCTCATGAGCTCCTGCATCTTTTTATGTACTTGCATACCCAAGGAACTTATTAAGATGTTGTTGAGGATCTTCAAAGGTTTCCCCAGAGAAGGGACTCCTTTCAATCATGTTGATATCTTTGTTTTATGAATACCCCATTCATCACGTTAAACCTTCTCTGCCTTATCCTTCTCGGTTCTCAATCTTTTCGCTCTTTCCCACTTCTTTTCTACTGTAAGCTCAATATTCTGCTCTTGGGATAGCTCTGGAGTATTCTGAATAACAGGTGTAGCATTTAGGATCGAAACGGGCACTGAACAAAGTTGTTCGACCTCAGTTTGACTATGTTGGTCTAGTTGAACAAACGTGGCTGGTCGAATAATGTCTCTGATCGCGAGTTCAAATTCTCCAACTTTTGTTCGACCACCATTCTACCAAGATGGTCAGGTCAAACGGAAGTGCTCTGGTCGAACGGCAGCTCTGATCGCGATGCCATCTTCCCCTGTTGTTGTTCGACCACCATTCGACCAAAAGGGCCTGGTCTAACGGATGTGCGTTGGTCAAACGGCAGAGTAGAAAATAGAGCATCGAAATTCTATTTTCCAAAGCTTGTTCGACCTCAGCTCGACCATCAGGTCTGGTCAAACTGAGTATGTTTGGTCAAACAAGACCTCTGTTCCCTTTGTTTTCGCTCGCCAGCTTCATCGGACCTTCGTACTACGTTCCTGACCTCAATGTGATGGCATGACAAGACTTAGGGTTCTCAATACTTTGAGACGGAAACTTCCCCTTCTCAATATTTTGTATCAATTTGTTAACGTTTCATTCCATCTCCCCCATCAACAATGTAAGGTCCTTAACTTGCTTAGACAAATCTTCATGGTTGGAATCAATCTTCTTTTCTAACTTGGCCTCAAGACGATCTACTCTTGTATCATTCCTTGCCATGTACCTATTCACCGTATCCTCGAAACCCGGTTTCCCTTCTTCCACCTTAGCACTCGGATCAACACTTATAGGAGGTTGTACTGCATTATTTAGATTACTCCATGAAAACTCCAGCCTTCTCAATTGTTGATAATTACCCGGTGGACCACGATTATTGTAGTTCCCTTGATAATTCAAGTTTCCTTGATTTTGGAGCCTCGTTCCTTGAATACTTTGACCCATTGCATAATTTGCCTCTTCCATCTCCTCTTGGCTAGCTCTTTCATTGTACATATCCTGCATGATTGGTACTCGCTACGATAAGTCCGTAATCTACTTTTGCTGAGACTCCAGTAGCTTGTTGATATTACTCAAACTAGAGACGATTTCATCGTCTCTTCCTAACTTAACCATAGTGTGCTCAACCTGCGCTACATTTCCAAGAACATACGTGTCTCTCACTCTATCAGTTAGCCAATCTCTTGAATTCATCAAAATATCCTCAAAGAGCTTTTCGTCCTCAACGGATGACTTTGTAAGCAATGCTCCATTAGAAGAAACATCTAGTAGAACTCGAGAAACACAGTCCAATCTGCTATAAAAAATACTGATGTATTGAGCTTTAGATAGCCTGTGTTGCGGACACTTCCTAAGCATGTCCTTGAATCTGTCTCATGCTTTGTGGAACTTCTCATTACCATGGATAGTAAATTGATTGATTTCTTGTTTCATCTTAAACACCTTTGAGGGGTGGCATGTATCGCTTCAAGAATTTCACTTTCAATTTCTCCCAGGTATCACATTCAGCAACATCAAGATTATCGTACCAATCTCTCGTTTTTTCATTCAGCGAGAACTTAAACAGGATGATCTTCCTCGCATCCTCATGAGCTCCTGCATCATTTTATGTACTTGCATACCCAAGGAACTTATTAAGATGTTGCTGGGGATCTTCAAAGGTTTCCCCAGAGAAGGGACTCATTTCAATCATGTTGATAAGAGTATGGTGCAAGTCAAAATCAGCTCCGGCCACTCTCGCTCCTAGCAGCCCCGCATTGTCTCCTCTGTTATTCTTAAAGACTTCAGGGATGGCAAGTGTATCTGGATTCACCGTCATATTGACTGCATCTACTTCCAAGTTGAATTCAGTTTCAGCTTCAGTTGCTTGCGGATTTAGCTCGTCAACTTCGACTTCTATATTAAGAGCTTCAGTTGGTTTTACTTATAAGTAACACATATCACATTTTAACATAGCAATTATGACATAAAATGTAGCACTCTGTGAAGAGTGAAAGTTACCCCACCTTAAACCTTCCAGAAAATAGTACGTTTGACTAGACTTGCCCTTCGGTATCAGGTATGCCTGCAAGGGTATACTAATTCCTATTACTAAAACTAAATTTCTAATATTATTATATAATTAAAATAAACTAATTATTAACTTAAAAAATATAAATAATTAATCGTTAAATAAAATGAGCTAATAGAATTACATATTTTAAAAATTTAAAAATAATAATTTAACAATCATAGTTTACAACTTTATTATTAAATTGTAACATTAAAAATATGGATACAATTGACATTAATTTTACTAAAACGAATATTAAATAAAGATTCTACACCTAAATAATAATATAAATGGTAAAATTATAATTAATACTCCCTCCGACCCCTTGATACGTATCTATTTTTCCATTTTGGTCCATCCCATTACAAAGTATTTATTTTTCTTTTTGGATTGATGTGACCTACAACCACTACATATGAACCCATACTCAACACTAATAAAACTGTCCACTAAACATTAAAATATTATTTCTCTCACCTTACTAAATATTAAATTATTATATTCCTTAATCTCCGTGCAAAAAGTCAATGGATACCTTTCAAGGGGACGGAGGGAGTATTTAATATAAAAATATATAAGTCAAAATTATAATTATAAATGAAATGTTAAAGTATATATAAAATTATAATAATACTTAATATAAAAGTTAAATTAATATATACTCCATTATGATGGATTCGATCAGTAAGCAAAAGTAGAGAATAGATTTTTTTCAATTCTCACATTATACTAATTATACTGATGTGAATATTTTTATACACATACTACCATTGAATTCATCAGATAGAAAAGGTTTATTTATTTATTTTTTATTTATTTATTATATATATATATATATATATATATATATATATATATATATATATATATATATATATTTATATGAATTGCAATTAAATCCTACATTATATTAAATTCTTATTTAAACTTACCCTAAACTTTAAACTTATTACAAAATGACCCAACTTGAGTTATACAACTCTGTTTGAAAATCCGAAAGTACGTATGGAGTCCTCGCAAGGTGTGGATCACATGCATACCAATTTTTTATGAAAATAACAAAGTTTAAAGGGGACAAAATTTTAACACCAAGTGGGTCTTGATGAGCGTTTTCTCAATACACAAAATTAGTCCTCAAGTATAAGGATATCAATTGTAGTTTTGATAGACAACCAAGTGATTATCGAACCCAAGGGACAGATTATTATTAATTCAGTTATATTCTAATGTATTAAGACTATGTTGGCAATTTATTTGTGGAGATTAATTAACTAAATAACAAGTATTTAAAACAGCAAATAAAGTAACAAGCAATAGAGATACTACGACTGTGATCAAGTGAGAAATTAGGTAGTTTTTCAGGTCATCCAGTTTTACTTATTAATTTTCTTTCCATGTGTTGATGTCCGACTCTACCTTGTGGCTTATGGACGCTGTTGGATTGTATACTAAAAAATTCTAGTTTTTCTATGAACAATGTTTAAACAATTAATTTGAAATGAGAATCATATGATCAAATGATTGCGTCTTATAATTTATTTATATGTACGATGCAATAGTCCACTTACTTTATACTGTAGAATATATTGTGTGACAACACGCGGAAGATCATATTATCAGTTTTCTTATAAATTATAAACAGATGCTCACAACCGATATAGACAGAGACTCTCTATCGGGATGGTTATAGTGTGGTTTGGTATTAGCTTGTCTTGGCTCTAGAATCACATTAGTGCACTTGCGTGTATTGAGCAGGACCACTTTAGATCGTTCGACTTATACTGACTATATAGGAGAACTTGATCTCTGTTATTGTGGATGTTCGTGCTCTTAATCCCTATATAATAACCTCGACACGTAGGGCAATATGTATTTCTTTGATTCATTAATAAGTGAGATTTACATGTAATTAAATCAACAAACTCGGTGAGTTGGGAAATAGTGCTGTCTCTATGGTGTGTTGTTGATTGTAGAAGGAATCCGTGTCCGTCATAGGTTGATAATGTCCCCTTGAGGAGCTCAAAAGGATTAACATGTAAACCCTGCAGGTGGATTTATTCCGGCATGATAATGAGGTTGAGTGGTACTACTCTCGGATGAGATATTAATTAATGGAGTTGTCAGTAACTTAATTAATTAATGAATATTGTATATCTTAAACATGGGGAGACTAACGGGCTCATAATAAGAAAGAGCTCATAACGTAATTATGGGATTAGAACGGTAGTGCAGTAATAATATTTTAGTGAAATATATTATTATTATTGGACCTAAGTATAAGCTTTGGCTAAGCTTGGATACTTAAGCCCAATGGAGGCCCAACTCTAATTTCTCCTCATAGTCCATACGGTAGCACATATATAAGTCATCTCAGCTGTTCTAACCCTAGATGAGACATGCCTAACACGTGAAGAAGATAGACGGAATAGCAGATTGAGAAGATCTCAAGGATCGTCGCCCACACGACGTCGAGATTGGACTTGGGAATACAGCAAAGATCAAGAGGTCATTTGCTGCTACTGTCCGCCAACTTGTACAATTTTTATAAAATAGTACAGAATTTGGAATTCAAAGTGAGATATAATGACAGAAAGCCACGGAAGAGAGGATAGTTTTGCCGCATAGATTACTCAAATCCGATATCGGATGAGAGAGTTATGCCCAAAACGGTGGGACTGCGCAGGCTGCCGGCGAGAATCCATCTTCTTTAACATACCCTGGTTAAAGGTAATATGTTTCTTGATTTTCTTGTTTCCGCTGATTTAGAAACATATGAAACCCTGACGGTTCACGTTAACCAAATGATCAAACGCGAACAATTGGTATCAGAGCTTCTGTTTCTAAGGCTAAACGTGACATGTTGGGCTAGGTTTATGTGAATTATGTGCTTTTATTTGAAGTAGAATCACATGATAAAGGTTTTGGTTTTATGAATTGAATCCATGTTGAACCCTATGAATAATCCCATCGTCAAAAACCCATTCCGTATTGTTCTTGTCTGATCTTTCCTGTTAATCCTATGCTTGGTTCACGACGGGGCTCACGGGCTTTGATCGTTGATTGGTGCTGATGTACGATGAAAGTTGTGACCCACGGCTAGTGAAAGGGTTGTTGATGGCGGATGATTGATATCTGGTGGCAGATTGCTGCTGATGGAAGCTATGATCAAAATCTAGCGGCAGCACCCACCACGGCCTGGATGTTGGTCGCACGAACCCTCAACTGCTGGCGCCTGGTGGTTGATGAACTGGAAGGATGATTGCATGAGAAGGCCCTATATAACAACACACGGCGGGTATTGATGAAAGGGCTAACTTGTAAAAGCGAGGAAGTAGCGCTATTAGAAGGCAGAGATGCTGATCGATGCAAGGCAAGGCCAGCGATGAAGGCGCAATGACAGGGCTCAGAATGTCGTGCTGCCGGAACTGCAGTTTACACATCGCTAGGATTTGGAGAAACCTAGATGGCAACGGCGTGAAAGCAGGGTGGCGCTGAGACACAGGCGGTAGATGCCTGATAACACTCACGGCAGTGGACTGTTGACACTCGGAGGTGGCCGAGCGAGTCAGCCCTGGATCCGAGCAAGTTAAACTGGCATTTCGGGAGGGCTTGGCGTGTTTATCGAGCGCGTCTCATGGGCTTTTCGATCGGGTCCTTAGCAATTCCGATCGGGTCACCATGATCTTCAAGGAGGGTCTACAATACATCCGAGCGAGTTAGACATTCTTTCGGTGACTTTCTGGGCAAGTCTGAAGGTCACTGGTTTTCACTATGCCGGTCAGCGAGGAGATGCAGCGTGATCGACGTCGGATATGTGGTAGAGACTACCATCATCAGTGGTGAGGCAGCTGCATGATGTTGGTCGGATGTTGCACGGCTGATCGTGAATAGCATCACGGTGTGCATCAAGGCAGTGATCGGGAGCCACTACCGGCACGACTTTCGGCAGTGGACGGCGTGGATGGGAGAGGCTTGCAGCACGATCACACGGTGTTCTTCAAAGCCACCGGCACGATCAGCCAGAACTACCGGCATGAGTCGTGCTGGTGTGAAGTTAGCATGGCACGAGTCAGGTCTCGGCTGACGATGCTGCACAACTGTGTTTACGGGAAGTTGCTGGGCGCTGGTGGGCTGCTACACGAACGATAGCAGGCAGCAGGCCTACTGTGGAATCGTGTGATGTGTGATGACTTAGGGCCCAAGTTCAACCAACTTCTTGCGCAAGCCATTCCTTAATTTCTTAAGAGGTCAACATTTATTTTTGGCAATTTTTTTATCCTTATATATAATTGCTAATAATGGTTTTTATTTGTCAATTATTATTATATATCTGGATTGTATGTGCTATTTGATTACTGCCTTATTTGCCGGAATAATAACATGCTTAGTTGCATATTATATCTGAATATTATATGCATGTAAAAACCCTCGGTGTTAAAATTACTAAGTGGGAGAGGGGATCGGTAATTAATTCTCACGACCTCCATTATTGGTTTGTAAGTGATGTGAGTAAACTTGCGTGTTGGCAATAGGTCTTCCTCACTAACGGATGAGTTTATTCACGGATCACCGGTACGGACTTCCTTAAATAATTATTATTTATAATGTGGCACATTAACTTGCGTGTTGGCATAAACCTTCCTCCCTAACGGATGAGTTTATGTGTGATTCACTGGTACAAACATATAATCGATGATTGTAGGAAGTTATCCGAGCGCTTGTGTACTTCTCTAACTGTAAGGCACATAAGCTTGGGCCGCGGACTTGGGATCAAATAATGGTGTACACTTAGGTGTAAATAATTAGTATCCTCCCTAGTGGAGTCACTACTATTATTTGCATGGCTAAAGAGGAACCGACTATTAATTATTTTGTCATGAAGTTAGGTTGACAAATGAAATTAATGGGTAAACCTTCTCTTGTAAATATTCGGGTTTGTAAACGTCCACACTAACGTGGCTTGCAGACTCACGGTGCTTGAGATGTCGGTAAATTTTAATTTTATATTGTTTTGAGGGAATCAATATAAATGGATAAAATTCGAAGATTTGATTGGTGTATTTATTTGTGATTCTCTGAATTTTCAAAATGGTTTTAATTCACTTATGGTTTACTGAAAGAAATTATATTTACTGTTCCAAAATTATATGATTAGAAAAGAATCTTGGTTTTGAATTTTACTGCTTAAGAAAATATAAATATGTGTTCTCACTAAAGATGCCCCATGATGCCTATTAAAGTCTCTAGTGGAGAGGTGAGATGTTCATAGAAATATGATGGTCTCATGCGACTCTTCAGATACTTGAGTAAGTAAGAAAGGCAAGATGTCATGGATTAGTTGATGAATGAATTTAGAATGCATGGAATAGAAATTGAAAGGGAAACCTAGATCAATTTATTCTTCATAATTTGTCTAGATGTTTTGAGCAAGTTCTACCTGAAATACGAGAGGTTGTATATGGTGGGGAACTTCTGACAAAATATGTGGCGAAGGAAAGCCATTTTCATCACAATGTAAACAAGGTTATTATCTCATTCACTAGTCGTTGAAGCATGATTAGTGATGATATTTACTGACACGTTGTCTGTAGATACCGGAGTCACTAAAAGCCTGCAACTAAGTGATGATGAGATTGTAATATACATGGGTAATACTACGAGAGTAGTGGTTGTTGCAGTGAGAGTTGTTTATTTATCTTACGATATGAATAAATATTTTATTTTGAGAAATTATCTTTATGTACATTTTCATAGAAGAAATTTCATTTCAGTTTCTATGCAGTTACGGATGGATATTCTATTCCATTTAAATGACATGGTCATTATAATGAAGGATGAAGATATTAAATGTTATGGTACGTTGGTTATAATTTGTACACTCTTAAATAATGTTTATCCCACGGATACAACAAATAGTAATTAATAATGCGTCTTCTAATCCTAATAAGAGAAAGACTCTTATGGAAATGATTAGATAGACGATGAATTATTTGGAATTACTAAATTCATTTTATGGGTATGCCCTAGAAACAGCATGTCGTATAACATTTGTCTGTTTGTGGGATATCCTTAAAAATGAAGGGTGATGATTTATTTAGTCTAAAAGATTGAAGGGTGATTGTTAACACAAACACTAGATTTTGGAAAAGGACTATGTATTAAATCATAGACCCATGTAAAAATTATTCTAAAAGAAGTGAGAGGGAAAAAACAAAGTATTAGTACCAAGTGTACAAGAGGATATACCACAAGGTAAATTGCGACGCGTGTCACGTCTGATACATAATTATGTGTAGTGCCTTGTCATAGTGGGAGGGTTGTTCGACAACCTGTAAGATATATGTTTTGAGAGAGTCGTTAGACTTGGTCCCTAGTAAACATGGAATTGACCCACGGATACTACGAAACACTACAAGATAGAAATGTGAAATCTTAGCAAAGTGCAATGAATGTTGAAATAGAATCGATGGATTCTAAATTAGATCTGGCTGCTTGTAGTACCACTAAATGGTGAAAAAGCCATAGGAAGATTTCGCCAATAGCTATGCCTATGTTGATCCAAACTCTTTTATCTGTTGCTAGTCATATAAAATATGAGGGATAGCAAATAGATGTCAAAACAACTTTCCTGATTGGAAGTCTTGAGGAAAATATCTATGTGAAGCAACCAGAGTGATTCATTGCAAAGAGCGAAGAGCATTTTTGATAGTAAGCTTAAAAAGTGTTCAATGATGGACTAAAGCAAGCTTCAAGAACATGAAACATCTATTTTTATGAGGTATTCCAGTCATATGGATTTAATCAATGTGCTGATGTGTCTTGTGTATTAAAAAAGAGTGACGAAAATGGGGTGGTATTTCTTATACTGTACGTAGATGATATATTACTCATTGGAGACAATGAAAGAGTATTGTCGGACGTATGAGTATGGTTGATGAAGCGGTATGAGATGAAGGGCTTAAGAGACGCAAAAATATCTTTTTGATCACGGTATTACGGATCACAAGAAAGGATGCTATGCTTGTCTTAAGCTTCATGAGATGATACGATCCTTATTTGTTTAGCATGCGACTTTATTTAAGGAAATGTGTCTTGAGACACAAAAAGAAGATAAAGGTAATGAAAGCGGTTCCTTATGCTTCGGCGATAAGGAAGCTTAATCTAAGGAATGTTACACACAAGTATGGATAACTTTTTTGCCGAAGGCATGAACAGTGGGTCTCAAGGTAACTCGAAATAAGAATGTTGAACTGTAGTAACACATAATTTTGAAGTACCTGAAAAGAACTAGAAACTATATGTGGGCTTACCGGACAGATTCACTGCTTCTTAGGGGTTACATAGATTCAGATTTTTCAAATCAGATGGGATGGTAGTAAATCCACCTCGAAGGTTATGTCTTTAATTTTAGGAAATAGAGCCATAATGTGGAGGAGTGTTATATAGAAATATATATCAGACTCCGAACTACATCATGGAAAGATGATAAATTGGAGCCTATGAGGCAGCCAAAGTATCTGCATGACTCTAGAAACTTCATGATGGACTTTGAAGTGTTTCTAAGTTTGCCTAAGGTTATCACAATTTATTTTGATGATAATAGTGCAGTTGCGAACTTGAAGGAATCACAAGTCCACGAGCAATTAAACACATGGAGCGCGAGTACCACCTGTTACGAGAAATCGTATGATGAGGGGAAGGTTGTTATCGCCTAGATTGCATTGGAAGATAACCTAGTAAATTCACTTACAAGGACCTTAAAGCGAGAGCTTTTGATGGTCATGTAGTGGGAGTAGAAATCAGATGTATGGCAGAAGACATGACAATATAGTCTTTTAGTATAAGTGGGAGATTGTTGGATTCTATACTAAAAGTCTAGCTTTTTGTATGAACAATGTTTAAACAATTAATTTGAAATGAGAATCATATGATCAAATGATTGCGTCTTATAATTTATTTATATGTACAATGCAATAGTCCACTTACTTTATACTGTAGATAATATGTTGTGCGACAACACGCGGAAGATCATATTATCTGTTTCCTTATAAAGTATAAACAATTGCGCACAACCGAGATAGACAGAGACTCTCTATCGGGATGGTTGTAGTGTGGTTTGGTATTAGCTTGTCTTGGCTATAGAATCACATTAGTGCACTTGCGTGTATTGAGCAGGATCGCTTGAGATTGTTCGACTTATACTGACTATATAGGAGAACTTGATCTCTGTTATTATGGATGTTCGTGCTCTTAATCCCTATACAATAACCTCGACACGTAGGGCAGTATGTATTTCTTTAATTCATCAATGGGTGAGATTTACATGTAATTAAATCAACAAACTCGGTGAGTTGGGAAATAGTGCTGTCTCTATGGTGTGTTGTTGATTGTAGAAGGAATCTGTGTCCGTCATAGGTTGATAATGTCCCCTTGAGGAGCTCATAAGGATTATCATGTAAACCCTGCAGGTGGATTTATTCCGGCATGATAATGAGGTTGAGTGGTACAACTCTCGGATGAGATATTAATTAATGGAGTTATCAGTAACCTAATTAATTAATGAACATTGTATATCTTAAACATGGGGAGAGTAACGGGCTCATAATAAGGAGCTCATAACGTAATTATGAGATTAGAACAGTAGTGCAGTAATAATATTTTAGTGGAATATATTATTATTATTAGACTAAAGTATAAGCTTTGGACTAAGCTTGGATACTTAAGCCCAATGGAGGCCCAACTCTAATTTCTCCTCTTGGTCCCTGTTGTAGCCCATATATAAGTCATCTCAACTGTTCTAACCCTAGATGAGATATGTCTAACACGTGAAGAGGGTAGATAGAACAACAGATTGAGAAGATCTCGAGGATTGTCGCCCACACGACGTCGAGATTGGCGTTGGGAATACTGCAAAAGATCAAGAGATCGTTCGCTGCTGCTGTCTGCCAAATTGTACGATTTTTATAAAATCATACAGACTTTGGAATTTAACTTAAGATATACTGACGGAAAGCCACGGAAGAGAGGATCTTTTTAGGTATAGATCACTCAAATCCGATATCGGATGAGAGAGTTATGCCCAAAATGGTGGGACTGCGCAGGATGCCGGCGAGAATCCATCTTCTTCAACATACCCTGGTGAAAGGAAATACGTTTCTTGGTTTTCTTGCTTTCGTTGATTTAGAAACGTATGGAACCCTGACGGTTCACATTAACCAAATGATCGAACGCCAACAGATGTATCACTGAACCATGCAAGTTCACTCTATAGACACAAGTAAACAAGCGTATGACACGTGTGAATATCCTTGGAGCAAGAGATATAATTCATCCCCCCCTTTCTAGGCACTATCAGCATCAATTATTTCCCGTGCACTAGTACTCTAACCCGATATGATCTCCCTTTTTAGGTACTATGAAGTTATACTCTTTATCCTACTTATTAACTCGAATAATATTCAATTAATAAGTATTTATATAAGATAGATCTAATAAGACTTCGAAATCCCTTCACTTAGAATTATAACATGTAATCCTGCTCAACAGTGAACGCACTCAATCAATAATCAAGATATGTATTCAGACTCTACATAATAGTTTAAATATGCACAAAACGACTGTGAGTATGAATTGAAAAGGCATAGTCTTATATAAAATAAATCATAAGTAATGTTGTATGGAGTTTACACATGGAAATTCAATTAACTCATAAAACTTTCATAACCCTAGAACTACCGAAGCGGTTCTAACCCATGATTGATCTAGGAAAAATCATGGTAGTTGGTAGTGTCTTACCCATAGTCTTAAAAATTACAAGATAAATTAAGTACCAAAGTAAACCCTAGATGCAGGCGCAATCGTGACTCTCTCCGGTTAGATTGTATACTAAAAGTCTAGCTTTTGTATGAACAATGTTTTAACGATTCATTTGAAATGAGAATCATATGATCAAACATTTTACAAATTATAATTTATTTATATGTTTGTGCAAAAGTCCTTTTACTTTATACTGTAGATAATATATTGTGCGACAACACGCGGAAGATCATATTATCGATTTTCTTATAAAGTATAAATAGATG
Organism: Pogostemon cablin; assembly: GCA_023678885.1. Lineage (NCBI taxonomy): Eukaryota > Viridiplantae > Streptophyta > Magnoliopsida > Lamiales > Lamiaceae > Pogostemon > Pogostemon cablin. Next base: position 20,648,608 of record CM042956.1, read on the forward strand.
CTCACAACAGAGATAGACGGGGATTCTCAATCTGTATGATTGTAGTGTAATTTTGTATTAGTTTATCTTGACTATAGAATCACATTAGTGCACTTTGTGTATTGAGCAGGACCGCCTGAGATCGTTCGTCTTATACTGACTATATAGAAGAACTTGGTCTTTGTTATTATGGATGTTCGTGCTCTTAATTCCCTATACAATAATCTCGACACGTAAGGCAGTATGTATTTCTTTGATTCATCAATGGGTGAGATTTACATGTAATTAAATCAACAAACTCGGTGAGTTGGGAAATAGTGTTGTCTCTATGGTGTGTTGTTGATTGTAAAAGGAATCTATGTCCGTCATAGGTTGATAATGTCCCCTTGAGAAGCTCATAAGGATTATCATGTAAACCCTGCAGGTGGATTTATTCCGGCATGATAATGAGGTTGAGTGGTACAACTCTCGGATGAGATATTAATTAATGGACATTGTATATCTTAAACATGGGGAGAGTAACTGGCTCATAATAAGAAGGAGCTCATAACGTAATTATGGGATTAGAACGGTAGTGCAGTAATAATATTTTTGTGGTCTATATTATTATTATTGGACTTAAGTATAAGTTTTGGGCTAAACTTGGATACTTAAGCCCAATGAAGGCCCAACTCTAATTTCTCCTCCTGGTCCCTGCTGTAGCTCATATATAGGTCATCTCAGCTTTCTGGAACCCTAATTATGTCCCCACTTTTGACGTGAGAATAAGGAGAGTAGCAGATTGAGAAGATCCTGAAGATCTTCGCCCACACGACGTCAGGACTTCGGGATTAGACTTTGGGAATACAACAGAAGATCAAGGGGTTGTTCTCTGTAGCTGTTCTTCATCAACATATCCTGGTGAAAGGTAATGTGAACTTTGAATACTTATTACTTCCGCTGATTAAGTTTGCATGGAACCCTAACTGTTCACGCTAACCAAACAATCGAACGATAACAATTGGTATTAGAGCTTCGGTTTCGTTGTGAAATATGACATATTTGGCTAGGGTTTAACTTCTATACGTGATTCTGTTGTCGTATAAAAAGCATGATAATTATGATTTGGTATATGTGTGAATTATCCATGATCCTATGTGTTTTATCACCAGTAATCTACCTGTATACCTTGCTGTTCGAACACGCAGGACACACACACGGCTGTATCTGCCTAATGAAAGAAGCTTGAAGTATGCGGCAAGCGACGGAAATCCGGGGGCCTTAGCGAGGCTGGGCTAGACGATGGAAGACATCTGGTGGAGAGCAGAAGGCGAGCAAGCATGCTCGTTGATTGCACGACTAGGATGGAGGCTTGCACGCTGTGTGCCGAGTGATCGTGCGATGATGCTTGATGGCAAGCAATTTCCATGTGAGGAGCACAAGGACATGTGCATCTGGTCGTACGGTACACTCGTACGATAGCAGGATGCTGCAGAATCGACGCTGATGACGATTGCAGAGCATGCGACTGCAACTCTGGAGGCCGGCAGTTAGGATTGAAGGCGTGATTATGGAATCCACAAGGTGGTCGGCACTGCAGACCGACATTCCGTGCGAGACCAGACAGCTTCCTAGTGAGTCTAATGAAGCATCCGAGCGAGTCCAAGCTATTTTTGGGCGAGGCCATAGTTGTGCCGAGAGGGTCTGGGCAATTCTTGTGTGCTACTCTCTCCCTGGCCGATCGGGTCTGCAAGACTACAGGCAGGTGTGTGCGTGGCAAGCGCGACACAATTGCTGGATGGTCGATGGGACGATGAGTCGTGCTGGCATGGGCTGGAGCCTTGGCGTGCAGGGAAGGGCTGGCACACTGCATGCGGACTTGACTGGGCACGGAAGGTGGGTTGACGGCACAACTCCAGTGGGCTGACAACACCACCACCGAGAGCAGTGGGCACTAAGTCATGCCAGTGAATGCTTGGCGCTGGGAAAGCTGGACATGGATGGGTGGAAACGAGCAGTAGCAATGCACGTGACGTGTGGGCTTAGTTTCTAAAGAATTAGCTTAGGCTGCCTTAACGGGCAAGAGTCGTGCAGTTGAAGCCTATGGGCCCACCGTGCTCATTTTGCTATTTAATATTTTCTGCATTTAATTTATGATATATAACTGCATTAATTGTTTTTATTTGATGATTATTGTTATATATGTCAGCATGTTCTATGTGATTTATTTTTTTTAAATTACTTAAAATAGGAGCATGCTAGGTTGCTATTTTATTATTGAATAATATATGCATGTAAAAACCATCGGTGATAAATAACTAAGTGGGAGAGGGGATTGGTAATTAATTCCCGCGGCCTCCATTATTGGTTTGTAAGTGATGTGAGTAAACTTGCGTGTTGGCTATAGTGTCTTTCTCCCCATCGGATGAGTTTATTCACGGATCACTGGGACAAACTTCTTTATGATGATCGTAGGAAGTTATCCGAGAGCGTGTTATACTTCTCCATCTGTAAGGCACACAAGCTTGGACCGCGGACTTGGGATCAAATAATGGCATACACTTAGATGCAAATAATAAGTATCCTCCCCATCGGAGTCACTGCTGTTATTTGCATGGCTAAAGAGAAACCAACTACTCCCTTCGTCCCAGAAAACCTTTCACGTTTACTGTTCCACGTTGTTTAAGAAAAGTTGCACTTTTTGACCAACTTTATTGACTTTGGAGGGTATTGTAGTATTTTTAGGTAATAAAAAGTATAAAGTAATGATATGTGTGTGAAAAAAGAGTGGCAATTTTGAAATAAAGTAACTTTTGGGGTTGTTGAATAAAGTGGTGTTTCCTTTTTTGGGGTGTGAAAGATTTTGTGGGACAAACAAATGAGAAAAGTGTGAAAAGTATTATGGGACGGAGGGAGTATTAATTATTTTATCATAAAGTTAGGTTGACAAATGAAATTAATAGGTAAAATCTTCTCTTGTAAATGTTCGGGTTTGTATACGTCCATACTATTGTGGCATGCAAATTCACGGTGCTTGAGATGTTGGTGAATTTTATTTTATATTGTTTTGAGGGATTCAATATAAATTGATAAATTCGAAGTGTTTGATATGTTTATAATTTATGATTCTCAGGATTTTCAAATGGCACTCAACTCAATTTTTGTTATACTTAAAGAGCACAAACTTACTGGCACAAATTATGTTGACTGTAAATGAAACATGGACATTGTTTTAACTGCTGAAGATTATATCTTTGTACTCACTGAGGAATGTCCTGTGGTGCCTACTGATGACTCTATAGAAGAGGAAAGAGCTGCTTATAATAGGTGGACCAAAGTCGTCCTGCTAGATCGGAGGCTATGGCAGTATTAATGAATACCAAAATGGCTGAGGGCACTCCCGTAAGGGAGCATGTTCTTAGAATGATGGGCCAGCTCAATGAGTTGGAGGTCCTTGGAGCTGATATCGATGGGGAAACCCAAGTCGATATCATACTCCAAAGCTTTCCTAGGAGTTTTGAGCAGTTTTGTCTCAACTATGGTATGAACAAATGTTTGTACACGTTGGCGGAACTTTTGACAGAACTTGTGGCAGCAGAAGGGTTGTTTTGTCAAGCTCCTCAAGTTCATGTTGCTGAAAATGCTGCTCGTCCTAGGCCGAGAGGCGGTAGGAATAAGAAGAAGCAAGGAAATTCAGCGCCGGTGAACTAGGTGAAGGCAAATACTGGTGCGGTCAAGAATCTAAAGGCAAGTACTTCAAATGCAAGCAGTCGGGACATTACAAAGTTGACTGCCTTCTTCTGAAGGGGAACAGGACCGATAAGTCTTTTATACTAGTTGTTGAATCATATTTCGCGGCTGTATCTGCTAACACTTGGTGTGTAGATGCAGGAGCCACTGACCATGTCTGCAATTCTTTGCAGGGGTTCCATCAAACCCGACAGCTTAGTAATGAGGAGATTACCATACTCATGGAGAATGCTACAAGAGTAGCGGTCATTGCAGTGGGAGACGTTTATTTATTTTTTAATAAAAATAAAACCTTGTTTTGAAGAATTATCTTTATGTGCCTCATTTTAGAAAGAATTTAATTTTGGTTTCTAAATTGTTTATGGATGGTTATTCAATTTCTTTTAATGACAAGGTTGTTTTAAGGAAAAATGGAATTTTTATCTGTGCTGGTGCAATGATAGATAATTTGTATACTCTTAATCCAATTTCTCCCACGGTGCAACAAATTGAATTGAATGATACATCTACTAATAAGAGAAAGGAACCTTCGAAAATGAACCAAACATATCTTTGGCATCTTAGGCTTGGTCATATTAACTTGAGTAGGATTCAAAGGTTGATAGCTGATGGACCTCTGAGTTCATTAGTAGTGGAAAATTATCCATCTTGCGAATCCTGCTTGGAAGGAAAAATGACCAAAAGGCCTTTTTAGGCAAAGGGGTATAGAGGCTGTTAGAATTGGTTCATTATGATTTATGTGGTCCTATGTCTATCCAGGCAAGAGGTGGTTATAAATATTTCATCACTTTCATTGACGATTATTCTAGATACGGATATATTTATTTGATGCGCCGCAAGTCTGTGTGCTTTGATAAATTCAAAGAGTACAAGGCTGATGTGAAAAAGCAACTTGAAAAATATATCAAGACACTACGATCTAATCGTGGTGGAGAATACCTCTTGGGAGAGTTTAGGATTATTTATCGGAGGAAGGGATTGAATCCCAATTGTCTGCACCGGGTACACCCCAGCTGAATGGTGTAGCAGAAAGAAGGAATAGGACTCTTATGGAAATAGTAAGAACAATGATGAGTTATTCTGAATTACCAAATTCGTTCTGGGATATGCCTTGAAAACAGCGGCTTACATTATAAACTTAGTACCTTCTAAATTGGTAGCCTCCACACCCACAGAACTATGGACAGGGCGTAAGCCTAGTTTCAAACATGTTCGGATTTGGGGTGCTCCGGCACATGTGTTAAGGGCAGATGTTGATAAGTTAGAATCATGTATTGAAGTTAGCCTGTTTGTAGGATATCCTAGAGGAACGAAGTGTGGTTTATTTTATAGTCCTAAAGACCAAAAGGTGATCGTTAGCATGAATGCTAGATTTTTGGAAGAGTATTATGTAATGAACCAAAAACCCATAAGTGAAATTGTTCTAGATGAAGTAAGAGAGGAAACACCAAACATTATACCAACTGTACAAGGGGATATACCACAGGACAATGCACCGTGTGTCACACCTGATACACAATTGTCTGCAGAGCCTCGTCGTAGTGGGAGGGTTATGAGACAACCGGATAGATTCATGGATTGGGAGATTCTTCTGACTTGGTCCCTGGTGAACATGAAATCAACCCATAGGATTACAACGAGACACTGCAAGATAAAGATGCTCAATTATGACAAAAAGCAATGAAATCTGAAATTGAATCCATGTATTCTAATAAAGTCTGGGAGCTTGTAGAACGACCCGATGGTGTAAAAGCTATTGGATGCAAGTGGGTCTATAAAAGAAAAAGAGAATCTGACGAAAAGGTGAAAACCTTTAAAGCAAGGCTTGTTGCTAAAGGATATACTCAAAAAGAAGGAATCGATTATGAGAAAACTTTCTCGTCTGTGGCCATGCTTAAGTTAATCTAGATTCTTTTGTCTATTGCTGCTCATATGGATTATGAGGTATGGCAAATAGATGTCAAAACAGCTTTCCTGAATGGAAATCTTGAGGAAGACATCTACATGAAGCAACTAGAGGGATTCATTGCAAAGGGTGAGGAGCATTTTTTGTGCAAGCTTAAAAGGTCCATTTATGGATTGAAACAAGTTTCAAGATCATGGACCATCCATTTTGATGAAGTAATCCAGTCATATGGATTTATTCAATGTCCGGATAAATCACGTGTGTACAAGAAGTATGACGAAAACGTAGTGGTATTTCTTGTACTCTACGTGGATGATATTTTTCTCATTGGAAACAATGTAAAGGTATTGTCGGGAGTAATGGTACGGCTTTCCAAGCAGTTTGAAATGAAGGACTTAGGAGAAATAGGACATATTATAGGGATCAAATTAATAAGAGATCACAAGAAAAGAATGTTGTACTTGTCCCAAGCTTCATACATTGACACAATCCTGGCTCGTTTTAGCATGCAAGATTCCAAGAAAAGTTTTCTACCTTTCAGACATGGAATACCTCTATCTAAGGAAATGTGTCCAAAAACACAACAGGAAATAGAGGAGATGAAGTTGGTTCCTTATGCTTCGGCAGTAGGAAGTCTCATATATGCTATGCTATGTACGAGGTTGGATATCTGTTATGTCGTGGGCATGGTCAGTAGGTATCAAATTAATCCAGGACAAGGGCATTGGACTGTGGTAAGGCATATTTTGAAGTACCTGCGAAGGACTAGGGATTATGTGCTAGTTTACCGGGCAGATACTTTGTTACCTTTGGGTTATACTGATCCGGATTTCCAGTCAGATAGAAATGCTAGTAAATCCACCTCAGGTTATGTGTTTACTCTTGGAGGAGGAGCCATAATATGGAGGAGTGTAAAACAGAAATGTGTTGCGGACTCCACCATGGAAGCTGAATATGTAGCAGCCTCTGAGGCAGCTAAAGAAGCAGTATGGCTTAGGAACTTCTAAATGGACTTGGATGTGATTCCTGGTTTGCCCAAAGCGGTCACAATTTATTGTGATAACAGTGGTGCAATAGCAAACTCGAAGGAACCACGAGCCTATAAGGCGAGTAAACACATTGAGTGCAAGTACCACTTGTTACGAGACATTGTTAAAAGATGGAAGGTCGTTGTCGCTAAGATTGCATTGGAGGATAACCTAGCTGATCCTTTTACTAAGAGCATTCCAGCGAAAGCATTTGATGGACATGTAGAAGGAATGGGGATTAGATGCGTGCCAGCAGATATGGCAGCGTAGTCTTTAGTATAAGTGGGAGATTGTTAGATTGTATACTAAAAGTCTAGCTTTTGTATGAACAATGTTTTAACGATTTATTTGAAATGAGAATCATATGATCAAACGTTTTGCATATTATAATTTATTTATATGTTTGTGCAAAAGTCTTTTTACTTTATACTGTAGATAATATGTTGTGAGACAACACGCGGAAGATCATATTATCGGTTTCCTTATAAAGTATAAACGGGTGCTCACAACCGAGATAGACGGGGACTCTCTATCGGTATGGTTGTAGTGTGATTTGGTATTAGTTTGTCTTGACTATAGAATCACATTAGTACACTTTGTGTATTGAGCAGGACCGCTTGAGATCGTTCGTCTTATACTGATTATATTATTATAGATGTTCGTGCTCTTAATTCCTATACAATAACCTCAACACGTAAGGCAATATGTATTTCTTTGATTCATCAATGGGTGAGATTTACATGTAATTAAATCAGCAAACTCGGTGAGTTGGGAAGTAGTACTGTCTCTATGGTGTGTTGTTGATTGTAGAAGGAATCCGTGTCCAACATAGGTTGATGATGTCCCCTTGAGGAGCTCATAAGGATTATCATGTAAATCTTGCAAGTGGATTAATTCTAGCATGATAATGAGGTTAAGTGGTACTACTCTCGGATGAGATATTAATTAATTTGAGTTATCAGTTACTTAATTAATTAATGGGCATTGTATATCTTAAACATGGGGAGACTGTCGGGCTCATAATAAGAAGGAGCCCATAACGTAATTATGGGATTAGAACGATAGTGCAGTAATAATATTTTAGTGGACTATATTATTATTATTAGACTTAAGTATAAGTTTTGGGCTAAACATGGATACTTAAGCCCAATGGAGGCCCAACTCTAATTTCTCTTCCTGGTCCCTGCTGTAGCCCATATATAGGTCATCTCAGCTTCCTGGAACCTAATTTTGTCGCCACTTTTGACGTGAGAATAAGGAGAGGAGCATATTGAGAAGATCCTGAAGATCGTCTCCCACACAACGTCAAGATTGGACTTTGGGAATACAGCAGAAGATCAAGGGATTGTTCTCTACAGATGTTCTTCATCAACATACCCTGGTGAAAGGTAATGCGAACTTTGAATACTTATTTCTTTTACTGATTAAGTTTGCATGGAACCCTAACGGCTCACGCTAACCAAACAATCGAACGCCAACATTTCCATCTTGAATCTTCACTTGGTTCTCACTTGGTTCGACAGACGAATCTCTCTCCACAGCTTTGTAGGTTGGAGTTAGGGTTTGGATGTGGTGTAGGATGGATGTGGAATTTAACTCCCTTGTTGATGTGATCTACATCCCTTTTTATACTTGTAAAGGACTCCTTACGGACCTTTGATGAGCTTTTACTTGAGGCACAAGTCAAATTTGGTAAAAGACACCCGGAATTACCAAAATATTATCAGCGACATTCCGTTCGACCAAACCTCTTCTGGTTGAGCAAAGCCCTCCTGGTCGAACGCTGGTCGAGCAAGCTCTCTGTAAGTTTTTACACATTTCGTTCGACCAACCTCCTTTTGTTCAACCAAGATGATGCTGGTTGAACAAACTCTCTGTAAGTTTCTAGGCATTTTGCTCGACTTGGCGCCCTTGTTTGACCAAACTGATGTTGGTCGAGCAAGCCTTCGAGGTCGAATAACCTTCGAAAAATGCCTCAAAAATCGTGTCTTCCAATTCCGAGCCTTTAAGACCTATTTTCTTGTATAAATACGCTCAAAAAGCCTCAGTAGCCTCTGATTCATGAATTTCCTATAAACAACCCGATTCGTCTTGATAATAGACGTAATCGTACTCGATTTCCACATAAATCCGAGCCTAAAATACCTGAATTTACACTCTCATCAGGTCTCTTCCCATATTCTTCATTTCACGTCCAAACTCAAAACTAATTATATGTTTGTGATCCTCGTGAGGAGGGCTTCAAAATGGCCTATAATATCAAAGTTATGTCACACCGAAACAAGATATGCCATTAAAGGGTTAAAAGCTCCGACGGAGTTTTTCTTACTCATACGAAATCCATTTCACAAAAGAATTATATATATGAAATCTATACATCAAGATGATCATTTACGTATATAACATGATAAAGATTGACTATGAATATGAAATCTCCAAGAATTACAGAAGCTTATGTTTATATATATATATATACACACACGTTTATACTCATATACATATATCTATCATTTCTCTGTTCTTGATTGAGTAGAAATAAACTAAATATGTACTTATTTAAGGAATAAAATTATAGAGATGATTACCTTTCTCTTGAAAGTCATAGTATCTTCTTCACCCCCCCAACTTACCGTGAAAGAGGTGAGAGATATATATAGTAGGGAAAATAATGGATAAGTAAGTTTGAGGATTCACCATTCTTATCCAATACACAACGTGCTTAAATTTAAAGCTTGCGTAAGCTGCTTCGTCACCCATGTACTTTGTAAAATCCAACAAGATATTCTTTATTATAATATTATTATAATTAATATATATATATCCATATATTTATTACTATATATATATTATATAGTGGGTATTACAGGACGGGTCCAGTCATCATACATAGAGCTTGCGGAGGGAGAGTTTTGAAATCATAGACAAAGACAGGGATATCATAGCGGCAAATGGGCATCGATTGAAGCACTTTAAGTCGCCAGATGATGATTGCATTGTCTTTGAAGATACCCTGCATTAAAGTGGTATCGTCGTGACTCTTCGACGTTAAGCCTATTGGGGGCTTACCCTCCTGTTATATTGTTTTATTTATTTCATGTGCGTAAGAAATTTTTATTTTTACAGTGCTAACTAATCGGCAATTATATCTCTTTGCTAACTTAGTTTCGACTATATTTCTACTAAGTTTGGGGGTGTAATGTTATTACCTCATTGTATCATCAAGATTATAATCTTTCCATAGTAACGTTTGCTAGGGGAGTTATTTTTTGCGGTATATTAAAATTTAAACCGATTTTGATGTATCGATTTTTTGCAATTTGCCTAGTGTTCAGTGGTGTTTTGTTTATAGTGTGAGCGGAGTTATATACACTTAATTTAAAGTCTAAAAAGTAGTTCTCTAGTAAGTGTTTTGGCTTGATATTATGATTAATGTTGTTTTTGAGTCTGAGTTTTACAGGGGATGAAGAAATTAGGAGAAAGCAGAGCGTTGGAAGGCCGCTCGACCAAGTCATGAAGGTCGAGCGGACCACTGTAAGGTGGATCCTTGAGTTTTTAGAGTACAGAGGTCCCGCTGGACCAAATAAGGGCCGCTCGACTACATTTCCTGGTCGAGCGAGTGGTCGAGCAGAGTAAAGAGGCGGTTTCAGCTTACAGGATGGCCGCTCAACCAATCAAAGAGCCACTTGACCAAATCGCTCGACCTGAGCAGAACAACAGAATCGCAAATATAAGGTCAGTTTCCGCGCTGCTCGACCATTTTTCACCACCCTTTCTCGAGCAACCACCCCGAATGGTACGATTTTCACCCCCAATCACTTAGAATACTTTTCTTTACTCAAACCACACACATTCCACACCAAATTTGGGAGATTCAAGTTGAATTTTGGAGGTTTTTCTTCTCAATTTTGCATTCATACTTTTCGTCACTTTCACGCACCCATGGCTAGAGACGAATGTATGTTTTCTCACTCATTACCTTTGAATTGGAGTTTACTTTGATTAGTTTGAATGGATAAGTTGATTAAGCATGTTTTGGTTTGAATTATGATTTGACATTGGGTGTCTTTGTTGAAATTTTATATGAGTTGTATAAGTTTAATTTACGTTGGATTGATGGAATTTTGTGAAATTGATAATGCATATGTCACGGGCTTGAGTTTAATTGACTAATTTTTGTATGGGCTCACTGATTTTGGGTGACGTTAGTGATGAATTTGAAGTATGAAATAGTGTCTATGCTTAGGATTGAATTGGAAAATTTTAAATTCTTTTTGGAAATCCTATTGAAGCATGTTGGTATTTTGATTCCTTTGTTGATACTTAGAGACTTATAATGTTGATTTTTCATGATTTCATGTGTCGAGTTAAAAGTATTATTGGTTATGAATGTGAGATTGTGGTGGAATTGAGTTTAAATTGTTGAGCATATGATTTGAAAAGTCTTGAGTAGAATCTATGTGATAACAAGTCATACCATTGGTATACTTGTTTCTTGCTTTATGTTTTGCGTTGAAGTATAATTCTTGTAGGTAAAGGCATTGCTTCTTGTTCGAAGAGAAAAGACAGTGGAGTATCAGAGAAATGAGAGATGGGTAAGAAAAGTAAGAAAGATGGGAAGCTGCCATCGGATTTTGGGTTGAAAATACCAGATTTGGACGAGAAAAGAGGGCTATGGGAGCGATTTCAAGGAAGATTACTGGGACTCGATACCAAGATGATGAAGCCATGGTAGAGCTGAACATAATCAATGATATCAGATAGATGTTTAACCAAGTGGGAATCAGTGGATTCATGGATTTGAAGAGGGAGACATACTTCCACATCACAGTAGAGATGTTGTGTACTCTAGAGGTGATTAGGGAGAATTATGTTCTTTCTACATCGGCATGGTTCCGACTTGGAGGAGAGTTAAGATATCTGTATGCAAGTCAGTTTAATAGGATGTTTGGACGCCCGGAGGATGCACCTACATATGAGGACGAAGGCTTTGTTGATGATGAGTTCAGGAGATCGATCATGGGTTTGCATGGGGCTTATGATCCACAATGATCGATAGCTGCTTTCATCGATGATTGTGTACATGGATAGGATCCTCGGAAACACTATTTTGCCTAAGCTGAGGGCGGGTGTATTCCAAGAGGAGAGTTATATGTCCTTTAGTGTATGATGATTAGGGTCTATTTCAACCTGGGGGCTTATGTTTTGCAACAGCTGCATTGGTTCACTAGACACACATTTTAAAAAGTGAACATTGGAGGATTGATCACACCATTGGCTGAACATTATAACGTGGATTTGTCTCGACATCGGCCAGTGACTGGTGAGTCGAATCTGATTCTTTCAGTGTGTGTTAAGATGAACTTGGCTCGACATGAAGACAGTGTATGGATGTTTATCCGAGGGATGAATCCAATTTCATTTCAAATGCCCTTTTCTCTCATTGACCTTACTACAGTCCAAGTCAATGGGAATTTGATGATGAACACTCCTCCCCACATTGCGATCTCTACTACTTGTTGTGCTAGGGGGGATTGGCGAGCATTGGTAGATATGCACCTTGAAGGTGTGTATCTCGACTTGGATATGATTTTAATGGGAGAGCCGGAGGAGTGATCGGTGTCATTTTCACCTATATTTTAGTGTCTTTTTATTATGTATTGTTGTGTGTTTTTACTCATTTTGTATATCATTTGGTGGTGTTATATGAAGATATGGAGATTTGTGCTTTGAAATGATAAATGTGTGATTTTCATGATTAAGTGCTTTAAAATGCGCAACATTTGTAAATATTAAAAGAATTGGTATTTTGGTATAATTTGTGTGATTTTCAGGTATAAATGGATTCTAGACACTATAAGAGAGATGAAAAAAAACGGAGCTCAATTTGGAGTTGAAATGAGGAAGAACGAGCCAAAGCAAAATGCTGAAAAACACATATCTAACTTGTGTAATTTTTCTGTATTCATGTGGAGCACAAAAATGGAGGTGTAATATATGGTTGGAAAGTCAGGGAAGAGAGGATCGGGTGAGCGCAAGAATCATTCGAATTGGAGATCGGATATAGAAGTTATGCATGAAACGGTGATACTGCGCTGCTTAAAATAACCCAACTCGAGTTGCAAGGTGCAACTCGAGTTGCCAACTCGAGTCGAGTTGCATGCCAGAATTGTCCAGAGAGCTTACTTGAGTTGCAAGGTCCAACTCGACTTGCAACTCGAGTCGAGCTACACTCAAAAATCTAAAAAATTCAGGAAGTTTCTAGAAGCTTCCAGAGAGTATAAATACATGTTTTGATCATAATATCCGGGAGGAATCATTTTGGATCAGTTTCCACACATGCTAGGCACCTAAATCACACACATTCATCTCCATCTCTTCCATCTTTCACTTCATCCATTCAAACTACTTGATCTCCTCAAATACATTCATAAATCCATCCATCCACCAATCTAAGAAGAGGAATTCATCATTGGTTAAAGATTTTAGCATGATCAAAGGGGAGGAAGTTCACCATCAAAGGGGAGTCAACTTACCTTTATTTTGTTATTTTCTTTATTATTTGGCTCAAATGGAGCATGCCTTGGATTGTAATGAATTTGTAATGATATGTAGTGGCTAGTCCTCATATGAGGCTAGCAATGTGATTGGTCAGGAATTATGTAGATTTTGCACACCACATGTTTGATGAATTGATTGTTATGAATATTTTCTATCATCAATGCTTATTCACATTTTATGTATGATTTGTGTGGTTAAATTTTGTATTCATAGTGTTAGGATGACCATTTCAATATTATGTATAGTGGTTTAATTGAATCATTGATTGCATGAGATGACTTGGGTAGTGTGAGGAGATGTAAGTCATACCCTTCAAGTGCTTAGACCTCATGATAGGACATTAGTGATGAACTAGTGAGGGGAACCCAACTTATGATCATAGTACCTTCATGGGAATTGAGAGTAAGAACAATCCTAGGAGATTTAAACTTGTAAAAGAGTTGAGAACCTAGTAACCTTGGATATAGGGATTAGGGGTACATACGAGATTGCCCTTAATATCATAACATGAAAACCATCAATGCATGTGTGTGTGTGAGTTTATATATACCTTATCCATGAATGTTGCTTAGCTTACATACTTCTTAGATCATTCACCTTCATCCATTTTTCATCACCTTTGTACATGTTCCATCTTTACTTGCTTTCTTAGTTGTTAGTTTCTAGTATAAGCAATCGCATCCTTCTTTGATTCGTCCTACTAGAGTAAAGCATCTCTCAAATACGGCTATCTATTTTCGCCCTTGGGTTCGATATTATATAAATTTTGCACTTGGTCGCTTACGTGCTACACACGATAGAGTACACTTGCTCTAAATCAATTTAACCAAAATTGAAAGCAAGTTCAAGGAGTATGAGGAGTATAAGCCACAGCAGCAGCCACCGTTTGAGCATCCGATACCTGAGGTACATATGAAGATGTCTCACGATTACGACATTCTGGAGATGGGCATTCCTCCGATGAAGCCACGACCACAGCCACAGCAACCACAGCAGTATAACTTATGGCAGACTCAAGATCACTTTTATAGAGAGCAATTCAGGATGATGAATGAGTATTTTGCCACGTTGAATATGAATCAGCAGGAGACGAATTGCCAGCTTGCTTTGGCATGAGGTATGATGTTATGGATCGAAGATTGGGAGAGATGAATGAGAATGGTGAGGCACTTGATAGAAAGGCCGACAGTTTTATAAGGGACTTTGATGATTGGCCCAATGATAATGATGATGATGATCCGGAGGAGTAGAGTGCGCCAGATTTTTCTCTTTGTCTGATTCTTCTCATCTTCCTACTATTTTTCACTTTACAGGTTGGGGCTTGATTGGTGGTTGATTTGGGTTTTATGAGATTTATGTGTGAGTGGTATGTACCGTATTGATGATATTGTGAGATTGATGGTGTTGATGGATATTGTGCATTTGATGATGATGGATAGTTTGATATTGATTCTTTGGTATGCATGTGCGTTATACTTGTGATATATGTTGATTCTGTTGTAAAGAAGCATGTATTATTGTTATTATTTGTAGTTTATGTGGGAATTGAAGTTGATTGCATGCTTTGAAGAGTGCTTAGGAAATTTATTACCCATGTGAAAATTTGTGCTTTTTAATCATGCTACATTTAAGCATGATAGTTTATTATTGAGAGAATCGTTCGTACATTTGTTTTCTAGAACTTGGCTTGGAGTCTTGTTTGAAATTCGTGATTGATAGATGCTAGGAGATGATCTTAGACCATTATTGATAACTGAGCCACTTAGCCAAAAGTTATCCTAATATGTATATCATTGGAAGCCCTTTTGAGCCTTTAAAAGCTTTTTCTTTTGCAAACCTGTGATAAAAGCCTTTATTACGTTTACTTTAGCTTTGAAATACCTTATTTACTAGTAGAGAATTGAGGTGAATAAATTGCTAAGTGATGATATTGAAGAAAGAGAGGAAGGAAAGTTGTGTAGTGATAAGTGAAGAAAGAGTATGGTTAAAAACTTATTTAGGGGTAGTGTCTAAAACCAGTACCCCGACTGTTTAGAAGGGTAGAGCCCAAAAATTGGTGCCCTTGTTCTTTTAATAAAGAAGATGTTGATTTCAAGGAAAAGAAGGAGATGATGAATCAAAAAGATCATGAGAATGATGATGGAGCGAAGTAATAGAGCTGTTTGATGAAAAGCAAAACTCCAAGGTAATTCTCTACTAGTGAATTAAGTCACTTATTCTAAATTCTCCTACTTTTACCAAAGAGTCAATATTACAGCCCATAACACAAGTCCTTTGTGATCTTAGTATTGAAATAATTATGAATTAATTTTTTAGACATTTGCCAAGCTTATGGTTACACAGATGTATGAATTGACTATGAGCGTATATACTAACCCTGAAGTTTACATCTTTTACACTTAAGTGCGAGAGTAAACACTTATCCAGTGAGCTAGATGACTTAGCACTCGTATAAGTATTGTGATTGATTGATGTTCTTACATAGATGAAAAGTATGATGACTGCATGTTTTGACTCAATGCATTACATGTGTTATTGAAGTTGTGTATATATGAGGATATTGTGAATCACACTCTCTTGCCTTTGTTTTGATTTTTGTTGCCTCGGGACGAGCAACATGTAAGTTTGGGGGTTTGATGAGAGTGATAATTCACGTGTTTTGAGCTCTGATTTGTGTGGAAATTGAGTATGATTTGAGCGATTACCAAGGCATATTGGTACGTTTATGGGAAATTCACGAATCAGAGGCTACTAAGGTTATTTGAGCATATTTATGTAGAAAAATAGGTCAAAAGTGCTCAGAATCGGAAAACACGAAGTTTGAAACACCGTTCGACCTTAGGTGGAGCCGCTCGATCAAGACCTTTTGGTCGAGTAAGGGTAGATTTGGTCGAGCGAGGGTCTGTACAGAGTTTCAGAGAATAGGGAGGCCGCTCGACCTGGACAAGATCCGCTCGACCTCGCCAGTTTGGTCGAGCGGGGACACGCGTGCCTATTTATGGTAATTCTGACCCTATTGTGTGTGAATTGACGTATTTTCTAAGAAAAAGCTCAGTAAAGGTTCGTAAGGGGAGTTCTACAAGTATAAAAATGGATGCCGATCACGTCAAAAAGGAAGTTAGATTCCACATCTATCCTACACCAAATCCAAACTCTAACTCCATCTTACGGAGCTGTAGAGAGAGATTCGTGCAGCGAATCAAGTGAAAACCAAGTGAAGATTCAAGACGGAGCAAGAAGCGATAGCGCCCGCATCTAGGGTTTACTTCGCAACTTAATCTTTCTTGTAATTTTCAAGACTATAGGTAAGATCTATCCAAACACCATAAACGTTCTTCAAAACGTTATGGGCTAGAACCGTTTTGGTAGTTCTAGGGTTATGAAGGTTTTTATCTAGTTAATTTAACTTTCGTGTGTATACTTCGTACAACACTACTTGTGGATTTATTTTATATAAGACTATGCGTTTTTAATTCATACTCAGAGTTGTTTTTTGCATAATTAACTGTTATGTAGAGTCTGAATATATATCTTGGTTATTGATTGAGTGTGTTCACTGCTAAGGAGGATTACATGTTATGATTCTAAGTGAGGGGCTCCGAAACTTCATTAGAACTATCTTTTATGAATACTTATTAATTGAATTGAATTCAGGTTGGTAAGTAGGATAAAGAGGATAATTATATAGTACATATAAAAGGAGATCATATCGGGTTAGAATGCTTAGTGCATGGGAAATAATTGATACTGATAGTACCTAGAAGGGGGTATAATTATATTCTTGCTCCAAGGTGATTCACATGTGTTACACGCATATTTACTTGTGTCTATAGAGTAGATTTGCATGGCTTAGTCATGTGTTCATAGTCCACAAGGCAGAGTCGGACATTGACATGCGGAAGGGAGATTAATTAGTGAAATTGGATAGCTCGAAGAGCTACATATCTTCTCACTTATCAACTCTCGTTTATCTCTACTGTTTCTATTTACTTACTATTTTATTATTCTGTTTATTAGATTAATCACTACTATTCACTTAAATTGTCAACAATAGTTTCTCTTAGAGTAGATAATAATAAGTTGATAACCAATTGTCCTTTGGGTTCGATAAATATAATTAGGTCGCTTATCTAAGCTACAATCACATCCTTCATACTTGGGGATTAAAATTGTGTGCTAAGAAAATGCCCAACAATACATTTGGAGTAAACACCCAAAATGGAAAAATAAAGACCTTTATGATGGAGGGAGGGGTATATATATATTAAAAAATTAAAATTAAAAATAAATAAATTAAATATCAACCATATCCGTGCAACACACGGGTTATGATTGTTAGTATGGATGACAACGGGTAGGGTACCCGCTTATTTTGGGGTACCCATACCCGTATCCGATTAAAAAATAATTACTCGTATCTGTATCCTTATCCGTCCTGTTTAAAAAAATTATTTTGGTACCCATACCCGTCCCATTCCCATTTATCAATACCAGCATGTATCCATACCCGTTTAATATTCATTTATTTTATATATATTTATATTTTTTTATTACCTTTATAAATATAATAAGGAATTATTACTATCTAATACAAAATATACTTTAATATTACTAGTAGATACAAAATATATATTTTATTACTATCCACTACAAGGTTGTCTAATAAAATGTCATATTTACCCCTAAACCAATATACATTAATTATGAATAAATATTACATATTACTTTAATTACTCTCATTCTTCCTATATAATATTTCTCAAGAGACTCAAAAAAATATCAGCGACGACAGAAAGAAATATGGCCTCATCGAATGAATGGCTACCACTAGATTACCTCATTAGTTTTTAATTTCTTAATTTTCCTATGCATACTTCTTGAAATGGTTTTCCTAGCCTGTGAATAAATTGGTGGTTGATTATTCAATTTGAATAACTGAAATAATCTAAATCCCAATTAACAAGTATTTAATTCATTTTTGGTGTTCGTGTTTCTTTATATTCATTGTTTAAATGTATTTTGAATTGTATGTATTTAGTGATTTTTAATTATTTGTTTATATGTATTCAAAATTTTTATTAAAGTATTCAGAATACATACAAATAAGTTTATTCAAATATGTTCCCTATGCTACTCAGTTCTTGAACTCTGGTCAACAAAAAATACGAGTTGGCGGGTACATTGGTATGAGATTAGCATCATGTATTCAGAAATTTTCAGTAATGTATTTACAAATTAGCGTTGGTAGTCAATGAATTAATGTATTCAAAGTGGGAATTTTCACAGTGGAGATTGAACCCAAATTCTTAATACTATTTTTTTAATCTTTAATCTATAATTTAATAACTGAGATCTCCACTATTTTTAGTTGAGAAATTAGTGGGATATTATCTTTTTATAATGTATTTAGAATAGATACAAACAATAGTGTATTCAGAAATTTTCAATAATGTATTCAGAAATTGGTTGTTGGTGGTCGATGGTCAGCAGGAATTTTCACAGTGGATATTAAACCCAAATTCTTAATACTATTTTTTTCTTTAACCGATAATTTAATGATTGACTGATCTCCACTATTTTAGTTGAGAAATTAGTGGGATATTATCTTTTTATTGTTATTATAAATTATATATATTAATTTCTGAATACAATTAAAAAAAAGGATAAAATTGGTATTTAATGCATTTAATTTACCTTATGTATTTAGTAGTAATATTGGTACATAAAATGTATCTATTAGTAATGAACCCATATAATAATAAATATTACATTATTATTAATTATACATAAAATAAATATAATTTAAATTCTATTATTTTAAATAAATATTTAAGTGTCACTTACTATGAGATACATAAAATAATGCATAATTGCTATAAATTACATGACTCAAAGAACTAATACTCATAATTAAACAATTTAGATTGTGATACCATAAATACCCTTATGTGTTTGCACAATTATTTTTACACATTTTCTTTTTTTTTACAATTTTTTTGCACATTTTCATTTCTGTACGTTTTTTTTCACATTTTCTTTTACACACTTTTTTTTTCACATTTTACTTTGTGTAATACCCAAAATTAAATATTATTTTTATATTACTTTTCAAATGTTACTTATAAAATTTTCTTGTTTTCAAAATTTGCAGGAAGAAGTGATCGAGGTATCGAAGTTCAAATGCACTCCTGGTGCAAATAAAATAAGAGGAACATCAAGTTCGAATTTTTAAAAATAATATAAACTATAAAATGGATAATAAGAACATTCAAAATATATTAACTAATAATTTACGATAAACGTTTATATTTCCTATATGTATAATAAGAGTCTTAATTTACTAAAAAGCAATAATACAGTACCTCACTTATTATATGAGTGATAATTTATGAATTTTATAATTATAAGTTATTATGCTTTAAATTTTTATTAAAAGTACAAAATGTAATTTTTCTTCATTCGGTAAAATACGTATAAGCTTTTATACTTCGTATAACTTCTAAAATTTTAAAGAGACTTTTTTATTTTTAAATACATCATTATTTTAAGATCAATAAACGTAAAGATATTTAAAATTGAAATCCAATCTTGTAAACTCAATTTATCATAAAATAAAGAGCAAAATAGTTTTTTTTTTAATTATTTAAATTTGGTATTGATTATTCTTTGTTATTAATGATACAAATTATTACTTTATGAATCAAATAATTATTAAAAGTATTTATTCATGATAAAAAGTAACTTATAGAATTTATGGAGCAAATGGATTTTTCTAATAAAAGTTTTGTAATTTATAATTATTTTTTAAAAGGAAATTCTTACCAGTGGAACAAATTATTGTTACACCTATTTCCACACACACATATATATATATATATATATATATATATATATATGTATATATATATATATATATATATATATATATATATATATATATATATATATATATATATATATATATATATATATATATATATATAATTACTTCATGAATTCAATTCATATTATATATATTATGAATTGAATTCATGAAGTAAAAGAAGTAAAAGTTTCCATAAAATTTCTAAAACAAAGACACTAAGAAAAATTTTCTTAGACAACAACAATCATCTTTCAATTTTTCTCTATAAATAAGCTATTCCTATTTTATTTTTTCTTTATACCAAAATTTGAAGAAATAAAGCCTTAAAGAGTTGGAGTGATTCTTTTAAAAATTTTGAAGTCAAACTCACATACTCACCCACACTATTTTCCAAAAAGGATTTGGACTAAAAATCACATGCACTAGCACACATTCATATACACACACTAACACTCATTCATACGTAAAAATTTTGCTATAAATAGGTGATCGATTATCACACATTTTCACCCCAAAAACAAGTAAAAGTTTGTGAGTTTTTCATCTATGTAGGGCACTTTCTTCTTGAGTCACTACTATTATTATTAATAATATAATATTATTATTAATATACTACTATTATTAGCATTGATATATTGTTATATACACATATACTTTGTATTTGTAATATAAGCAAAATTATTATTATTATGTCATAATATATTACCATGTGTATACAATTATCATTTTATGATTTAAAAGGAAGGCCAAGCCTCTGATCTAATCTTAAAATAATAATGATATATGCAAACACATATATTGTGTACATGATTATTCATTATATTATTTTACGTAGTATATCATTTTATGATATAAAAGGAAGGCTAAGCATCTGATCTTATCATGAAATGAACTTACGAGATTAATATGTTATTAATATTTCATTTAATTAAGCAATGGAATTGAATCCCCAAAATAATTATATTATTTTTAATATGTTATACATATATATTATATAAATATTAAAAATACCTTGATAAGATGTTGTAATTACTATACATAAATGAGAGAGTTAGTAATTATGCTAGGTGAAGTACTGGTAAACAGGATATCGGATCATTCTTCCACTCAAGTCGTAACACAGTATTTTAAAAGAATCAAATGTGGGTGAAATGTTTGAAAATGGTTGGATGTTATTGTTGGTTTGCATATGAAGTATGCTTATTTCTTCTCTTATGGTAGTGGCTGTATGGGTCATGAATTTTATGGTTGCGGCTGACAAGTCGTGACAATGGTAGTAGTCGACGTGAAAAAGAGTAATCATATCATTATGTATTTACTGATTACCATTCAGCCAAAATTATCCACTGAGATTTCAATCTCACATTTTCAAACAATAATTTTTCAGGTTAAAAAATGAAGTCTTTTGATCTGCAGTAAGACGTGTAACTCTGAATGATATATAATAACACAAATATATACTATATTTATGTAGCTATACCTATTTATATAAAAGTAAATATTTGTACAATTCTTAAATAAGTTTGGTTTAATATAATATATTTGATAAGACTTTATCACATTGTTTTACTAAATAAAGAATAAATAAATAATATATATATTTATAAATTTACATTTCTAAATTCCTTTTTTTTAAAAGACGAAATTATTTCTCTTTGTAATATGTATTTATAATATTTAAATGCTATACTTTTAAATAAATGTTAAATATTTATTCCGTTGCAGTTTACAAATAAAATTTAAAGAGAATTTTATTGCCTTTTAAAATTGTTCTCTAATAAAATTAACATATGTTTTGATTTATTAAGTAGCTCTCTATTTAAAAAAAAAAGACTTTGGATTTGAGGTGATATAGAGTAGTATCAGAACCCCGGTTAAAATTTCCTCGGAGAAAAATAAAAATTTTGTATATTTATATATATATTAAAAAAATCTACTCAACGGAGAATCATGTGGTACTAGCAGACAATATTTAATACTAAGTATGTATTTTTAAATGATAATTTCTTAATTTTTGAGTTTTACACAGAAGTAATTTATAAATGATTTGATCATACCCTCATGAAAGGAGAATTTGTTATATTGATTGATGATTCATTATTTTTATATGATCATCAAAGGAAAGAAAAAAAAAACACTGAAAGAGGTATTTTGATGATGAAGAATGATGTTTGAAATTTTACGAGAATGGAGTTGATTATTTTATGTATGTTAATTGAAAAAAAATAAATTCTAAAAATAAATGTTTAAAAAAAATCATCCATGGGTATTAATGTCCTCTCAGTGAAATCATGTTGAACTTATATATCAATTAAGCTCTTATGATATATATGAAAAAGGATACAATGTGTGGCTCTTGTTTTCAAGTTTTAAGGTAGCAACTGCAGATGATGCATTATTGATAATTTAAACGCTAAATTGTACTTGAGAAAAAGTGTTTTAAGAAACCTTAAGTCCGTAGATTGGACTCATTTATTATTATAGATTAAAATTTACTACATTAAAGTTTGTGAAAATGTTAAGTAAAAAAGTAGAAAGACGAGTTGGGAGAAAAAGTAAAGTACTGAAGGAGTGGGAGATCAAGACTCAGGAACAAAGGCTATGGTTAGTAGTGGGGACTTAAAAGTTATAGAAGTTGATTTGAAGAGTATTGGTATTGTGGAGATGGTTATGACCCAATGATCTGGAATGAAATTTGATTGACAATTAAAGGTGAATCATGTTTTACGAAAATTTTCTTCCTCTAGACTACTTCAATGGCCAAAAAATCCAACATATCATCTATAGTGTCAGGTTTGAAGAATATATACACCATAATATTTATACTCTACTTATGAGGTATGAAAATATTGCAAAAACCTAGCATTTAGTACTAATCTTAAGATTAAATGGAGATATATATATATCTAGTGTAGAAGATAGAAAGTAGTATGCTTTCAACCCATAATTATACTTGTAATATTGTAAGGGTATAGAGTCATAGACGTATAATGATATATGGTTATGATTCGATTGACTATGTATACGCACAAGACTTAGACAAGATTGCTAGAGTTAGTAATAATTATGGATTTTCCTTATAACAATACTTATTCTTTTAATAACTTATTTTTATGTTATATATATTACAAATTAATATACTATTGTATGACTTATATCACTAAGCCACTAAACCGCGGCAGTGAAAGCTTGTGAATATGAGTTAATATATGTGTATATTAGTAGTAATGCATGTGCGGTAACAATAATGTTATTTTAAGAATGTTATACTAATAAACCTTAAAATGTGTTGAACTTCTAGATTTTAGTTAGTAATGACACCTCCAACTAGATATCAAATGAGTTTCTAAGAAAATAGGGGAACATCCAAGTATTTCATGGGTTAAAATCAATAGGAACGTAAAAATACGAATTCTGGACCAGATATGGCTCAAAGAGTTTTCACTACCCTTCAAAACTATACTCAACAAGCCCCACCGTTAACCCCAGAAGTGAATGAACCAAACCAATGATGAATGACTTTGTAGAACCACTTTATCATCAACAACCACCTCAATTTCGAGGTAAAAAAGAAATCAACTGACGATAAACACAAGACCAATCAAGTTAGGATAACACTATATCATACTTGTAAGCGTATACATAAAAGGGAATGCTTGGCTTGAAGGGACGTATTTAATTTACAAGGCCATCAAAGAGGACATGAAGCTCATGACAGACCAATGAGAGGAGTTGATCAGAAACCTATGCCTATAAAAGTGTACCAACCACCCAAGAGGAACAATAATGAGCCCAAGCCACTTAAAGAGAGCGTTACAAAATTTGAATGAAAAAAGGGTCATGTGAATGTAATTATTGAAATAGAAGACTTAGAGGAGCATGAAACATTGACAGGAATAACACGATGAACATAGAATTGTGATAGAAACAAGAAAGAGAGAAACTCTACGCTAAATTCAGTAAATGCGTATTTTGGATTGATTAAGTGATTTCTAGGTCACATCATCTTCTAATGGGATCAAGGTCGACCTAACAAAAGGGGAAGTAGTACTAAATTGGAAAACTCTCTCAAACATAAATAGGTTACATAATTTTCTAGGATTGACAGATATTATCACAGATTTATTCAAGAATTTCATGAATTGCTAAACCACTAAATTAACTTATGTAGAAGAATGGGAATTTTCACTCAAATGTCGGAAGATAACTTCCAAAAGTTTAAGCATAAGTTTTAACCACTCCAAATGGGACAGAAGGAATTTGTAATCAAATATTTCAAAACTGGACTTAGGATACATTTTAATGCAACACAGAAAAGTTGTGGCATATGCCTCAAAGCAGCTAAAACAACATAAAACAATTATCAAACCCATGACCTTGAGCTGACTGTGATTGTTTGTACACTGAAAATATGACGTCATTACCCCTATGGAGTAAAATGCCAAATCTACATTGATCACAAAGCTTAAAGTATTTCTCCACCAAGAAGGACTCAACATGCAGCAGAGGAGGTGGCTCAATTAGGTAATGTGTTTTGATTGTGAAATTCTTTATCACCTAGGAAAAGCGAATGTTGTGGAAAATGTTCTTAGTAGGAAAAATGAAGGATGATTATCTGTGAAGCCTACAAAGGAAGAATTATTGATTCAATAGTTTTCAAAGTTGAATCAGCAATTCATCCGGCCATATTGTACATCAGCTACAATTACAACGTTTATAATACGACCTACCTTGAAGGATTTCTTAAAGGAGAGCATGGAGATGATGAGAAAAGGAAATTTTTCAATAAATGTTGTTCGAGGGTATTCTATGACCTCCGATGAAATCTTAGTATAAGAAGGAAGAGTATGTAAGCCAAGCAATGAAGAGTTACATAAAGAAATCCTCACTGAAGCTCACAACACACCAACTACTGTGCAACTAGGAGAAACCAAAATGTACAATAATTAAAGAAATTATATTGGTGGGAATGAATTAAGAAGTATTAGATGGATTGTAAGTAAATACCTATCATGTCAACAAGCCAAGTTGAGTATCCCTTCTGTATTAACTCAACTACTTGAGATTCCTAAGTGGAAAGAGGAACACGTCTTAGTATAGTTTGTAAGTAGATTTCCAAAGTCCAACAAAAATCACGATGTCATCTGGAAAATTGATCAACTCACCAAGATAAGTTATTTTATCCTAGTGCAAATGATGTTTACTACGGACCATCTTGCTCAAATGTACATTAATGAGATTGTGAGGTTGTGTGGCATGCTGGTGTCAATAATATCTAATAGTGACATGCGGTTTCACTTAGAAATTCCAAAAGAGTTCACAAAGAGCATTGGGGACGACACTCAAGTTTAAGACAACCTATCACCATAAATAGAGGGCCAATTTGAAAGAACAATCCAAACATTGAAGGATAAGCTTCAAGCATGCGTCTTACTACGAAACATATCTTTCGCTTATAGAATTTACTTATAACAAACAACTACCAGGCTACCATTAGAATGACACCTTTTGAAGCGCTCTACAAGAAAAGGTATCCCTTGCCAATTATTTAGAAAATAATATAGTTCAAAAGATTTTGGATCTCGAATTAGTATATAAAAAATCGATTGCGGCAAACACAACGGTCTAGGAGAGAATAAAAGCACAAGATCGAAGAAAATCTTAGGCCAATATATGAAGGAAAGACTTATAATTTGAAGTTTGAGAAAGGTTATTTCTTAGAATTGCACCAATTAAAGAATTGATGCAGTTCGAGAAAAGAGGAAGGTTAAAGTCAATGTGCGCCAGACTATTCGAGATATTGGAAATAGTTGGAGATGTGGCTTATAAATTAGCCTTGACTATCTTTAGTTCATAATGTATTTTACAACCCAAGTCATGCGATTAAATTTAAGAATTTAGAGGTTAGTGGGAATTTGACCCTATGAGGAAATACCCATGAGCATTTTAAGGAGAAAGAACTCAACGCTTAAAAACTGAGAAATAACTTTGGTACTAGTACAATAGAGTAGGGCATGGTAGGGAGGAAAGCACATAGGAACGTGAGAATGAGATTTTAGCAAAATGCCCATACTTTTATAAAGGAAGCGAGTAGGTAAATTCGGGGATGAAATTTTATTTAGTAGGGGAGGATGTAATATCCCAAAATTAAATATTATTTTTATATTACTTTTCAAATGTTACTAATAATATTTTCTTGTTTTCAAATTTTGCAAGAAGAAGTGATCGAGGTATCCAAGTTCAAATGCACTCCTGGTGCAAATAAAATAAGAGGAACATCAAGTTCGAATTTTAAAAAGAAAATATAAACTATAAAATGGATAATAAGAACATTCAAAATATTTTAACTAATTATTTAATATAAACATTTATATTTCCTATATGTATAATAAGAGTCTTAATTTGCTAAAAAACAATAATACAATACGTCACCTATTATATGAGTGATAATTTATGAATTTTATAATTATAAGTTATTATGCTTTAAATTTTTATTAAAGGTACAAAATGTAATTTTTCTTCATTCGGTAAAATATGTATAAGCTTTTATACTTCATTTAAATTCTAAAATTTTAAAGAGACTTTGTTAATTTTAAATACATCATTATTTTAAGATCAATAAACGTAAAGATATTTAAAATTGAAATTCAATCTTGTAAACTCAATTTATCATAAAATAAAGAGCAAAATAGTATTCTTTTTAATTATTTAAATTTGATATTGATTGTTCTTTATTATTGATGATACAAATTATTATTTTACGAATCAAATAATTACTCAAAGGATTTATTCATGATAAAAATTAATTATTGAATTTATGGAGCATATGGATTTTTCTATTGAAAGTTTTGAAATTTATATTTTTTTTAAAAGAAAATTCTTACTAGTGGAACAAATTATTATTACACCTATTTCCACACACACACACACACACATACATATATATATATATATATATATATATATATATATATATTATGAATTGAATTCATGAAGTAAAAGTTTCCATGAAATTTCCAAAACAAAAACTAAGAAAAATTTTCTTTGACAACAACAATCATCTTTGAATTTTCCTCTATAAATATGATATTCCTATTTTTTTTTTTTCACACCAAAATTTGATCAAGTAAAACTTTAAAAAGTTGGAGTGATTCTTTTAAAAGTTTTGAAGCCCAACTCACATACTCACACACACTATTTTCAAAAAAAGATTTGGACTAAAACTCACACACACAAACACACATTCATACACACACATTAATACCCATTCATTCGTAAAAATTTTGCTATAAATAGGTGATTGATTATCACCAATTTTTCACCCCAAAAACAAGTAAAAGTTTGTGAGTTTACCATCTACGTAGGCAACTTTCTTCTTGAGTCACTACTATTATTATTAATAATATTATTATAAATATTCTACTATTATTATTAATATGAAATATTGTTATATAAACATATACTTTGTATTTGTAATATAAGTAAAATTATTATTATGTCATAATATATTACCATGCGTATACAATTATCATTTTATGATTTAAAAGGAAGACCAAGCCTCTGATCTAATCTTAAAATAATAATGATATATGCAAACACATATATTATGTACATGATTATTTATTATATTATTTTATGTATATCATTTTATGATATAAAAGGAGGCTAATTCTCTGATCTTATTATGAAATGAACTTACGTGATTAATATGTTATTAATATTTTATTTAATTAAGCAATGGAATTGAATCCCCAAAATAATTATATTATTTGTAATATGTTATACATATATATTATACAAATATTAAAAATACCTTGATAAGATTTTGAAATTACTATAAATAAATGACAGAGTTAGTAATTATGCTAGGTGAAGTTCTGGTGAACATGACATCGGATCATTCTTCCACTCAAGCTTTAACACAGTATTTTAAAAGAATCAAATGTGGGTAAAATGTTTGAAAGTGATTGGATGTTATTGTTGGTTTGCATATGAAGTATGCTTATTTATTCTCTTATAGTAGTGGCCGTATGGGTCATGAATTTTATGGTTGCGGCTGACGAGTCGTGACAATGGTAGTAGTCGACGGGCTATAAAACATGGTAATAATAATAATAATAATAATAATAATAATAATAATATTTAGCTTTATTATTATTATTAATATAGATATAGATATATATGGGTATGATATAATAACATACAACGATACAATATTCCTATAATAATTTATAATTTTATGTAAATACTGTAGGTATATTCTCTAGAATAAATAGGTTGAAAATTTGATAAGATAAATTTAATTAGTTTTAGAAAGATTAGTATGTTATATTGTATATAAAAACTCTCATTTGGATTTGAGATTTGGTAATGAGATTCGACTACAAAATTTATTATGATTTGATCACTCGGTCTTATTAAGATTTGATCACTCGGATTTTATATGGATGTATTAATTTATGTCAATCTCATATTGATATTAATATATGTTAATCTTTAATTTATGTTAATTTTTATAATTTATATTTATATAAATCTTTGATTCTTGTTAAGTTAAAACATAAAATTTTGAATATATTAATTTACGTTAATTTTTTATTATGATTCATATCATTTAGTTAATTTATTAAAAAATTACTTATCAACTTTAATTAAAATTTTATATTAATGAAATATTTAGAAAGATAGATTTTATATATTTTATCAATCTTAATCTTTCAAAATATATATATATATAAATATATATATATATATATATATATATATATATATATATATATATATATATATATATATATATATATATGCATATATTATAGATATTGTTTCTAATATTTTAGTCATATATATATTTAAAGTATATCATTTGAATTTAATATCCGGATATTCATTGTAAAAAAGTAAAAATAAATAAAATTTTTTTGATAAAAGTATTAGTTTAATAATTAGTAGAGAAGAAAATAGGAAAGACTGTGTACTTCTGCGTGAGAATTGAAAGAAAAGATGAAAGATCGACTAATTCTGCATGAGAATTGAAAGACCGAGTAGTTGAATAGTTCTGTATCAGAATTGAAAGACGAGTAAAAGAGGAAAGATCGACCAAGTATTTCTCCGAAAAAAATAGGAGAGACGGAGTACTTCTGCATGAGGAAAGAAAAGAGGAGAGACCAAATGATTTAAACTAGAGAGACCGAGTACTTCTGCATTTAAATTGAAAGAAAAGAGGGGAGACCGAGTGATTTTGCATAAGAATTGAAAGACCGACTGCTTGAATAGTTCTGCATGAGAAGACACATAGTAGAGGTGTATCAGTAAAGTCATCTCAAAAGTGGGCATTTTTGCTAATATTTAGTCAAAGTAAGCATTTTTGCAAGTGTCAAAATCCATTTGGGTAACAGACCATAATTCTCTAACCGATAATGCACAACAATTTGGAAAAGTGCATATGAATTCATGGGTCATGAAAGGATCCGTCTCAAGTAAGGAGATCGTGACACGGTCTCGCGCAAATTATATATATATATATATATATATATATATATATATATATATATATATATATATATATATATATATATATATATATATATATATATATATATATATATATATATGAGACAAAGACTTGTGTGAGACCGTCCCACGTAAGGGCTTATGTGAGACGGGCTTATGTGAGACGGTCAGAAAGTGATAACTTTTATATAGGAAAGTGATAATAAATTAATGAAAAGTGATAATTCTATTTCATGAACAATTTTTAGTAAAAATAAAAGGTGATCATTTTATAGCAAAAGTGACAATGTTTTATAGTGAAAGTGATAAATATTTTAAAAGTGAAAAATAGTCCGTCTCACGCAAGACCTACCCTATATATATATATATATATGGCCGGTCCATTATTTTGAGGGGTCCAGTGCAAAATTTTTTTGAGGTCTTTTATTTATAAAGTAGTACATCTTTCGTCCGCCGACAAGATATACATTTCGTCATTTTGGGCATTCGTACCAAAAGTATACATTCATATTTAGAGAGAATAATAAAATCGTAATATGAATATGCTATTAAATATTCCATCCGTCCGCTTTTAAGGGTATCATTTTTTCATTTTGGGCGTCCTCCCCAATGGTCTCATTTCCTTATTTATCCACATACACCCACTAATACAACTAAAAAATGGGACCTACACCTCCACTAATACAACTACCCACTACACATTAAATAACAATACTCCTTAATCTCTGTGCCCAAAAGCCAATGATACCCTTGAATTCGGATGGAGTGAGTATGTTGTACATATAATAATAAGAGACGTTGCATCATTATCCGTAATATAACTCATTAAATAAAAAAAAGAAGTTCAATACTTATTACAAAAAATTATATATGAAACTAATTATGAAAATTTGCTTTTTCTTTATAAATATAGATTTTTTTAGAACGTATTATTTAATTAATAATCTACATAATAAAGAGGAAAGAATTAAAAAAATTAAAAATGAAAAAGAATATTAATTATAATTATATAATTATTGATATGGATTTTATATAAAATAAAAAAATCTATATATAATATTAATTAATATATTTTAAGCAGATTAGCCACATATTAGTAAGAAGATATTTTATAATAAAAAAGTGTTCCATGGGTTTGAACCCAAATTAGTAAGAAGATATTTTATAATAAAAAAGTGTTCCGTAGCCACATATTAGTAAGAAGATTTTATTAATATATATAAGTGAGAAGTAATTACCTAAAATAACTTTTTGCAAATATATATGTGGCAACCTTAGGTGAATTCTTAAAAAAAATTGTATATACGTTGCTTTTTGATTGGTTAGTTTTTATTTAATTGTTTCTATTTATTTTTTTTTTAAATTTAATGATTAATATTTATCGACATTTAATTACATTTAATTATGACAAATTTCTAAGTGTGAAGCACTAATAATTAAGTATATTAATTTCTTTATTCTACATTATAAAATAGATATTAAATCAAGCAATTTAAAACACATACTAATAGATAAATAAATGGGTTATTAGTTTTATTAAATCCGAAATAAAAGGAAATAATCTATATTTTATCAAAATAAAGTGTGTAAATTAATATTTAATAGATTTATATTTTATTTAAAGTCAAAATTAAATTTTAAAAAATATTAGTTAAAACAATTAAATTAAGTATCTTAATATATATAATTGAGAAGTAATTGCCTAAAATAACTTTTTGCAAAAACATATGTGGCAACATTAGGTGCATTCTTAAAAAAATTTTTATATGTATTGCTTTTTGATTGGTTAGTTTTTATTTAATTCTTTCTATTTATTTATCTTTTAATTTAATGATTAATATTTATCAACATTTAATTACATTTAATTATGGAAAATTTCTATGTGTGAAGCATTAATAATTAAATACATTAATTTCTTTATTCTACATTATAAAATAGATATTAAATTAAGCAATTTAAAACATATACTAATAGATAAATGAGTTATTAGTTTTATTAAATCCGAAATAAAAGGAAATAATCTATATTTTATTAAAATAAAGTGTGTAAATTAATATTTAATTGATTTATATTTTATTTAAAGTCAAAATAAAATTTAAAAAAATATTAGTTAAAACAATTAAATTAAGTATATAATATATTTCATAATAAATTAAGAAATAATGTAATAATATTAATTACTCTTTAAAAAATATATTTCATAATATTAATTTTAATTTTGTATAATTCATTTAATATAATATGAATAACGTACGGTAGTAAATAATCAAAATATATAATTTATTTTATATTTATTAAATAATATATTATTTTAAAAAAAATATTATGTACCGCGTAACAAGCGGGTTATATACTAGTATTTTATAATAAAAATGTTTTTCATGGTTTGAACCCAAATTAGTAAGAAGATATCTTATATATATAAAAGGAATTCACTCTTATATGAGCCTGTTTTTGTTCTGTTACAGGTCGCCCAAATCACACGTTACGCCATTTCACGCCCCATCCACCTCCATCTGCCAGTTCCTTGATTTCTATCTGCTGCTCCGCTAACGGAGGATCCCATTCGCCCCGTCTTCTTCGTCGTTATACAGGTAAACTCTCCAGCCGTGTGTTTTCTTGATGAGATAAGGCGCTGATTTCACTCGGTAAGGCGCTTCTCCGCTAATGGAGGATCCCATTCGCCCCGTCTTCTTCGTCGTTATACAGGTAAACTCTCCAGCCGTGTGTTTTCTTAATGACATATGGCTTCCAATGTTTGCTCTATACACTGATCTGTTACTGCCCAATACGTGTATGATAAATTGCCCCAAAGAAAGTACCGACATCCCCTTCTACTTCTTTGATTTCACTGTGGGAATCCACTCCTGCACAGAAACACTAACTTTTCAGCCTTTCCTTATGATGTTTGGTACTGTCGTCATATTCAGGTTGTTTTATCTTTTGCTTTATTACCTTCAATGAACATTCTATTAAGGGGAGTTTCCCCATCTAATAAAGTTCTCTATAATTCAATCATTTAGTTTACAATTTTAAGTTCGACATTCTTTTTCCTGTTAAAAATCCGAACGTTTTTTGTTTCCTGTGTAGATAAGCATTTCCCAGTATGAAAGGCGTAATCTTATGTTCAATAGATTATTTCTGAAAATTACACTGTCTTTCTTTTACACGCTAAGTTCTTCAAATGTGGTAAGGTTTTGTTAATTAACAATTATCTTTTAATAAATATTTTCCCAAGTGTTGTGACCTAGATTAATAGTTGGATTGTGGCATTTTAAAATGAAATTGATAATTTAGGTGGATTCCTAGAATTAGGAAAAAGTATATCCAAATTGATCTTGATACATAATTTCATAATTTCTTTAAGAGCTCAATGTACTTAATTTTCTTTGGTTTTTGTAGAGTGAAGGAGAGAGCTTGAGTAACTGCCTTTCTTTTAACCACTGGAAAACAACGAACTCTATACAACAATTGACAGTTTGTTGTCCACTTATATAATATTTTTGTCCTTGTATTGTTACCCTACAGTAACAACATAATAAAATCTTCAAAAAAGATATTTTTGAACTATTAAAAATTACCAAGCATAGAATACAAAGTGATTCAATATAGCTCAGTCAAATTCATTTCATGTCACAACAAGTGGACTCAGGGATAAGCCAAAGTATATTCAAGTTGAAGTTTGTGTTAGTGGCTATTTTTAGTTGATTAGTTACAGGATGCTTAATAGATATGGACAATATTTGACCTGCATTATACTTTTGTGAGAGTTCTTAATTTTCTGCATCCTACTACTTGGAAACTTATTCATGAGATGATTGTCACACGTTGTGGCATTAACATTTTTGCTTTGCCAGGCGTTTTTACAGAAAACAAGTGCTTTTTAGTTTACCTAATTTATTTGGGTTGTCCATTATTCAAATTAAGAGTTTCTTAGTATTGTTGAGAATTCATTTTGTTAATTTTTCTACCATTACTTTTTTGACACACTTAATTTAAATTTTACAAATTAAAGAAGCGTGATCATCACAACAATTTATTAGATTACTGAAAACTGATCTTGGTGTTTGTAAGGCATTTGGACATTCCCCTTGCTCCTAAATTAAGAGCAGATTATGTGTTTGTGATGGTATTACATGTCTATTATTCTTATAAGTGTATATGAGTGCTTTTTACTCATTCAGTGTGCTCATTGCAGAACATCCAAAAAGATCATATGGTGCTGATTGCCAAATTCACGTACATAATAATTTTATCTGTATTTTGCTTAATATTTTAACATGATGCATGTTTCCTACTTTGAAAAATCATTCCCCTGTAGCTGAAACTTTATTTGACTTTAGGAGACACTTTTTGACGACGTCGTTTTTCCATATATAATTCTTAGATGGTGAGGGAAGCCTACATGATTCTGAAACAGTAACTATTATGGGTACTTTCTATAGGATTTGAGTTAATGAAGCTCTTAGCCTATGCTTCTACATTTCAGCTTGCTGCTTGCAATTAAGTTTTAAGTAGAGAGTTTTTTTATTAATGTGGTTTTTATATTTGATATTTTCAGAGAACATTCGCCCCATGTTGCCAAATTTCATTGAGTGTTGATTGGATAAAATCATTCTTGATATATTTTAATCTGCAATTGGTTCGGTACAAAATTTATCTTTTTTTTTCCTGGTTATTATTTGCAAGTTAAGCATTCCATCAGCAGAGTATTTCTTCATGTTTCATGTGGATGTTGTCCATCCTCAATAATTTATTTTATATTTTTCAGTTGTGCATGATAGTTCATTCATCTTTTGCAATTATGGTTATTAAAATGGTCTCATTGTCCTGATGGTTTTGGAAGCATATATATTCCTTTTCACATTGTAACATTGATCTTTTCAAGACATGCGTATACTGATTGTTCTGACTATGTAGTTGTGCATTCCAAGTGTCATTTGTCTTCTTCAACTATGTTTTAAACTTGTTTGTACCGGTTTAGAGCTTCATTTATACCTACACATGGTTCTTCATTTCTGCCGCACTAGCTACTTGTATTTTATCACTGCGGTTTATAGATACGCATCACATTATCTGCTCAAAGTGGCATGCCAATCGATGCCCCAATGGCAACGCAATCGGGGGCATCCTCACGAATCTGATTCTACACGGCCATATTATGTAGCATTAAACAATTTTCATTAACTTTTGATCATGCTAGAGAGAAATGCTTTATGAAGTTTCACTTGCTACTTTCATTTTGACAGGAGTGGGCTTACACTACTTACCGGCTGCCTACTTAGATTTTATGACATTGCCCTTTTTGATAGAGATATAAATTTAAATGTGTAGTATTGCACATGTAATAGGCGCTATAATGGTAAGATCATATTTTGTTTTGTGGCGCTGCCCTATTGATAGCCATATGAATATGTATTACTACTATAAATACAAATGAGGTGCTAAAAAATCACATTAGAACGGGCTAACACCTCACGGAGTGAGGTGCTCCCAACTAGTACTATATAAAAACGCGAATCCTGCTAATTGGCACGGTATCCTGCCCGTTCCCGGTCACCACATTCTACGCGTCTCCTTCCCCACTCCACACGTAAGCCGGTCGCACCACCCAGCAAGCCTGTTCCCGGCTCTTCCATCTGCTACGTGGCTCCTTCCCGCCTCGACACGTACGTCCTCCATCCCAGCCTGCAAGCCCCTCCAAACTCCACACGTAAACCGTCCACACCACTCGGCAAGGTGAACCTGTTGCCCCTAATTCTTCCTCTCAATGCAATTTCATCCTTATCACTGCAATTCGCACAAACACTCCTGCCCTTCCCCTCTATGTCTCGCCTGCAAACACCCCCCCCTGGCGGCAAAAAGTTCAATTGCGTTGTCCAGCAGCAGATCTGGCGGCGGCGGCCCATCCGCGGACTCCTAAATCGCCAGTTTGATTAGTTTGACTTCGAAGAGTGAGATCAGATACGAAGTTATACTCTACGATATTGACACTGAAGAGTCCAGCATCGGATTACGCAACGGTGAGAGCAATTTAATTCAGCAGTTAATTTTTTGCTCTTGAATTAAACGCGGCCGGCTTCTTTGTTTTCAATTGTAATTTAAAAAAAAAGAAAAACAAATTTTTAGTACTGAGCTCTTTAATTTTTGTATTATTCGTCATTTTTTTCTAAACCTGTTTCCTTTCCAGATACGAAGTATTAGCTCTGGTTAGGGTTTTTTCATATCTTCTATTTCTTCATAGGGGTTATGCTGTTCCTTTTTTGCCTTTCGTATATAGCGAATTTGTGTTTTTTACCATTCAAAATATAATAATATTTTTGGCGAAAGATTAGGGATTTATTAATTTATGTATAGATGTAGGCTTCGACATTTCTGAATTAACATTGCTCTTGTTGTCCGGCATACACAAGTGATTAATGCATTGCTGTGCATTTTCTATGATATAATTGATAATTAGGTCTGTATTTGTAATTAGCTGCTATTTGTGAGGGGCCTCTATTAAAAATGTAGTGTGGATTTATAATCAAGCAGGACATTAATTGCGATTTGTATTTTTTTTAATGGAATCCCTCACATTTTATTATGCTTGAACAAGTAAATCTATTTTTATTTTTAATTTTTAATTTTTAATTCTAGGTCATCAGTATACTAGATGGAGCTCAATATGAATTTGGTGTTTGTGCTTCCTGTGTGTTGCTTGAGATTCGATCAGTTTTAGTTGATTGGGGGGTTTGAACCGTGTAGATTGTCTAATGGAAAAGTGGAGTTACCGACTGGACTAATCAATGCTAGTTTTAATACTCCCAAGTATAAAATATACAAATATAAATATATAATAAAAAAATTGGGAGGTCCTCGCCGGAGTAGGGCCCTGTGTGGCGGCACCTCCGGCACCGCCCCAGGGCCGTCCCTATATATATATATATAATCTTTTTAAACCCATACGATACATCATTGCAATTAATGAACATGTGTAATTGGTTAGTGTAGTTTGATAATCGTCTTTTGCAATGAACAAAATAAGGTATTAGCCTAATATTTAATGCAATTAGTCTAATCTACAATGGCCAACCACTTGATGTCTTGATCCCACCTTAGTTAGAAAAAGAATAGTTACGCAAATTGCATTTCCATTTAAATATTAAATCTTATACAGTATCATCTAATTTGTTGTACTTGTCTATGGATATGAGTTTTGACATCCCTAGAAAATGGAAAATTAGTTGGAACTTTTTGAATAGATTTTCCTTGTCATGTTTTATTAGAGCAAAACACCAACTTAATATGGTCTACAATGCGGAATAAATTTTAGAGTTTTTTTTTTGAAAAAATAAATTTGAATATATCAATTTATTTAAATCTTTTTCTCCTTTAGTTTCATAATATTCTTTACATTTATTACTAAAGTATTTCATTTTGTCATTTTGATAGTTGACTTAAAAGGTATACATTTTCTCTTTTTAGTAAAAGAACCCCACACATAATCCACAACTCATCACTAATACAATTACCCACTTTATATAAAGTAATAATAGTATCTAATCCACGTGCAAAAACAAATGAATACATTTGCGATGGACGGAAAGAGTATATTTCAAATTTATTATTTCACGTTGTTTAAGAAAACTTATTTTTTTTACTAACTTTATTTACTTATAGAGGTATTTTAAGTGCCAATTGTCATTTGTGTTCTAAATACACCTAAACAATAACAATATTAACAATAATAACTTTTATAACAAATCTAATAAATATGTACTTTTTAGACTTTAATGCCCATACTACATAACAAATTATACCAAATGTGTCCCATGTCGATATGAATATTGGTGAGTGTTCCATGTCGGTATTGATGTCAGTGAGTATCGATATGGGTGTCAGTGAGTGTCGGCGACCGGTGGCTGCGGCGACGATCGGTGATGAGCGGCGGCGGCAGGTAGGGGAAGAAGGGGTGAAGATTGTTTGGGGTGGGCGGTATTTTAAATCTTTTAGGGTGTAATTGATTAGAATTGTTGTAAAAGTTGTTTGTTGTTGGTATTGTTAATTTAATTAAATAAATGATTATTTTTAAAAATTTTCCTATTTTTCATATTTTCAGATAATAAATAAAGTGTAAAGAATATAATGTGTATTAAGTGAGAATGCAAATTTTAAAATTAAAATAACATTGAAGATTATTGGATAAATGTATTATTTTCTTTTTAAAAGTAAGATGAATATTGTGACACAAACAAATGATAAAATTGTGAAGAATTTTATGGGATGGAGATCATAATTTTTTACTTCATGTTACGTCTTATTTCTAGATGATAGTTATCTCAATTTGTTGATTGTTTGAGTTCTATGTGGGTTTTGATATAGTCCGTTTAACTTTATATCATACTAGCAATTAGGGATGACAATGAGACGGGTATTTTTGGGTATCCGGTCTACCCGAACCCTAATGGATAGGGTACGGGTAGTTGTAAACGGGTTTGGGATGGGTACGATTAACTGTAAGAAATAACATTAGGGTTTGGGATGGGTACGAATAATGCCTCAAAACCCGCAAGTACATGGATTATATATATATATATATATTATATAATTTATATATTATAAGATAATTTATATATTTAATTAATAGTTATAAGTTTTATTTAATCATATTTATTAAATAGATGATTTATTACTATAAGTTACACACTTTAAAGCTTAACTACACCTGGATATATTAAAAAAATAAAAATACTATGAGTTACACAAATTAGCAGTAAAGAGACAGAATTACCCTTTGCTGTAACAAAGAAAATAGATATTTCCAATGAACTCAAAATTGGAAGTGTTAAACTGCCACAATCGATGAGCAAAGATGATTCTGCCGCCACTGGTCCCTGGATTAACGGTAGAGAGAAGCTGATCCAACTGAGGGCGCGGATTTCGTACAGGAAAAGTATCGTCGGCTATTGATCCTCCGTCCCCAAGGATTCCAGAGTCATCGATTTCAAACCACATGAAAACATCGCCGCCACAACGACGACTGTCGATCTTTTGCCCTCCACCTTCACGACGACGTTGTTTATTGCGTTCGTCATTGCTGTGTCCCAATTTTTTGCTCTGTCGATCAATTGTGCACAGAGGACCTTATTGTTCGATGTTTTGACAATTGACGGATTGTTGTGTAGGTAGGATTTTGGCGAATTTATCATTAAGATTAATCAAATCAAATTAAATTAATATTCCGACTATGCAATTGAGCAAGGGTTTATGAATATTTTTTATGATTGTACAATGTTTTACTTCTTTTGCTGCTATTGTGCCTCTGATTTTACATGTTTTGGTTCAGGTAGGTGAGATTATCGATCTTTCTTAAAAAGAAAGGATTCACTCTGAAAGGTAAGTATCTGTCAGTGTTTTCTGTGACGGTTGTGGATAGCGATTCGCTTGAATTGTTTCCTTTAGTTTGTTCATTTCTTGTTTTGTTGATCTTAACAGTTAAATATGTAATTACTCCCCACTCACTTGTTATATGATTGATGATGATGATCCTAAGCAATGATTGTGTCTCATTTGCTGATCTTAAGTATTGATTGATTGTATCTTGCGATTATGTTAGGTCTTAATTAAAGATGTCGTTAACAATTTTTCTTCACTCTATGTGTCATCGAGGTTGGTTTCTTAATGATATCTATCAAGTGTTTATCTCCATAGGGGGTTTGTGTGTTCATCTAATCCTTGATCATCTGCTTTTCCGCGGCTAACTTATGCAATGTGTTGAACTTGTCTCGAACATACCATTTGACACTATACTATATCTTCAACATAATGTTGTTAACCCTGTATGTTTTCCATATATTGATGGGTTCTTAAATGTTCATTGATCACAACACAGCTGAAAAACAGAGGAAAAGTTGGGAAAAATATACGTTGGTTATGTTGTACTTGCTTATGGAGTGTTTGATCATGTACTTGTGTTGAATATATAATATTAAACATTGAATGTAGCATAAGGTGAAGTCGTAAAGTAATAGTGATTGTGTTGATAAATGGGAGAAGGATGGTTGACAGATTGCAATTCATTGACAGATTCTAAAGACGATGATTGAGGTGGAGATATGTGCATGTGATTCCAATACTCATTTTGTATTATTGATAGTATTCTAACTCATTTTGTATTATTGATAGTGTAGAGGCTACAATGGAATCTCGTTGATGGAATGAAGAGATTATTGGTGACAGAATTGGCTGCAACGCCGCATTTGACACAAAGCGTGATGTTCTTATATACAACCTTTAACTCTGTTTCTTCCTTCTCCGTTGGAGAAATACAGGGATGTATGTGTTTTCAAGATCATCAAGTGATGAAGACGATGAAGAAGCTTTGAAATGGGCGGCGCTGGAGAAGCCGCGACTTATAATTGCCTCTGGAACGGCGCCAATGAAGTGGAAGTTGGAGATATCGGATTGGAGAATAAGAGGAATCTGGTTGAGAGATTGGTTACCAGCGTCGAAGATAATAACGAAAATTTTCTTCTCAGACTCAAGAAGCGAATTGATAGCTATGTATTTCCTCAATTTATGTTTTGAGAATATTGATTCAATTCGATTTTAGATCATGCTTTTACTGATTACTAATATATGTTGAATTTGCAGAGTTGGAATTGACATACCAACAATTGAAGTCAGATATGAGCATTTGAATATTAATGCAGAAGCCTACAATGCAAGTAGATCTTTGCCTACTTTCGTCAACTTCAACATCAAAATTATTAAGGTAAAATTAATCCATACATATTTATATATTTCGATTCAGTTTGATTCGATTCGATTCAAAATATTCAGTGTTAACTTTGTTTTTCATGATTTTCAGGGAATTTTGAACACTCTCTATTCACTTCCCATCCGAAAGAAACCATTCACTACTCTTAAAGATGTTAGTGGGATCATCAAACCATGTAGGATGACTTTGCTATTAGGTCCTCCCACTTCTGGAAAAAATAACTCTTCTGCTTGCTTTGGCAGGAAAACTTGATCCAGATCTCAAAGAACGTTTCACGATTAAACAATGAAATAAAATAAATCCATGAGAATTAATCATTTCATTAATGGATATTGTTTAGTTTATGCTTTTACCTTAGAGTAATAATAAATTATTTTATGTACTTAGTAGTAATCACTCCTTTATTTTAAAAATATTGAGTACAAAAATGTAAAAAAAAATGGAAAGGATAAAATGTGTAAAAGAAAACGTGAAAAAAAATTGTAAAAAGAAAATGTGCAAAAAAATTGTGAAAAATAAAATGTGCAATTTTTTTTTGCAAAGTGTAGCACCCAAAAACCAAAGTTTTTTTTTTTTGAAAATAGAGAGCGGCTTAATAAATCAAAACATATGTTAATTTTATTAGAGAATAATTTTAAAAGACTATAAAATTCTCTTTAAATTTTATTTGTAAACTACAACGAAATAAATATTTAACATTCATTTAAAAGTATATTATTTAAATATTATAAATACATATTGCAAAGAGAAATAATTTCGTCTTAAAAAAAGTTATTTAGAAATGTAAATTAATATATATATATATATATATATATATATATATATATATATATATATATATATATATATATATATATATATATATATTACTCCCTCCGTCCCATAATACTTTTCACACTTTCCTCATTTTTTTGTCCCATAAAACTTTTCACACCCCAAAAAAGGAAATATCACTTTATACAACAACCTCAAAAGTTACTTTTATTTCAAATTTGCCATTATTTTTCACACACATATCATTACTTTATACTTTTTTATTACCTAAAAATACTACAATACCCTCCGAAGTCAATAAAATTGGTAAAAAAATGCAACTTTTCTTAAACAACGTGGAACAGTAAACGTGAAAAGTTTTTCGGGACGGAGGGAGTATTATTCATTTATTCTGTATTTAATAAAACAATTTGATAAAGTCTTATCAAATACTCCATATTATATCAAACCAAACTTATTTAAGAACTGTACAAATACTTACTTTTATGTATAGCTACATAAATATAGTATATATTTATTTTATTATACATCATTCAGAGTTTCCACGTCTTGCTGCAGATCAAAAGACTTCATTCTTTAACATGAAAATTGTTGTTTGAAAATGTGAGATTGAAATCTTAGTGGGTAATTTTGGCGGAATGTTATCTTTTATAAATCTAAATTTAATATTTTTAAAATACATTAAATTGATAAATAATTGAATTATTATAATTAATAAAATGATAGCTAAATGTTAATCATCAAGTTGTTGATCTTTTATGAAGAAGATTTAAAAACATAATATGGAATCAAAAAATTATTACTAAAATTGAAATCTTAATAAGATTCGAGTGATCAATCTTGTTGAGTTTTGTCTACATCAGCATAAGATCGAGTTAGCAAAGACCGAGTGGAGTTTTGTCGTCAAATCTTAATATCAGTCAACAAAAGACCGAGTTGAATTTTGTCCTCAAATCTTAATACCACGTCAGCAAAAGATCGAGTGGCTATTCGGGCATGAATATATTTTTATCTTCAAATCTTACATGTCAGACCGAGTGATACTAAGTCCGAGTACTGTGTAAAAAGTCCAGTCTAACCCCAGTCAACTGTCACATCAAAAATATGGGGGTATTTTGGTCAAATTGTATCAAAAGTGGGTATTTTTACTTTTTTTCTTTTGAACATGGTATTTTTGTATATGACTTACTAGAAGTGGGCACTGTAGCACCGGACCCTATCGGTTATTGTCCTGGAAAAATTGTTAGTGACGTAGTTGGTTGCCTTATGTTAGGCTATATTAACTATCATGTCATGTACAAATCGTGCTGACTTTCTTTAATTCATTTTTTTCTTTCTGTTTTTTAAATTTTGCAATAATATTTTATTAACTTAAAAAAAATGATACGCGATTAAGAAAAAGTGATGTCCCTCCAAGTAAACTATTTCATAATTTTAAAATGATAAAAAGTGATAATATTTTTAACAAAAAATAATACCGAATCAACGAAAAGTGATAATTGTTTAATTGAGATATTTTATGAATACTAGGTCAAAAGACATAGATAAAAAGTGTTAATATTTTTAATAAAATGTGACAATATTTTTAATAAAAATTAATATCTAATTAATGAAAAGTGATCATTCAATTGTTAAACTATTTCATGACAATTAATATGACAAATAAACATTTTTAATAAAAAGTGATAACTGTCAATGAAAAGTGAAAATCATCAATTAATTTATTTCATGTATACATAATTTATATAAAAAATTGTAACACCCCACAATTTTCTCTTTTTTATGTGATAAAATAATTTGTATTTTGCATTTTTATAATTATTTGATAATTATGTGGTAATTATTTCTAAATTTTAAATGTATTTGCTTTTTTATTTTAGACATTTATGATAATAATGATGATAATATGTGAATATATATGTGTATAAATATTTACGTGCAATAATTTTGATATATAATTAAATTGTCTTATGTGTATAAATATGCTATTTGTTAATTATTAAGTATCACACATGTTCTCGTAATAATAATAGTGGTAAGAAAATGTATACGTGTGTGTTTTAATATTA
The DNA here is from genome assembly GCA_023678885.1 of Pogostemon cablin. Taxonomy (NCBI): domain Eukaryota; kingdom Viridiplantae; phylum Streptophyta; class Magnoliopsida; order Lamiales; family Lamiaceae; genus Pogostemon; species Pogostemon cablin. The sequence continues at coordinate 20,691,791 of CM042956.1, forward strand.
AATGTATCATATCTTAGTTATTAAGTATTTCTCGTATATTTGTAATGAATAATAATAACAATAATAAGATAAGTAATAATTAAATCATTTGATTGAAAGGTGCTACGTAGGTACGTTAGTGTATTACAATTACATTCTTATTAATAATAATAATAATAATAATAAATATTAATAGATAAGTTATTACCGATCAACTTTCAAATTGGGTTAACTTGATGGCATTTACGTGGCTTAAATAATGTACACTTGATTTTAATGGTTAAAAAATGTGGAAACGTGGCATCTCCCTAACCAAACACATCTTACTAAATGTAAGTATAAATATATGTTTACATGCATTCATTCAAATGAGTTAAACCAACTTAGAGTAATAAGAGTGAGAAAATAAATTGCAAGGGTAGTAGCAGAGAGAAGGAAAAAGGGAGTGAGAGAAAAATGAGAGAGGGAAAGAAAGAAAAGAGAGAGAAGAGTAAGAGAGGGAAAGAAAGAAAAGAGTGTTTGTGTAGCCGGAACGGGAAGGAAGAGATTAGTTGCAGTTCTTCATGAGCTCTTTAGTATTACCACTATAGTCAGAGTTCAGGTAAGTAGAAGTCTAACTACAATGCATAAACATGTTGTGTGTAAACTATTTGTGATTAATGTGTGGTAATTATGTTATGGATTACTTGTGATTAGTTTAATTACGTTATTAATTATTTGTTATTAATATGTGATATAATAAGTTGCAGATTTATGTGGTTTGAGATATTATCATTGTTTTATATTTATTGGTCTATGTGATCAAAGATTGTTCTATTTGTGGATCTGTGTAATTTTAGAAGAAATAATTATTCTATTTTAATTAAATGTTGATATTAATGTCATGATTAATATGTGATGCATCTAGTTTCTCATACTTGCATACCATGCATAATCATGAAAAGTATTTTTCCCAAAATTAATAAGATATTAATGGTGTGTGTAGCCACTATATATGCACTGAGTGGCGGAATGGGCGACCTAGGAAGGAGCGACCTGGGGAAACCCAGAGTAGACTACCTAGAGTGGCCACAGTCTTGAATTATTGTGTGAGAGAGAGTGGTGTTCAGTGAGAGGACTTCCGATCAGTAGGGGATCAGTTGGTAATGGAGCCTAGCGTGCTGTAAGGAAAGGTGGATCCTCGGACTGCACCACGTGGGACACTATGGAGGGAGATGATTCTTGGTGGCGGGACAAGTGATGAGCAGCAGGAAGCTTGTTGGGCTACGAGATGATAGTCCTCACAGCAGTTCCATATTTATATTGTGAAATTGATAAATCGAGTGCTGAGCTCATTTCCAGTGCATATCATAAGTGTGTCATGGGGATCTCGCAATGTGAACAGTTTTCGTAATAAAAGAGACCAATTAGAAAGATTCAGAAAGGGCGATGGCCTTGAGAAATGCATCTTCATGCACTGTCATGTATGATTTCTACTTACTGAGATTTTATCTCACTAGTTTATGCATTGTAGGTAAAATATAGTACGACGCTAGTGGTTAGGGTTCCATCAGATCCTGAGAATTGTATACATGGATGACGACCTGTTGGCCGGGCCAGTGTAATGAGGTACTTCGTGATTAGTCTCGAAATTATATTGAAAAAAAATGAAGAAGGAAATGAAAAGAATATTTATTTATGATATTTACTTATTGGTCAGAAAAATGGGGTCGTGACAAAAATAAAAAGTGATAATATTTTTAATATTAAGTGACTCTTGATGATAGTGAAAATAAGCGTATTTTAGTATCCAATTTAACACATTTTTGATGGGTATTATTGTTATATATTAGCACAAGTGTCTTATATTCATTATATTTGAGAAAAATGTGCACTTGAGGTGTTTTATTGTATTTTAGGTGGAAAAAAGATCAAAAGTACAAAGTTGGAGAAAATATGCAACTTGTGCAGGAATGCTGAAAATAGCACGTCCAACTTGTGTAATTTTTTTGTATTCTTGTAAAGTTTTTAACTAGAATTGTGATACATGGTTGGAAAGCCACAAAATAGATGATCGTTTAGCCATAAGGAACACCTCAATCGGATTCCAAACGAGAAAGTTATGATCAAAATGGTGACGTCGCGCAAGCTGTTTCTACTCAGCACGACTATGCCACTTTGCATGACTTGTTATATATTTAAATGTTGGAGTTTCTGTGACTTTTATATATGTATAAAAATCAAAGGAAGATAGGATCACGTGAGCATAAGAATAATTCAAATCGGAACTTGGGTGTGGAAGTTATGCGCGAAACGGTGAGACTGCGCACTGCCGCTCGACCTGGAGCAGTTTGGTCGAGTGGGGATATGAAATCCTATATTTGGTAATTCCGTACCCCAAGTAGCGTGTATTTTCAAGTTTTCCAAGAAAAAACTCATCCAATGTCAATAAGGATAGCTTACAAGTATAAAAGGGGATGCAAATCACATTATTATTGATATGTGAACACAACACATCCATCATATACCACCCCACAAGAAGGGATCACCCAACAACCATCATCCACATCCTTTTCTCCATCCATCCATCACTTTGAAGATTTGTCTACTGAATCAAGAGGAGAACCAAGAGGATTTGAAGAGACGGAAGAAAGAAGGAAGGAGATCGTTACACTAAGGGTTTTCCTAATTCTTTTCTTCTATTTTCTAATTTTTCAGACATATGGTAAGATTTATCCAACCCCCATGATTGTTCTTCATAATATCATATGCTAGAACTGTTTTGGTAGATCTAGGGTTTAAGAAGGTTTTATGAATTAATTAAACTCTCTTGTGTGTCCTCCGTACAACACTACTTGTGGATTTATTTCATATATGATTATGCTTTCTTAATCCATATTTACGATCGTTTTATGTATCTTCAATTGGTATATAGAGTCTGAATATATATTTTGGTTGTAGACTGAGTGCGTTCACCATTGAACAAGATTCCATGTTATGATTCTAAGTGAGGGACTCCAAAGCTTCATTGGAACTGTCATATATGAATGTTTATTAATTGATTTGAATTCAGGTTAGTAAGCAGGATAAAGAGGGTAGTTTTATTGTACCTATAAAGGGAGATCATATTGGGTTAGATTCAAGACGTGGGAAATAATTGATACTGATAGTACCTAGAAAGAAAGTAAAATTATATCTCTTACTCCAAGGTTATTCACACGTGTTATATGCATATTTACTTGTGTCTATAGAGTAATTTGCATTAGGGGTGGCAATTCCCGACACGACAGATAGCACGACACTATAATTGCGAATTAGTGTTTGACCTTATTGGGTTCGTGTTGTTGTCGTGTCAACCCAATAAGGACACGAAAATTTTGTGTCGTATTCGTGTCGGGTTCGTGTCAACCCATTAAGAACGATTAACATTAACAAGTTACCCATTAATCCGTTAATAACACATTCACATGTTAACAACCCAATATAAATATAAAATTAGATAAATATATGATAAAAATACTTATAAATAATTTTAAAATATATTTACTTAAAATTTTTTATTTATTTTTATTAGTATTTTTTATTTTTTATTTTCTTATCGTGTTGTTATCGTGTTATGTCGTGCCAACCTTTAATTTTTCGTTTTCGTGTCGTGTTTGGGTTTGCTCTTATCGTGTCATGTCACTATCGTGTCGACACGAAGCCCAACCCGTTAGCACGAATTGTCACCCCTAATTTGCATGGTATGGTTTAGTGATACGTCCATAGACCACAAGGCAGAATCGGTCTGCACTTGAGAGGGAAGTTAAGTAGTAAAACTGGATTACCTTAGAGCTACATATTCTCCATTCTTGAGACACTTTCATATTCTTCCAGTGTTATTTATTTTATTTGTTATTTTAATTAATTGTTAGTAGATTAATAATTAAATCTTCAATCTTATTGGCCTTGTCTTAATTAATTTAGTAAATAATTAAACTGATAATACACCATCCTTTGGGTTCGATATTTAACTTGGTGTAGCAATATCTGGAAAATTAGAAAATAGAAGAAAGGAATTAGAAAAATCCTTAGTGTAGCGATCTCCTTCCTTCTTTCTTCCGTCTCTTCAAATCCTCTTGGTTCTCCTCTTGATTCAGCAGACGAATCTTCAAAGTGATGGATGGATGGAGAAAAGGATGTGGATGATAGTTGGGGGTGATACCTCCTTGTGGGGTGGTGTAAGATGGATGTGTTGTGTTCACATATCAATAATGATGTGATCTACATCCATTTTTATACTTGTAAGCTCTCCTTATTGACCTTGAATGAGCTTTTTCTTGGAAAAAATGAATATACACGCTACTAGGGGTACGGAATTACCAAAAATATGATTTCATGTCCCCACTCGACCAAACTGCTCCAGGTCGAGTGGGATTGACCTTGGTCGAGCGGCAGTGAGCAGTCTCACTGTTTCGCGCATAACTTCCACATCCGAGCTCCGATTTGAATGATTCTTGCGCTCGCGCGATCCTCTTTTCCTTGACTTTCTATATATATACAGAATTCACAGAAAATCCAACACTTGAATGTATAAAAAGTCATGCAAAGTGGCACAGTCGTGCTGAGTAGAAACAGCTTGTTCGATGTCACAATTTTGATCATAACTTTCTCGTTTGGAATCTGATTGAGGTGTTCCTTACGCCAAAACAATCACCTCTTCTGTGGCTTTCTAATCATGTATCACACTTTCAGTTCAGAGCTCCACAAGAACACAGAAAAATTACACAAGTTGAATGTGCATTTTTCAGCATTGCTGCACAAGTTGCACATTTTCTCCAACTTTGCACTTTTGATCTTTTTTCCACCTAAAACATAATAAAACACCTCAAGTGCACATTTTCTCAAAATATAATGAATACAAGACACTTGTGCTAATATATAACAATAATTTCCACCAAAAAGGTGTTAAATTGGACACTAAAACATGCTTATTTTCACTCTCATCAACTTTTGATCATGAAAGATTGATAATCGTCCAATTAAATTATTTTATAAACATTAAATAGTAGAAGGGTAAAAAGTAATGATATTCTTAAAAAGAAAAAGTAATGCCTGATAAAAAAATTATAGGCATCAATTAAATTATTTTATATGTGAAAATTTTATAAGATAAATAAAAAGGGATAATTAACAATTTTAATAAATAGTGATATTCCATCAATAAAAAGTGATATTCGATTTAATTAAATTATTTCATAAATTATTTCATTTAAAAAGTATTTTATTTATTTTATGGGTAGGTCTTGCGTGAGACCCTCTCAAGTGAGACAATTTCACACTTTTTTAAATAATTATCACTTTCGCTATAAAACGTTATCACTTTCGTTATAAAATGTTATCACTTTCGTTATAAAATGTTATCACTTTTTATTTATACTATAAATTTTTCATGAAATAACATTATAACTTTTTATTTATTTAGTATCACTTTTCAGTATAAAAGTTGTCACTTTCTAACCGTCTCATGTAAGCCCTTTCGTGAGACAGTCTCACACAAGTTTTTGCCTTATTTTAATTATTATAAAATATTTATCTTACATTTTAACTTAAAAACTTGAGTAATAATTTTTACATCATTATATTCCAATAGATAATAAATTTAACAGTTTAACTTTGGTTCACCTGGACGATATTAATCGTTGGATTAAACTATAATTCAATCTCAACCATTAATAATATTAAACAATTAAAAATTAAAAATAGATAACTGCCCACTACCCCTTGATTTTAGCCTTTAAAACTCTGAGTGCATCGGTGCACCGGGTGCACCCCAAAATAACCCTAAATTAAAATATTAAAAATTAATTAAAAAATAATTAATATAATTAAAATTTAAAATGTGAACAACATTTAAAAATAAATAAATAAAGAAGGAGAGACAAAGATAATAAGGAAAGCTAATTTAATATTGAAAACAAGCTCATGATTAAGTCGGCACCCTTAGTGCGTTATTGAATTGGTAAATGGGTGGGGAAGTATCCGTCTCACGTAAGAGGATTCGTGAAACGATCTCACCCAAAACTCATCATATATATATATATATATATATATATATATATATATATATATATATATATATATATATATATATATATATATATATATATATATATATATACTATTTTGTATCTATTTTTTTGATGAAACACATGTTATGAAGGTCAAATCAAATCAAGCAAAGTTAAATTATTATAACAAATCGTAGTGCATTCATAAGTCGTCCTACTCTTAAGGTAATTTCATAATACAGTTTGGTTCGTCGTATCTTACGATTTGTAGTGCTACTATTGCATGATGTGAGTCATTGTATTTTGGAGATTATTGTTATCGAACCTTAAATACTAGAGCAAACAATTTGGTTTTAAGGAGAAATAGTGTAATTCTTGCCTCGACTCAAATTTTATTTCTATAATTATATGTCATGTTTTCTAGTCAACATATTATACCGAAACTCAAATATAACCAACAATTCCTAAGACGAAAGTTTGACTCATATCTTCGATATATATTGATTGACTACAAAGAACATTAAAGGAAGATTTTGCCTATATAAAGAAAAGAAGGTACGCAGTTTATATTTATACGATCATTATAATATCTACATACAATGAAGATGACTTAAATTGAAAATTTCAAAATTAATCAAAAATTAATATATGAGAAAATATAGAGAGAACTCATAAATACTTCCTCCGTTCTACTAAGGATGTCAATGGGGCGGGCCAGGCGGGTATTTGAGTACTCAAACCCATTCTTTTATCGTGGATTCACCTCAATTTTGACCCATTTTGATTATTTATTTTATTTTAAATATTTATACTTATTATAAATAATGTGTAATATATATTATTTTATTTAATTAATAATTACATACATAATAATATCTTGTATTTTCTACTTAATTAATTAATTAAGAAAATATATCTTATAAATAATGTATATAATACAAAAATATAAATATAATATACATGTTATACACATAATAGACTCCCTCCATCCCACGTTAACGTTTACGTTTGATTTTTGCAAGTAAATTAAAATATATACTTATTTAATGTGTAGTTAAGTGAGAAAATAATATTTAATATGAAGTGGGTAGTTGTATTAGTATTATGTGTGGGCCCTATATGAAATAATTAATTGTTTTGTGTGGACCCAACTTGACAAAAAAAGAAAAATGTAAACCCTAATTTGGAACAAATCAAAATGAAAAAAGTAAAACTTAACGCGAGAGTATTATATAGTATAAATATTAAACGGGTCAAAACAGGTCCAAACGGGCCAAACCGGGGCATTACTACTACCCAGACCCGTCACATTCTCAGTACGGGCCAGGTCAGGTCTGCCCCAAATGTCACGGGTCAGGCGGGATGAGCCATTTTTGACATCCCTACTTCGTCCTATTTAAGTCTGCTCCCCTATCCCAGCACGGAGGTTAAGAAATGTTACTCCTTCGTCCCAAATTTAATTTCACACTTTTCGTTTTGATCCGTTTCAAATTCAACTTCACACCACCATAAAAGGAAAAAATAACTAACTAATACCCTTCTAACATACTTTAATTTTAAAATTTTCATCACGTTTTTAACACAAAACATATTTTATTATTATTTATTACCAAAAATATCATATTACCCCCCAAAAGTAAGTCAAAAAGTTATTTTTTTATTTTCGTATTTACAGTAAACGTGAAGATGGATTCGTAAACGTGAAGATGAATTTGGGATAGAGGGAGTAACTTTTAAAGGTATAATGATATTTTTTTGTAATAAATAAATGATAAATTGTGTTATGTGTGTTAGGTATGAGTGACTTTTTTGTAAATAAAGTGTATGAAAAATGGTGATTGTGTTTGACTTTTTTACTTTTTTTTAGATATATATGCAAACTTTATTGATACAACTCAAAATGAAAATTGTATTGTCCAAAGATGAGTGAGTAGTTATTAGCAATTGAGGTATTCATTCATGGACAAATTACAACCATGCATTAATGACTGAACTGTGCAAAATCAATTACACTTTAATAAATAAATAAATAATAATAATAATTTATTTATTTTTTGGAAAAGAAATACACAGTTTTCTTTTAAAATTTTTCTTTCTTTTATATATATATATATATATATATAATAATAATAATAATAACACCTATTTTACCACTTATTTTTACATTTATTTATTTTCCCCCCAAAATTAATTTCACCACTTTTAGTTAATTAATATTCACATAAACGTAAATTATATGCACTGTCCATTGATTTGTTTCAATTAAATCAAATATTGATATCTTATTATCTCACTCAATTGAGAATTAAAACCCTAAAAATTTGTAGGCCTTTTGTGAAAGACTACAGAGAAGATTTGGAGAGGGACTAACACACCTAATTTGGAGGTACGCCGTAAGGGATGTTCAATTGTTTGGCCGATAAAGCTGGCTTCTTCTGATGGACGAAGTAGCCATTGATGTCTGCTCGGCGGAAGATCGACAGTTTCTGCTAGGAAAGTCGCCGCCTCGTCTCGCTATTAACGGCGACCGCCAATTGTGGCGGGGAGAATGCTAAAGCTATATGGGTATGTTGAGTCCCGATTTACATCTGCCCCTAATTTTTTATATGTTTAAAGAATTCGATGATGTTTAGGTGTTGTGGGTTTAAGAATCAGCACGATTTTTGTTAACAATCTTCTATTTTTATTTTTGACAGATTATTCAATGTTTAATTAAAATTCTTAAGCAGACTAATATTCTGCCACAAGCATTTGTTTCCCAAGACTATTGCCTCATCCATTTGCACGAGGAGCCATCATGGTGGATTCTCAAAAGAAGGTTGAGACGATATCTGAGTTCCTTGAAAATTCCCTCCATTTGGTTGTATACTTAAACCACTTTCAGCATTTCCTGCCATTGCAAGTTGCAGCCATATGTCAAGCTTTGTTTTAGAATCTTGATCGTGATTAGAATTTGAAATCATTCTCTTATTATATTATTATATTATTTTCTTGGGTGTCAAGGTGGGGTGAGGGGTAGGGGTTAGGGGCTGCGGGGTGGAAGATAAGATATTATTGATTCATCAGTTAGATATTTGAACATGAACTCTTAAATTTTTATATAAGCAGAATGAATGCTGTCGCGTAAAAGCCCCAAAAACCTCAACTGATGTTTTAGTCCATGTGATACAAGCAGAAACATGCAGCAAATAGAATGATTGCTGGAACTTTGCTTATTCTCTACATTTTACTTTATTTTAATAATTAGGCCCCATGTACACAAAAAATATATTGGCTTTGCGTTACAGTTCCCATCGTGAAGTAGCTGTACTTCCCTCTAATTATCTTTTCCAATTGTTCGAAAATTTGGGTGCTTTTGCTGAATTGTTTAATTGATGCAAATTGTCGTCACCTTCTCCTTTTTGTATCTGTGAAGTCTTCAACTTCTAACTTTTCTCATTCTGTTGTGGCTTGCATGATGACAGTAATTATAGGACATTTTTCTTGAACCTAATAAAAAGAGAAAAGAGTTTCTACTAATCATATAGTGCCTAAGAAAGGTAAGGTGGTAAGTATGGATGATAAGAGGGGAAGAAAGTATTGGAAGGTAAAGATGAAAGAAGATCGCCCTCTTAGTCAGTAGTCTACATATTCTGCATTCCGTCATGACTCTCCGACGTTAAATAAGAGCATCTGTTGGGGGCTTTCCCTCCCGTTTTATTGCTTTATTTCATTCATGTGAGTAAGAAATTTTTATATTTGAAGTGCTTACTTATCGGCAATTACTTCTCTTTGCAAACTTAGTTTCGACTATAGTTTCTACTAAGTTTGGGGAGTGTGATGTACTTACTCAATAAGCACCGATAGTATAATCTTTTCTTTGTAACGTTTGTTAGGGAGTTGATTTTTTGCGGCATATTAAACTTTAATCGGTTTTTATATGTTGATTTTTTGTAACTTGCTTAATGTTTAGTGGTGTTTTATTCCATATTTTGAGTTGTTTGCGGAGTTACTCATGAATGTTAAGTTTTAGGATTGATTCTTGATGAAGATATGCTCTATTTTGGTACTTAATGTTCGTTGTTATGCTTGACGTATGTAGAGTTCTTGTGAAATTGATCTTGATTATGTGCTATGAGGAGTACTTAGGATTCTATTTACCCATGTGAGGATTTGAGCCTTTTAATCATGCTTGATCATGATAGTTTATTCTTGAGAGAATCATTCATATGAACGTATTCTAGAACTTAGCTTGGAGTCTTGTGTGAGACTTACAATTGATGATTTGCTAGGACATGATCTTAGGTCATTCTTGATTACTTGAGTTACATAGCCAAATTTTACCTTCCCATTGATTATGTATATCTTTGGTAGCCCCGTTTGAGCCTTAAAAAAGCTTTTTCTTTGGCAAGCCAAATAAAAGAGCCTTATTTAACCTTTACTTGAGCTTTATTTAAATACCCTATTCATTGATAGAGAGTTGAGGTGAATAAGTGTTGCAAGAAGAAGAAGGAAGATAGAATGTGGTTGAGTAAAGTAAAGAAGTGTATGGTTAAATCTTGTTTAGGAGTAGTGCCTGAAACTGGTACCCCGGTTGTTGTTAAAAAGGGTAGTGCTTACAACTGGTACCCGAGTTATCAAAAGAAGAATGATGTTGATGCAAGAAAGAGAAGGAAAGTTCGAAAATTACAAACGCAAGAGAAGAAATTGGAGGAGAATATGTAGCCGAATGAAGAAAGCAAGAACCTCCAAGCTAACTCTCTATTAGTGTTTGAGTCACTTTATCTAAATTTTCCTACCCTTTCCAAAGAGCCAACATTACAACCCAAAAAAAATAAGTCCTTTGTGATCCTAGTCATTAGTTGATTGTGAGTTGATTTTTGAGACCCTTACCAAGCTTATGGTTACGCGTGAGTATTGATTGAGTATGAGCGTATATATTAACCGTTTAAGTGCAATAAGCACTTGAGAAAGAGAGTAAACACTTATCATGTGAGCTAGATGACTTAGTACTCCAAATGGTAATATGATTGGGTGAACTTTTGCATGAACGATATGTATGATTCAGGAAATACTTGTTTTTAATTGATAAAATTGCATGTGTAATATGTGTTGTACTTGGTGATCTCATGAATTATACACGACTCCTTGGTTTGATTGTGTTGCCTCGGGACAAGCAACATGTAAGTTTGGGGGTTTGATGAGTGTGTAAATTCAAGAATCTTGCGTTTGGATTTGTGCTATTATGAAGTATTTGAAGGATGTAATCAGTTGTGAACCGATATATATTATGAAAAGGCACGGATCAGGTGTTGTTGAAGCCATTTGAGTGGTTTTTCGAAGGAAATCAAAATGGAAGTGTTGAAATCTGAAGAAAGGAAGTCGAAGCCATCTGTTTGGGTGAAGCAGGAGTGTAATTCGACCAGAAGAAGGTCAATTCGACCAACCCTGTTGGTCAAATTGGCAGCATAACATGAGCAGATGGTGGATTCGACCACGACATAGGGATTCGACCTGGTAATCAGGTCAAATCGAGGTCGAATTGATTGGTGTAGATGCCAATTCGACCTCGTCACTTCAATTCAACTAGGGCATCTGGTCGAATCAAGCACCTGGGACTTACAGTAGGTCAATTCGACCTCCAATTTGACCTGGAGGGTGAATTCGACCTGTTGATGAAGTCGAATTGAGCCTCTGAAACTTACCATATCCGTATTTTACACTCTCAATACGTGTGATCACTTAAAAAGCCCATTCCAGGCCCGGGAGTCGCGATTACAAGTATAAAAGAAGGCTTATGTAGCAGTATAGAAAGAAAAAAGGGAGAATCAATCAAGAGAAGGAGTACCAATCCTAGAGAGAGGGGCTACAAGAGCTGTTCCGCTGGAGATTCAAGTAAGATCAGTCCAACTAACCATGGGCTTGAGCCGCTTCGATAGTTCTAGGGTTATGAAGGTTTCATGAGTTAATTTATCTTTCGTGTGTAAACTCCGTACAATACTACTTGTGATTTATTTTATATAAGATTGTGCGTTTTTAATCCATACTCACGATTGTTTTATGCATCAACAATTGTTGTGTAGAGTCTGAATACATAACTTGGTTATTGGTTGAGTGCGTTCACTGCTGAGCAGGGTTTTATGTTATAATTCTAAGTGTAGGGATTCCAAAGTCTTTTTAGAACTATCTTATATGAATACTTGTTAATTGAATCATATTCGGGTTAATAAATAGGATAAAGAGTATAACTTCATAGTACCTATAAAGAGAGATCATATCGGGTTAGAGTACTAAGTGCACGGGAAATAATTGATACTGATAGTACCTAGAAAGGGGGTGAGTTATATCTCTTGCTCCGAGGATATTCACACGTGTCATACGCATGTTTACTTGTGTTGATAGGGTAAATTTGCATGGTTTAGTGATACGTCCATATTCCACAAGGCAGAATCAGATATCAACACATGGAAGGGAAATTAATGAGTGAAACTAGATTACCTGAAGAACTACCAACTTTTTTACTTGATCACAACTCACTTATCTTTTCTTCTTGTTGTTTTTACTTGATATTTTAATTAATAGTTGTTACTTAATCTCAATATCACTATCATTGAATTTATCTACATAGTCTTAGTCTACTAGAACATAATTAAATTGATAATTATCCGTTCCTTGGGTTCGATATTCACTTGGTCACCTTTCGAGACTACAATTGATATCCTTCATACTTGGGGATTAATTGTGTGTTGAGAAAACGCTCATCATTGATGATTACCCTTCAGGAAGGTGGATTTATTCCGGCATGATAACAAGGTTGAGTGGTACTACTCTTGGATGAGATATTAATTAATGGAGTTGATAATAACTTAATTAATTAATGGGCATTGTATATCTTAAACATGGGGAGACTGTCGGACTCATAATAAGAAGGAGCCCATAATGTAATTATGGGATTAAAGCGGCAATGCAGTAATAATATTTTAGTAGAATATATTATTATTATTATTGGACTTAAGTATAAGTTTTGGGCTAAACGTGGATACTTAAACCCAATGGAGGCCCGACTCTAATTTCTCCTTCTGGTCCCTGTTATAGCCCATATATAAATCATCTCAATTGTTCTAGCCCTAGATGAGACACGCCTAATCGTGAGTAGGGTAGAGAGAACAACAGATTGAGAAGATCTTGAAGATCGTTGCCCACACGACGTCAAGATTGGACTTGGGAATACAATAGAAGATCAAGAGGTTGTTTGCTGCTGCTATTCGTCAACTTCCAAAATTTTTCTAAAATTGTGTAGAACTCAAAACTGAACATGTCATAGACCATTGGAAAGCCACAGAAGAGAGGATCGTTTTGGCTTGTAGATCACTCAAATCGGAGATTCGATGAGAGACTTATATCCAAAACGGTGAGGCTGCGCTTGCTGCAGGCGAGAATTCATCTTCTTCTTCAACATACCCTAGTGAAAGGTAATATAATTTTATGTTCTTGCTTCTGCTGATATAGAATCATATGGAACCCTAACGGTTCACGTTAACCAAATGATCAAACGCCAATAATAGGTATCAGAGCTTCGATTTTGTAGCTAAACGTGACACGTTAGGCTAGGGTTTATGTGTCAAACGTGGATTAGAGTTTAGAAATTATTGTTTCTTGTTGAATACTCTATACGTTTGACGACACTCGATGACGACGTGTTCCGGATCAAGACAACCCGTGATGATGAACGACTTAGGGTGCAAGTAATCCTACTTGTTGCGTAAGACATCGGTTTAATCGCTGGAGTGTTGGACAAGACATCCTATTTTTGGCGATTTAATTCCTAATATATAACTGTCATAATTGATTTAATTGTATATTATTGTTATATATGGTTGCATGTTGATATCGATGATTATGATAATCTGGACAATATCGACGATTTCGATGATCTGGACGATATTGACGATTTTGATAATCTGGTCGATATCGATGATTTCAATAATCTTGTCGATATCGATAGTTTTGAAAATTTGATAATCTGTATATTTTTGAAAATTTGATAATCTAGAATTTTTGAAAATTTGATAATTTGGAGATTTTTGAAATTTTAATAATCTGGAAATTTTTTAAAATTTGATAATCTGGAAATTTTCAAAAATTTGATAATCTGGAAATTTCGAAAATTTTTTACAAGCATGTTTGGTTGCATATTTTATTGTTGAATATTATATGCATGTAAAAACCCTCATGTTAAATAACTAAGTGGGAAAGGGATTGATTAATAAATCCCGCGGCCTCCATTATTGGTTTGTTATGTGATGCAAGTAAGCTTATGAGTTGACTATAGTGCCTTCCTCCCCAACGGATGAGTTTTATTTATGGATCACTAGTACATACTTCTTTAAATAATTATTTGTTTGTAATGTGATGCACATAAACTTATGAGTTGGCTATAGTGTCTTCCTCCCCAACGGATGAGTTTATTTGCAAATCACTGGTACAAACTTATAATTGATGATTGTAGGAAATTATCTGAGCGCGTGTGGACTTCTCCAACTGTAAGGCACACAAGCTTGGACAACGTACTTAATATCAAATAATGGTATACACTTAGTTGCAATTGATATGCATCCTCCCCAACGGAGTCACTGCTATTATTTTGCATGGCTAAAGTACAACCGACTATTAATTTGGTGTCATAAGGTTAAATTGACTTTTGGAATTAATGGGTAAAACCTTCTCTTGTGAATGTTAGGGTTTGTATACGTCCACACTAACGTGACATGCAAATTCACGGTGCTTGAGATGTCGGTGAATTTATTTTATATTGTTTTTGAGGAAATCAATATAAATTTTAAATTTGAAGTGTTTGATCGTTGTATTTATTTACTTGATTTTCATGATTTTCAAATGGTTTTATTTCACTTACTTATTGTTAACTAAAAGAAAACATATTTATTGGTCCAAAATAGATGATTAGAAAAGAATCTTGACTTTGATTCTTACTGCTTAGAAAAATATAAATGTGTTCTCACTAAAGATGTTTTGTGATGCCTATTAAAGTCTCTAATGAAGAGGTGAGAGGTTCATAGAAATATGATGGTCTCATGCGGCTCTTCGGATACTTGAGAAAGAAAGAAGGGCAAGGGATCATGGTAGACTTGATGAATGAATTAGATGTCCTTGGAGTAGAAATTGAAGGGGAAACCCAAGTCAATTTTATTCTTCATTATTTTCCTAGATGTTTTGAGCAAGTTCCACCTAAACTACAAGAGATTGTATACGGTGGGGAACTTCTGACAAAACATGTGGTGAAGGAAAGCCATTTTCATTAAGGCATTGACAAGGTTAGTATCTCATTCACTAGTTGTTGAAGCATGGATAGTGATGGCGTCTATTGACATGTTGTGTGTAGATACTGGAATCACTAAATGTTTATAACTGAGAGATGATGAGATTATTATGTACATGGGTAATGCTACAAGAGTAGTGGCAGTTGCAGTGAGAGTTTTTATTTATCTTCTGATATGAATAAACGTTTGATTTTGAGAAATTGTCTTTACGTATGTTTTCATAAAAAGAATTTGATTTCAACTTCTATGTATTTACAGATGGATACTCTATTTCATTTAAATGACATGGTCATTATAATGAAAGATGGAGCTATAATCTGTTGTGGTACATTGGTAGAAATTTGCACACTCTTAAATCATGTTAATTCCACGAATGCAACGTTTAGTAATTAATAAATGTGTATTCTAAACCTAATAAGAGAAAGGAACCTTCGGAAATGAACCGAACATACTTTTGGCATCTGAGACTAGATCATTTTACTTAGGTTCGATTCGAAAGTTGATAGCCAATAGACCGTTAGGTTTATTGGAAGTGGAAACTATCGAACTAGTGAGTCTTACTTGGAAGTGAATATGATTAATTACCTTTTCAAGGCAAATGAGTAGAGAGAGCCATGAAAAGATATGTTGGAAATGGTTTATTCTGATTTATGCGGTCCTAAGACTGTCCAAGCAAGAGGTGTTTGTGAATATTCAACACTTTGTTTGACAATTATTCTAGAAACAAGATATATTTATTTGATACACCACACGTCTGGGTACTTTGATTAATTCAAGTAGTACATGGATGACACGGTGAGGTGTCATGGAAAATATATCAAGTCACTACGATTTAATCGTGGTGGCGAGCACCTCTTAGGATATTTTAGGAGCTATTTATCAGAGGATGAGATTGAATCTCAAGGTCTACACTGGGCAAACCCCTGCCGAATAGTGTGATGTAAAGAAGGAATATGACTCTTATAGAAATGGTGAGATAGATGATGAGTTATTTGGAATTACTAAATTTATTTTATGGGTAAGCCCTAGGAACAACATATCGTATGAATGTTTGTTTGTTTGCGGGATATCTTAGAAAAATGAAGGGTGGTTTATTGAATAGTCCAAAAGATCAGAGGGTGATTGTTAACACGAACACTAGATTTTTGGAAAAGGACTATGTAATAAATCACAAATCCATATATAAAATGTTCTAAAAGGTGTGAGAAGGGAAACACAAATTTTAGTACCAATTGTACAAGATGATATACCACAAGTAAACTGCATCACGTGTCAAATCTGATACACATTTCTTGTAGTGCCTTGTGGTAGTGTGAGGGTTGTCCAACTACCGGATAGATTTATGTTTTGGGAGGGTCGTGAGACTTGATCCCTAGTAAACATGAAATACTCCCGTGGTATAACGACGAAGTTCTACAAGATGAAAACGCGATATCTTAGCAAGTTGCAATGATTTCTGAAATGGAATCTATGAATTCTAAATCAACTCTTGGAGCTTGTAGAACCATCAAATGGTGTAAAAGCCATTGGATGTGTGGCTCTACAAAATTAAAAGAGGATCACATGGTAAGGTGGAAGCCTTTGAAGCAAAGCTTGTTGCGAAAAGGTATACTCAGAAAGACGTGTTTGATTATGAGGGAATCTTTTCGATGGTAGCTATATTTAAGTCGATCCTGATTCTTTTGTCTGATACTATTCATATCAAATATGAGGTATAACAAATAGATATCAAGACAACTTTCCTGATTGGAAGTTTTGAGGCAAACATCTATGTGAAGCAACCAGGGTGATTTATTGCAAAGGGTTAAGAGCATTTTGAGTGTAAGCTTAAAAGTGTCCATCGATGGACCAAAGCAAGCTTCAAGATCATGGAGCATGCATTTTGATGAGGAAATCCAACCATATGGATTTAATCAATGTTCGGATAGGACTTGTGTGTTGAAAAGAGTGACGGAAATGTGGTGGTATTTCTTGTATGTACATAGATAGTATCTTGCTCATTAGAGATAATGAAAGAGTATTGTCGGGCGTATGTGTATGGTTGATATAGCAGTATGAAATGAAGGACTTAAGACAAGCAATATACATTCTTGCGATCATAGTGATAAGGATCACAAGAAAGGATGTTATGCTTATCTCAAGCTTCATATAAATGATACAATCCTTACTCGTTTTAGCATGTGACTGTATCTAAGGATTTGTGTCTTAAGACACAAAAGAAGATAAAGGAGATGAAGGCGGTTCCTTATGCTTCGGCGAATAAGGAAGCTAAATCTAAGGAATGTTATGTACGAGAATAGATATCTATTTGCTGAACGCATGGACAGTGGGTATCAAGGTAACACGAAATAAGAATGTTGAATTGTGGTAAGACATATATTTATGTACCTGAAAAGGACTAGAAATTATATGTGAACTTACCGGACAGATTCACTACTTATTATGAGTTACATAGATTTAGATTTTTCAAATCAGATATGGACGGAAGTAAATCCACCTCTAGGTTATGTGTTTATTTTGGAAGTATAGCCATAATATGGAGGAGTGTTATATAGAAATATATTTCGGACTCCATCATAGGAAGATGTTGAATTAGAGCCTCTGAGACAGCCAAATCTATCTGCATGACTCTAGAATCTTCGTAATAGACTTAGATGTGATTCTAAGTTTGTCCAAGATTATTACAATTTATTGTGATAATAATGGTACAGTTGCAAACTTGAAGAAATCACGAGTCCATAAGCAACTAAACACATTAAGCGCAAGTACCACTGATGAGTGTGGAAATTCACGTGTTTTAACTCTTGATTTTTGTGATAATAGTGTATGATTTGATCGTAAGTGAAGATAAATCGAGATATGTAGTGGAAAGTCACAAATTAGGTGTGTTTGAGGCCATTTGAGCGGATTATCGAAGGAAAATGAGATAGAAGTGATCGGAACTAGAGAAGGGGTGTTGTAGGCACCAGATTCGACCAAATGGAGGGTGGTTCGACCAGCACCCCTAGGCGAACCAGGCGTCGAAAGCCAGCAGAAGTGTGGTTCGACCACGACAGTGCGGTTCAACCAAGCAAGTTGGTCGAATCGTGATCGTTCCAAAAGCATAACTTTTTGCAGGTGAGGTTCAACCACAAAGCTTCTGGTTTGACTAGTCGTTCGAGTCGAACCAGGAGCCTGCCAAGCTATTACAGGTCGGTTCGACCAGGCCTTGGTTGATTCGACCAGGGGTCTTGGTCGAACCGATGCGTGAGAAACTTCCAGATTCATATTTTTACAACTTCAGTGCGTGTTTTCGCTCAAAAAGCCCATCCTAGGTCCATAAAGAGAGCTTAAAAGTATAAAAGGAAGACCCTTCGTAGTTGAAAAAAGGTATTCAACACCACCTTCATTCTACACAACATTCGAAACCCTACCATCATCCACGGAGCTGTGGAGAGAGATTCGTCCATCGAATTAAGTGAGAACCAAGTGAAGATTCAAGACGGAGAGAGACGCGATGGCGCCTGAATCTAAGGTTAACTTCGCATCTTAATTTATCTTGTAATTTTCAAGACTATGGGTAAAATCTATCCAAATACCATGATCGTTCTTCGATCGATCATGGGCTAGAACCTCTTTGGTAGTTCTATGGTTTATGAAGGTTTTATAAGTTAATTGAACTTTCGTGTGTATACTCCGTACAACACTACTTGTGGTTTATTTTATATAAGACTATGCATTTTAAATTCATACTCAGATTGTTTTGTGCATCATTAATTGTTATGTAGAGTCTAAATACATATCTTGATTATTGATTGAGTGCGTTCACTGCTGAGAAGGAGTCTAAGTTATGATTCTAAGTGAGGGGATTCCGAAGTCTCATTAGAACTATCTAATATAAATACTTGTTAATTGAATATGATTCGGGTTAATAAGTATGACAAAGAGAATAACTGCATAGTACCTATAAAGGGAGATCATATCGGGTTAGAGTACTAAGTGCATAGAAAATAATTGTTACTGATAGTACCTAGAAAGGGGGGTGAATTATATCTCTTCTCCAAGAATATTCACACGTTATGTCTATTGAGTAGATTTGCATGGCTTAGTGATGCGGCCATACTCCACCCGGTATAGTCGGACAATGATACACGGAAGGGAAGTTAATGAGTAAAACTGGATGGCCCGAAGAATTACCTACTTCTCACTTATTTACTTTCGTTTTATCTCTAATGCTTGTTTATTTTAATTGTTCTTTTACTTATTTGTTTATTGGTTACTTAATCATCACAACTTTATTGCCATACTAGTCTTAAAGTTAGATTATAATTAAATTAATAATAATACGTCATTTGGGTTAGATTAACACTTGGTCACTTATCAAAGCTACAATAGCATCCTTCACACTTGCGCATTAATATTGTGTGTTGAGAAAATGCTCATCAAGTTCTTGCCACCATTGCCGAGGATGGCATTATTATTAGTTTATTATTTCTAGTTTAACTGAGACTATTTGATTCTTGTCTTTATTTTCTAACGCTTATTTTTCTTAGGTGTATGCACACTAGATCAAGTGCAGGAGAGTTAGCACCTTTTAATCCTGAGTTCGGTGCATCGTCGAAGAAGAAGAAGAGCAAGAATAAGAACGTATAACCAACTGAAGCTCTTAATTTAAGAGTTAAAGTTGAAGAGCTGAACTCACAAACGATTGCAGCTGCAATCGAAAACAACTTGGAAGCAGAAGCAGTCAACATGGCGGCGAATCCATATAATCTTACCATCCGTAAAGTCTTTAAGAATAAAGGAGGAGGCAATGCAGGACTGTTAGGAACAAGAGAGGCCAGAGCTGATTTTGATCTTCACCCTACTTTGATCAGCATGATAGAAAGGAGTCCCTTCTCTGGGGAAACCTTTGAAGATCCTCAGCAACATCTGAATAAGTTCCTTGGTTATGTAAGTAGATAAAAGGATATAGGAACTCATGAAGATGCAAGGAGGATCATCTTATTTAAGTTATTGCTTAATGAAAGGGCGAGAGATTGGTACGATACTCTTGATGCTGCTGAATGCACTACTTGGGAGTAATTGAAATTTAAATTTTTGGAGCGATACATGCCACCTTCGAAGGTGTTTAAGATAAAACAAGAAATCAATCAATTTGCTATCAGTGGTAATGAGAAATTTCATGAGGCTTGGGACAGATTCAAGGACATACTTAGGAAGTGTCCACAACATGGGCTATCTAAACCTCAATACATCAGTATTTTCTATAATGGATTGGATGGTGATTCTCGAGTTTTACTAGATGCTTCATTGAATGGAGCATTGCTTACAAAGTCATCCGTTGAGGCCAAAAATCTCTTTGAGGATATTTTGATGAATTCAAGAGATTGGCCAACTGATCGAGTGAGAGGCACCTATGTTCTTGGAAAAGTAGCATAGGTTGAACACATGATGGTTAAGTTAAGTAGAGAAGATGAGATCGTCTCTAGTTTGGCTAGTATCAACAAGTTACTTGAGTCTCAGCAAAACCAGATTACTGATATAGCACAGCGAGTACGATTGATGCAGCAGGATGTTTGTAATGAAGGAGCTGGCCAAGAGGAATTGGAAGAGGCAAACTATGCCATGGGTCAAAGTATTCAAGGAACGAGGTTCCAAAATCAAGGAAACTGGAATTATCAAGGGAATTATAATAAACGTGGTCCACCTGGTAAATTATTAACAACCAACGAGGTCAGAATTTTCATGGAGTAATCCTAATACAGCAGTACAACCTCCTGTTAGTGTTGATCTGGATGCTTAGGTCGAAGAAGAAAATCTGGTTTTGAGGATACGGTGAACATGTACATGGCAAGGAATGATGCAAGAATGGATCGTATAGAGGCGAAGCTTGAGGCAAAGATTGATGCAAATCATGAAGATATATCTAAGCAGATGAAGGACATGACGTTGTTGATGGGGCAGATGGCCGGGAATGTTAACCAATTGACGCAAACAGTAGAGAAGGGTAAGTTCTCATCTCAAAGTATAGCAAACCCGAAGCAGTGCAACGCCATCGCATTGAGGTCTGGAACTCAGTATGAAGGATCGATGACACTGGAAACAATTTTGGAAGCTCCAGCCAGCCAGTTCGACCATGACCAACATGGTTCGACCAATCCTGTTGGTCAAACCGAGGTCGAATCAGCCTGTCCGCGACACTCTGTTCTGTCTGGAGCACTGTTCAACCACAACCTTCAGGGTTCGACCAACCCTGTTGGTCAAATCGTGGTCGAACAAGCCTATCAGCGATACCTTATTTTGTCTGAAGCACGGTTCGACCACAACCTTCATGGTTTGACAAACCCTATTGGTCGAACAGTGGTCGAACCAGCCTGTCCGGGGAGAAAATATTTTTTGAAGCACGGTTCGACCACTACTCACCTGGTTCGACTAGTACTCATGGTCGAACCATAGTTGAACCGCCTTATTTGGCACCATTTTCCACGCCGAATGCTTTACTTGATGTTGATGCTACTCCAGTACCATCCAAAGAGCATAATACTGAGCTTATAGCAGAGAAGAAATGGGAAAGAGCAAATAGATTGAGAGCCGAGAAGGATAAAGGGGAGAAGGTTGAACGCGATGAATGGGGGATTCCCAAGACTAAGATATCTCCTCCATTTCCTTTCAAGTTAGTAAAGAAGGGATTGGAAGAAAAGTTCAAGAAGTTTTCAGATATCATAAACAATATAAGCTTGAGCATTCATTTCTCTGAAGCACTCTTGGAGATGCCATACTACGCCCACTTTCTAAAAGATATACTTTTGAAGAAGAGAAGCTTGAACGGAATTGAAACTGTGAATTTGTCTGAGAACTGTAGCTCGATCATACAGAGGAAGTTGCCAGCTAAGCTAAAAGATCTGGGAAGCTTCACTATTCTATATGAGATTGGAAAGGGGCTGGCACAACAAGCCTTTTGTGATCTTGAGGCAAGCATCAATTTGATGCCATTGTCAATATTTCAAAGGCTTGGTTTGGGAGAGTTAACTCCTACAACGGTTTCTCTACAATTGGCAGATAGGTCTATGACATTTTCGAAGGGTGTAATCGAAGATGTTCTTGTAAAAGTGGAGAAACTAGTCTTTCTTGTGGATTTTCTTGTGCTCGACATGAAAGATGGCAAGGATAATGTTCCCCTCATCTTAGGGAGACCATTCCTTGCTACTTCTTGACCTATGATTGATGTTCAAAGGGAAGCTAAGGCTGCGCATGGATAAAGAAGAGGTTCTATTCAACCTTGATAAAGCAATGAAGATGTTAATGGAGACGCAGTGTCACAACATTGATGTGGTGGAGAAGATCGTGAAGGAAGATATGTCTTTGATTCTTTCAAAGGATCCATTGGAGACATGCTTAGAGGAGTCTCTTACTTTTCCCACCATAGAGCTAGATGAGCTCTCCAATAAGGTATGTATTGAATTTCTTGAAAACCTACTTGCTTTGGGTAATGACAGGTGTGAATCACAAAGGACCAAGTTTGAAGAGGTGAAGTGGACTAAGAAGTACTTACCATTGGATAGAGAAAGCACAGTAAAAGAAGAAAAGAAAGAGGAGTTGAAACCACTACCGGAGCACTTGAAGTATGCTTATCTAGGTGACAATGAAACATACCCGGTAATTGTATCTTCTTCTCTAACTGATGATCAACTCGATGAGTTATTAGATGTGCTTAGGAAGTGTAAGTCTGCAATTGGTTGGTCTCTTGATGATTTGAAAGGTATTAGTCCATCATATTGCATGTATAAGATAAGAATGTTAGATGAAGCCAAGAGTAGTATTCAGAATCAGCGGAGGGTAAATTCCGATATTCTAGAAGTGATTAGGAAGCAAATCCTAGCATGGCTAGATGCAGGAATTATATATCCAATTAGTGATAGTCCCCATATGAGTCCACTGCATGTTGTAGCTAAAAAGGGGGCATGACGATTGTGAAAGCCGATGATGGCAAGACTCTAGCCACTAGGATTCCTACGGGATGTCGTGTGTGTATTGACTACAGGAAACTAAATGAAAATACATGCAAAGATCACTTCCCTCTTCCTTTCATGGATCAAATGCTTGATCGTCTTGAAAGGTATAATTTTTATTGTTTCTTGGATGGGTACTCGGGGTATAATCAAATCATGATAGCACCCGAGGACCAAGAAAAGACTACTTTCACTTGCCCTTATGGAACTTTGGCCTTTAGAAAGATGCCTTTTGGATTGTGTAACGCACCTGCTACATTTCATCGATGCATGATGGCCATGTTTGATGGGTTGATAGAAAAAACTATGGAGGTGTTTATAGATGATTTTTCTGTGTTTGGTTCCTCCTTTGATATTTGTTTATCTAACTTATCTACTGTTTTGAAGAGATGTCAAGAAACTAATCTTGTCTTGAATTGGGAGAAGTGCCACCTCATGGTGAGAGATGAGATTATTCTTGGGCATCATATTTTGGCTAAGGAATTGCAGGTTGGTAAAGCAAAGGTGGTGGAGATTGAGAAGCTTCCACCACCTACTATTGAGACGGGAGTGCGGTCCTTCCTTGGACATGCAGGATTTTATAGGAGATTTATCAAAGACTTCTCTAAATACTCCAAGTCATTGTCTCACTTAGTTGAAAAGTATGTTTCTTTTGTTTTTTTGATGAAGAATGTCTAACAACTTTTCAAGTTTTGAAGGAGGCACTTATTACTGCACCTATCTTGATCACACCGGATTGGACTCAACCGTTTATACTTATGTATGATGCGAGTGATCAAGCACTTGGAGTGGTGCTTAAGCAGATGAATAAGAAGAAATTCTGCGCCATCTACTATGCAAGTAAGACTTTTGATGCAACACAAAAGAACTACACTGTCACTGAGAAGGAGTTTCTAGCTGTTGTGTATGCATTCAATAAGTTTCGACAGTATTTGGTTGGCATGAAGACCATTGTGTACATGGATCATTCTGCGATTCGGTACTTGATAGAGAAGAAGAAAGCGAAGCCAATGATCATTAGATAGATCCTTCTTCTGCAGGAATTTGATATGGTGATCCGAGATAAGAAAGGTAAGGAGAATATGTTGGCAGATCATCTATCAAGGTTGGAGACAAGGGAGCATTGTGATGATTCATTTGAATACAAAGAGGAGATGTTCCCTTATAAGAAAATCATGGCTGTGTTTATTGAAGGAGCGGAAAGAGCTTGTGTAGTAGCTACTCAAGGAGTGGATCCATAGTATGCAGATTATGTCAATTACATTGCCGTAAGAAAAATTCCAAGAGATCTGAATAGGTATCAACTTGCAAAGTTTAAGAGGGATGTTGAGACATTTATATGGTACGATCCGTTCGTCTATAAGATTTGTACAGATTATATCGTCCGTAGGTTTGTGCCCGAGATCGAGATGGAGATGGAGAGTGTCCTTGATTTTTGCCATGCACAACCTAATGGGGGCATTTCGGAGCCCAAAAGACAGCAACTAAGGTACTTCAATCTGCTCTTTATTGGCCTACTTTGTTTAAAGATTATGAATCCTATGTAGCGACATGCGATAGATGTCAAAGGATAGGAAACATAAGTAGAAGAGATGAGATGTCACTTCAACTGAGCATTGTTGTTGAGATCTTCGATGTATGGGGGATTAATTTTATGGGGCCGTTTCCCCCATCTAATGGATTTCTCAACATCCTTATATCGGTGGATTATGTTTCTAAATGGGTGGAAGCCATTCCCACTCGCATGAATTATTCAAAGACTGTGTTGTCTTTCCTGAAGAAACATATCTTTGCCCGCTATGGAGTCCCTAGAGCACTTGTAAGTGATGGAGGTTCCCACTTCGTCAACAAGCTTCTTGAAAGAGTGCTCAAAGATTATGGTGTTAACCATAGGGTCACTACACCCTATCATCCTCAAGCTAATGGGCAAGCCGAAGTCTCTAACCGACAAGTGAACTAATTTTTGGAGAAAGTAGTCGGAACTAATAGGAAGGATTGGGCTATGAAGCTCGATGATGTTTTGTGGGGGTTTCGAACTGCGTACAAGACTGTTTTTGACATGTCCCCTTATCAAATTGTCTATGGAAAGCCGTGTCACTTACCCGTAGAAATTCAGCATAAAGATTTTAGGCATTGAGAAGTTTGAACTTGTGTCTTAAAGATCAAAAAGAGTTGAGGTTGACTCGAATGAAATCATCTAGACGAGTTAAAAAATCAAGCTTGCAAGAATTCGGTGATCTACAAGGAAAGAATGAAGAAATGGCAGGATTTGAAGATCACTTACAAGGAATTCAAGCAAGGTGATGAGATATAACTCTTTAACTCTCGTTTGAAGCTCTTTGTAGGAAAATTGAAATCAAAGTGAATGAGACCGTTCATTATCCATAGAGCCTGCGGAGAGGGGAGTTTTGAGATCATGGATAAAGACAGAGACATCATAGCGGCGATTGGGCATCGATTGAAGCATTACAAGTTGCCGGATGATGCTTGCATCATCTTTGAGGATACCTTGCATTGATTTAGTACCGTCGTGACTCTCCGACATTAAATAAGAGCTCCTGTTGGGGGGCTTTCCCTCCTATTTTATTATTTTATTTCATTAGTGTGAGTAAGAAATTTTTATATTTGACGTGCTTACTTATTGGAAATTACATCTTCATGCAAACTTAGTTTCGACTATAGTTTCTACTAAGTTTTGGGGGTGTGATGTACTTACCTCATTGTAGCACTGAGAGTATAATCTTTTCTTTGTAATGTTTGTTAGGGGAGTTGGTTTTTTGCGGCATATTAAAACATTAACCAGTTTTGATGTGTCGATTTTTTGCAATTTGCCTAATGTTTAGTGGTGTTTTATTTATTGAGTCGTATGCGGAGTATATATACATTGATTGTTAAGTCTTAGTGTGGTTCTCTAGCTCTAGATTTGCTCTGTTTTGGTACCTAATGATCGTTTTTGAGCTTGAAGTTTGCAGGGGACGAAGAAGAATCGACAATGAAGGATCATGAGCTCAGTTGGACAAGGGAGGCTGGTCGAACCAGGTAGTTCGAGTCGAATCAAAGACTAGAGAAATTGTTAAAGGTCGATTCGACCAAGAGGCGTGTGATTCGACCAAGAGTTCGAGTCGAACCAGCCACCTGAAAGTTTGTTAAGGCTAGTTCGACCACGACTTTCTGATTCGACCAGTGGTTCGAGTCAAATCAGAGTGATGAAGTTGTCTAGAAGCCTAGTTTAACCACGACGAGGTGGTTCGACCACCTGGTTCGGGTCGAACCGCACAGGTAAGTCGTGTTTTATGTCTGATTTTTACCCCTATTTCGTACATTCTTCACACCACCCGCACTCAAATCCTCTCCGAACTAAAAATTTTCTTTTCTAAACCTTGATTTGGGTTCATTCTACTTCGATTAAACCACTTTCCA
Organism: Pogostemon cablin; assembly: GCA_023678885.1. Taxonomy (NCBI): domain Eukaryota; kingdom Viridiplantae; phylum Streptophyta; class Magnoliopsida; order Lamiales; family Lamiaceae; genus Pogostemon; species Pogostemon cablin. Next base: position 20,718,527 of record CM042956.1, read on the forward strand.
TCCTTCCCATATTTGAATTTTCATGGATTTGGAGCGTTTTAGTGCAAAACTATGATTCTTCATTCCAATTTGGGGATTCTTCATAATTATTCATAAAAGCCATGGCTGGATCAAAATGTATGTTCTCTTGACTCTTTACCCTAGGATTGAATTTTTATTGCTTGATTTTAAGTGGGTAAGTTGATTGAACTCGTTTTTATATGGATTCATGGTGCAATTTGAATTTTTTTGAAATCTCATATGAACAAGTGATGGGTCTGATTTTAATTATTGATTTGTTGTTAGACCTTGATGTTTACGTGAAATTGTTGAGTAATTGAAGTGGTGAAGTGAAGCATGTTGAATTTTAAGTTGAATTTGATAGATGCATGCTTAAGGAAGTGATGTGGTTGTTGAAATTGTTGATAGTTTTTATGGAAGAGTTGAATATGAAGTAGAATTGAAGTAGCATGTGTATGGTTTTGTTGCTAAATTTTTGAACACATGAAGTTTGGATGTGATGGAATTGATTATACGTGTTAACTTGAAGTCTTGAGTAGAGTTTCATGTATAGTTAGTCGTGAACTAGGTTTAGTTTGCCTTTCTTGTATCTATTTAGTATTGAAATATTATTTTGTAGGAAAAGGAAAGGAGACTAAAGTTCGTTCTAAGAAGTGACGAGATAGGCAGCCTCGTGAGGACGAGGTTACTAAGAAATTGAGGCTTAAGGAGAGGCTGCCTAGGGACTTTAAGATTTGAATGGAGAATTGGGAGGAGATAAAGGATCAATGGGCGATATGTTTGATAAGATCACTCGAACAAGGTACCAGGATGATGGTGCCACGATTACAATGAATATCTGTGACGATATTATGTGGATGTTTGATCAAGTGGGTATTCGTCGTTTCATGGAGTTGAAGAGGCCGACGTACTTTCATGTCACTACGGAGGTTTTGTGTTCAATCACTGTCAAGAAGGGTTCTAGTTCCCTTCCTTATAAGTGTTCATTCCAGCTAGGAGGCGATGCGAACGTGGACAGCTGAGGATTTCAATGTGTTATTTGAAACTCCTAGGGGGATCTCTAGGCACGAAAATGGGTACTTTAGGCCGAATGATTTTTGGAGGTCTATTTTTGGAGAGGACATGGATTTCAAGACAAAGGATGCTCGTTCTTTGTTGATTCGGAACCCCGTTATTCGATATATGAATAGAGTTTTGGGCAACACACTGTTCGCCCGATCTGAGGGAAGTTGTGTGTCTAGGGGAGAGTTATATGCTCTTTGGTGTATGTTGAATGGAGTGAAGTTCAATGTGGGTTTGTATTTGATTCAACAGCTTTACAGATTCAGGAGTTCCACGTTTCAGAGAGTAAATATTAGAGGATTGCTTACTCCTGTGGCTGAGTCATACCACATGGATTTTACTGGCATTACACCAATCTTGGAGGATCCGGACCTAGTCATGAGTGATGTGTTAAAGCTGGATTTACTTATCATTGAGATGGAGATAGGCTTTACACGAGGGGTGGGTTCTAAACCCTTTTCTTTCATGTTTCCATATTATGCAAGGGCTTTGACTACGATCCAGAATGATGACAATCGATTGATGAACACTTTGGCGCATGAAGCGATGTCAACAACGTGCTTGAGGAGAGGAGATTGGAGGTCTATTTATGATTGTATGCTGCAGGGATGTATCAGGAGCTGCAACGGATTGTAGATCAAGAGCAGCAAAGGCAGTTAGAGTCGCAGTAGCAGCAGCCTCATCACGGAGAACACGAGGAAGATCATGTTGAGATGCATGAGGAGGAGCCTATCCATCCTGGGATGGATATTCTACAGCAGCAAGAGATGCCACCACCATCATATCCAGCACAGCCACAGCAGCAGTATTGGGGCGATCCTGAAGAGTATTATAGGAAGCAGTTTAGGTTGATGAATGAGCACTTTACCAACCTGAGCAACAATAAAAAAGAGACGAACCGCCAGCTAGGCTTGCTTACCATGAGCTATGTCGCGCTAGATATGAGATACAACGCACTGCATGCTAACTACGTGGTGATGGATCAGAGTTTAGGGGATTTGAATGATAACTATGAAGCTCTGGATAGGAAGGTGGATACCCTACAGAGAGACTTCGATGATTGGCGCAGGGGCGAAGAAGATGATGATGATGCTCCGGATGAGTAGAGGGCGCCAGGTTTTTCATCTTATCTGTTTCATCTCATCCCCCTTCTCTTTTTCTCTTTACAGGATGAGTATTTGTGGTGTGAGTGGCATGTACATATAATGACTTGAGATTGGATTGAGGTGTGATACTTGATACTTGAGGTTGGATTGGTTGGCGATACATGTTTTGATTGATATATTGGGTTCTTTGCTAAGTATGTTGCATTCATATTTTGCATGTGTTGATTTTGTTGATGAGAAGCATGTATAACTTGTTAAATATGTGGAGTTCATTGTGAAATTGATCTTGATTATATGCGATGAGAAGTGCTTAAGAATCTATTTACCCATGTGAGAATTTTAGCTTTATGAAATCATGCTACATCCATGCATGATAGTTTATTCTTGAGAGAATCATTCATATGACCGTATTCTAAAATTTGGCTTGGAGTCTTGTATGAGACTTATGATTAATTAGTTATTAGGACATGATCTTAGGCCATTATCGTTTATTTAAGTCACTTAGCTAAATTTTACCTTCCCTTATATTGTATAAATCATTGGAAGCCCTGTTGAGCCTTTAAAGGCTTTTTCTTTGGCAAGCCTTGATAAAAAGCCTTATTCGTCTTTTACTTGAGCCTTGTTAAAAATTCTATTCATTAGTAAGAGTTAAGGTGAATAAATGCTAGCTTGAATTTGAAGAAAAAGAAGAAAATTTTTGGTTGAGCGATGTGAAGAAAAGAAAAGGATGGTTAAATCTTGTTTAGGGGTAGAGCTTGAAACCGGTACCCCGACTGCTTAGAAGGGTACTACCCAAAATTGGTACCTTTGTATTTTGAAGAAAGGAGAAATAAAGATGTTGATGCCAACGTGAAGAAGGAAAAGTTGAATTGCAAAGATCATGAGAATAAGATGTAAAAGATGAAGCTGTTTGTTTAAAAGTAAAATTCCAAGGTAATTCTCTACTAATGAATTAGTCACTTTATCTATATTTTTCTACCTTTACCAAAGAGCCAACATTACAACCAAAAAACAAGTCCTTTGTGATCCTAGTAACGAGGTGATTATAAGTTGATTTTTGAGACCCTTGCCAAGCTTATGGTTACACGGGAATATAAATTGAATATGAACATATATATTAACCCATAAGTGTACATCTTTTACACTTGAGAGCGAGAGTAAACACTTATCCTGTGAGTTAGATGACTTAGTACTCCGAGGTATATTATAATTGAGTGATGTTTTGCGTGAATGAAATATATGATGCGAGTGATACTTGTTTTAAGTTGATAGAATTGCAAGTGTAGATATGTATTGTACTTGACGAGATGGACTTGTGAAATTTACACTTACTGATGGACTTGTGAAATTTACACTTACTCTTATGGTTTGATTTCGTTGCCTCGGGACGAGCAACATGTAAGTTTGGGGGTTTGATGAGTGTGCAAACTTACGTGTTTTAAGCCTTTATTCTTGTGATAATGGTGTATGATTTGATCGTAAGTGACGATAAATCGAGATATGTAGTGGAAAGTCACGAATCAGGTGTGTTTAAGGCTGTTTGAGCGGATTTTCGAAGGAAAACAGGATGGAAGTGATCGGAATGGAGAAGGGGTGTTGTAGGCACCTGATTCGACCAAATAGGGGTAGTTTGACCAGCACCCCTGGTCGAACCAGGTGCCGGAAGCCAGCAGAAGTGTGGTTCGACCATGACAGTGCTATTCGACCAAACGTTTTAGTCAAACCGTGGTCGAACTAAAAGTATAACTTTTCGTAGGTGAGGTTCGACCATGAAACTTCTGGTTCGACCTGTCATTTGAGTAGAACCAGAAGCGTGCTAAGCTATTACAAGCTGGTTCAACAAGGCCTTGGTTGATTCGACTAGGGACCTTAGTTGAACCGATGCGCGAGAAACTTTTGGATCCATATTTTTACACCTTCAATGCGTGTTTTCGCTCAAAAAACCTCATCCTAGGTCCATAAGGAGAGCTTACAAGTATAAAAAGAAGACCCTACGCAGCTGAAAAAAGACGTTCACCACCACCTTCATTCTACACAATATCCGAAATCTTATTATCATCCACGGAGCTATGCAGAGAGATTCGTCTATCGAATCAAGTGAGAACCAAGTGAAGATTCAAGGCACAGAGAGACGCAACGGCGCCCGCATCTAGAGTTAACTTCGCATCTTAATTTATCTTGTAATTTTCAAGACTATGGGTAAGATCTATCCAACTACCATGATTGTTCTTCGATCGATCATGGGCTAGAACCGCTTCGGTAGTTCTAGGATTTATGAAGGTTTTATAAGTTAATTGAACTTCCGTGTGTATACTTCGTACAACACTATTTGTGGTTTATTTTATATAAGACTATGCATTTTTAATTCATACTCAGAGCTATTTTGTGCATCATTAATTGTTATGTAGAGTCTAAATATATATCTTGATAATTGATTGAGTATGTTCACTACTGAGAAGGATTCTAAGTGAGGGGACTCCGAAGTCTCATTAGAACTATCTTATATAAATACTTGTTACTCCCTCCGTCCCATAGAAGTTGACACACTTTCCTTTTTGGTTTGTCCCACTAAAGTTGATACATTTTCTTTTTAATACATGGACCCACATAAAAAATAATTAATTTATTCTCATGGGCCTCACATATCACCTCTAATACAACTACCCACTACACATTAAATATTATTTCTTTCACTTCACTTTACTCCACTTTACATTAAATTATTATACTCCTTAATCTCCATGACCAAAAAAATTATACCAACTTCTATGGGATGGAGGGAGTGATTGAATATGATTCGGGTTAATAAGTAGGACAAATAGAATAACTTCATAGTACCTATAAAAGGAGATCATATCGGGTTAGAGTACTAAGTACATGAGTAATAATTGATACTGATAGTACCTAGAAAGGGGGTGAATTATATCTCTTGCTCCAAGAATATTCACACGTGTCACACGCTTATTTACTTGTGTCTATAGAGTGGATTTGCATGGCTTAGTGATGCGGCCATACTCCACAAGGCAGAGTCAGACATTGATACACGGAAGGGAAGTTAATGAATAAAATTGGATGGCCCGAAGAACTACCTACTTCTCACTTATTTACTTTCGTTTTATCTCTACTACTTGTTTATCTTAATTGTTCTTTTACTTATTTGTTTATTGGTTACTTAATCATCACAACTTTATTGTCGTACGAGTCTTTATAAGTTAGATTATAATTAAATTAATAATAATACGTCCTTTGGGTTCGATAAACACTTGATCGCTTATCAAAGCTACAATAGCATCCTTCACACTTGGGAATTAATATTGTGTGTTGAGAAAATGCTCATCAACCACCTGTTACAAGAAATTGTATGATGATGGGAAGGTTGTTGTCGAGTAGATTGCATCGGAAGATAGCCAGTAAATCCTTTTACAAGGACCTTAAGGCGAAAGCTTTTGATGGTCATGTAGTGGGAATGTGAATCAGATGTATGGCAGTGGTCTTGATAGCATAGTCTTTTAGTATAAGTGGGATATTGTTGGATTGTATATTAAAAGTTTAGCTTTTTGTATGAACAATGTTTAATAATGAATTTGAAATGAGAATCATATGATCAAATATTTTGCATATTATAATTGAAAAAGTCCACTTACTTTGTACTGTAGATAATATGTTGTGCGATAGCACTCGGAAGATCATATTATCGGTTTTCTTATAAAGTATAAACAGATGTTCACAATTGAGATAGATGGAGACTCTCTATCGGGATGGTTGTAGTGTGATTTGGTATTAGTTTGTCTTGATTATAGAATCACATTAGTGCACTTTGTGTATTGAGCAGGACCGCTTGAGATCGTTCGACTTATACTGACTATATAGGAGAATTTGATCTCAGTTATTATGGATGTTCGTACTCTTAATCCCTATACAATAACCTTGACATGTAAGACAGTATGTATCTTTTTTATTCATCAATGGATGAGATTTAAATATTAAATCAATAATCTCGGTGAGTTGAGAAATAGTGTTGTCTCTATGGTGTGTTGTTGATTGTAAAAGAAATCTGTGTCATATTAAATATGTTGATGATGTCCAATTGAGGAGTTTATAAGGATTATCATATAATCCCTACAGGTGAATTTATTTCGGCATAATAACAAGGTTGAGTGGTACTACTCTCGGATGAGATATTAATTAATGGAGTTGTCAGTAACTTAATTAATTAATAGACATTGTATATCTTAAATATGGGGAGGCTGTCGGGCTCGTAATAAGAAGGAGCTCATAACATAATTATGGAATTAAAGCGGCAGTGCAGTAATAATATTTTAGTGGAATATATTATTATTATTGGACTTAAGTATAAGTTTTGGGCTAAACTTGGATATTTAAACCCAATGGAGATCCGACTCTAATTTCTCCTCCTGGTCCCTGTTGTTGCCCATATATAAGTCATCTCAGCTGTTCTAGCCCTAGATGAAACACGCCTAACCCGAGTAGGGTAGAGAGAACAACAGATTGAGAAGATCTTAAAGATCGTTGTCCACACGACGTCAAGATTGGACTTGGGAATATAGCAGAAGATCAAGAGATTGTTTGTTGCTGATGTTCGTCAACTTCCACAATTTTTTTAGAATTGTGTGAAACTCCAACTAGACATGTGATATACCGTTGGAAATTCACGGAAGATAAGATCGTTTTGGCACGTAGATCACTCAAATCAGAGATTGGTGAGAGAGTTATGCCCAAAACGGTGAGGCTGCGCTTGCTGTCGGCGAGAATTCTTCTTCTTCTTTAACATACCCTGGTAAAGGTAATACTCCCTCCATCCCATAGTTAAGTTCACGACACTGTAGATACGGAGTTTAAGAAAAGTTGCTTTTTGACCAACTTTATTGACTTTTTAGGGGTATTGTGGTATTTTTAGGTAATAAACAAATTATAAAGTATGTTATGTGTGTTAGGTGGGATTGGTTGGTTAGTGTGAAGTTTCCTTTTTAGGTGGTGAACATAAGTGTGGGACGGATGGAAACGGAAAGTGTGAATATAAGTATGAGACGGAGGGAGTATGATTTTATGTTCTTACTTCTGCTGATATAGAATCGTATGGAACCATAACGGTTCACGTTAACTAAACGATCGAACGCCAACAAGCAAGACTAGAGACGATCTCATCATCCCTATTCAGCTTCACCACTTGATGTTCAACATGCGCCACCTTACCAAGTACATATGATCCTCTTACTTTTTTCTTAAGCCAGTCACATGAATTCATAGAGATGTCTTCAAACAACTTTTCTGCTTCAAGTGCTGTCTTAGATAACAGCGCTCCTGATGATGCATCAATAAGAATTTGCGACTCAAAATCCAATCCATAGTAGAAGATGCTTATGTATTGAGCCTTAGACATCCCATGTTGTGGGCACCGCATGAGAATATCTTTAAACCTGTCCCACGCCTCATAAAATTCTCACCCTGATTCATAATAAATTGGGTGATCTCTTGCTTTATTCCTAAGATCCTTGAGGGTGACATGTATCTCTCCAAGAACTTCTGCTGCAGTTGGTCCCATGTAGTGCAATCCATGGCATCAAGAGTCTCATACCAAGCTTCTGCCCTATCAATCAAAGAGAACTTGCATAGGACGATCCGCCTAGCTTTATCATTAGTTCCAGAATCATTTTGAGTATTTGGATAACCAAGAAAATCTTTTGAGATGCTGATATGGATCTTCAAAACAATCTCCAGAAAATGAATTCTTCTCTACCATGTTAATAAGAGTGGGATGTATCTCAAAAATCATCATCTTCCCCCTTGTTCCTATCAACCCCATGTTACCAATTCCATAGTTCGTGAAAATTTTACGTATGACAATATTATACAGATTCTCCCTTGCTCCGGCCATTTTAAATTCAATGTGTGTTATTTCTTCCTTTCCTTCCTCTCATCTTCCTAGTGCACAAGTACCTCAAAAATATTCAAGGTTAGATAGATATAAATAATCACAAATAAAAGTCTTAATCAACTAGAAATAATAAAATCAATAATAACAGCCGTCCCTGGCAACGGCGCCAAAAACTTGATGAGCATTTTCTCAACACACAATTATCCCCAAGTATGAAGGATGTTATTGTAGCTTTGATAAGCAACCAAGTTAAATATTGAACTCAAAGGACAACATATTATCAATTTAATTATTTACTAAATTAATTAAGATGAATTGTGGCAATAAGGTTGATGTGTGGAATTATTAACTATTAAACAATTAATTAAAATAACAAATAAAATAAATAAGGAACTGGGAAAATACGAAAGTGAATCAAGTAGGAGAATAGGTAGCTCTAGGATAATCCAGTTTCACTCCTTAATTTCCCTTTCGTGTATCAATGTCCGACTCTACCTTGTGGAATATGGACGCATTACTAAGCCATGCAAATCTACTCTATATACACAAGTAAATACGCGTGTAACACGTGTGAATAACCTTGGGGTAAGAGATATAATTTCACTCACCTTTCTATGTACTATCAGTATCAATTATTTTCCCGGCCAATTGGTACTCTAATCCGATATGATCTCCCTTTATAAGTACTATAAAATTATCATCTTTATCCTACTTACTAACCTGAATTCAATTCAATTAATAAATATTTATATAAAATAGTTCTAATGAAACTTCAGAGTCCCCTCACTTAGAATCATAACATGGAATCCTGCTCAGCAGTGAACGCACTCAATCAATAACTAAGATATGTATTCAGACACTACATAACAGTTAATGATGCACAAAACAACTCTGAGTATGAATTAAAAATGCATAGTCTTATATAAAATAAATCTACAAGTAGTATTGTACGGAGTATACACATTAAAGTTCAATTAATTCATAAAAACCTTTAAAACCCTAGATCTACCAAAAATGTTCTAGCCTATGATGTTGTGAAGAACAATCATGGGGTTTGGATAGATCTTACCCATATGTCTGGAAAATACAAGATAATTTAGGAAATGAATAAAACCCTAGATGTGGGAGTCATCACGTCCTTCTCCGTCTTGAATCCTCCTCTTGGTTCTCCTCTTTATTCCACAGACGAATCTTCAAAGTGATGGATGGGTGGAGGAAAGGATGTGGATGATGGTTGAGAGGTGATCCCCCCTTATAGGGTGTAGGATGATTGTGTTGCGGTCACATATAAATAATGATGTGATCTACATCCCCTTTTATACTTGTAAGCACTCCTTATGGACCTTGGATGAGTTTTTCCTTGGAAAAATCGAAAATACACGTATAGGGGTTGTAAAACTCGTTGAAAATAGAATTTTGCATCCCCGTTCGTCCAAAGTAGTTCTAGTCGAACGGGAAGGCCATGGTTGAGCTGCATGCGCAGTCTCACCATTTTGTGCATAACTTCCACATTCAGCTCTGATTTGAGAGATTCTTACGCTTGTGCGATCTTCTCTTCCTTAGATTTCTATACGTATAAAGAACTCACAGAAAATCTAGCATTGGAAGGTGTAACGAGCCATGAAAAGTGACACAGCTGTTATGTTCGGCATAGCTTGCGCGACGTCACAATTTTGGTCATAACTTTCTCGTCTGGACTCCGATTGAAGTGAGACTCCGATTGAAGTGTTCCTTATGCCAAAACGATCCTCTCTTCCATGGCTTTCCAACCATGTATCACCCTTTTAGTTCAAAGCTCCACAGGAATAGAGAAAAATTATACAAGTTGGACGTGCGTTTTTCAGCATCATTGCACAAATTGCACCTTTTCTCCGCACTTTTGATCCCTTTTTCCACCTAAAACCCAATAAAACACCTCAAACATACTTTTTTCTCACATATATTGAATATAAGACATTTGTGCTAATATATAACAATAATTCCCATAAAAATATGTTAAATTGAACACTAAAACACGCTTATTTTCACTCTCATCAACTAGAATAGGACTGAAGGTAGAACCATTGGTTCCCTATTTAATTTGTGGTTCCCTTTTATTAATATTTTCAGTCTTTCCTTAATTTTAAATAGTGTTCCAATTAATTTCAAAGAGTGATTCCATTAATTCTTAAGAATACTCTGATTATATCTACAAATTGCATACAATTTAATAAAAATCATATTTAAAAAAACAGAGTCTCAACACGTACTAATAGTAATAATATAGAAGTAGGGAATTTCGAATTCATCATCCTATTTAGGGAACCTCAACGATCCGTCCAAGATGAAGCTCATTCACCAATACTTTTCTGATTATCCAAAGCACAATGAACGATCTCCAACAGTTTCTGCGATTGTTTGATTTGATCAAGTCCGTCTTTAAAGCGTTACAAACATCTAGGGCTTTCACTCTTCTTACGAAGAAATCGGACATAAATTTTCCTCTTGGCAACATAGGAATGCATCCAATAGCTTAGGATGGGATTGAGAGGAGCTCGTCCGAACCCGCTTTTGATAGTTGTGAAACCGATCCGCTATGTTTCTCTGGAAGGCTTCTAGCTCGATTTCTTGTCAATTGGTCTTGTGTGTCGACTCTATTGATGAAATTTGATCATGACGTCGAGTAAGAATGGAGAATTCGAACAACAATGACGTGAAGACATGTTGTGAAAATCTATTGTCGGCATCTTCTTGATCATATGCAACAATGCAACAAAATATCATAATTGCATCGTGTTCAGCCTCTTCGAGTTCCCATACGATGCAGATTTTGGTCTCTTGCCACCTCGGATTTGTGTAAAAATTGGGGAAGGGGGGCTGGTTCTGATGGTGATTAGGTCTTATGGCATACATAATCTGTTTGGGATCCATGCAAAACTAATGCAACGGAACGAATATAAAGTATTACATTTCACAGAAGACTATGTATGTATGACGGAAGAACTGCAGAAACAACCTCGCGATCTTTTATTATTCTATGCCTCGTCTAGACATCGTGTGAGCGACTATATATCCTCCAGGTGATCTCAATCCGCAGTCTCTCTTATTTCTCACGTTTTTTTTCTAATCTAATTTCTCACGTTTATTATGAGTTAGGCATATGAATAATGAATCTAAGACTACTTAGATGGCTTATTTATAAGCTACAACATGGACCAGGAGAAGATATTAGGGTTGGGCATCCCATTGGGTCTAAGCATCCAAGTTTAGCGCTCAAAACTTATAGCTTAAGCCCAATAATAATTCAGTCCACTAAAGAATTATTATTGCACTACCACCATAATCTCAAATTACGTTATATGCTTCTTATTATGAACACGTTTAACTCCCCGTGTTTAAGATATACAATCCCTATTAATTATATGAGTTACAATAACTCAATTAATTAATCTCTAATTCAAAAATAGTACCACTCAACTTTATTATCATACTGGAATAAATCCACCTGTAGGGTTTACATAATAATCCTTATGAGCTTCCCGGAACATCATCAGCCTAAATTATTAGGATACAGATTCCTTCTTCTATTAACAGCACACAATACAAACAATACTATATCCCCCAACTCATTGAGCATAGTCCTATTGGTGAATCAAAGAAATAAATACTGAATTATTTGTTGAGGTTATTGTATATGAATTAAGAGTACGAACATTCATAATAATTGAGGTCTTTTTCTTTTATATAGTCAATCAATATAAAAGAATATCAAATCACACTATAACCATCCCGATAGTTTGTCACAATCTATCTAAGTTGCGAGCTTTGCTTATACTTTATAAAGAACTGATAATATGATCTTCGGTGCTATGCTACACACTATATTACCTTTGCAATAACATATAAATAAATTATAATATGCAAGCATTTAATCAAATGATTCTCATTTTAAAATATTGTTAAAACATTGTTCATACAAAAAGTTAGTTAATATATAATCTTAACATGTTGTACACTAATTAAGGTAGTATTGGTTCTATAAAAATGTTTGCCTTTTGAAAAAGGGGTTCATGTATACAATTAATACTTTAAATTTTTTACAAAATTCATATACTACAATTAATACTGGAGTACGTGTAATTTTTTTTATGTAAATATAAATATCAACATATATAACATGTTATGCTAATATGTTATAATTGAATTATAATAACTTATATGCCATAAAGAGTATTTTTGAATTTTAGTCCATTATTTATTTTGATAGAGCCTAGAGTACATGTAACGTTTCATGCTTTACAGTACACTATTACGCTTCGATGACGTTGAGGACCACCATCTCATGAATCATGCTTTATATTAACATGCACCTCAATTGTTTCATAGTTGGAACTCCATTTTTACTACTACTACGACTATGCTACTACTGTTACTGCTGCTACTGCTACTGCTACTACCACTATTATTATTATTATTATTCATCTTAAAAAATAATTTAAAATTATGTATGATGGTCACCTACCACGTTTTGTTCATTTAAATATAAATTGGTAAACATCATCATTCAATCACTATATAGTTAATCACAAACACTCATATGAACCCGGATTACATAACTTATTATGTAAATCCTGATTTTTTTTCTTACTCTAAATCATCCTCTTCCAATTCTATTATATCCTATGTATTGATAGAGATTTAATTTAAAAAGGAAAACAGAGTTTACAAGAGTTTGTGATGTAAACCCGGTTTACAAGACTAACTCATGCTCCCTCTATCCGCCTAAAAGATAAACATTTTACTATTTTGGACGTCCGCACCAAAGATATAAATTTCTATTTTTAAATACAGGGGACCCACACATACACCTCACTAATATAACTACCTACTACATATTAAATAATAATATTCCTTAATTCACGTGCTACAAGTAAATGTATACTTATTGAATGAAGGGATGGAATAGTTCTTTAGTACAAATCTCATATGTTACGCGCTTGGGATATAACATCATAATATATATATATATATATATATATATATATATATATATATATATATATATATATATATATATATATATATATATATATTTAAATAATTATTGTGTTTATATTTTTTAATAATTGATAATTAAAAATAATCTCAAATATAATAAACTTAATTAAAGGTATGCTTAATAAAGTGTCAGTTATGCAATCTTTATATCTTGCTTTTAATAATGCTAGATGTGAAATTCCAACTTGAGATATAAGACTTAAATTCGCAACAGTATTCTACCCTAATCTATCACCCCATTTATGGGGTATACTTGTATTATTATTCATATGATACAATACATAATGAAAATCAAAATTTATGTACTATTTATTTCGAGACCAAGACAAAATATTATGTACATTAATTTATATTATAATTTTAATGTTGTGGTTTATAATTTACCCTTTTCGTACTGCTTAAAGAGTTAGAAAGTAGGAGTATAATTTTATCAACGGCACGCAGGGAATATGTTTTATTTTAGGGTTTTTACATTTTTTAAAAATTAGGATGTTATGTCAACTCTTATTATTAAATGATTTAACATTCCCTCGATCTAAAGTTCAGTAATCCACCATTTGCTTTTTTTTCACAAATAAATGTCATTATTTTATAGCAAATCCTAACATAGTCACGTAATGGATTATGCGAGACGGATACCATCTAAAGTTCAGTAATCCACCATTTGCTCTTTTTTTCACACATAAATGTTATTATTTAATAGCGAATACTGAGATCGTTTCACATAATGATCTATGTGAAACGAATAAAAAGTAATAATTTTTATAATGAAAAATAATACTTAATTAATTGAAAAGTAGAATATTATTTCATTAACAATTTATAGTATAAATGGAAAGTGATAATATTTTATAGCTAAAATGATAACTAATTACGAAAGCGTAAAATAGTCTTATCGTGAGACGGTCTCACACAAGAGATGCTCTTATTTTATACATAGTGAATAATTATTATATTAAATTTTATTTTAGAGAAATTGCAAAAAAAATACCTCAAATAATTGTTATTTTGAAAAAATGTCGTTCAATCATTTTTATTTTTATTTTTGAAAAAATGCTAATTTTTGACTTTTTATTTTCCTCTCCTCATTATATTATTAATACATAGTCATATGTATAGTTGCGTGCAGCGTCGTATAGTATATGTTAGTAAATTAAGCATGTCTATAGTCGCACATATAGTCAAGTGTTTGGTTGCATGGAAGAAATTGTGTATAAGTTGCAGGAGACATCACATTAAAAAATTGTATATGGAGTTGTAGGCGTAGTTGTGTGAGGTATCGCATGAAAATTATACTCCCTCAGTCCCATAATAAACTTCACCATTACTGTAGACACACAGAATTTAAGAAAAATTATTTTTTATCAACTTTATTGACATTTTAAAGGTAATGTAGCATTTTTAGGTTATAAATAAATTATAAAGTATGTTATGTGTTAGGTGAGAGTTGTAAACTTGTAAATATTAAAATATAATTAAGTACTTTTGGTGTAATGATTGATGTGATATTTAATTTTTTAGTGATTAAATTTAATGTGAGACAGACAAAAATAAAAAGTGTGAAGTTTGTTATGTGACGGAGAGAGTATATGACATCGCAAATGTAATTACTCAACGAAGAAGTTGCAGGCTATGATAAAATTATGTCCAAACATGTACGGAAGTAATATTAGAGCACTATTTTTCTTCTCATTATTTTCGTTTTCCTTGCTAACCTTCGACTATTTTAATTATTATTGTATGATTCTTTTAACCATTCATATCATCATTCTAGAATAGAGTTTTAAACCTTTAACTTTTTTATTAATTAATTATCACTCTTAATTAATTAATTAATTATTACTCTTTATTAACTATGAAATAATTTAATTAAACAATTATTATTTTTCATCAAGCATTTATTTTTATAAAAAATGTTATCACTTGTTATTCGTTTTAAATGGTATGAAAAAGTCCATACAAGTTTTTCCCCACCATTTTCGTTGTAGAATTCGAGTCAAACCGCTTAAAATTAATGTTGTAACTAATGCCTGAAATAAACCAAATAAAATTGAAAATTAGTAATCTAAAAATCAATTTTAAATTCAAACTAGTCACTAGATTTGCTGGAAACAATTAGGTAGACCTAGGTGTTTGAATCTTTGAAGGTGCAGAAAGTCAATTTTTGGGGAAGTTCTATTTGAAGAGCTCAATACACTTAAAATAATTACGTTAAAGCTGAAATCAATCCATAACTTACGGATAGTTGGACCAACTTCATATTGACACTAACAACACCGTATTTTTTGCATTAATTAATTCAAATTCAATTGTTAGTTTTTACATATTTCTCAACTCACACATGACCAGAGTTGCGTTGAATTAGAGGTTATGCATGACACCTCCTCTTTCTTCTTGAATAAGTGATACATAAAATGTGGAAAAAATATAAATTCTTTTCTTTTTTTAAATAAAATAATTTAAGGTTTTATTATAAAAACAATGTCTCATAAGGAGTATTTTGTTTGTTCTATAAATAAGGTTTACACTTATTTTTTTTCCTTTTTATAAATAAGTTTACATCCTAATAGAAAAATAAAATAGAATTTAATAGTACACTTTAATTTCAAAATTATCATATTTTTTTATAATTTCGTTCATTTACCATTTACATAATTTACTTTTTTATTTATTTATTATTTAAAAATATCAAACTAATTTTAAAAGTAAGTAAAAATCAATATTTCTCAAACTTCAAAACTACAATAGTTGTGAATTTTATTGTTGGATGATGGTGTAATATATTTTTATAAAAAAATATATTTGATAGTAATTGAATCAATCTAATATAGTTTTCATTTAGATCAGTTTAATTAAATTAATATAATAATAATAATTCGTAAAATAAAGTGACATACGTAACATACTTTACAATTTATTTATGAATTAAAAAAAACCAAACTCACCTTAAAAGTTGTTCAAAATGTAGTTTCATAATCGGGTAGATGGAATAAACATTTACATATAGTACTCCCTCTGTCCTTCGCAAACATATTCGTTTATTTTTCTTGTGAATTAAAGAGTTATTATTTTATGTAAAGTGAGTAGTTGTATTAGTAGAAAATGATGGGTCATGTATGGGCCCTTTTGTAAAAAAAACAATGAATACTTAAAGATAGACGATCTAAATGACAAAATGAATACCTTAATGATGAACGAAGCGAGTAGTATAATATTTTTGAATGAAGAGAGTACTATTGAATATATTATAAATGCGAAATTTTTCATGAGATAGAGAGAATAGTACATTTGCATAATATAATATTTTATACTCCATCCGTCTCAAAGAACCCTTCACCTTTCTTTTGTAAATTACAAAGGAAAGGTGAAGGGTTCTCTGTAGGGAGTATTATATTTGTTGATATTTTATTATCATATTACTGATATAATGATACATTACCATGCAAAAGGTATTAACATAATGCTCGTAATTTAAGTTCAACAAATATAAAGTATTATAGTACATGTATGATATTTTATTATATACTCCCTCCGTCTCCTTTCAAATGACACACTTTTTATTTTGGGCTGTCCCACAAAAGTTTGCACATTCCAAAAAAAGCAAAAAGTAAAAAATAATTACCATTCCTCGTATACTTTATTTACAAAAAACATCTCAACCTAACATACTTTATCATTTATTTATTACAAAAAAATATCATTATACTCCTAAAAGTCATCACTTTTTTAATCTCCGTACCGAAAAGAGGGCGCAAACTTTTTCGGGACAGAGGGAGTACTTGTTAATACTCTATTATTATAATACTTATACATATGTACAGGGCCGGTTCATTAATTTGAGGGGCTCGGTGCAAAATATTTTTTAGGTCTTTTATTTCCATACAACGTAGAAAATAATAATAAAATATACTACCTCCGTTCAATCATTTGTTTTACTTTTTTAGATTATGAAGTATTAAAATGAGTAGTTGTATCAGTAATGAATGGTGAAGCATATGTGAATCATTTTACTAAAAAGAAAAAATGAATATCTTTAGAATGGACGATCAAAATGACAAAATGGATACACGGGAGAGTATTAAATATATTTGGCATATAATAATAAAATATGTCGCATCATTATTGGTAATTAACTATTAAGAATAATTTTCTCAATAAAATCATTTCGATATAATTATAAAAATATTGAAAAGAAAAATATATATTATAGAATAAAATTAAAATATGAATGTGTAATGTAAAATTAAAATACATTGTTAAAAAAATAACAATACACGATTCTTCTAAAAAATGTCACCAAAATTTATGTTGAACAAATATTATAGAAGACGAATTGAAAAAAAAAAATTAAAAAAAAAAGATTAGAACAAAATTTAAAATAATGAAGACTACTTATAGAGAAAATTATGTCATTCTTATTCGGAATAAAAAGGAAAGATCAATAAAAGAAAAAAAATATAATCACAAAGAATATTTATCATATAACATTATCTATTAATATTAATATGAATTTGATATAATTGGGGATAACTTTTATATATATATATATATATATATATAATAATATTAAAATATAATCATATAATTTTATAAATATGAATTTGGTATAAAAGAGAAAAAATCTATATATAATAGTGCAAAGTAATGTTTATGATTCATGTCTAAAATATATATTTATTAAACATATATATATAAATATAATAAAATAAATTTGGGACCCTCACTGGAGTGGGATATGTACAGCGGCACCTCTGGCACCGTCCACGACCGCCCCTACATATGTAGAATTATATACTCCCCTCATAAGGGTGTTATTTGCCTTTGCCCTTTTGCAGATGGATTAAATAATACTCCCTCCGTCCCAGGTTAAGAGAATCATTTTATCATTTTGGTCGTTCCACCCAAAGAGTCAAATTTCCTTTTTTGGACATATGAGACCACCCACACCCACTAATACAATTAAAACATGGGGCCCCCACACCCACTAATACAACTACCCACTACACATTAAATAATACCCTTAATCCACGTGCCCAAAAGTAAATGAGACTCTTAAGTTGGGACGGAGGGAGTATTACTATTATTTACTTCATCCGTCCCGGAGAAGTTGATATTTTTTTTGGCACGGAGATTAAGGAGTATAATAATTTAATGTAAAGTGAAGTAAAGTGAAGTGAGAGAAATAATATTTAATGTGTAGTGAGTAGTTGTATTAGAGGTGATATTTGGGGCCCATGAGAATAGATTAATTGTTTTTGTGTGGGTCTCATGTATTAAAAAGAAAATGTGTCAACTTTAGTGGGACAAACCAAAAAGAAAAGTGTGTCAACTTCTATGGGATGAATGGAGTAATATGTAAGCCTTTGCCCTTTTGCAAGTGAATTAAATAATATTATTATTTAATATATAGTGGTAAGTTGTATTAGTAGGGTATATTGATTCTACATACTCCCCTCATAAGGGTGTTATTTGCCTTTGCCCTTTTGCATATGGATTAAATAATATTACTATTATTTAATATATAAGCCTTTGCCCTTTTGCAAGTGAATTAAATAATATTATTATTTAATTTATAGTAGTAAATTGTATCAGTATGATATATTGCCAATACACCCTACTAATACAACTTACTATTATATATTAAGTTGTCAAGTGCCAGCCCGGCCAGGTCCACCTAAATCCACATATTTAGTGGGCCAGGTTGGGCTGGCTCACCTTATAACGGGTTGGGTTGGGTTGGACTTTTTTTAGTAATCATGGGCCCAGCTCGGTCTAAACAGGCCAACTACATGGGCCGAATTGATGGGCCGGTGGGCTATGTTAATGAAATTATTTTAATTCTAATTTATTAAATGTTTAGTCTATAAAAATAATAGTAATAATAATAATAGTATAATATACATTATGATATTGCTACATTCATCAATATAATTATTATTAAAAATATTTATTAATTAAATATATTTATTTTTTTTTATGAATTTTTGTATAATGATGTAATATATAGAAGATATTAACTTAATATTTTGTGAGCAATTTATTTTATAATTACAAAATCTTAAATTTTCATAATTTGATTTTTAGAAATTTATTATTATTAAATAAATATATTTTTTATATTTTATATAAAAATAAATCAAGTGGGCCGAATTAGTCCGACATGGGCCCGGGCTGGGCTGAACATGGGCCGTGAGCTAGGGTGAGTTGGGCTTTTCTTGGGCTGGGGCGGGTTGGGTTTTTAAAAAAAATTTAGTCCACTTAGGGCCCATAATAACACATGAAATTCGGCTCATTTAGCCCACGTTACTCACAGGCTGAGTTATGGCCAGCCCATGACGAGCTGGGCTTGAGCTGGGCCGAGCTGGCCCGACCTATTTGACAACTATATGTATTGGTCTCATATTATAATTTTATTAAAGAAAAATGA
The DNA here is from genome assembly GCA_023678885.1 of Pogostemon cablin. Lineage (NCBI taxonomy): Eukaryota > Viridiplantae > Streptophyta > Magnoliopsida > Lamiales > Lamiaceae > Pogostemon > Pogostemon cablin. Next base: position 20,738,055 of record CM042956.1, read on the forward strand.
GATTACTTGGGCGACCAGCCAACACGGCCACATGTGACCCTTGCTTGTAGATTGAGGGGGTATTATCCTGCAAAATTCACATATACATGATATGATATTTTTGCTAGTAGATGGAGGGGATATTATTCTTATTTTCGAGTTATTTTATTGGCATTTTGGGTATTAAAAAGAATATTTGTGAATTATTTTATTGGCATTTTGGGTATATTAGTTTTTAAGATAATAATAAATAAAATTTAGAGTACTATGTCATGAGTGTTTGGTGAGATAACAATTTCGAAACTAAAGTAAATTAATTAAATATTACTTTTTTTTAAATGTGAAGAAAATATTGAGACTAATGTAAATGAAATGATAAAGAAAATATCTGGACATTGGGAGTGCATGTTAATAGTTTATACGTGTTTAATAAGAGAATTTTCAAGAGATCCTTTAAAATTTGAAGAGCATTTACACAATGTAAAGAATAATTTCAATTTTAAAGAGTCAGTAATTTTTTTATTTCTAATAAATGCTTTAAAATTTATTTTCTAATGTTAATTTATTACATTATTTTCTCTTTTATTGATTGTTTAAACTACTTCATTGGTTGAAAACACTAATAATTAAATAGCATTTAATGAAGTAATAAATTATAAAGAGTGATTTGTGCTTTTCAAATTTAAAGAGTGAAGATGACTCTTTAAATTAAAAAGTTAAAATAAAATTTATTTTTCTTGTATTTCTCTTTAAAATATACATATTTTTCATTTTAGATAAGCTTTTGAGATACCCTAATACTTTATATTTATATATTTTGGACCAGCTTATCGAATCTGAGTTGTAATTCCACATATTAGGACATTAATTTTTAGATAATGTTGACGGTTACTCTTTTTTAAAAAGAGCTACTCCCTCCATCCTTTACCCACTTTCTATTTTGGGGTATTCCACGTATTTTTACCCATTCCATTTTTGGCAAAAATATATAATATTTTATTACCTACTTTTTATAATCCCAACAACTTTAATTACTTTTTTACGCTTTATTCATCATTCCCAATAACTTTATTCACTTTTTCTTTTTAAATTACTAATTTATCCCTACTTTCTCTTATATTATATATTAAAAAAATAAAACGTCTTAATTTCCGTGCCCGTACAAACGGGTAAAAATACCCGGGACGGAGGGAGTATAATTTATCATATACAATAGTATATACGTGCACCCACTTTCAGATTTTATATAATTATGAACAAAAACATATACAATTATAAACAAAATGTATACAATTTATTTGTTAGTTTTTTTAATGAAAAATTGAATGTAAAAAAAATATACAACTATTAAAAAATATGTATACACTATTAAATAAAAAGTTATACACATATAAATGTAAAAAATTGAGTGTAAAAAAATATACAATTATTAAAAAATATATATACAGAATAAAATAAAAAATTATACACATATGAATGCGCATCCGGGTGTACCGAATGCAACTCCAATAGTGGTATACCCTTAACATTTAAACATACAAGTTTATTGTTTTCTTGTTTTTAAGAATATTTAACTTAGTAAGAAGAAGTATCCCATGGAACCAAGTTCTATGATCCAGACCTCATATTTAGGGCTAATTAAAATTATATCCTTAAAAATGTTGTGTTTTTTTTTTTTTAAAAAAAAAACATGATTTTAAGTTTCAAAATTCACTTTTAAATTTTTTAAAACTACCCCTACACACCACCATGAACTTTATTAATCCTCAATTCACCCACCTTCTATACATTCTCTCTTTTTAATTATTTTATACTTTTTCTCTCTTCATCTATTCTTTCTCACATTAATTAATATTCTCTTACATATTCACTTTTTACATATATTGATCAAACATAAAGATAAAATCAAATCCACCAAACCTCAAAGTAAACATAGGTTATCTATATTCATTATTTTCAAATCTTACATAAATAAATATTAAACATTTTGAACAAAATAGAATATAAACTACATAAAAAAAGGGTATATATATAATAATTTGCCTTTATATATATAGTTCTAATGACATTATATTTTGGGAAAATAAAAAATTTTTGCCCGCTAATTTACACCAATTTTGAAATTGGTGCATTCATTTTTTCGGTTTTGAAATCAATCTATTAAATTTATAAAAATTGACATTTCCGTCCATCTATCGGCTATTGCGGGTAAGTCAGCTAGTTAACCTAACATGAATTTTTTTTGTTTCTTTTTAAAATTATAATGATGTTACATATAATGCAAATAATATATTGAAAATTTTTATCCATGCCCATGCATATTTTTTTTTCTTTTTATAATAGGTTCATCAAATTTGTGAAATTTGATTTTTTCGTCCTTTGACTGGTTGGTGAGGATATACCATTCAGTTATACCTATGTGATTTTTATTTTCCATTTTCTTTTCTTATTATAATGCGTCACATGAGACGTGGCATTGGAATACCTACTATTTAAAATTTTCTAAATCTTTCACTTTCACCCAAGGCTCGTGGAATTCTGATTTTGGGATACCTACTATTTTTAAACCCAATCTGCAGTACAATTATTTCACCCAACCTACTTAAAAACATAATCCAATTTACAAGCTCTATCTAAGATGAGGGCTCTGCATGATGGTGTCTACTCATTCACTAATTTAAGTGGTTTGCAATCAGGACACCCAATTCACTTACAAATACAACCACATTTACAAGCTCTATCTGGTCAGTATATTCTGTATAATAGTCTGCACTCATCAGTAGTCTAAGAGTTGGTTAACAATCAGTACTCTACTTCACAACTGAACCCTATATCACCTCTAGCATCAAAGAACACGACGGCTACGGTATCTTCTAGTCACTGGATGAATCTTATTAAAGAGACTTGTGGAAACTATCCGTTTGTGAGATTCTCAGTAATAAAAACTTTCACGAGTCATACACATTGCAGATTGATGAAGTGAAGCGTACTGAATACTCATATATGGAAGAAGATTTAAATTAACTAAATGATTATTATTTTTATTTAAGTGATAGAAATGCGTGTGATGATGTCGTTGGTGTAGGGAGGAAGATTGAAAGGAGGAGAGAGAGGTTGAGAATTGAGTTCCTGGAGAAGGTAACAAAATACGTGAATTTGTTTGGAAGACAAATTATTCAGTTTTCTTATAAGTTTGTCTATATTTGGTGTTTAGGCCCCCTATAGAGAAGAGGGGTGTTATTCCTGAAATTAAAGAAACTCTTAAATTTTATAATTGATGACAGTTGAAATGATTGGGCTTGAGGAGAGAGATGCGTCAAATATCATATTTCATGTGACATATTATAATTAAAAAAATTGAAAAAATGAAAATACGTAAGTATGATCTCATGGTTTACCCGCAACAGTTGGTCAATCGATGAAAATATTAAATTTCACAAACTTAATTGAATAAATACAAAAAGAAAAAAAACCATATGGACCAATTTAAAAAATAAGAAAAGTTTGGTGAACAAATTTTTTTAACATAAAGGTTTTTTTTAAACACAAAAATAGTATGTTTTATTGATTGAGATCACATGAACAAAATATATTGAGAAGGTCATCCACAAATGTTGGAGGTACGATCCAATAATGGGGGCTAGCGACAGATCGCGACGTCCGAGTAATATGATATGCCAAATCATTGGCATTACGACGAACATGATGGATAGAGTAAGTAATAGTTTGCAACCAGAAGTGAAACTGTTTGAGTTGATGAAATTGCATTGAAGATGACTTTGGAGTCGGTCTAAATATAACTTGTTGAATTCTTAATTCCTTAATCCATGACAAAGATTTATGAAGGCCTCACCCTCATCCACTCGAAATTTCGCAAAATCAATATCGATTGACATGCAATAAAAGCACCTTTATCATCACAAATGATCATCCCAATACCTATCTCCGTCAAGTCATGATAAAAAAAGCAATATCAACTTTCACTTTTACGTAATTAATTGAAGGAGGTTTGTACCATGCTTTACGAGCTGCAATTTGATTATTCTTCTCATGTATTTTCTTAGCAGTTGTCTATTTTCTCGCAGCTAAATACACTGCTCTCGGTATTATATTCATAAATTTTATTTTTAATTTTTTTTAAAATTTAATTTTAGGACTGATATTTAATTGATTTAACTTCTAAAAGTTAAGATTGTACACACTATTTTTAGTAGTAGGATTGTAATTAACACTAATAAAAAGAGGTGGAGATCCTAAAAGATTCTATATGATCTATCATCCATACCATAATCTCAAAAAAAAAAAAATTAATTTCAACAATCCAAGCGTGCAAAAACGCGTGTCCGAATATAAAACGATTAACGTCAATAACAACACGTCTTCCAAACAAAATCAATTCAAGTAAATTAGTAATGAATAAATACACACTTGTTAATTGAACGGGTACATCGACGAAGGGCTAAGCCGTCATTTCACTAATTCTGTTCGTTGCTCCAATTAAAAGATGTGTAGGTGGTGGTGGGAAATTTAAAGGAATAAAAATTATTTAAAAAAAGAAAAAAAAGAGGAAAAAAATTCGAAAGTGAAAAAAAGTAAAGTCATGTTTCACAGAGAGGCACCATAACTATCTTTTCCACCTTATGACGTTTCCAATCCCCTTCAAATCCTGTTCCAGAGGGTTGGAATCTCTTTATTCTGATCCTAATTTTTTTTTCTTCACCTGCTTTTCATTCCACATCGGGTGGTTCATCGATTGAATCGTTGTATATTGCCATTCTTTTGTTGCTAATGTTGACTGATTGATGCTGCAAGAGCTTCTGCGACTGCAATTTTGGGTTCTAACTTGTTATTTTTTGATAGCACAGGTTGGGAAATTATCTTTTATGCTTTCTCTGAATTACTGGATTCTTAAATTTGTATGATTTTGTGTTATGAATTTTGAGTTTCATTTTCTAAACGATGTTGATAGTATCTTTATTTGGAGTTTGTGTTGGTGAGTTCTTAGTTTTTCGGTGCGATCGCCTATTTTATCTCGCGTATTAACTGTTCATGCTTATGATATGTGAATACTTCGATTCTCCATTTTTATGGGGCCAAACTTTGGGGATGATTTTTTTTTTTTTTGTGGTTTTTTGGTTTTAAGGGCTGATTCTATTCCTCATGCCTCTGATTTAGAATTCTGTTTGGGGGACTTGTGAATTCAGTTTGATTGATTTTTAATTTTTTTTAGATGGATATATTTAAGTGTAGTGATTTGCTTCTGATTTAAATATTTTGTTGGTGAATAGGTTTGTATGGGCTTAATTCGGATGTGATGGATAGTTATAGTGGAGAAGAAGATCAATTCTTTAACACCCCCTCTTCTCGATTTGGTCTGAGTTCTGATTGTACAGACAGTTGTTTGAATTCTGGGCGAGGTAATTGTGCTCTGGGATATGAGTTTTGGACTAAAGAGCCAGATAGTGTCGATGAAAGGCGGGACAGGTTTTTGAGATGGATGGGCTTGAGTTCGCATTGGCGAAGGACTAGTGAAGATGAGGATTCATTTCAGGAATACATGAGAAAAGATGTTGACAGATTGAGGGATGACAGGGAGACAGTGTATTCAAACTTGGATACTGATCCAAAGTTTTTCTCTAGTCGTTCTTTGCTATCTTCTGAGTCATATGATCCCACATATTTACTAGATGGTGGTAATATGGAGGAGAATCTGGCTCTGACAATTAGTAATCAGGACTATGGAACAGAATCTGTGATGGATGAACTAGCTGATGATGGCTCTGTCACTCCATGTCTTGACTTGGGTTCAGATAAGATGATAACGCTTGATGAGTTTCAGAAAACAATCAGCTCATCATCTTTGGTGCAGCAGTTATTGAGAAAAGAGTGGAAGGGGTTGAGTGTTGTTGGCCAGAAGAAAAGCAGTTGGCTTCAGAGAATTAACTCTATTACCCATATTATGGACAGGGCAAGGGAGTTACTTGGTAAATTGGAGACTGATCCAGAGATGGGATCTTCTAATCGAAGAGTTCGTGTAAATGTATGCAAAAAATATTCAAAAGAAATATCTTCACTTTATACCGGGCAAGAATTTCCAGCACATGAGGGTTCTATTTTGACAATGAAGTTTAGTCCTGACGGTATGCACCTGGCTAGTGCTGGGGCAGATGGTGTTGTTCGTGTCTGGAAGGTCCTTGAAGATGACGTTGTAAACAAATTTAATACACAAGATATTGATCCATCGTGTTATTACTATTCCTTAAATCACTTTTTCAAGTTGGCTCCACTTGATGCTTCTAAAGAGAGGAATGATCATGTGAATAGCTTGAAAAAATCATCAGATTCGGCATGTGTGATTCTTCCACCAAAGGTGTTTCAGCTATCTGAGAAACCCATTCACGAATTTCATGGACACAAAGGGGAGGTATTGGCCCTCTCATGGTCCAAGAATGGGGTTAGTAGTTTTCCTATTCCTACTGTGGATATTATTTCTTTTCAAGCTTGGTCTTCCTCTTATAAGTGACCTCATTGACCTGCAGCGATTGGATGTATGATATGGTTGTTTGTATTGCAGCAGTTACTTTCGTCTTCAGTTGATAAAACAGCTCGCTTGTGGAGAGTGGGACATGAACACTGTTTAGCAGTTTACTCACATAATAATTATGGTAAGTTCCAAACAATGTGAATGGTTTACATCAGAGATGTGTATGGGTTATATAAACTTTTATCAATGATAAATTCTTGTGATATCTGATGCAGTAACCTGTGTCGATTTCAATCCCGTGGATGATAACCATTTTATTAGTGGGTCTATTGATGGGAAATTGCGAATTTGGGAAGTTCAGGGTGGTCGAGTTGTTGACTGGACTGATATTAGAGAAATTGTAACTGCTGTGGTTTATCGTCCTGATGGCAAGGTTTGCAAAAATTTCTTTTTTTATGGTTAATATTACAAGATATCTCTTGAGTTTCCTCAAAATGTTTTCTCTACTGATGCAGGGAGGTGTTGTTGGCTCCATGGATGGCACTTGTCGTTTTTATGAAATTATAGGTATTCATGCCACAACTTCAATTATGTCCTCTCCAGTAGTTCTTTCCTAAGGGACAGATTTTATTACTTGATTATTTTAAAGCAAAAAAGAAGAAGAAGAAGTTAGCTATGTGAATGTGATAAGAGAATATAATGCCTATTTGGATTTTGGAGTATGGCTGAGTCCAACATTATAATCAAATTTTTAATAAAATTATATAATGAGAAGAGTTTGTGATATTACTGTATATATCTAACTCAACAAGTTAAGTCTCTCTAAATAGATATTTTGTATACTGAACAAATTAAGTCTCTCTAATTAGATATTTTAAATTAATGAAGGAAAATATATTATTAAATATTTCCATGCAAGTGGTGACTAGGTCTTGGATATGCCTGATCATTATTTCATCCAAACATCTATCTTTTGGTTCTAGAATGCAATTTTTTTTTCTACTAGTCTTTTTCATTATATCATTGAACTCTTTATTTTGGAAGATTACATCAGAAGATTTTTATGTTGAAATCCGTGTCTACACTTATATTTATGTATACTTGTTCACTCTTGCAAGGAAGTTCAAAAACATGTAATATCTGTTTGATGTTCGCTATGGTCTTCTGCGCATTTTTTTGTTCCATTTTAAGACAAATAAATACAATACTATTAAGCAGGTACTTGCATTTGGTAACTTTGCCTAAAGTATGGTTCATGTTGATTTATTGGTGCAGTGATATAATTCAACCTAATATTTTATATACTCATACTGTTGGTTTTGTTGATTAGCGTAGTATAAGCTCTTCTATACTTCGACTTCGTTGGGTAATCTATATGGAAACCTTTTTCGGTTTAGATAATCGTCTGCAATTGGGTGATTCAATATGCCTGAAGGGGAAGAAAAAGTTGCCTGGCAAAAAGATAATTGGGTTTCAGGTAACTCAGGATTTGATCTCTGTGTTTGTGTGTGTATTTCAGGATGATTTTACATTCAAACATATATTTATACGGGTTTGATGTGAAGACTAATAGTGTGTTTCCTCCTAATAATTTACAATGTGATCATCCATTCTTCAGTACTGTCCAAGTGATTCCAGCAAAGTGATGGTTACATCTGGTGATTCACAAGTTCAAATTCTTTGTGGTACTAATGTCATTTGTAAATTTAAAGGTAGCTGTTTCTTCTAGCTTGTTATTTTGTTTTGTGCCATTTTGCCTTCCTCTCTCTATAAGACTATAACCAAAGTACCATTATTATGTTGCATTCTTCAGGTAATCGAAGTTCAGTAACCCAGACGCCTGCTGCATTCACTTCCGATGGGGAACACATTGTTTCAGCCACTGTAGACTCCAACATTCGCCTCTGGAACTACACAAACAATGATCAGAAAAAATCATCCCGGAAGAAGAAGAACATATGGTCGTGTGAGAGCTTCTTATCACGGAATGGTTCGATTGCTATTCCTTGGTGCGGGTTAAAGAACAAGCTAGGGGCGATACCAGGAAGTATACTAGGAAACGGACATTTTGATGAGAAATTGCTTCAAAAGTTTCACGCATCTTTCCCCGACTGCTTCACAATGAGCCTCGGGTATTTCTTGGATGCTTTGTACCGAGGATCGCCTACATGGCCCGAGGAGAAACTCCCAAAACCTAACCCGATACCCATAAAGCCGTCGGTGGGCAAATCCGAGTTCAAGTTTCTGAAGAATGCTTGGATGAATGCATTCAATTCTCCTCACTTGTGGGGACTTGTGGTTGTAACTGCAGGATGGGATGGATGCATTAGAACATTTCTTAATTATGGTCTTCCTTTAAAATTTTGAGGGAGGGGGATTGTATAAATACGTATTCTTTTGTAGGATATACGAGTAGTATACTATATACAGTTAATGTAATGGTGAAAGAGGAGTATCTAGTTTTGTATACTTTGTTGTGAAGCCCAATTGAAGAAGATTCTTTAATTTGTCACAGTAAAGTTGATGTTATTTCAGTCACGTGTCGTGCGCGTGTAAGAGTGGCTGATCTAACTGTACTTACTAATTTACATTTTTATTCAGGGAAATTCACGGCAGTACCTATCAGACATTAGATTAGAGATCTCTCTTTCGTTTAAGACCAGTTAGTGTATCAGGAAATTTTATTCTCTGCCTTAAATATAACAATATTTTTTTTTACAAAGAATTGAGATCGTATCACGTAGTCTCTTACACGACTAATAAAAACTAATAACATTTATTATGAAAAGTGATACTCAATTAATGAAAAATCCTAATGATATTTCATGAACAATTTATATCATAGTATAAATGAAAAGTGATAATATTTTATAGAAAAAGTAATAACTAATTTAAAAAGAGACCCCCCAAATTAACTATACATACATACTCCAATAACTAAAATATCTCTAATTAAAAATATAAATAACCTAATAAAAATTATTTCTTCCGTGTCAAATTTATTTTCACATTTATTGTAGATAGGTAGTTTTAGAAAAATGAATTTTTGACTTACTTTTCGGGGTAGTATGATATTTTTGTTTAACAAATAAATGATAAAGTATGCTATGTATGTTAAAAATGTGATAATAAATTTGAAATTAAAGTAAGTTAGAGTGATATTAGTTAGTTTTTTTTTTTTTTTTTATGGAAGCGTGAAGTTGAATTTGAGATATATTAAAACGGAAGTAGTTGAGACAAAGGGAGTATATAATTAAAATTCTAAAATGTTCACTTACTCCAATCGAACAATATACTTTGTTTGCTCACTCCAACCGAACATATACACTCTATTCATTTATTCCAATCGAACATAGTGTATCTGCTTGCTTAGAGAGCATAGTGACAGGTTATGAAGCATGGCATGTCGAATGGGATTGGAATGGTAATGGGATTGAAATGGTAATTGGAATAAGCAGCTGATGAAATCCTACTTCAACTCTGAACCATAGGTAAGGAGTGATATACACGAGAGAGGAGAGATAAGAAACACACCAGCAGAGCTAAGTTCAAGAAAATAATCAAAATTAATCCACAAATTACACAAGAATGGCCACCAATTTCCATCTCAACTCTCTTGGCATGAAAGCCACTATCCCAATCCCATGATGGAGGAATAAAATTATGAGGTACCAAGCAGGATTACATCTGGTCGTTGTTCAAGCTCCATGGCAGTATATGATTATTCCATAAAAAAAGACAATCATAAAAACTATCAACACCAATAGATTAGCTATTCCATTTCTATATTCCATTTATTAGATTCTTCCTATGTGTAGTGAAGGGCAGAAAATGTGTTTAGGGGGGCCAATGTATTTAAATTTTTTTGCATAGTATTAGATCTTTATCGAAAATACATTAAAGAAGAAAAAATCAAATTTAATTATTATATAAATAGATGCATACATATTTATTTAAAATTTTTATTAAGAATATTATAAAATAATTTATATATATATATTATAAAATAATAATAAAATCAAGAGGACTCTCTTGTGAGACGAGTCATGAGACGGGTCAACCTAACAAATTATCTATAATTAATTAATATAATATAATATAATTATGATTAAACAACCCCCGAGCCCATGTGTATTTAAATTTTTTGCATAGAGTTAGATCTTTATCGATTAATACATTATAGAAGAAAAATCGAATTTAATTATAATATAAATAGATGCATATATATTTATTTTAGATTTTTATTAAGAATATTATAAAATAATATATATATATACCGTATCACATAAGCCCTTACGTGAGACGGTCAGAAAATGATAGATTTTATAAAGAAAAATGATAATAAATTAATAAAAAGTGATAGTGCTATTTCATGAACAATTTATAGTATAAATAAAAAGTGATAACATTTTATAGCGAAAATGATGACATTTTATAGCGAAAGTGATTCACTTTATTGCTAGAGCTGAAGGCAACAAGATGTTTGAATCTTAAGATAAACATTTATCACGGGTACCGAGGATACACATCAGATGTCTTACAATTAAAACTTAATCACATTCAAGTCGGATTTAAAAAAAAATACATAGAAGGTAATGAAGTGAATTTTTCAATGCCCGCCACCGCCACTCCCGACCGACCACCTCCACGCCTCCCTCCACCACCGCCACGACACCGACTACCGTCATCCATTTTAGCTGTCACTACCACCATAGTTAGTCCTAGCCAACCCAAACTCTAAAACCTCCATAAATACCATACTAATACATAATCACAAAACCCCCTAATCTCTATAATAGTATCGCAGAATTGGGGCTTCATTACCAATAATAATATATTAGATAATTAATAGAAGCAACATTACCATTGATATTGGAGATTCGTTCTCAAACTTTTCAAAATGAGAATGGAGATAGTGAAGACGGCAAGTTTTTAGTATATAGAGAATGGAAGAAATCGATATGTGTTACTTGAAACCTCTAGACTCCCCAGCATCAACGTGAACGGCCTATTCTCTACTTCTTCTTCCAGTCATTGATGTCGATGGTGGGATGTTAGGAATTTAGAAAGATTTTCTGTTTACTAAATCTATTTTAATCGACAAATGATGGAGGAATGTTAGGAAATTGGAAAGATTTTCTCTCTCCTAAATCTATGTTAATCGAAAAATCAAACTAATTTATTAAAAAATAAAAAATGAAAATATGTTAATGTTGGTTTGTATACTAATAGTCTAGCTTTTTGTATGAATAATGTTATAACAATTTATTTGAAATGAGAATCACATTGATCAAATGATTGCGTCTTATAATTTATTTATATGTCCGATGCAGTCGTCCACTTACTTTATACTGTAGATAATATATTGTGCGACAACACGCGGAAGATCATATTATCGATTTTCTTATAAAATATAAACAGATGCTCACAACCGAGATAGACGAGACTCTCTATCGGATAGTTGTAGTGTGGTTTGGTATTAGCTTGTCTTGGCTATATAATCACATTAATACACTTTATGTGTATTGAATAGGACCGCTTGAGATTGTTCGACTTATACTGACTATATAGGAGAACTTGATCTCAGTTATTATGGATGTCCTTGCTCTTAATCCCTATATAATAACCTCGACACGTAAGACATTATGTATTTCTTTGATTCATCAATGGGTGAGATTTACATATACTAAATCAACAAACTCGGTGAGTTGGAAAGTAGTGCTGTCTCTATGGTGTGCTGTTGATTGTAGAAGGAATCCGTGTCCCATATAGGTTGATGATGTCCCCTTGAGGAGCTCATAAGAATTATCATGTAAACCCTGCAGGTGGATTTATTCCGGCATGATAATGAGGTCGAGTGATACTACTCTCGGATGAGATATTAATTAATGGAGTTGTCAGTAACTTAATTAATTAATGGGCATTGTATATCTTAAACATGGGGAGACTGTCGGACTCATAATAAGAAGGAGCCCATAACGTAATTATGAGATTGGAGCGGCAGTGCAGTAATAATATTTTAGTGGACTATATTATTATTATTGGACTTAAGTATAAGTTTTGGGCTAAACTTGGATACTTAAGCCCAATGGAGGCCCGACTCTAATTTCTCCTCCTGGTCCCTATTGTAGCCCATATATAAGTCATCTCAGATGTTCTAACTCTAGAGAGACACGCCTAACACGTGAAGAGGGTAGACAGAACAACAGATTGATAAGATCTCGAAGATCGTCACCCACATGACGTCGAGATTGGATTTGGGAATAAGTAGAAGACCAGAAGGTTGTTTACTGCTGCTGTCCGTCAACTTGCATGATTTTTATAAAATCTTATAGAAGTTTTAGCGCATAGATTACTCAAATCGGAGATCAGATAAGAGAGTTATGCCCAAAATGGTGAGGCTGTGCAGACTGCCGGTGAGAATCTATCTTCTTCAACATACCCTGGTGAAAGGTAATACGTTTCTTTGTTTTCTTTCTTCCACTGAATTAGAAACGTATAGAACCCTAACGGTTCACGTTAATCAAATGATCGAATGCCAACAATATAAACAGATGCTCACAACCGAGACAGATGGAGACTCTCTATCGGGATAGTTGTAGTGTGATTTGATATTAGTTTGTCTTGACTATAGAATCACATTAGTGCACTTTGTGTGTATTGAGCAGGACCGCTTGAGATCGTTCGATTTATACTGACTATATAGGAGAACTTGATCTCAGTTATTATGGATGTTCGTGCTCTTAATCCCTATACAATAACCTCGACACGTAAGACAGTATGTATTTCTTTGATTCATCAATTGGTGAGATTTACATGTAATTAAATCAATAAACTCGGTGAGTTGAGAAATAATGTTATCTCTATGGTATACTGTTGATTGTAGAAGGAATCAGTGTCCTATTAAATAGGTTGATGATGTTCCTTTGAGGAGCTCATAAGGATTATCAAGTAAACCCAGTTGGTGGATTTATTCCGGCATGATAATGAAGTTGAGTGGTACAACTGTCGGATGAGATATTAATCAATGGAGTTGTCAGTAACTTAATTAATTAATGGTTATTGTATATCTTAAACGTGGGGAGACTAACGAGCTCATAATAAGAAGGAGCCCTTAACGTAATTATGGGATTAGACCGGCAGTGCAGTAATAATATTTTAGTGAAATATAATATTATTATTGGACTTTAGTATAAGTTTTGAGCTAAACTTGGATACTTAAGCCCAATGGAGGCCTAACTCTAATTTCTCCTCCTGGTCTCTGTTGTAGCCCATTGATGAGCGTTTTCTCAATACACAAAATTATCTCCAAGTATGAAGGATATCACTTGTAGTCTCGATAGGCGACCAAGTAATTATCGAACCCAAGGGACGGATTATTATCAATTTAGTTATATTCTAATTAACTAAGACTATGTTGGCAAGTTGGTTTTGAATAGTCACGAAACTAAATAACATATAATTTAAATAGCAGATTAAATAAACAGGCAAATAAGAAAATACGGTTGTGATCAAGTAAGAAATTAGGTAGTTCTTCGGGTCATCCAGTTTTACTTATTAATTTTCTTTCCATGTGTTGATGTCCGGCTCTGTCTTGTGGTCTATGGACGCTTCACTAAACCATGCAAGTTCACTCTATATACATAAGTAAACATGCGTATGACACGTGTGAATATCCTCGGAGCAAGAGATATAATTCACCCTCCTTTCTAGGTAATATCAATATCAATTATTTCCCATGCACTTAGTACTCTAACCCGATATGATCTCCCTTTATAGGTACTATGACGTTATACTCTTTATCCTACTTATTAACCCGAATATGATTCAATTAATAAGTATTCATATAAGACAGTTCTAATAAGATTTCGAAATCCCTTCACTTAGAATTATAACATGTAATCCTGCTCAGCAGTGAACGACTCAATCAATAACCAAGATATGTATTCTGACTCTACATAACAGTTAATGATGCACAAAATGACTATGAGTATGAATTAAAAAAGCTCAATATTATATAAAATAAACCACAAGTAGTGTTGTATGGAGTTTACACATGAAAATTCAATTAACTCATAAAACTCTCATAACCCTAGAACTACCGGAGCGACTCTAGCCCATGATTGATCTAGGAACAATCATGGTTAATTGGTATGATGTTACTTGACTCGCCAGACGAACCTCTCTTCACGACTCCTTCGTATGATGGTAGGGTTTCGGTGGTGGATTAATGATTAATTCTCTTCTTCTCCTGCGAAAGCTCTTCTTTTATACTTGTAAACTCTCCTTACGGGCCTTAGATGGGCTTCTTGAGCGAACACACGCATTGCAGGTGTAAAAATACAGATATGATAAGTTTCCGTGCATAAGCATACGGGCCTTAGATGGGCTTCTTGAGCGAACCGCATACTTTTTGGTCGAACTACAGGTGTGTCTCTTCAGGCTTCTGGTTCGACCACGATTCGACCAACTGGCTTTGTCGAACGGTAATGTCGTGGTCGAATGACACTTCTTCTCTATCGATTCGACCACAGTTGCTGGTCGAACCATCTCCTTCGTGGTCGAACTGTGCACCTGCTTGGTCGAACCCTCATCTGAATCACTCTTTTTTCGGATTCGATCACTTCTAACTCGTTTTCCTTTGAAAATCAACTCAAATAGCCTTCAAGACACCTGATTCGTGACTTTCCACCACATATATCGATTCACATAAAATTACAACCATCTAACACACCATTATTACACGAATTCGGGATCAAAACACGTAAATTTACACACTCATCAAATCCCCAAACTTACATGTTGTTCGTCCTGAGACAACGCAATCAAACCATAGAGTAGTGTAAAATTCACTCAGCTACCATATCAATACAATTCATATTTACACATGCAATTTCATCAATCGAAAACAAGTATCACTAGCATCATATATATCATTCATGCAAAACATCACTCAATTATAACGCAATTCGGAGTACAAAGTTATCTAGCTCACATGATAAGTATTTACTCTCAGTCTTTAGTGTAAAAGATGTACACTTCAGTAGGTTAATATATACGCTCAAATTCAATTCATACTTCCGCATAACCATAAGCTTGGCAAGGGTCTCAAAAATCAACTTACAATCAATTCATTACTAGGATCACAAAAGACTTATTTTTGTGTTGTAATATTGGCTCTTTGGTAAAGGTAGAAAAATTTAGATAAAGTGACTAATTCACTAGTAGAGAATTACCTTGGAATTTTGCTTTTCATCATTCAGATTCATCTTTTTCTCCAATTTCTTCTCATGCTCTTCATGGTTTGAATTCTCCTTCTTTTCCTTAGCAACAACATCAACTTTCTTCAATGAGCAGGGGTACCAATTTCGGGCACTACCCTTCTAAGCAATTGGAGTACCAGTTTCAGGCACTACCTCTAAACAAGATTTAACCATACTTCATCTTTTTCATGCTTCTCAACCAATCCTCTACCTTCTTCATTCTTGCAAGTACTTATTCACCTCAACTTTCTACTAATGAATAGGGTATTCGACAAGGCTCAAGTAAAGGTTAAATAAGGCTTTTCTATCAAGGCTTGCCAAAGAAAAAGCTTTATAAGGCTCAAAAGGGCTTCCAATGATACATATATTATAAGGTAAATTAAAATTTTTGGCTAAGTGACTCAAATAAACAATAATAGCCTAAGATCATGTCCTAGCAATTCATTAATCACAAGTCTCACACAAGACTCCAAGCCAAGTTCTAGAATACAGTCATATGAATGATTCTCACAAGAATAAACTATCATGAACTAGCATGATTCATATAGCTCAAATTCTCACATGGGTAAATAGAATCCTAAGTACTCCTCATAGCATATAATCAAGATCAATTCCACAATAAACTCCACATACTTATCAAATTGTACATGCTTCTCGTCAATAGAAAATTAACACATGTAAAATATGAATGTAACATACTAATGCCAAGAGCCCACATATCATGACAATCTATAAAAGTATCTCTAACCAATTCCACCATCAAGTATCGATCCTCACATCTCAATCAAAAATCAAATCATACTCCCAATATATGTACATGCCACTCACACCACAAATACCTATCCTGTAAAGAGAAAAAGAGAAGGGAGATGAGATGAAACAGATGAAGAGCAAAAACCTGATACAACCTACTCCTCTAGAGCATCATCATCGCTCGCACCCTCTTCGTCATCAACGTCACTCATCTCCGAGCGTAATCGATCTAAATCTTTATGAAGACTATTCAGCTTCCTATCCAATTCGCGCTTATGATCATACATTCTCCCCAATCTCATATCCATCTCCACATAGTTATTCTATATTGTGTTGTACCTTGCATCCAGCGCTGTATAGTTCGCATTCGCCAATGCCAACTGCCTATTCGTCTCCAGCTGGTTCGCATTCAGTGTGGCGAACTGCTCATGAATCAAGCAAAACTGCTCCCGATAGTAAGCATCAGGACCAGCCCACAGCTGCTGTGGCACCACTGGAATGGAACATGGTGGCATCTCTTGCGGCTATGGAATCTCCATCTCCGGATTATCCTAATCTGCTCCATGCTCCTGTTGCTGCTGTGGCTATAGCCGAGGCTGAAATTGCCCTTCGTCTACGATCCTCTGAAGCTCCTCGTTCATACCCTCAGCGTACATCTGAGCTACAATCCTCCAATCACCTTTCGTTAAGCAAGTGATGGAGAGAGCATCATACGCCAACGTGTTCATGAAATTGTTGCCCTCATTCCGGATAGAAGTTAGCTCACTCACATCATACGGAAACATGAATGTGAAAGACTTGGATCCCCTCGTGTAGAACTAATCTCCATCGCGAAGATGAACGAATCCATCCTTCACACACGTACTCATAACCAAGTCTGGATCCTTAAGGATGGTGTAATACCGGTAAAGTCCATGTGATAATACTCAGCCACAGTAGTAAGCAAACCTCCTATATTAACTCTCTAAAACGGAGAGATTCTGAACCTGTATAGTTGATGAATAAGGTATGATCCCACATTGAACCTCACTCCATTGAGCATACACCAGAGGGCATACAACTCTCCCCTTGACACACAACTCCCCTCAGATCAAGCAAATAGTGTGTTGCTCAACACTTGATCCATATATCGGAGCACAGGATTTCAAATCAACGAAGCACGAGCACTGCTAGTCTTGAAATCCATATCCTCCACTGAAATCTCTCTCCAGAAGTTATTAGCATTGAAAAATCCATTTTCATTCCTAGAGATCCCTCTCGGAGTCTGAAACAACGCATTCAACTCATCAGCCAACCACGTCCTCATCTCACCTCCAAGCTGAAACATACACTCATACGGGAGATGGCTCGAACCTTTCTTCACAGTCGTCGAACATAGCACCTCCGCAGTCACATAGAAGTACGTCAGCTTCTTCAACTCCATGAAGCCACGAATCCCCACTTGATCAAACATCCACAAGATTTCATCTCTGATGTGTATTGTAACCATCGCCTCATCATCCTGATACCTTGTTCTAGCAATCTTGTCCGACATATCACCCCATTTATCCTTGATCTCCTCTCAATCATTCATCCGAATCTTAAAGTTCATAGGCAACCTCTCTTGAAGCCTTAACTTTTTTGTCACTATATCCTCACGAGACGACCTATCTTGCCTCTCTTTGGAACGAGCCTCAGCTTTCTTTCCTTTTTCTGAAATCAATACTTCAATACCAACAAACAAGAAAAGCAAACCAAGCTAATTCATACTCAATAACATTCAACTCTACTCAAGACTTCAAGTTTTCAATACATAGCCACTCCAAACAAGCATCTTCTATCCTCATGATTCAACAATTCAATTCACATGCTTACTCAATTCCATTCTGACATCAATTATGCAATAAGATCAACAAACGATACTATCAACCACAAACATACATTAACAATTCAAGCAATGTATCCATAATCCAACATGCTTCATCTCACACTTCCAAATTACTGCCAAATTCAAATAAACATCAAGATTTGACAGCAATTAAATAATCAAAATCAAACCCATCAATTGTTCATATGAAATTGTACACAAAAACTCAAATCCCACCATAAATTCCTATAGAAACTTGTTCAATCAACCTACCCACTTGTAATCAACAATTAGAACTTCAATCCTAGAGTAATAGAGTTGAGAAAACGTATCTTTTGAATCGGCCATGGCTAAAGAATGAACAAGTGTGACAATATTTCAAAATCGCGACAAAACCCTAGTTTTGCAACTAGATTGTTCCAAAAACGTGACAAATTGAGTGAAAAGAGTGTGGAATGTGGTTTAATCAAAGCGAAATCGATCGTACTTGAAGATTAGAGGGACATGTTTTCGATTCGGGATGAATTCAAGTGAAGGTGATGTGCAAAGTGATCGAATGGGGGTGAAAAATACGTTTAAAACTGACTTACCTGGTACGATTCGACCAACTAGAGTGGTCGAACGGGCTTTTCGTGGTCGAACCACATTTCTATAGGTTTTCAGCCTCTCAGTTCGACCTTGATTTGACCAAATGCGTTGGTCGAACCACTATGTCGTGGTCGAACTCCTATGTTCAAACTTTTAGGTTCGCGATTCGACCTAAATTTGACTATGCTTTGGTTGAACCAATCCCATCTTGGTCGAATCGGCCTGTAAAAAATTTTTTGATCTCCAGTTCGACCTTCGTCTTGGTCGAAGCCTTGGTCGAACCAACCCCTGCGTAGTCGAATCGACCTGTAACGAAGTCTCTGATCACCAGTTCGACCTGAGCTCTTTAGTTCGACCTACACGTTTGGTTGAATCGGACACCTGATGCTCCAAACTCGAATTTTCTTCATCCCCTGCACACTTCAAGCTAAAAAACGAACATTAGGTACCAAAACAGAGCAAAACTTAGCTCGAGAATCAATCCTAAAACTCAATATTTATGTGTAACTCCGCATACGACACTAAAAAAATACAAAACACCACTGAACATTAGGCAAATTGTAAAAAATTGACGCACTAAAGCTGGTTAAAGTTTCAATATGTCGCAAAAAATCAACTCCCCTAACAAACGTTACAAAGAAAAGATTATACTCTCGGTGCTTCAATGAGGTAAGTACATCACACCCCCAAACTTAGTAGAAACTATAGTAGAAACTAAGTTTGCAAAGAGATGTAATTGCCGATAAGTAAGCTCTTCAAATATAAAAATTTCTTACTGACACTAAAGAAATAAAGCAGTAAAATGGGAGGAAAAGCCCCCAACAGGTGCTCTTTTTAAGGTCGTAGAATCACGACGGTACCAATCTAGTGCAAGGTATCCTCAAAGACAATGCAAGCATCATCCGACGACTTGTAATGCTTCAATCGATTCCCATTCGCTGCTATGATGTCTCCGTCTCTGTCCATAAGCTCAAAACTCCCCCCTCTGCAGGCTCTATGGATAATGAACGGCCCCGTCCACTTTGATTTCAATTTCCCTGCGAAAAGCTTCAAACGAGAGTTAAAAAGTAATACCTCACCACCTTGCTTGAACTCCTTGTAGGAGATCTTTGAATTATGCCATTTCTTTATTCTCTCCTTGTAGATCTCTGAGTTCTTGTAAGCTCGATTTCTGAACTCATCCAATTGATTGATATGAGTCATCCTCAACTCCTTTTGATCCTTTAAAGACAAGTTCAAACTCCTCAATGCCCAAAAAACTTTGTGCTGAATTTCTACAGGTAAGTGGCATGGCTTCCCATAGACAATTTGATACGGTGACATATCCAACATCATCTTATAAGCAGTCGGAACCCCCACAAAACATCATCAAGCTTCATAGATCAATCCTTCCTATTGGTTCCAACTACCTTTTCCAATATTTGTTTCACTTGCCGGTTGGAGACTTAAGCCTGCCCATTCGCTTGAGGGTGATAGGGTGTAGTAACCCTATACTTCACTCCATAATACTTAAGCACCATTTTAAGAAGTTTGTTGACGAAGTGACTCTTCATCACTCAATAGTGTTCTAGGAACTCCATAGCGGGCAAAGATATGTTTCTTTAAGAAAGACAACACAGTCCTTGAATCATTCACATGAGTGAAAATGACCTCCACCCACTTAGAAACATAATCCACTGCTAAAAGGATGTAGAGAAATCCATTAGATGGGGGAAAAGACCCCATAAAATCTATCCCCCATACATCGAAGATCTCAACAACAATGCTCGGCTGAAGTGGCATCTCATCTCTCCTATGTATGTTCCCCATCCTTTGACATCTATCGAATGTCGCCACATAGGTTTCACAATCTTTAAACAAAGTAGGCTAATAAAGAGCAGATTGAAGTACCTTCGCAATCGCCTTTTGAGCTCCGAAGTGCCTCCATTAGGTTGTGCATGGCAAAAATCAAGAACGCTCTCCATCTCCATCTCGGGCACACACCTACGGACTATGGAATCCATACATATCTTTTAGACAAATGGATCATACCATATGAAAGTCTCAACATCCCGCTTGAATTTTGTGAGTTGATATCGGTTGAGATCTCTCAGAATTTCTCCTACAGCAATATAATTCACATAATCCGCATACCATGGATCTATCCCTTGGGGCAGTTACCACACATGCTTTTTCCGCTCCTTCAACAAACACAGCCATGATCTTCTCATCAGGGAACATCTCTTCTATGTAATCAAAATAGGCGATATTGGAGATGTCGTATTATGCCCGTTTTCTGAAGAATATACTTTTGAAGAAGAGAAGCTTGAACAGAATTGCAACAGTGAATTTGTCTGAGAATTGTAGCTCGATCATACAGAGGAAGCTGCCAGCTAAGTTGAAGGATCCGGGAAGCTTCACGATCTTATGTGAGATTGGAAATGGCCGGCACGTCGAGCCTTGTGTGATCTTGGGGCAAGCATCAATTTAATGCCTTTGTCTATTTTTCAAAGGCTTGGTTTGGGGGAGTTAACTCCCACAACAGTTGCTCTACAACTAGCGGATAGGTCTATGACTTTTCCGAATGGTGTTATTAAAGATGTTATTGTTAAAGTAGAGAAACTAGTCTTTCCTGTGGATTTTCTTATGCTGGAGAAGGAAGATGACAAGGATAATGTCCCTCTTATTTTAGGGAGACCTTTCCTTGCGACTGCGGGAGCTATGATTGATGTGCAGAAGGGTGAGTTACGGCTGCGGATGGATAAAAAAGAAGTTTTATTTAACCTTGACAAAGCAATGAAGATGTCATTGGAGAGGCAATGTCATAGTATTGATGTGGTGGAGGAAATTGTGAAAGAAAATATATCTTTGATCCTGTCAAATGATCCCCTTGAGACATGCTTGGCGAAGTCTCTTACTTTTCCCACTACGGAGCTAGATGAACTCTCCAACGAGGTATGTATTGAATTTTTTAAAAACTTGCTTGCTTTGGGTGATGACATGTATGAGTCGAAAAGGACTAAGATTGGAGAGGTCAAGTGGACTAGGAAGTACTTGCCTTTGGATAGAGAGAGCGCACCTCAAGAAGAGAAGAAAGAGAAGTTGAAACCACTATCGGAGCACTTGAAGTATGCCTATCTAGGTGACAATGGAAAATATCAGGTAATTGTATCTTCTTCCCTTGATGATGATCAACTTGAGGAATTATTAGATGTGCTTAGGAAGTATAAGTCTGCGATTGGCTGGTCTCTTGATGATTTAAAAGGCATTAATCCTTCATATTGCATGCATAGAATAAGATTGTTAGATAAGGCCAAGAATAGTATACAGAATCAGCGGAGGGTGAATCCTGCTATTCAAGAAGTGATTAAGAAGCAAATCCTAACGTGGCTAGATGCTGGAATTATTTATCCCATTAGTGATAGTCCCCATGTGAGTCCATTGCATATTGTAGCTAAGAAGGGGGACATGACTATTGTGAAAGCCGATGATGGTGAGACATTAGCCACTAGGATTCCTACGGGTACTTGACGCGTGTTTTATTTGCACGCAAAATTAATCCTCAAGTATTAAGGATATCAGTTGCAGCTTAAGCAAGCGACCAAGTTAAATATCGAACCCAAAGGACGGCGTATTATCAATTTAATTATTATCTAAATTAATTAAGACGAAAGATAATAAGATTTGAGGTTTGAATTATTACACTACTAAACAATTAATTAAAATAACAAATAAAATAAATAACACTAGAAGAATACGAAAGTGGATCAATTAGTAGAATAGGTAGTTCTAAGATAATCCAGTTTCACTCATTAATCTCCCTTTCGTGTGTTGATGTCCGACTCTGCCTGTGGAATATGGATGCATCACTAAACCATGCATATCTACTCTATAGACACAAGTAAAAATGCGTGTAACACGTGAGAATAAGCTCAAAGCAAGAGATATAATTTCACCCCTCTTTCTAGGTACTATCAGTATCAATTATTTCCCTGGCCAATTGGTACTCTAACCTGATATGATCTCCCTCTATATGTACTATAAAATTATTCTCTTTATCCTACTTAATAGCCCGAATTCAATTTAATTAATAAGTATTCATATATGATAGTTCTAATGAAGCTTCGGAGTCCCCTCACTTAGAATCATAACATGGAATCCTGCTCAGCAGTGAACGCACTCAATCAATAACCAAGATATGTATTCAGACAATACATAACAGTTAATGATGCATAAAACGACTGTGAGTATGAATTAAAAAGGCACAATCATATATAAAATAAATCCACAAGTAGTGTTGTACGGAGTTTACACACGAAAGTTCAATTAATTCGTAAAAACCTTCACAACCCTAGTTCTACCAAAAAGGCTCTGGCCCATGATGTTACGAAGAACAATCATGGGTGTTGGATAGATCTTACCCATATGTCCGAAAAATAAAAGATAAATTAGAAAACAAATGAAATCCTAGATGTGGGAGTCGTCGCATCCTTCTCCGTCTTGAATCCTTCTTTTGATTCTCCTTTTGATTCTACAGACGAATCTTCAAAGTGATGGATGGATGGAGGAAAGGATGTGGATGATGGTTGGGGGGTGATCCTCCCTTGTGGGGTGTAGTATTGTTGTAGCCTCTCTCCAATCCAATATGATTCTATGATATGATCTCTATGACGTGATCTACACTCCCTTTAATACTTGTAAGCTCTCCTTCTAGGCCTTGGATGGGCTTTTACTTGAGATATACGTCAAATTCAGTAAAAGAAACACAAAACAACCAAAAATAGCATCAGCGACATTCTGCTCGACCAAGCCTTCAGAAGTCAACAAGGCTTCCAAGTCGAGCAATGGTCGAGCAAGCTCTCTGTAATTTTTTTGTCATTTTGCTCGACTTGACCTCTCCCACTCGATCAAAATAATTCTGGTCGAGCAAGCTTCCATTGGTCGAGAAAGCCCGCGCAGTCTCACCATTTCGCGCGTAACTCCCACATCCGACCTCCGATTTGAATAATTCTTGTGCTCACGCGATCCTCTCTTCCTTGGTTTTCTATCCATGTAAGAAATTCACAGAAACTCCAACATTTGAATATGTAACAAGTCATGCAAAATGGACTGTCGTTCTGTTCGGCACAGCTTGCGCGATGTCACTAGTTTGATCATAACTTCCTCGTTTAGAATCCGATTGGGATGTTCTTTATGGGAAAATAATTCTCACTTCTATAGCTTCCCATCCATGTATCACACTTTTAGTTTAGAGCTCCACACAAATACAGAATAATTACACAAGTTGGATGTGCGTTTCATAGCATCCTTGCACAAATTGCACCTTTTCTCCAACTTAGCACTTTTGATCCCTTTTTCCATCTAAAACACAATAAAACACCTCAAGTGCACCTTTTCCTCACATATGTTGAATATAAGACACTTTTACTAGTATATAACAAAAATAATCATCATAAAGGTGTTAAATTGGACACTAAAACACGTTTATTTTCACTCTCATCAGTACTCAGGTTATAATCAAATCATGATTGCACTCGAGGATCAAGAAAAGACTACTTTCACTTGCCCTTATGGAACTTTTGCCTTTAGAAATATGCCTTTTGTACTATGTAATGCGCCTGCTACATTTCAGCGTTGCATGATGACCATATTTGATGGGTTGATAGAAAAGATCATGGAGGTGTTTATGGATGATTTTTCGGTGTTTGGTTCCTCCTTTGATATTTGTTTATCTAACCTTGCTACTGTTTTGAAGAGATACCAAGAAACTAATCTTATCTTGAATTGGGAGAAGTGCCACTTCATGGTGAGAGATGGGATTGTTCTTGGCCATTATATTTTGGCCAAGGGAATGCAGGTGGATAGAGCAAAGGTGGTGGCAATTGAGAAGCTTCCTCCACCTACTAATGAAAAGGGAGTGATGTCCTTCCTTAAACACGCCAGTTTTTATAGAAGATTCATAAAAGACTTCTCAAAATACTCCAAGCCCTTATCTCATTTACTTGAAAAGGATGTTCCTTTTATTTTTGATGAAGAGTGTCTAATAGCTTTTCAGGTTTTGAAAGAGGCGCTTATTACTGCACCTACCTTGATCACACCGGATTGGACTTAGCTGTTTGTACTTATGTGTGATGCGAGTGACTTAGCACTTGGAGTGGTGCTTGGGCAGTTGAGGGATAAGAAGTTTTGCGCCATTTACTATGCGAGTAAGACTTTTGATGCTGCACAAAAGAACTACATGGTGACTAAAAGGAGTTTTTAGCTGTAGTGTATGCATTCAATAAGTTTCGACAATATTTAGTTGGCATGAAAACTATAGTGTGCACGGATCATTCTACGATCAGGTACTTGATAGAGAAGAAGAAAACGAAGCCAAGATCATTAGATGGATACTTCTTCTGTAGGAGTTTGATATGGAGATCCGAGATAAGAAGGTATGGCGAATGTTTTGGCAGATCACCTATCAAGGTTGGAGACAAGGAAGCACTGTGATGATCAGAGAATGGAATGTTCAAGCTTATTTTGTTTATGATCTTTGAAAACTTCTTAAACTTCTCTTCCAATCCTTTCTTTACTAGCTTGAAAGGAAACGGCGGAGGTATATTTTTTTGGGAATCCCCCATTCATCACGTTCAACCTTCTCCGCCTTATCCTTTTCGGCTCTCAATCTCTTGGCTCTTTCCCACTTCTTTTTTGCTATAATCTCTGTATTCTACTCTTGGGAAGGTACTGTAGTAATATTAACATCACATCATGTGGAGCATTCAACATAGAAAATGGTGCAGAATGGTACGGTTCGACCTGGGTTCGACTAGGGTTCGACTTGGGTTGCTGGTCAAACTGGGTGAATAATGGTCGAACTGAGCACCTGAAAGTTCGTTCTCCCCCTTACAGGCCAGTTCGACCAACAGGGTTGGTTAAACCATAGTGATCGTGGTCGAATCAAACTTCAGACAAAACAAGGTGCTCTGGACAGTGGAGTTCGACCAGAGCTTTTGGTCGAACTAATCTATTTTTGGTCGAACTGGTCTTCTGCAACTTCCGGATGTTACCCAGGCGCTGGTTCGACCTCCCCTGTGTAGTTCAACCACCTGGGTTGGTCGAATTGGGGTCGAATCGGGCTTCTGTCATTTAAAACTTTAATTCTGGCATCATTCATCCCTCGTACTGCGTTCAAGACCTCAATGTAATGGCGTGACAAGACTTTGTATTCTCAATACTTTGAGACTGAAACTTTCCTTTCTCAATAGTTTGAGTCAACTTGTTTACGTTTCTTGCCATATCCCCCATCAACAATGTAAGGTCCTTCACTTGCTTAGATAAATCCTCATGATTGGCATCAATCTTCTTTTCTAATTTGGCCTCAAGGCGATCTACTCTTACGTCATTCCTCACCATGTACCTGTTCACCGTACCCTCGAACCGGTTTCCCTTCTTCCACTTTAGCTCTTGGATTAACACCGCTATGAGATTGCACCGCATTATTCGGATTGCTCCATGAAAACTCCGGCCTCCTTGATTGTTGGTAATTACCCGAGGGACCATGATTGTTGTAATTCCCCTGATAATTCCAGTTTCCTTGATTTGGGTACGTAGTTACTTGAATACTTTGACCCATGGCGTAATTAGCCTCCTCTATCTTCTCTTGGCTAGCTCCTTCATAGCCACCATCCTGCTGCATCATTGGTACTCTCTGGGATATATCTGTAATCTGCTTTTGTTGAGACTCAAGGAACTTGTTGATTTTTGCCAAGATAGAGATGATTTCATCATCTCTTCCCGACTTCACCATAGTATGCTCAACCTATGCTACTTTACCAAGGACAGACGTGCCTCTCACTCTATCAGTTGGCCAATTTCTTGAATTCATAGAAATATCCTCAAAAAGCTTCTCGGCCTCAATGGGTGACTTCGTTATCAATGCTCCATTGGATGAAGCATCAAGTAATACACAAGAATCGTAATCCAACCCATTGTAGAAAATACTGATATATTGAGCCTTAGATACCCAATGCTGTGGCCAATTTCGAAGCATGTCCTTGAATCTGTCCCAAGCTTCATGAAACTTCTCATTACCATGGATAGCAAATTGATTTATTTCTTGCTTTATCTTGAGCATCTTTGAAGGTGGCATGTATCGCTCCAAGAATTTCACTTTCAACTTCTCCCATGTATCACAATCAGCAGCATTCAGATTATCGTACTAATCTCTCGCTTTTTCATTCAGCGAGAACTTAAACAAAATTATCTTCCTCGCATTCTCATGAGCTCCTGCATTTTTTTGTGTACTCGCATATCCAAGGAACTTATTGAGATGTTGCTGAGGGTCTTTAAAGGTTCCCCCAGAGAAGGGACTTCTTTCAATCATGGTGATAAGAGCAGGGTGTAGACCAAAATCGGCTCCGACCCCTCTTGCTCCTAACAACCCCGCATTGCCTCATCCGTTGTTCTTAAAGACTTCATGGATGGAAAGTGTATCAAGATTCTCAGCCATGTTGACTGTTTCTGCTTCAAAGTTAACTTCGGTTGCAGCTTCAATCGTTTGTGAATTCAGCACGTCAACTTCAACTCCTAAATTAAGAGCCTCAGTTGGGTCTATGTTCTTGTTCTTATTCTTCTTCTTCTTTTTCTTCCTCGACGATGCTCCAATCTCCGGATTATAAGGCGCTAATTCACCTGTCTTTGATCTTGTGAGCATACACCTAATAAAAATAAGTGTTAGAAATTAAAGACAAGAATAATATAATCTCAATTAAACTGGAAATAATAAACTAATAATTAATGTCGTCCCTAGCAACGGCGCCAAGAACTTGTTGAACATTTTCTCAACACACAAAATTATCCCCAAGTAGGCAAGTTGGTTTTGAATAACCACGAAACTAAATAACATATAATTTAAATAGCAGATTAAATAAAGAAGCAAATAAGAAAATACAATTGTGATCAAGTAAGAAATTAGGTAGTTCTTCGGGTCATCCAGTTTTACTTATTAATTTCCTTTCCATGTGTTGATGTCCGACTCTGCCTTGTGGTCTATGGACGCATCACTAAACCATGCAAGTTCACTCTATAGACAAAAGTAAACATGCGTATGACACGTGTGAATATCCTCAGAGCAAGAGATATAATTTACTCTCCTTTCTAGGTACTATCAGTATCAATTATTTCTCGTGCACTTAATACTCTAACCCGATATGATCTCCCTTTATAGGTACTATGATGTTATACTCTTTATCCTACTTATTAACCAGAATATGATTCAATTAACAAGTATTCATATAAGATAGTTCTAATAAGACTTTGGAATCCCTTCACTTAGAATTATAACAAGTAATCCTGATCAGCAGTGTATGCACTCAATCAATAACCAAAATATGTATTCAGACTCTACATAACAGTTAATGATGCACAAAACGACTGTGAGTATGAATTAAAAAAGCTTAATCTTATATAAAATAAACCACAAGTAGTGTTGTACGGAGTTTACACATGGAAATTCAATTAACTCATAAAACTCTCATAACCCTAGAACTACTGGAGCGGCTATAGCCCATGATTGATCTAGGAACAATCATGGTTAATTGGTATGATCTTACTTGACTTGCCAGACGAACCTCTCTTCACGACTCCTTCGAATGATGGTAGGGTTTCGGTGGTGGATGGATGATTAATTCTCTTATTCTCCTGCGAAAGCTCTTCTTTTATACTTGTAAATTCTCCTTACAGGCCTTGGATGAGCTTCTTGAGCGAACACACACATTGAAGGTTTTACGGATATGGCAAGTTTCCGTGCATCAGTTCGACCAACAGGCCAGGTCGAATCGCTATCAGCTGGCCGAACTCCTAGTCAAACAAACTGTAATTTGGTTGCGGGTCCTGGATTCGACTAGAATCCTAGTTGAACCGTATACTTTTTGGTCAAACTGTAGGTGCGTCTCTTTAGACTTTTAGTTCGACCACTGTTCGACCAACTGGCTTGGTCGAACGGCAACGTCGTGGTCGAACGACACTTCTTCTCCATCAGTTCGACCACAGGTGCTGGTCGAACCATCTGCGTCGTGGTCGAACTGCGCGCCTGCTTGGTCGAATCCTCTCTGAATCACCCTTTTTTTGGATCCGATCATTTCCAACTCGTTTTCCTTCGAAAATCAACTCAAATAGCCTTCAAGACACCTGATTCGTGACTTTCAACCACATATATCGATTCACATCAAATTACAATCATCTAACACACAATTATTATACGAATCCAGGCTCAAAACACGTGAATTTACACACTCATCACCCATATATAAGTTATCTCAACTATCCGAAAATCCTACGGACACATGTCTAACCATGAGTAGGGTAGAGAGAATAGCAAATTGAGAAGATCTTGAAGATCATCGCCCACACGATGTCAAGATTGGACTTGGGAATACAATAGAAGATCAAGAGGTCGTTTACTGCTGCTGTTTGTCAACTTCCACGATTTTTGTAAACTCATGTGTAACTCTAAACTATTTTTGTTATACACCATTGTAAAGCCACAAAAGAGAGGATCATTTTGGCACAAAAATCACTAAAATCAAAGATCGTATGAGGAAGTTATGCCCAAAATCGTGAGGCTGCAGATGCTGTCGGCGAGAATTCATTCTCTTCTTCAACGTACCCTGGTGAAGGTAATATGATTTTGTGTTCTTACTTCAGCTGATATAGAATCGTATGGAACCCTAACAGTTAACATTAACCAAATGATCGAAAGCTAACAATTGGTATCAGAGCTTCGGTTTCGTGGTGAAGCATGAAACGTTAGGCTAAGGTTTGTGTGTCAAACGTGGATTAGAGTTTATAAATTATTGTTTCATATTGAAAACTCTATCCGGATACATTGGTATGATTGTCATGGATGAACGTCGATGACGAACACACGACAAACGGAGGATGATGGTGGTTGTCGACGGCGGATGGCCGACGTGTTTGGCAACGTGCGACTCATGCAGTTCTAAGAGGCGGCATGAGTCGTGCCACCAGAAATGCGGCATTAGCGTTGGTAAACGTAGGAGATACGAAGTGGGGGAACTTCGAAGGAAATCGACACGACTGGAAGTGGCAGTAGGCATGGACAATGTGGACGGTCGACACGAGTTGTGCCAGCAGAAAGTCGAAGCGGGCGAGGTGCATGGAGACGCACAACTAATATGGCCGGCAAGACTAGTACAGGAAATAGGCACGAGACATGCCAGTATGTTTGTGGCACAAGCGTGGCGCTGGATGGCGTGCGGCGGTGGCATAATACACGGCACGAGTTGTGTGGTGGTGTGGCCAGACGGGCACGATTGCAAGATGTTACGTGTGCAGCTGAATAGGCATCGATGGCGTGTGTGGCTGCTGCATAGGATGGCACGACTCGTGCTATTGCCTGGTACGAGTCGTGCTAGTGTGCATGATGGTCAAGCAATTTCATTTTCATGCGACGTGTTCCGGCGTGTTCCAGTAATCCACGATGATGAACAACTTAGGGTGCAAGTAATCCTGCTTATTGCGTAATGCATCGGTTCAACAGCTGGAGTATCAGGCAAGACTTTCTAGTTTAGTGGCGATTTAATTCTTGATATATAATTGCCATAATTGATTTAATTATCTATTATTGTTATATGTGGTTGCTTGCCGATATCGATGATTTCAATAATCTGGACGATATTAACGGTCGATATCGATAGTTTCAAAATTTTGATAATCTAAAAGTTTTTCGAAAATTTGATAATTTGGTCGACGTCGATGATTTTAATAATTTGGACGATATCGATGATCGATATCGATAGTTTCAAAAATTTAATAATCTGAAAATCTTTGAAAATTTTGATAATATGAAAGTCTTTGCCAACATTTGTGCTTGGTGGCGAATAATCGAATTCGCTTATATATAACTTTTATAATTGATTTAATTATCGGTTTATTGTTAAATATGTATGCATGATTCTCTGTGATTTACTACCTTAATTGGTGTAATAAGAGCATTCTAGGTTGCGTATTTTATTCTTGAATATTTTATGCATGTAAAAACCCTCGGTGTTAAATAACTAAGTGGGAGAGGAGATTGATAATTAATTCCCACGACCTCCATTATTGGTTTGTAAGTGATGTGATTAAACTTGTGCGTTGTCAATATGGTCTTCCTCCACATCGGATGAGTTTATTCACGGATCACTGATACAAATTTTTTTATCATAACTGTAGTAAGTTACCCGAGCGCATGTGTACTTCTCCATCTGTATGGCACATAAGCTTGCACAATGGACTTGGGGTCAAATAATAGTGTACATTTAGATGCAAATAATAAGTATCCTCCCCATCGGGGTCACTGCTGTTATTTACATAGCTAAAGAGGAACAAACTATTAATTATTTTGTCGTGAGGTTAGGTTGACAAATGAAATTAATGGGTTAAACCTTCTTTTGTAAATGTTCGGGTTTGTATACCTCCACACTATCGTGGCATGCGGACTCATGGTGCTTGAGA
Organism: Pogostemon cablin; assembly: GCA_023678885.1. Lineage (NCBI taxonomy): Eukaryota > Viridiplantae > Streptophyta > Magnoliopsida > Lamiales > Lamiaceae > Pogostemon > Pogostemon cablin. The sequence continues at coordinate 20,769,448 of CM042956.1, forward strand.
TGTCGGTGAATTTTATTTTATATTATTTTTGAGGGAATCAATATAAATAGTTAAATTCAAAGATTTGATCATTGTATTTATTTACGTGATTCTCTATATTTTCAAATGATTTTATCTCGCTTATTGTTTACTAAAAGAAACATATTTACTTTTCCAAATAAGATGATTAGAAAAGAATCTTGATTTTGATTCTTACTGCTTAAAAAACATATTTGTTCTCACTAAAGGTGTCCTCTAGTATCTATTTAAGACTCCAGTGAAGAGATGAGAGTTTCATAGAAATATGATGTTCATTTTCATGCAACTCTTCAGATACTTGAGTAAGTTAAAAAGGCAAGAGGTTATGGTTGACTTGATGAATGAATTGGAAATACTTGGAGTACAAATTGAAGGGGAAACCTAGATCAATTTATTCTCCATAGTTTTCCTAGATGTTTTGAGCGAGTTCTGCCTGAAATAAAAGAGGTTGTATATGGTGGGAAACTTCTGAAAAAATATGTGGCGAAGGAAATCCAATTTCAACAAGGTATGAACAAGGTTTGTATCTCATTTACTAGTTGTTGAAGCATGATTAGTGATGGCATCTACTGACACGTTGTTTGCAGATACCGGAATCACTAAAAGCGTGTAACTAAGTGATGATGAGATTATTATGGACATGGGTAATGCTACAAGAGTAGTGACTATTGCAGTGGGAGTTATTTATTTATCTTTTGATAGGAATAAAAGTTTGATTATGAGAAATTTTTTTTACGTACATTTTCATAGAAAGAATTTCATTTCAGTTTCTATGCATTTACGGATGGATATTCTATTTCATTTAAATGACATGGTCATAGTGGTGAGGGATGGAGCTATAATCTGTTATGGTACGTTAGTAATAATTTGTACACTCTTAAATCATGTTTATCACACATATGCAAAATAATAGTAATGATAACTCGTCTTCTAATCCTAATAATAGAAAGGAACCTTCAGATATGAACCAAACATACCTTTTGCATCTGAAACAAGGTCATGATTGCCTTTTCAAGGCAAAAGGGGTGTAGAGCCAAAGATATGTTGAAATTGGTTCATTTTGATTTATGCGGTCCTGAGATTATCCAGTCTAGAGGTGGTTAGATATATTTTGATGCACTGTAAGTCTTAGTACTATGATTAATTCAAAAGTGCATGGCTCATGCAGTGAAGGGTCATAAATATATATCAAGTCATTACAATTTAATCATCATGAAGAGTACCTCTTAGGATAGTTTAGAAGTTATTTATCAGAGGTTTGAATTGAATCCCAAGTTGTCAACACCGGGCAGACCCCAACCGACTGGTATGGCAAAAAGAAGAATTAAGACTCTTATTGAAATGGTTAGATAGATGATGAGTTATTTAGGAATTACTAAATTTATTTTATGGGTAAGCCCTAGAAACAACATGTTGTAAGGATGATTGTGTTTGTGGGATATCCTAGAAAAATGAAGGGTGGTTTATTTGATAGTCCAAAAGATCAAAGGGTGATTGTTAAAATAAATACTAGATTTTTGGAAAAGGACTATGTAATAAATCACAAACCCATGTATATATTGTTCTAAAGAATGTGAGAGGAAAACACAAAGTATAGTACCAATTGTACGAGAGAATATACCACAAGGAAACTGCATCGCGTGATACGTCTGATACACAATTGGGTGTAACGCTTTATCATAGTGGGAGGATTATTCTACAACCTGATAGATTTATGTTTTGGGAGAGTCGTGAGACTTGGTCCTTAGTAAACATGAAATCGGCCCATGGGTATGACGAAGCACTACAAGATAAAATGCGATATCTTAACAACTTGTAATGATTATCTAAACCTAGAATCTATGGATTCTAAATTAGATTTGGATGCTTGTGGAAACACGAAGTGGTGTGGAAGGTGTTGAAAGTGGTTCTACAAAATAAAAGAGGATCAGACGGTAAGGTGATACTTTGAAACAAGGCTTGTTGCGTAAAGGTACACTCAGAAAGAAGGGTGAGTTCGAGTATGGGATAACCTTTTCGCCGGTAGCTAAGTTTAAGTCGATTCGAATTCTTTCATTTATTGTTGCTCATATTAAATTATGAGGTATAGCAAATAGATGTCAAGACAGCTTTCGTGATTGAAAGTCTTGAGGAAAATATCTATGTGGAGCAACAAGAATGATTCATTGCAAAGTGCGAAGAGCATTTTGATTATACGCTTAAAAGTGTCCATCGATGGACTAAAGCGAGCTTTAAACTCAAAGTACATCTGTTTTGATGAGGAAATCTAGTAACATGGATTTAATAAATGCTCGGATGGGTCTTGTGTGTTGGAAAAGAGTGACAAAAATGTGGTGGTGTTTCTTGTACTATACGTAGATAATATCCTTCTTGTTGGAGATAATAAAAGAGTATTGTCAGGCATATTGGTATGGTCATAGAGCAATATGAAATGAAGGACTTAAGAGAAGCAAAATATATTCTTGTAGTCATGGTGATTCGGATCATAAGAAAAAATATTGTGCTTATCTCAAGCTTCATGTAATGATACAATCCCTACTCATTTTAACATGTGACTTTATCAAAGGATATGTGTCTCAAGACACAAAAGAAAATAAAGGAGATGAAAGCGGTTCCTTATGCTTCGGCGAATAAGGAAGCTTAATCTAAGGAATGCTATGCACGGGAAATGATATATATTTTACTGAATGCACGTAGAGTGGGTATCAACGTAACCTCGAACAAGAATTGAAGTGCCTGAGAAGGATTGAAAATTATATGTAGGCTTACCGGACAAATTCATTGCTTCTTGTGGACTATGTAGATTCGGATTTTTCAAGTCAGGTAGGACGGAAATAAATCCTCCTCAAGGTTATGTGTTTAACTTTAAGAAGTAAAGTCATAATAGTGGAGGAGTGTCATATAGAAATATATTTCGGACTCCGCCATGGAAAGATGATAAATTGGAGAGCAAGTACTACCTGTTACGAGTAATCGTATGATGAGGGGAAGGTTGTTGTCTCCAAGATTGCATCGGATGATATCCTAGTAAATCCTTTTACAAGGATCTTAAAGCGAAAGCTTTTGATGGTCGTGTAGTGGAAGTGGGAATCAGATGTATGGCAGTAGACATGGCAACATAGTCTTTTAGTATAAGTGGGAGATTGTTGGTTTGTATACTAAAAGTCTAGCTTTTTGTATGAACAATGTCATAACAATTTATTTGAAATGAGAATCATATTGATCAAATGATTGCGTCTTATAATTTATTTATATGTCCGATGCAATAGTCCACTTACTTTATAATGTAGATAATATGTTGTGCGACAACACACGAAAGATCATATTATCAGTTTCCTTATAAGGTATAAATAGATGCTCACAACCGAGATAGACGGGGGCTCTCTATCGGGATAGTTGTAGTGTGATTTGGTATTAGTTTGTCTTGACTATAGAATCATATTAGTGCACTTTATGTGTATTGAGTAGGACCGCTTGAAATCTTTCGATTTATACTGACCATATATGAGAACTTGATCTAAGTTATTATGGATGATCGTGCTCTTAATCCTTATACAATAACCTCGACACGTAAGACAGTATGTATTTCTTTGATTCATCAATTGGTGAGATTTACATGTAATTAAATCAATAAATTCGATGAGTTGGGAAATAGTGTTGTCTTTATGGTGTGCTGTTGATTGTAGAAGGAATCCATGTCCTATTAAATAGGCTGATGATGTCCCCTTGAGGAGCTCATAAGGATTATCATGTAACCCAGCTGGTGGATTTATTCCGGCATGATAATGAGATTGAGTGGTACTACTCTTGGATGAGATATTAAATAATGGAGTTGTCAGCAACTTAATTAATTAATGGGCATTGTATATCTTAAATGCGGGGAGACTAACGGGCTCATAATAAGAAGGAGACCATAACGTAATTATGGGATTAGAGCGGCAGTGAGTAATAATATTTTAGTGTAATATATTATTATTAGGCAAAAAACTTGTGTGCGCCCAGGCACACGGAAGCATATTCCGTGTGCCTTTAGAATTTTAGGTTAAATTGTATACCCTTTAGTGTAATGATGTGTACCCTTTATTTTACAAGGCAAAAAATTGTGTGCGCCCAGGGCACCGAAGCACACTCCGTGTGCCTTTAAAAATTTTGTGTTAAATTATATATCCTTTAGTATAAGATGTGTACCTTTTATTTTCTGAAGAAAAAAATATTAATGAAAAGTGTATAACCTTTAGAATAAAATGATGTACCCTTATTAATTAGAGTGTATATCCTTTAGAACAAAATAATATACCCTTATCCATAATACTCCCTCTATCCCGTTATAACATACGCGCTTCCATTGTAATTTACATAGGAAGCGCGTATATTTTAATGGGACGGAGGCAGTACTAAATTCTAAAGGGGGACACACGCGAGCCTCAATTTTATTATTATTGGACTTAAGTATAAGTTTTGGGTTAAACTTGGATACTTAAGCCCAATGGAGGCCCAACTCTAATTTCTCCATCTGGTCTCTGCTATAGCCCATATATAAGTCATCTCAACTGTCCGGACACCTGAAGGACACACGCCTAATCGTGAGTATGGTATAGAGAAAAGAAGATTGAGAAGATCTTGAAGATCATCGCCCACACGACGTCAAGATTGGACTTGGAAATACAACAGAAGATCAAGATGTCGTTTGCTGCTGCTGTTCGTCAACTTCCATGATTTTTCTAAAGAAGGGTCGATTTGCGTAAGATTAGAGAGAAAGCAGGGAGTTGGGCAGATAAAGGTTGTTGGAGCTGCCTCTCTCTTCAAACGTAAGGCATGTGTAAATTGGCCTAATTAAACGTCGCTGCGTGTGATTTGGGTGACTGGCCACAGAACAAAAACAGACCCGTTTTGCAGCGAAGCACTTTTATATATAGGGTAAGATTTGGGTTACTCTTTAATTTGAAACTTTTGTTTTTTAATGAACAAGTTATTTGATTACCTTTTTATGTTAATTTGTTTATTATATTATTCTATTTAATCAACAATTTTAGGTTACTCTTTACTATTAATTGAATTACTCTTTATAAATATTAGGGTTACTCTTTAATATGAATTGGGTTACTCTTTATAATAAATTAGATTACTCTTTATTTTCAGTTGTTAGATCACTTTATAAAAATAATTAGATTACTATTTAGAATGAATTGAGTTACTCTTTGTAATAAATTAGGTCACTCTATGTAAATAACATACATTGGTGTTTGAGTAAATATTTTAGTAAAATTTATAAATTCTTTTAAACACCTACGAAGAACATTTATAGATTCTTGTAAGCACCTATTGCAGTGTAAAGTGCTTTAGTGATGCAGCATTTTCTCTATTCGTTTCGACTGCATTTGAGTAAACTGGCCCCGGTGGGAGGGGTTTGTAGCCATACACGTGCTGAGCTAGTACCCCAACTATAGATGGAGCGAACGAAGATAAGATGGACTCGAACGACCTGTCCAAAGCATAGATGCTCATTCGTGCCCTCTTTGGAACTATTTCAGCAAATATTGGACTGCACACACATAAAAAAGAAAACATTAAAGCAAATGACACAGCTTGAAAGCTTTCCAAGAAAAGTACAGATTAATTGAGATACCTACTTCTTAGTTGCTGGAGCATTCCAAGATATGAGGAGTCCCATAAAAAAGAACACGAAACCATGCATTACTGTGGTAGAAGGATCATCGGGCAGGCCTAGCGTCAAAATTGCTGCTAATGGGATGGCTGAACCGGAGCTTATCTGTGACAGCATAATCCTACCAGTGTTTGGTAGTCGTTTAGCAAGAACACCACCCATCTTCCCCCGAAACAATCCTCCTAGCTAGTTAACTACGTTAAAAAGAGTCAAGATAGTTACTGTTGCCTTGTGAGTGAAGCCCATTAGCTCCAGCCATATTGGAGCAAACGAGAGAGACGACCATGGGAACGATCCTGAGACACCCTGTGCAACCAATATTTGAAAAGAGGGCACTTTTATTACTTCTTTTGCTTCTTTTATAAGATCCTTCACTTCTTTAGTAAATGGTTTGCTTGGATCTTGATCTTTCATTTTACCATTTGAGTCAACATATCGAGGATCACTGGTGAAAAGTCCGACAAAAATGCTAATCACAACACTTAGTATTCCAAAAATGTGGAAAGCAATTCTCTAGCCGGGGATTCCCATGAATGTGGTGGAAGCAATTAGGACAAAACATAACCCTCCAAATATGAAACCAAAGTTTACGGTCAATTGTAGCCACCCAAAAACAGTGCCCCGATTGTGCAAAAAAAACTACCAAATCAGGAGTGGCATGCATTGGTGCTGGCGCTGGCAATGGAGATGGAGTGGAAGTGGGCGGCATCACCAGTGGCGGTGTCAGGCGGCGGTGGGAAAGACCCCAGATGCATCCTAAGCCCTTGAGATGAAGTCATTGCTAAAAAAAAAGATGAGAGATAGTGTGTATTACTGTGAGGGTTTTAACTATAATTCGATTCTACCACATTTGCAAATCTTGGAAGCCGTGGTTGCCCTCTGACTTGGGAATACTTTCTGCTCCACCATTATTGCATACCGATAAGAAATTGATGGCATCCTCTTTCACGCTATGACCAGATTGGAATCTGAAGCTCTAAAATTCTTTTCCTCTCCTTCTCTCTGTGAAGTAGAAGTTGGTCTCTCCCTCTTGGCGGATGGAAGACGGAGCCGGAAGATTAGGCGGTGTTTCAGATCTATGCACGACGGTGGCTGTTCGTGAACTGGTCAAGTAGACCGGTGGTTGGCGGCTCAGATAAGTAGATGGAATGAAGAAACTAGGAAGAGTGAGAGAAGAAAGATGAGCGAGAAATCATGTTTTGGAAAAATAGGGGAAAGGATCCGGTTGAACCCATTGACCCGCGATATTTTATTAGTGCCGTGATGTAGAATTCGATTCCACCAAAATTTGGTAGGATCGGACCTACCCTAGTCACTCTCAACTCTAAATAATTTTGATTCAAAATTTATATTAACACTAATTAATTAGAATATTTTTTAGTCATTACTTTAACTTGAAAATTAACTTCATCACTCAAATTATTAACTCTAACTTTAACTCGCAAACTATATTGTCTCAAATTTATTTAACTCACAATTTCTTAAGTTTAACTCGAATTTATTGACTTAACCTATCACGTAATGAGCGTAGAAATCTTGTGAATTTAGGTCCAGTTATAGCATGGTTCTATACAATTATGCTTGGTTTGAGTGTTTAAGTGCCCTAAATTGCTAGATATTTGTAAATATTTGGAGAATTTGTACTTTGTTGGAATTTGTGTGATTTTCAGGTAAAAATAGATTTTAGAAGTAAAGAGAAAGATATAGGAAAAAACGAATTTCAATTCGGAGTTAAAACGAGGGAGAACGAGCTAAAACAATGAAGTAGGGCGAAACTGTCACAAAAATTCGACCTTGCACAAAAATTTGAGCAAATTTTTGTGAATTTTTATGAAATACAGGGGCAAAATAGACCATTAGAGGTTGAGCACACTGACATAAAAATTTGACCAAATGCATAAAAATTCGACGTCCATCACGAAAATTCGATCGAATTTTTGTGAATTTTTCCACCTGTCTAGAAAATCAGTTTTAATCCCAATTTTGGAAACTTTTTCCCCAAGTTTGATTGAGGGAGAGTTGGGGAGACCCAAAATTGCCCACACACACTCCATCATCACTTCCACACACACTACCATCTTCCATCCATTATCCACCTAATTATCACTCAATCTCTCTTCAAATTCCATGGATCTTCACACTTTCCATCTACCCATCACACATCTATGGAGGATTGAGGTACATGGAGGGAGGATTTCATCTTGAAGGGGAGAATCAACCCAAATTCCAAATAGGGGAGAACTTACCTTTAATTTGTATTTTCTTAGTTTTTATTTCAACAATGGATGTTTGTAAGCATTGTATTGATATTTTCATGATGTTTGTTATTGGTTAGACCTCTTGTAAGGCTAGCCCCTTGATGGATTAGGGATCTATGGATTTTTTAGATTTTCAATGGTTTAATTGATGTGATTTTGGAATTTCTTACATGATCTATGATTTACTCGATTTGTATTATGACGCGTGTGGTTAAATTCTCTTGTCATGATATTAGGATGACCATTCCAATATTGTGTTTAAGGATTTGATTTAATCATGTTATAATATGGATTTTGTACGTTAGTGTAAGGGGAGTTAAGCCATAACCTTCTTGTGCTTAGAACATTCTTGTTGGAACATTTAATTGATTTATCATATTTGGTTGATTAATTGAATGAGAAGACTATTCTTATGATTATAGTACCTTCTAAGGGAATTGAGAGTGAGATATAATCTTATGTGCTTGAACTTGTAATGAGTTGAGAACATAATCACCTTGGTCATAGGGATTAGGGGAATATTTGTGATTGTATCTATTCCATTATCATTGATGTTTACCATTTGAATAGAACATATCTATGTTGTGTCCTTGATCTTGAGTGTGGTTAGCCTTGCACCTCTTTAGATTGTTATTTCATCCATCTTACCTTCATCCATCTCCCATCACATTTGTACATGCTCTATTTTTAATTGCTTTCTTAGTTGCTAGTTTGTAGTGTTAAACAACCCCCTCTTTTATTGATTAGTCCTTCTAAAGTAAAATATCTTTTGAATATAGATACATTGACTTTAGCCCTTGGGTTCGATAATATAAATTTTGCACTTGGTTACTACGGTCTACTACGCGATAGAGTACACTTGCTGTAATCAATTTATACCAGAATTGAAACAAAGTTCATGGCGCCGTTGTCGGGGCGAAAGCCTTCTATGTAATGTGTTTGAATTTGTTAGTTCTACTTAGGACATTTTTCTTATTTTTGCATCTTATATTTGTTTTGAAAAATCTTTGTTCTAACTTGTTCTTCTTTATAGGTACAACAACTTTAAAAGAAGGGGAGAAGGAACTAACCAAAAATAGAAAGTGGAGAAGATTGTAGTAGATCTTGAGAAGAAGAGCTAAAAATGGATCAATGCTACAATAATGAAATATACAAGGGGCATTCATTAACTTTAAGAATGAATTTGAAAATCAACTTAGAAAAAGAATCAAAACGATTCGAAGTGATAGTGGTGGAGAATATGTGGCACCATTTGAAGAATTTTATCTATAAAATAGCATTATTCATCAAACCACAGTACCATACTCACCACAATCTAATGGCTTTGCCGAACAAAATATAGAACTCTCAAAGAGATGATGAATGCTATGTTGATTAGCTCAGGCCTACCCAGAACATGTGGGGGGAAGCTGTGCTTTCGGCAAACCACATTCTTAAATAACTACTACATAAGAAAAGAGATAAAACTCCGTATGAACTATGGAAAGAAAGGAAACCATCATACGGTTACCTCAAAGTATGGGGGTGCCTAGAAAAGTTGAGGTACCTAAATCAAACTAATTAAAGATCAGACCCAAAACAGTTGATTGCATCTTTATTGGCTATGCATACAATAGTCCTGCATATAGATTCTTGGTTCACAAGTCGGAAGTTCCCAAAATGAATAAGGGATTGACTATTGAATCTAGAAATGTAATGTTCTTTGAGAACATATTTCCTAAGAACGAAAAGCAAGAGGTTACTGCGTCCCGTGGAAGGATCTCCTTCGTAAGAGTTCTCATTGAACTGGATTCTACCAAACCCTTAAAAGACACTATCAGAATCAGGATGAAATGGGGTGAGTTTGAGCAGAGATTTATGTATGACTTCGTTCCCAAGTATTGATCCCACTGCAATACATTGGGGCATGCTGTGGATAGGTGCAACCTACTAATGCCAAAACCGGATGCATATTGCGTCCCTTGGGACAACCCAATCGAATTTACTATAGTTTGAAGGAAGATAAACATGAGGAAAAGGGTACATCGGGAGAACTGTTCGGTCCCACCCATCTCAGATTCTGTAGGCCCAAGCCGATTGAATAGGGCACCAGCAGCGAGCCCTTTGAGAAGAAGCAGAAAGGAACAATCAGGAACCAACATGAACAAAGGTAAGGAGAAAGAAAAGGTCATGGAAGATCCCAACTCTAACACCTACTATCGCCGACAGGAGTCCGATGATCTAGTTTCATCAGATACAAAGTCAACATGAGTGTCCTTGCATGGAACGTACGTGGGTTAGGAGGCACCACGACCCACAGCGCAATCACACGATTGGTGCAACAACATGATATGGTGTTGGCTGGTCTGCTAGAAACAGGATTAGGAGCAGAAAAACTAGAAAGAGTGAAAAATCACAAGTTTGGGGAATGAAATCATGTCCACAATTGTAACTTGAGTCCTAGAGGGAGAGTTCTAGTGATATGGAAACCTAGTAGAATCTCTCTAGAAGAGTTCGTTTTAATTGATCAAGCTGTATCGGCCGTGGCCACTTGTCTTATATGTATGAAAAAGTTTATTGTGACTTTCGTGAATGCATCCAACTCTCATGTGTAAAGGCGTCATCTATGGAGCCATTTGGAAGGATTGTATCGTGACAAAATAATGCCTTGGTTGGTATTGGGCGACTTCAATATCTTGTGAATGGAAGCTGAGAGATCGAATATGAATAGGAACCCAGACATGCATGAATTTTCATACTTATATTTGATACTAGGAATACTAGACAAAGAGAGTAAAGACTGCTATTACACATGGTCGAACAACAACCATCGTAGTAAACTGGACAGAGTAATGCATTGCCAGCTGTGGAGCAGTTTAGGGTTGTCCATCGAGACAGAGTTCCTACCACAAGGAACATCCACTATTCACTTCCCTTCGATTACAACTACACTCCAAAGTGATACCTATAAACCAAAGCCTTTTAGGTTCTTAAATATGTGGGCTTGATGATAGTGAAAATAAGCGTATTTTAGTGTCCAATTTAACATCTTTTTGATAGGAATTGTTGTCATATATTAGCTCAAGTATCTTCTATTTAATATATGTAATAAAAAGGTGCACTTGAGGTATTTTATTGTGTTTTAGGTGGAAAAATGATCAAAAGTGCAAAGTTGGAGAAAAAAGTGCAACTTGTGTAGGAATACTGAAAAATGCACGTCCAACTTGTGTAATTTTTCTGTATTCGAGTGGAGCTCTAAACTGAAATTGTGATAAGTGGTTGGAAAGCCACAAAAGAGAGAATTTTTTTGGCGTAAAGAACATCTCAATCGGATTCGAAACGAGAAAGTTATGATCAAAATGGTGACGTCGCGCAAGCTATTTCTACACAGCACGACTGTGCCATTTTGCATGACTTGTTATACATTCAAATGTTGGACTTTCTATGATTTCTTTATTTCTATAGAAATCCAAGAAATAGAGGATCGCGTGAGCACAAGAATTATTCAAATCGGAGCTTGGATGTGGAAGTTATGCGCGAAACGGTGAGACTACGGACTACCGCTCGACTTGGAGCAGTTTGGTCGAGCGGGGACATGTAATCCTATTTTTGGTAATTTCGTACCTCCAGTAGCGTGTATTTTCATGTTTTTCAAGAAAAAGCCCATCCAAGATCAATAAGGAGAGCTTACAAGTATAAAAGGGGATGCAAATCACGCATATGTGATATGTGAACACAACACAATCATCCTACACCCCACAAGGGGGAATCACCCCTAACCATCATCCACATCCTTTCCTCCATCCATCCATCACTGTGAAATTCGTCTGTGGAATCGAGAAGGAGAACCAAGAGGATTTGAAGAGACGGAAGAGAGAAGGAAGGAGACTTCTACACCAAGGGTTTTCCTAATTCTTTTCTTCTACTTTCTAATTTTCTGGACATATGGTAAGATCTATCCAACCCCTATGATTGTTCTTCGCAACATCATGGGCTAGAACTATTTTGGTAGATCTAGGGTTTTGAAGGTTTGTATGAATTAATTGAACTTCCGTGTGTATACTCTGTACAATACTACTTGTGGATTTATTTTATATAAGACAATGTTTTATTAATTCATACTGAGAGTTGTTTTGTGCATCTTTAACTATTATGTAGAGTCTGAATACATATATTGGTTATTGATTGAGTATGTTCACTGCTGAGCAGGATTCCATGTTATGATTCTACGTGAGGGGACTCCTAAGCTTCATTAGAACTGTCTTATATGAATACTTGTTAATTGAATCAAATTCGGGTTAATAAGTAGGATAAAGAGGATAATTTTATAGTACCTATAAAGGGAGATCATATCGGGTTAGAGTAACAATCCTATGGGGAAATAATTTATACTGATAGTACCTAGAAAGGGGGTGAAATTATATCTCTTGCTCCAAGGTTATTCACTCGTGTTACACGCATATTTACTTGTGTCTATAGAGTAGATTTGCATGGCTTAGTGATGCGTCCATATTCCACAAGGTAGAGTCGAACATTGATACATGAAAGGGAGATTAATAAGTGAAATCGTATTATCCTAGAGCTACCTATTCTCCATTCTTGAGTCACTTTCGAATTCTTCTAAGTGCTTTTATTTTAATTGTTATTTAAATTAATTTGTTTAGTACTTTAATAATTCCATCCTAAATCTTATTGCCTTCATCTTAATTAATTTAGTAAATAATTAAATTGATAATACGTCGTCCTTTGGGTTCGTTATTTAACTTGACTGCTTTCTTAAGCTGCAACTGATATCCTTAATACTTGGGGATTAATTTTGTGAGGAAAGAAAATGCGCATCACTGAATACGAACAATTCATATCACTTGTGAAGGATAAATGGAAAAATAAAGTGAAGGGAACAAGACAGTATGTGCTATGAGTCAGAAACTTAAAAGCCTTAAGCCTATCCTTAGAAAGCTCAACTCCAGGAACTTCATGCATATATCAGAAAGAGCTAAAAGGGCTAGGAATGAACTAGAAGAACTACAGAAACAGTGCATGACTGATAGCCACAATGAGCAACATAGGGAAGAGATGAGGAATAAAAGAGAAGCTACAAAAAAATTGGAAGATTTTGAGAGTAGCTACATACAACAACTACTGAAAAACAGATACATAAGGAACCAAGATAAAAATATGGCGTACTTTCACTCCATCATCAAAAGGAATAGCAAAAGAAACTTCATCAACAGGGTCAGAAATGGTGGAGCAATTTATTGAGTTCTACAAGAAGCTATTGGGATCAGATGAAGTGTTGAGAGGAAGGGCTAACCGAGAAGTGGTCAATATGGGACCAATCCTATCAGCGGAAGCAGGGGTGGAACTGATCAGTACTGTCACTGAAGGAGATATTCAAAATGCAGTAAAAAACATTGATAAGAATAAAGCTCTGGGTCCAGATGGATACTCGTTAGGCTTTTTTAAAAATCATGGGACGTAGTGGGAGAGGATGTAGTCAAGGCAATCCAAGAATTCTTCAGGCATGGAAAGCTATTGAAAGAACTCAATGTTATGTTCATCTCATTCATACCCAAAGGGAAGTTCGAACCAACAGCGGGTGACTTTCGTCTAATTTCTTGCTGCAACACAGTATATAAGATCATTTCCAAGATAATTGCAACAAGAATGAAGAAGTGCATCCCAAATATTGTTGATCAAGCACAGTCTGGGTTTATTAAGGGAAGAAAGATGAGGGATAATATTATGTTGGCACAAGAGATCTTCCTAAGATATGAGTGCAAACATATATCTCCAAGGATGACTCTTAAAGTTGATATTAAAAAAGCCTATGATACTGTGGACTAGGTGATGAGTGTTTTCTCAACACACAAAATTATCCCCAAGTACATGAAGGATATCAATTGTAGTTTCGAGAGGCGACCAAGTAATTATCAAAACCAAGGGACGGATTATTATCAACTCTAAGACTATGATGCCAAATTTGGTTTGGAAAAGTTGCGAAACTAAATAGCAAATAATTTAAATAGCAAATTAAATAAACAAACAATAGAGAAAATACGGCGGTGATAAAGTAAGAAATTAGGTAGTTCTTCGGATTATCCAGTTTTACTTATTAATTTCCTTTCCATGTGTTATTGTCCGACTCTGCCTTGTAGTTTATGGACGCATTACTAAACCATGCAAGTTCACCCTATAGACACAAGTATACATGCGTATGACACGTGTGAATATCCTCGGAGCAAGAGATATAATTCACCCCCTTTCTAGGTACTATCAATATCAATTATTTCTCGTATACTTAGTACTCTAACCCGATATGATCTTCTTTATAGGTACTATGATGTTATACTCTTTATCCAACTTATTAACCTGAATAAGATTCAATTAACAAGTATCTATATAAGATAGTTCTAATAAGACTTTGGAATCCCTTGACTTAGAATTATAACATGTAATCCTGCTCAGCAGTGAACGCACTCAATCAATAACTAAGATATGTATTCAGACTCTACATAACAGTTAATGATGCAAAAATGACCATGAGTATGAATTAAAAAGGCACAATTTTATATAAAATAATCCACAAGTAGTGTTGTACGGAGTTTACATATGGAAATTCAATTAACTCATAAAACTTTCATAACCCTAGAACTACCAGAGTGGCTCTAGCCCATGATTGATCTAGGGACAATCATGATTGATTGGTATGATCTTACTTGACGCGCCAGACGAACCTCTCTTCACGACTCTTTCGGATGATGGTAGGGTTTCGGTGGTGGATGGATGATGAATGATGTGTCTCCTCTTTCTCCAACGAAAGCACTTCTTTTATACTCAAGAAAACTCCTTATGGACTTAGGATGGGTTTTTGCTTGAAGCACACATCAAATTTGGTAAAAGAAATCCAGAATTTCCAAAAATAGAAGCAGCGAGAATCCATTCGACCAAACCTTGCCTGGTCGAGCAAGGTCTTCAACTTGAGCAATGGTCGAGCATGCTCACTGTAAGTTTTGCACATTTCGTTCGACTTCACTCACCTTCTCGACCATGATGATTCTGGTCGAGCAACATCTCCAAGTCGAGCAAGCTCTCTGGATAAATCTGCTATTCTGCTCGACTTGGCCACCTTGTTCGACCAAAGTGATGCTGGTCGAACAAGGTCTTGAGGTCGAACGACCTTAAAAATTGCCTCTAAAATCGTGTCTTCCAATTCCGAGCCTTTAAGACCTGTTTTCCTGTACAAATATGCCAAAAAGCCCTTGTACCCTCTGATTCGCGCCTTGTTCATAAATAAATTGATTCGTCTTAATAAAAGACTCAATCGTACTCAATTCCTACACAAATCAGAGCCCAAAATATGTGAATTTATACTCTCATCAAAACAAATCCAGAGAGTGTAATCATGAGATCAAGCACAACCTATCCTAACACATGTAATTATATCAACTCAAAACATGCAATCCATCATACCTTTCATTCATGCAAAAACATCAATCAATCACAACACTTCTACGAGTGCTAAGTCATTTAGCTCACAGGAAAGTGTTTACTCTCTCTCTCAAGTGTAAAAGATGTACACTTTATGGTTAGTATCGACACTCAATTTCAATTCATATACTCGCGTGACCATAAGCTTGACAAGGGTCTCAAAAATCCATCTATAACTATTTCAATACTAGGATCACAAAGAACTTGCATTTAGGATGTAACGTTGGCTCTTTGGTAAAGGTAGGAGAATTTAGATAAGTAACTAAATTACAAGTAAAGAAGTACCTTGGAGAATTGCTTTTGAACAACTTCCTTCTTTTCTCCTTTGTCCTTCTTATGATCAACTCAATACACGCTCTCCCATCTTTACTTGGATCAAAATCTCTTCTTCACAGTAGAATAGCAATTCTGGTGTTCTTTAAGTATAAGGGTACCAGTTTCGGGCACTATCCCTTGCAATATTTAACCACTTATCTCTTGATTCTTATTACTCCAAATTCTC
The DNA here is from genome assembly GCA_023678885.1 of Pogostemon cablin. Lineage (NCBI taxonomy): Eukaryota > Viridiplantae > Streptophyta > Magnoliopsida > Lamiales > Lamiaceae > Pogostemon > Pogostemon cablin. The sequence continues at coordinate 20,785,361 of CM042956.1, forward strand.
TCCTTCCTATTCTTCCTCAAAACTTCATATGCATTCATTTACCTCCACTCTTCACTAGTAATAGGTGTTCAAGGCTTAAAGGTAAATGACTTTTTATCAAAGGCTTGCCAAAGAAAAAGCTTAAAGGCTCAAAAGGGCTTCTAATGATAATCATATAATAGGGTAGGATAAATTTGGCTAAGTGACTTAATCAACAACAATAGCCTAAGATCATTTCTTAGTATCTATCAATTATAGACTTCAAACAAGAATCCAAGTCAAGTTCTAGAATACGAGTATATAAACAACTCTAAAGAATAAACTATTATGCTTATAGCATGATCAAAAGGCTCAAATCCTCACATGGGTAATAGAATCCTAAGTACTCTTCAAAGCATGCAATCAATATCAATTTTCTATGAATTACAAGTAAAAATAGAACATGCTCGTCATCAACAAATCAACATGCATCAAAATAAGGCACATGCATAACATGAACAATCCTCAACACTAAACAATCCAAAGAAAATCCATGTAAACAATCTTCCAACAATCAATCAATCTTCATCAATATCAAATACATGCCACCCACACATGAATCAAACACTACACCCACAGTAATCAAGTCTCCACCTGTAAAGTGTAAAAGAGAATGGGATGAGAAGAATCAGAAAAAGATAAAAGACCTGGCAACTCTACACCTCCAGAGCATCATCATCCTCATCTCCACTCGTCTCCTCACGCCATTAATCAAACGCTCTATGGAGATCACTGATATTCCTATCCATCAAACGCCCATGGTCATACATTTGCCTCAACCGACCATCCATGGCATCATAATGCGCATTGAGTGAGGCATAGTATGTAATCGCAAGCACCAATTGTCTATTTGTTTATTGCTAGTTCGCATTAAGTGTAGCGAAATGCCATGCATAAACCGGAACTGCTCCCAATAAAATTGTTCCTGGGCTATCCAATAATCCTGCTGTGGCTGTGGCTGTGGTGGTGGCTCAAAAAATTCCTGCTCCTATGGCTGCTGAGCTGCACCAGAGGAATACCCATCTCCGGATATACAAAAGTTGGCGGCGGCTGTGGCTCTTCCTTTTCAAAGTCGGCCGGATCTCTTATCAGGAACATGTCCTCATCTAGGACGATCCCATGCGCCCGCATATTAGCAAGGAGTCTCCAATCACCTTTTCCCAAGCACATCTCCAAGATCACCGTATGCTCCGTAGTATTCATCAATATATTATTGTTGGTCCTAACGGTAGTGAGATCAACAATCGCTAGTGCAAATCTGAATGTACTAGGATTCTTTCCTCGGATGAACATCCAAGTATCATCTAGCCGCTCAATCAGCCCCATCCTCACACATGACTTTAAGATCAAGTTCGGATCCCCTCGGATAGGCCTGTCCCTGCTCAAGACTCTATAGTACTCAGCTGTAAAGGTAATAAGTCCTCCGATGTTCACGCGCTGAAATCCATGAGTCGTGAACTTGTGAAGCTGATTGAAAAAGTAAGCCGCTACATTGAAGAGAACTCCATGAAGCATGCACCACAAAACATAAAGCTCCCCCCTCGGAATACAGCTTCATTCGAACCTAGCAAATAGCGTGTTGCTCAAAATTCTATCCATGCAAGCGATCACGAGGTTGCGAATGAAGGCAACCTTGGAAGTATTCGAATTATAACGCTCTCGTCTCCCCGTAATATCTCTCCAAACTCATCCGGCTTGAAGTCATCATGCTCCACATCCGTCTCATTCTCACAGCCAATCAATTCATTAAACTCTTGGGCCCACATCATCTGCTCTTGCTTGCTAATCTGCATCCGAATACCATAAGGAATGTATCTGTCTCCATGCTTAATCCTTAATGTGAATAAGACCTCTACAATGATATGAAAATAGGTCTCTCTCTTCATCTCCATGAACTGAGTAATGCCCACTTGATTGAACATCCAACGAATATAATTGATAATATTCATTTTTCTCATCGCATGAGCATCTTTATACCTCGTCCTTATGATCTTTTGTGCTATTACAGACCACAACTCCTTCTCCTCCCAATTTGGAATTTTGATGCCATAATCAGAGGTCCTTCTCTTCTCCATCCTCATTTGCTTGAACTCCTTGTAAGAGATCTTCGAATCATGCCATTTCTTCATTCTTTCCTTAAAGATCTCTGAATTCTTGTAAGCACGATTTCTAAACTCGTTCAATTGATTGATATGAGTCATCCTCAACTCCTTTTGATCCTTAAGATACAAGTCAAACTCCTCAATGGCCAAAAAGCCCGGTGCTGAATCTCTATGGGTAAGTGGCACGACTTCCCATAGATAATTTTATACGGTGACATATCCAACACTGTCTTATAAGCAGTCCGGAACCCCACAAAATATCATCGAGCTTCATAGCCCAATCTTTCCTATTGGTTCCGATTACTTTCTCCAAAATTTATTTCACTTGTCGGTTGGAGACTTCGGCTTGCCCATTCGCTTGAGGGTGATAGGGTGAAGTAACCCTATGCTTGACTCCATAATCCTTGAGAACCTTTTCAAGAAGCTTATTGATGAAGTGAGTGTCTCTGTCACTGACTAGTGCTCCAGAAACTCCATAGTGGGCAAAGATATGTTTCTTTAAGAAAGACAACACAGTCCATGAATCATTCACGCGAGTGGGAATGGCTTCCACCCACTTAGAAACATAATCTACTGCTAAAAGGAAGTAGAGAAATCCATTAGATGGGGGAAAAGGCCCTATAAAATCGATCCCCCATACATCGAAGATCTCAACAACAATGCTCGTCTGAAGTGGCATCTCATCTCTCCTACTTATGTTCCCCATCCTTTGACATCTATCGCATTGTTGCCACATAGGTCTCACAATCTTTAAACAAAGTAGGCTAATAAAGAGCAGATTGAAGTACCTTCGCTGCCGTCTTTGATCTCCGAAGTGCCCCCGTCAGGTTGTGCATGGCAAAAATAAAGAACGCTCTCCGTCTCCATCTTAGGCACACACCTACGGACTATGGAATCTGTACATATCTTGTAGACAAACAGATCATGTCTCAACATCCATCTTAAATTTTGCAAGTTGAAATCGGTTGAGATCTCTATGAATTTCTCCTATGGCAATGTAATTCACATAATCCGCATACCATGGATCCATCCCTTGGGCAACCAGCACACATGCTCTCTCCGCTTCAACAAACACCGCAATTATCTTCACATCAAGGAACATCTCTTCTATGTAATCAAAAGAATCATCAAGTGCTCCCTTGTCTCCAACCTCGATAGGTGATACTCCAAAACATTTTACGTACCCTTCTTGTCTCGGATCTCCATATCGAACTCCTGCAGAAGAAGGATCCATCTAATGATCTTTGGCTTCGTTTTCTTCTTCTCCATCAAATACCAAATCGCAGAGTGATCCGTGTACACTATCGTCTTCATGCCAACCAAGTACTGTCTAAACTTATTGAATGCATACACGACAACCAAAAACTCCTTTTCAGTCACTGTGTAGTTCTTTTGTGCAGCATCAAAAGTCTTACTCGCATAGTAAATGGTGCAAAACTTCTTATTCCTAAACTGCCCAAGCACCACTCCAAGTGCTAAGTCACTCGCATCACACATAAGCACAAACTACTGAGTCCAATCCGGTGTGATCAAGATAGGTGCAGTAATAAGCACCTCTTTCAAAACCTGAAAAGCTATTAGACATTCTTCATCAAAAACAAAAGGAACATCCTATTCAAGTAAATGAGATAAGGGCTTGGAGTATTTCGAGAAGTCTTTTATGAATCTTCTATAAAAATCGGCGTGTTCAAGGAAGGACAACACTCTCTTTTCATTAGAAGGTGGAGGAAGCTTCTCAATTGCCACCACCTTTGCTCTATCCACCTGCAATCCCTTGGCTGAAATATGATGGACAAGAATAACCCCATCTCTTACCATGAAGTGGCACTTCTCCCAATTCAAGACAAGATTAGTATCTTGTCATCTCTTCAAAACAATAGTAAGGTTAGATAAACAAATATCAAAAGAGGACCCAAACATAGAAAAATCATCCATAAACACCTCTATGATCTTCTCTATCAACCCATCAAATATGGCCATCATGCAATGCTGAAATGTAGCAGGTGCATTACATAATCCAAAAGGCATTTTTCTAAAGGCAAAAGTCTCATAAGGGCAAGTGAAAGTCGTCTTTTCTTGATCCTCTGGTGCAATCATAATCTGATTATAACTGGAGTACCCATCTAAGGAACAATAATACTCAAGCCCTGCTAGACGATCGAGCATTTGATCCATAAAAGGAAGGGAAAAATGGTCTTTGCATGTATTTTCATTCAGTTTCCTATAATCCATACACACACGCCATCCCTAGGAATTCTAGTGGCTAATGTCTTAGCATCCTCGGCTTTCACAATAGTCATGCCCCCTTCTTAGCTATAACATGCAATGGACTCACATGAGGACTATCACTAATGGGATAAATAATTCATGCATCAAGCCACGTTAGGATTTGCTTCCTAATCTCTTCTTGAATAGTGGGATTCACCCTCCGATGATTTTGTATACTACTCTTGGCCTCATCTAACAATCTTATTCTATGCATGCAATATGAAGGGCTAATACCTTTTAAATCATCAAGAGACCACTTCAAGTACTCCGGTAGCAGTTTCAACACCTCTTTCTTCTCATCCTGAGGTGCTCTCTCTCTATCCAGTGGTAGGTACTTCCTAGTCCACTTCACTTCTTCAATCTCGGTCCTCTTCGACTCATACCTTTCATCACTCAAAGCAAGTAAGTTTCCAAGAAATTCAATGCATACCTCATTGGAGAGTTCATCTAGCTCCGTAGTGGGAAAAGTAAGAGACTCCGCCAAGCATGTCTCAAGAGGATCCTTCGACAGGATCAAAGACATGTCTTCCTTCATAATCTCCTCCACCACGTCTATACTATGACATTGTGTCTCCATCGACATCTTCATTGCTTTGTCCAGGTTAAATAAGACCTCTTCTTTATCCATTCTCAACCGTAGCTCTCCCTTCTGCACATCTATCATAACTCCCACAGTAGCAAGGATAGGTATCCCTAAGATAAGAGGGACATTATCCTTGTTATCTTCCATCTCAAGCACAAGAAAGTCCACAGGAATGACAAGCTTCTCTACTTTGAAAAGAACGTCTTCTATCACACCCTTCGAAAAGGTCATAGAGCTATCCACCAATTGTAGAGCCATCGATGTGGGAGTTAACTCCCCCAAACCAAGATTTTTAAAGATGAACAAAGGCATCAAATTAATACTTGCCCCAAGATCACACAAGGCTCTCGTGCCGGCCCCTTTCTAATTTCACATAAGATAGTGAAACTTCCAGGATCTTTTAACTTAGCTGGCAGCTTTCTCTGAATGATCAAGCTGCAATTCTCCGACAGATTCACTTTTTCAATTCCGTTCAAGCTTCTCTTCTTCAAAAGTATATCCTTCAGAAAATGGGAATAATACGGTATCTCCAAAATTGCTTCAGAGAAAGGAATGTTCAAACTTATCTTGTTTATAATGTCTGAAAACCTCCTGAACTTCTCTTCCAATCCCTTTTTGATAATCTTGAAAGAAAACGGTGGAGGTATCTTTATTTTGGAAATCCCCATTCATCACGTTCAACCTTCTCTACTTTATCCTTTTCGGCTTTTAATCTCTTGGCTCTTTCCCACTTCTTCTCTACTGTTACCTTAATGTTATACTCTCGAAATGGTACTATAATGTTTAGATCAATGGGTGTAGCATTCGGGATCGAATCGGACTCTGCACTGAACAGTTCGACCTGGCTGGTATGGTCAAACAGATTGGGATAGGTCGAGCAACTTATCCGATTATGAGCTCTGTTCTATCAAGTGTTGCTCGACCACCGTTCGACCAAGCTGGTCTGGTCGAACGGAACTGTCTTGGTCGAGCAACTTGGCAGATCGAGAAATCCCATTCTCCAGGTATTGTTTGACCTCCGTTCGACCAAGATGGTCTGGTCGAATGGCATGGTGTTGGTCGAATGCAAGTCTAAAAATAGAGTACCGTAATTCTGTTTCTTCAAAGTCTGCTCGACTTCTGTTCGACCAGCTGGTCTGGTTGAACAACTATAGTTTGGTCGAGTAACTTCCCTGCTTCCTTTGTTTTCACTCGCTGGCATCATCGAACCTTCATATTGCGTTCCCGACCTCAATGTGATGGCATGGCAAGACTTTGGATTCTCAATACTTTGAGATGAGAACTTTCCCTTCTCAATAGTTTGAGTAAATTTGTTCACGTTTTCGGCCATCTCCCCTATCAACAACGTAAGGTCTTTCACTTGTTTAGACAAATCCTCATGATTAACATCAATCTTTTTCTCTAACTTGGCCTCAAGATGATCCACTCTTAAATACATGACTATTGTGCTAATATATAACATCAATTCCATCAAAAATGTGTTATATTGGACATTAAAACATGCTTATATTCACACTCATCAGTGGCATAACTCGTGGTAAGAAAGCCCAGCTGGCAGTTCATCTCTTTCTGATTGTTGTTCAGGTTGGTAAAATGTTCATTCATCAACCTAAACTGCTTCTTATAATACTCTTCAGGGTCACCCCAATACTGCTGCTTTGGCTGTGCTGGATATGGTGGTGGTGGCATCTCATGCTGTTGCGGAATACCCATCCCAGGATGGATAGGCTCCTCCTCATGAATCTCAACATGCTCTTCCTTGTGCTCTCCACGATGAGGCTGCTACTGCTGCGGTTCTAACTGCCTTTGCTGCTCTTGATCTATAATCCGTTGTAGCTCCTGGTACATCCCTGCAGTATACTTATCATAAACAGACCTCCAATCTCCTCTCCTCAAGCACGTTGTTACTTAGCTTCATGTGCCGAAGTGTTCATGAATTGATTGTCATCATTCCGGATCATAGTCAAAGCCCTCACATCATATGGAAACATGAAAGAAAAAGGTTTAGAACCCCTCATGTAAAGCCAGTCTGCATCTTGATGATAAGCAAATTCAGCTTTAACATATGCACTCATGACTAGGTCCAGATTCTCTAAGATGGGTGTAATGCCAGCAAAATCCATGTGGTATGACTCAACCACAAGAGTAAGCAATCCTCTAATATTCACTCTCTGAAACGTGGAACTCCTGAATCTGTAAAGCTGCTGAATCAAATACGAACCCACAATGAAATTCACTCCATTCAACATACACCAAAGAGTATATAACTCTCCCCTAGACACACAACTTCCCTAAGATCAGGTGAACAGTGTGTTGCCCAAAACTCTATCCATATATCGAATAATGGGATTCCGAATCAATGAAGCACGAGCATCCTTCATCTTGATATCCATGTCCTCTCTAAAAATAGACTCTGAAAATTATTCGGCCTAAAGTACCCATTTTCTTGCCTAGAGATCCCCTAGGAGTTTCAAATGACACATTGAAATCCTCAGCTGTCCACGTTCGCATCTCGCATCCTAGCTAGAATGAACACTAATAAGAAAGGGAACTAGAACCCTTCTTGACAGTGATTGAACACAAAACCTCCATAGTCACATGAAAGTATGTCGGCCTCTTCAACTCCATGAAACGACGCATCCCACTTGATCGAACATCCACATAATATCATCGCAGATATTCATTTTAATCATGGCCCCATCATCGTGGTACCTCGTTCGAGCAACCTTATCAGACATATTGCCCTATCGATCCTTTATCTCCTCTCAATTCTCCATTCGAATCTTAAAGTCCCTAGGTAGCCTCTCCTTAAGCCTCAATTTCTTAGTAACCTCGTCCTCATGAGGCTGCCTATCCTGTCACTTCTTAGAACGAACTTTTGTCTCCTTTTCTTTTCCTACAAAATAATATTTTAATACCAAACAGATACAAGAAAGGCAAACTAAACCTAGTTCATGACTAACTATACATGAAACTCTACTCAAGACTTCAAGTTAAACACGTATAATCAATTCCAACACATCCAAACTTCATGTGTTCACAAATTTAGTAACAAAACCATACATATGCTACTTCAATTCTACTTCACATTCAACTCTTCCATAAAAACTATCAACAATTTCAACAACCACATCACTTCCTTAAGCATGCATCTATCAAATTCAAATTCAAATTCAACATGCTTCACTTCACTACTTCAATTACTCAATAATTTTACGTAAACATTAAGGTCTAACAACAAATCAATAATTAAAATCAGACCCATCACTTGTTCATATGAGATTTAAAAAAAAATTCAAATTGCACTATGAATCCATATAAAAACGAGCTCAATCAACTTACCCACTTAAAATCAAGCAATAGGACTTCAATCTTAGGGTAATAGAGTCAAGAGAACATACCTTTTGATCTAGCCATGGTTTTTATGAATAAATTATGAAAAATCCCCAAATTAGAATGAAGAACCCAAGTTTTGCACTAAAATGCTCCAAATCCGTGAAAATTCGAGTATGGGAAGGATGAAAAGTGGTTTAAACGGAGTAGAATAAACCTAAATCAAGGTTTAAAATAGAAGATTTTTGGTTCGGAGAGTATTCGAGTGAGGGTGGAAATAGAGGTTAAAATCAGACTTAAAACACGACTTACCTGTGCGGTTCAACCCGAACCAGATAGTCAAACCACCTTGTCATGATCGAACAAGCTTCTGGACAACTTAAGCATTCCGATTTGACTCGAACCATTGGTCCAATCAGGAAGTCGTGGTTGAACCAGCCTGTAATAAACTTTCAGGTGGCTGGTTCGACTCGAACTCTTGGTCGAATCACACCCCTCTAAGTCGAATCGATGTGTAACAATTTCTCTGGTCTTTGATTCGACTTGAACTGCTTGGTTTGACCAGCCTTCCTGGCCAAACTGAGCTCCTGATCCTTCATTGTCGATTCTTCTTTGTCCCCTGTAAACTTCAAGCTTAAAAACGATCATTAGGTACCAAAACAGAGCAAATCTAGAGCTAGAGAACCACATTAAGACTTAATAATCAGTGTATATATACTCCGCATACGACTCAATAAATAAAAAACTACTAAACATTAGGCAAATTGCAAAAAATCGACACATCAAACCCGGTTAAAGTTTTAATATGCCGCAAAAAATCAATTCCCCTAACAAACGTTACAAAGAAAAGATTATATTCTCAGTGCTACAATGAGGTAAGTACATCACACAAAAACTAAGTTTGCAAGAAGATGTAATTTCCGATAAGTAAGCACGTCAAATATAAAATTTCTTACTCATACTAATAAAATAAAGCAATAAAACAGGAGGGAAAGCCCCCAACAGGCGCTCTTGTATAACGTCGGAGAGTCACGACGGTACCAAATCAATGCAAGGTATCCTCAAAGAAGACGCAAGCATCATCCAGGGACTTGTAATGCTTCAATCGATGCCCATTCGCCACTATGATGTCTCTGTCTTTGTTCATGATCTCAAAACTCCCCCCTCCGCAGGCTCTATGGATAATGAACGGTCCTATCCACTTTGATTTCAATTTTCCTGCAAAGAACTTCAAACGAGAGTTCAAGAGTAAAACCTCATCACCTTGCTTGAATTCCATGTAAGTGATTCTTCATGATGGTTATATAAAGCAAATCCTAACTTGGCTAGATGAAGGAATTATATATCCAATTTGTGATAGTTCCCATATGAGTCCACTGCATGTTGTAGCCAAAAAGGGGGCATGACTATTGTGAAAGCCGATAATGACGAGACTTTAGCCACTAGGATTCCTACGGGATGGCGTGTGTGTACTGATTACATGAAACTGAATAAAAATACATGCAAAGATAATTTCCCTCTTCCTTTCATGGATCAAATGCTTGATCGTCTTGCAGGGTATGATTTTTATTGTTTCTTGGATGGGTACTCGGGGTATAATCAAATCATAATTTCACCCGAGGACCAGGAAAAAACTACTTTTACTTGCCCTTATGGAACTTTTGCCTTTCAGAAGATGCCTTTTGGGTTTTGTAATGCACCTGCTACATTTCAGCGCTGCATGATAGTTATATTTGATGGGTTGATAGAAAAGATCATGGAGGTGTTTATGGATACCGCACACAATGCACGTTATGATGCCATGGATGGTCGGTTGAGGCAAATGTATGACCATGGGCGCTTGATGAATAGGAATATCAGTGATCTCCATAGAGCGTTTGATCAATGGCGTGAGGAGATGAGTGGAGATGAGGATGATGATGCTCCGGAAGAGTAGAGTTGCCAGGTCTTTTATCTTTTTCTGATTCTTCTCATCCCCATTCTTTTTTACACTTTACAGGTGGAGACTTGATTGTTGTGGGTGTAGTGTTTGATTCATGTGTGGGTCGCATGTATTTGATATTGATGATGATTGATTGATTGTTGGAAGATTGTTTACATGGATTTGCTTTGGATTGTTTAGTGATGAGGATTGTTCATGTTATGCATGTGCCTTATTTTGATGCATGTTGATTTGTTGATGACGAGCATGTTCTATTTTTACTTGTAATTCATAGAAATTTGATATTGATTGCATGCTTTGAAGAGTGTTTAGGATTCTATTACCCATGTAAGGATTTGAGCTTTTGATCGTCCTATAAGCATGATAGTTTATTCTTGAGAGTTGTTCGTATACTTGTATTCTAGAACATGACTTGGAGTCTTGTTTTAATTCTATAATTGATAGATACTAGGAAATGATCTTAGGCCATTGTTGTTGATTAAGTCACTTAGCCAAATTTATCCGACCCTATTATATGATTATCATTGGAAGCCTTTTTGAGCCTTTAAGCTTTTTCTTTGGCAAGCCTTTGATAAATAGCCGTTTATCTTTGAGCCTTGAACACCTATTACTAGTAAAGAGTGGATGTAAATGAATGCTATATGAATTTTTGAGGAAGAATAGGAAGGAGAGAATTTGGAGTAATAAGAATCAAGAGACAGGTGGTTAAATCTTGCAAGGGATAGTGCCTGAAACCGGTATCCCTAATGCTAGAAAGGGTAGTGCCCAAAACTGGTACCCTTATACTTGAAGAACACCGGAATTGGTATTCTACTGCGAAGAAGATATGTCGATCCAAGTAAAGATGGGAGAGTGTGTATTGAGGTGATCATAAGAAGGATGAAGGAGAAAAGAAGGAAGATGTTGAAAACCAATTCTTCAAGGTACTTCTTTACTAGTAATTTAATTACTTATCTAAATTCTCCTACCTTTACCAAAGAGCCAACGTTATACCCTAAATGCAAGTCCTTTGTGATCCTAGTATTGAAATAGTTATTGATGGATTTTTGAGACCCTTGTCAAGCTTATGGTCACGCGAGTATATGAATTGAAATTGAGTGTCGATACTAACCATAAAGTGTATATCTTTTACACTTGAGAGAGAGAGTAAACACTTTCCCGTGAGCTAGAAGACTTAGCACACGTAGAAGTATTGTGATTGATTGATGTTTTTGCGTGAATGAAAGGTATAATGGATTGTATGTTTTGAGTTGATATAATTACATGTGTTAGGATAGGTTGTGCTTGATCTCGTGATTACGCTCACTGGATTTGTTTTGATTTTTGTTGCCTCAGGACGAGCAATATGTAAGTTTGGGGGTTTGATGAGAGTGTAAATTCACATATTTTAGGCTCTGATTTGTGCGGGAATTGAGTACGATTGAGTCTTTTATTAAGATGAATCAGTTTGCTTATGAACAAAGCGCGAATCAGAAGGTACAAGGGCTTTTTGAGCATATTTGTACAAGAAAATAGGTCTTAAAGGCTCAGAATTGAAAGACACGGTTTTTGAGGCAATTTTCGAAGGTCGTTTGACCTCAAGACCTTATTCGACCAGCATCACTTTGGTCGAACAAGATGGCCAAGTCGAGCAGAATACGCAGATTTATCCAGAGAGCTTGCTCGACTTGGAGATGTTGCTCGACCAGAATTATCGTGGTCGAGCAGATGAGTGAAGTTGAACGAAATGTGCAAAAACTTACAGTGAGCTTGCTTAACCATTGCTCGAGTTGAAGGCATTGGTCGACCAGGCAAGGTTTGGTCAAACAGATTCTCGCTGCTTCTATTTTTGGAAATTCTGGATTCCTTTTACCAAATTTGACGTGTGCTTCAAGCAAAAGCCCATCCTAAGCCTATTAGGAGGTTCCTTGAGTATAAAAGAAGAGCTTTCGTAGGAGAAAGGGAGACACATCATTCATCATCCATCCACCACCGAAACCCCGCCATCATACGAAGGAGTTGTGAAGAAAGGTTTGTCTGGCGCGTCAAGTAAGATCATCCCAATCAACCATGATTGTTCCTAGATCAATCATGGGCTAGAACCGCTCCGGTAGTTCTAGGGTTATGAAAGTTTTATGAGTTAATTGAATTTCCATATGTAAACTCCGTACAACACTACTTGTAGTGTATTTTATATAAGATTGTGCCTTTATAATTCATACTCACGGTCGTTTTCTGCATCATTAACTGTTATGTAGAGTCTGAATACATATCTTGGTTATTGATTTAGTGCGTTCACTACTGAGCAGGATTACATGTTATAATTCTAAATGAAGGGATTCTGAAGTCTTTTTAGAACTATCTTATATAGATACTTGTTAATTGAATCTTATTCGGGTTAATAAGTAGGATAAAGAGTATAACGTCATAGTACCTATAAAGGGAGATCATATCAAGTTAGAGTACTAAGTGTATGGAAAATAATTGATACTGATAGTACCTAGAAAGGGGGTGAATTATATCTCTTGCTCCGAAGATATTCACGTGTCATATGCATGTTTACTTGTGTCTATAGGTGAACTTGCATGGTTTAGTGATGCGTCCAAAAACCACAAGGAAGAGTCGGACAATAACACATGGAAAGAAAATCAATAAGTAAAACTGGATGATCCGAGGAACTACCTAATTTCTTACTTGATCACCACCGTATTTTCTCTATTGCTTGTTTATTTAATTTTCTATTTAAATTATTTGCTATTTAGTTTCGCAACTTTTCCAAACCAAATTTGCCAACATAGTCTTAGTTAGTTAGAATATAATTAAGTTGATAATAATTCATCCCTTAGGTTCGATAATCACTTGGTCGCCTCTCGAAACTACAATTGATATCCTTCATACTTGGGGATAATTTTGTGTGTTGAGAAAATGCTCATCAGATATCATGTGGATGTTTGATCAAGTGGGCATACGTCATTTCATGGAGCTTAAGAGGCCGACATACTTTCATGTGACTGCCGAGGTTTTGTGCTCAATCACCATTAAGAAGGATTCTAGTTCCCTTCCTTATGAGTGTTCTTTCCAGCTGGGAGGCGAGAATATAACATGGATAGCTGAGGATTTCAACGTGTTGTTTGAACTCCAAGGAGAATCTCCTAGCACGAGAATGGGTATTTCAATGCAAATAATTCCTGGAGAGCTATTTCTTGAGAGGATATGGATTTTAAGCCCAAGAATGCTCGTGCTTCATTGATTCGAAACCCGATTATTCGGTATATGAATAGAATTCTTGGCAACACATTGTTTGCTCGGTCTGAAGGGAGCTGCATTTCTAGGGGAGAGTTGTATGCTCTCTGGTGTATGTCGAATGGAGTGAAGTTCAATGTGGGGTTATATCTGATTCAGCAACTTTATAGATTCAGGAGCTCCACATTTCAGAGAGTGAATATTGGAGGATTTTTTACTCCTGTGGCCGAGTCGTACCACATGGATTTCACTGGCATTACACCCATCTTGGAGGATCCGGACCTAGTCATGAATGCATGTGTTAAAGCTGGATTCACTTATCATCGAGATAGAGATTAGCTGTACACTAGGGGATCTAAGCCTTTTTTTCATGTTTCCATATGGTGTGAGGGGTTTGACTACGATATGGAATGATGGTAATAAGTTGATGAACACTTTGGCGCATGAGGCTATCTCGATTACATGCTTAAGGAGGTGACTGGAGGACCGTGGCTCAAATATACGCTGCATGAATGTATCAGGAGCTGCGAAGAATAGTTGATGAAGGACAACAACAGTACCTAGAGCCACAACAGCAGCATGGAGAGCATGATGAGCATGCTCATGAGCATGGTGAGATGCCTGGAGAGGAGCAGGTCCATCATGAGATGGATATTCTGCAGCAGCATGACATGCCACCACCACAATTTTCAGCACAGCCACATCAGTAGTATTGGGTCAATCCTGACGAGTATTTTAGAGAGCAGTTTAGGTTGATGAATGAGCATCTTGTCAACCTGAACAATAATTAGAAAGAGACGAACCGCCAGCTAGGCTTGCTTACTACTAGTTATGCCTCGCTCGATATGAGATACAACGCGCTACATACTAGTTACGTGGAGATGGATAAAAGATTGGGAAAGATGCAAGCTGATAAACATGAGATATATATGAAGCTAAATAATCTCCACAGGGATTTTGATCGTTGGCACATGGAGATGAGTGATGATGAGGATGAGGATGATGCTCCTGAGGAGTAAGTTGCGCCAGGATTTGTTTTTTCCTTTGTCTGCTTCCTCTCATCTCCCTTCTCTGTTTCTCTTTACAGGATGAGTATTTGTGGTGTGATTGGCATATACATATATTGATGTTTTGATTTGAGATTGGATAGAGGTATGATACTTGATACTCGAGGATGGATTGGTTGGAAATACTTGATTTGGATTGATATGATGTGTTCTTTGCTAAATATGTTGCATTCGTATTTTGCATGTGTTGATTTTGTTGATGTGGAGCATGTATTACTTGTTAAATATGTGGAGTTCAAAGTGAAATTGATCTTGATTATAGCTTTAAGGAGTGCTTAAGATTCTATTTACCTATGTGAGAATTTGAGCCTTATGAAATCATGCTACATCCATGCATGATAGTTTATTCTTGTGAGAATCGTTCATATGACCATATTCTATATCTAGGCTTGGAATCTTGTGTGAGACTTATGATTAATTAGTTATTAGGACATGATCTTAGGCCATTATTGTTTATTTGAGTTACTTAGTCGAATTTACCTTCCCTTGTATTGTATTAATCATTGGAAGTCCTGTTGAGCCTTTTAAAACTTTTTCTTTGGCAAGCCTTGATAAAAAGCCTTATTCATCCTTTGCTTGAGCCTTGTTGAATACCCTATTCATTAGTAGAGAGTTGCGGTAAATAAATGCTAGCTTGAATTTTAAGAAGAGGAAGAAATTTTGGTTGAGCAATATAAAGAAAAGAAAAGGATGGTTAAATCTTGTTTAGGGGTAGTGCCTGAAACTGGTACCCCAACTGCTTAGAAGGGTAGAACCCAAAATTGGTACCCTTGTATTTTGAAGAAATATGATGTTGATGTCAAGGAAAAGAAGGAAAAGTTGAATTGCAAAGATCATGAGAATAAGATGGAGAAGATGAAGCTGTTTGTTGAAAAGCAAAATTCCAAGGTAATTCTCTACTAGTAAATTAGTCACTTTATCCATATCTTCCTACCTTTACCAAAGAGCCAACATTACAACCTAAAAGCAATTCCTTTGTGATCCTAGTAATGAATTGATTATAAGTTGATTTTTTAGACCCTTGCCAAGCTTATGGTTACGCAGGAGTATGAATTAAAATTGAGCGTATATACTAACCCATATAAGTGTACATCTTTTACACTTGAGAGCGAGAGTAACACTTATCTTGTGAGTTAGATGACTTAGAACTTCGAAGTGTGTTATAATTGAGTGATTTTTTGCGTGAATGAAATATATGATGCGAGTGATACTTGTTTTAAGTTGATAGAATTGCATGTGTAGGTATGTATTGTTCTTGACTTGATGGACTTGTGAAATTTACACTTACTCTTATGGTTTGATTTCGTTGTCTCGGGATGAGAAACAAGTAAGTTTGGGGGTTTGATGAGTGTGTAAATTCACGTGTTTTAAGCCTTGATTCTTGTAATAATGATGTATGATTTGATCGTAAGTGAAGATAAATCAAGATATGTAGTGGAAAGACACGAATCAGTTGAGTTTAAGTCCGTTTGAGTGGATTTTTAAGTAAAATGGGATAGAAGTGATCAGAACCGGAGAAAAGGAGTTGTAGGCACCCAGTTCGATCAATAGGGGAGTGGTTCGACCAGCACTCCTGGTCGAACCAGGTGCAGGAAGGAGGCAGAAGTGTGGTTTGACCACGACAATGTGGTTCGACCAAGCTTGGTGGTCGGACCGTGGTCGAACCAGAAGCCTAAAGAGAAGCAGTTGGTGATTCGACCACGATACATATAGTTCGATCAGTCATTTGGGTCGAACCATAAACCTGCCAATGAATTACAGGCTGGTTCGACCAGGCCTTGATTTATTCAACCAGGGGCCTTGGTCGACCGATGTGCTGGAAACGTCCGGATTCTTTTTTTACACCTTCAGTGCATGTTTTCGTTCAAAAAACCCATCCTAGGTCTATAAGGAGAGCTCACAAGTATAAAAGGAAGACCCTATGCAGGGAAAGAGACTATTCACCACCAACTTCATTCTACACAACATCCGCAACCCTACCATCATCATGGAGTTGTGGAGAGAGATTTGTCTGTCGAATCAAGTGAGAACCAAGTGACGATTCAAGACGGAGATAGATGCGACGGTGCCCGCATCTTGGGTTTACTTCGTATCTTAATTTTTTTGTAATTTTTAAGACTATGTGTAAGATCTATCCAACCACTATGATTGTTCGTCGATCAATCATGGACTAGAACTGTTTGGTAGTTCTAAGGTTTATGAAGGTTTTATGAGTTAGTTGAACTTCCATGTGTATACTCCGTACAACACTACTTGTGGTTTATTTTATATAAGACTATGCGTTTCTAATTCATACTCGGAGTTGTTTTGTGCATCATTAATTATTATGTAGAGTTTGAATACATATCTTGATTATTGATTGAGTGCGTTCACTGCTGAGTAGGATTACATGCTATGATTCTAAGTGAGGGGACTCCGAAGTCTCATTAGAACTATCTTATATAAATACTTGTTAATTTAATATGATTCGAGTTAATAAGTAGGACAAAGAGAATATCTTCATAGTACCTATAAAGGGAGATCATATCGGGTTAAAGTACTAAGTGTACGGGAAATAATTGATACTGATAGTACCTAGAAAATGTGGTGAATTATATCTCTTGCTCCAAGGATATTCACACGTATCACATTTTCATTTACTTTTGTCTATAGAGTAGATTTGCATGACTTAGTAATGCGTCCATATTCCACAAGGTAGAGTCGGACATTGATACACGGAAGGAAAATTAATAAGTAAAACAGGATGGCCCGAAGGACTACCTATCTTCTCACTTATTCACTTTCATTCAATCTCTACTGTTTATTTATTTTAATTGTTCTTTGTTATTTAATTATTAGTTACTTAACCCCACAACTATTTTGCCATAATAGTCTTATTATGTTGGAATATAAGTAAATTGATAATAATACGTCCTTTGGGTTCGATAATCACTTGGTCGCTTATCAAAACTACAATAGCATCTTCACACTTGGGGATTAATATTGTGTGTTGAGAAAACGCTCATCAAACCCTATTCACCCATCGAATCATCGAGGCCGCCACACTGAATAAAATCTGAATCCCCAGATCCCCCAATATGCCGGCGATTCTAACCCGACCACGCATCTCAATAAGTACATGGGGTGGATGCTGGCGCAAGGGAGTTCGGAGGAGGACCAATGCAAGATGTTCCCCCTAACGTTGGGAGACAAAGCACATTCGTGATTTGAATCTCTTTCGATCAACTTGGTCGACTCGTGGGCACAACTCGCTATGGCATTCTTGTCCCATTTCGCCTACCTGGGACAGGGGAAGGAGCCAAAACAGAAGTTGACTTGCCTACGTTAGGCACCGAAGGAGTCTCTCAAAGATTTTATAAAAAGGTTCAACGAGCAGCATGCTAACACGGAGGAGGTCTCGGACGAGACATCGACAATCTTGGCAGCATCGGCTTTGCTTCCGGGATCCCCAATGTGGACCAGCTGTTAGCAAAAGCTACTAACAAGTTACACAGCCTTCATGGCCTCAGCATAGGCATTCATCCATAGTGAGGAAATCCTCGAGGAATACAAAAAGTCAAAGGTCGACCAAAAGGAAAGCAACAAAAAAAAAAAGATGGAAGATAAGGACTATAAAACCCCATCCTCATTCAAACCGTTTCCGGAGGACGATCAAGTGCAAGAAATGACAGAAGTGCTCGAGCTGACTCCCGAGGAAATATTCAACAAAATACAAGAAACCAATTTCTTGCGTGAGACTGTCTCACGTTAGACCATTTTTCACTTTTTAAAATAGTTATCATTTTCGCTATAAAACGGTATTACTTTCGCTATGAAATATTATTATTTTTTATTTATACTATAAATTTTTCATGAAATAACATCATCACTTTTTATTAATTTATTATCACTTTCTGTATAAAAATTGTCACTTTCTGACCGTCTCACGTGAGACGATCTCACACAAGTATTTGCCAAAAGTTAATAATATTATAATAAAATGTTATAATTGGTTAAAGAAAAAAGTGATTTTTATCTAATTAAATTATTTTATAAATCATTAGTGTAACGAATAAAAAGTGATAATATTTTTAACAAAAAGTGATACTCCTTCCGTCCCACGTATTTTTACTCACTTTCTATATTGCGGTGTTTCACGTATTTTTATTCATTCCATTAATGGTAAAAATACATTATACACCTTACATACTTTTTAAACTTTATTTATCAATTCCAACAACTTTGTCTACTTTTTACGCTTTATTCATCATTCTCAACAACTTTATTTATTTTTTCTCTCAATATTACCAATTTATCCCTACTTTTTCTTACATTATATATTAAAATAACAATACTTCTTAATTTTTGTGCCCGTACAAATGGGTAAAAATATCTGGATGGAGGGAGTACAATCTGATTAAAAAAAGTGGTAATTATCTGATTAAACTACTTATAAACAAGTTAAAAGACTAATAAAAGTGATAATTTATCTAATAAAAAGTGATACATGATCAAGCAAAAGTGCATCCAATTGAATTATTTAAGGATTCGTAGGACGAATAAAAAGTGATAATATTTTAAATAAAAAGTAAAATCTAATTATAGAAAAGTGATAAACATCCAATTAATATAATACTCCATTTTACAAAGAATTCATAGGACTTATAATTAAAAGTGATAATATTTTTAATAAAAAGTGATATCTGATAGGTAAAAGTGATACTCGTTGAATTAATTATTTCAAGATTAATAGTGCAAATAAAAAGTGATAATATTTTTATAATAAAAGTGTTATTTGAACAAGAAAAAGGTACTCCCCCGTCCCATAATAAGTGTCACACTTTTTGTTTTCATCCGTTCCATAGTAAGTATCACCACCCAAAAAAAGAAACTTCATATCAACCATCAACTTCAAAAGTTATCTTAATTTAAAAAATATCACTCTCACCTAACACACATAACATACTTTATAATTTTTTTATTACTTAAAAATACCACAATATACTTAAAAAGTCAATAAAGTTGGTCAAAAAGTAACTTTTTCTTAAACTTCGTATCTACAGTAACGGTGACAACAACTATGTGACGAAGGGAGTATATCATTTTAATTGGATTATTTAAAGAATATAAAATGAATAAAAAGTGATAACATTTTTATTAAAAAGTTATATCTAACAGAAGAAAAGTGATAACTATTCACTTGAATATTTTATGCGTGAACAATTAATAATACGAATAAAAAGTAATAACACTTTTCTTCATTAAAAATTGATATCTTATAAAGAAAAATTAATAATTGAAGGATGAATCTTGTATGAGACCGTCTCATGGATATCATTTTGTGAGACGAATTATCCATCAATTAATTAATATATTATAAAAAATAAAAGATAGCCGCAGCCATTCACCCACGCTAACTAGTCGGAAAAGGCATATGCATTTAATTATCGCTGATATCTCCTATAATTATACATTTAAAAATCATTGATTTTTCAAATAGCGGAATAAAAAAAGGCAAAGACTTGGGTGAGACCGTCTCACGGATCTCCTTATGTGAGACGGATCACCCATTAACCCAATTAGATAATTTTAAAGGGCCCTATTTGGTTGTTATAAAATTAGAAAATTAAAAAATTAGTAGTAGAGTAAAATTTAAAGTGCGTGTTTGGTTGATATCAAATTTAAAAATTAATTATAATGAAAGGGACATTACCTAGGTGTTACATGTATATATATTTTTTCTACTTTTTTATTTAATTTATATATTTTTATTATTTAAAAATGTAATAATTTAAAATTTATTATTCATAAAATTTATTTTTTAATTTAAATTATGAAATTTGATAATATTTTTAAAAAGTAGTAATAACTTTTTTTAATATAAAAAATACTAATTAAATAAAAGTGATAACTTTTAATTTGAATTATGTTATGAATAATTCATTAATATTTAAAACTTATGTTCGTGAATGACTTTCATGAAAATGTTTAGAAGTGATAACCTTTATAAGAAAGATAAATTCTCTTGTGAGACATTATATATGTGAGACGGTTTGTGAAACGTGTTAAAATATGCATATTATATACATAAAGTATGCTTAATATTGTTAAAGTATGTTTTCTAAAATATGATAAATGATGAATTAAAGTATGATTTTAGGTGTTATAATATGATTCATTATTGACATATTTTAACTGTAAATAAGCATACTTTACATATATAATAAACATACTTTGGTGATGGTTCAACCCGTCTCACAAGAGAGTTTCTCTATAAGAAAAAGTGATCCCCATTTAATGAAAAGTGATAACGGTAATGTAAACTATTTTATGAACAGTTTATATTATAAATGAAAAGTGATAACATTTCTTTAAAAAAGTAATAACATCTTTAATAAAAAGTGATAAATAATTACGAAAGTGAATTTCACGAATAATTTATAGAATTGATGTAATGTGATACTATTTTTAATAAAAGTGATAATGAAGAAAAATAATAACTGACCAATTCAATTATTTCATTAATAATTAATAAGGCATATAAAAAGTGATGATATTTTTAACAGAAAGTGATATTTGATCAAAAAAAAGTGATAACCTTCCAATTGAACTATTTTATAAACTACATAAGATGAATAAAAAGTAATAATAATTTTAATAAAAATAATATCTAATTTATAAAAAGTAATAATTAATTAAATAAATTATTTTATGATTAATTTGTAAAATGAATAAAAAGTGATAATATTTATAATAAAAATTGATGCATGACTATAAATATTTTAAAAAAATACGTAATTATTTAATAATTAATAAAATTATTTATTAAACAAAAATAAGAAAAAAAGAAAAAAAAAGAAGAAGAAGATTTTGTTCTGAGTTCTTAATTCACGTCAACAGGCCGCATACATGCATGCTCAAGGATTTTATTGTTAATGGTAATTAATTAATCTATCCAAATATGGCCCTTATTTTTATTTAATTCCTTTTTAATTGAATATAAAATATATTTGATTTTCTCCATGGATGATCCGTCTCACATAAAGAGATTCGTGAGACGGTCTCACCTAAGATCTACTCATAAAAAAATAATTGATTTTAATTTATGAAAGTGCAAATAATACATTAATACTTTAAGTAATTGATCATTAACCAAAAAAAAATTTAAGACAGAATTTAAAATTCAAAAGTGATATACTTATTAAATTATTTTATGAAAAATTTCGTAAAAGAAAAAGTAATAATATTTTTAAAAAATAATAATATATAAATAAGAAAAAATAATATTCGACTAATCAAATTATTTCAAAAATAATTTGTAACAAAATCAAAAGTTATAATATTTTTAATAAAAATAATATTTGATTAAAGAAAAGTGATACACATCTAGTTATATTATTTAATGAAAGAATTATAAAAAGATAAAAAGTGATAACATTTTCAATAAAATGTGATATTTAATTAAGAAAAATAATAATATATCATTCTCATGAAAAGAGTTACGTTTACTATTTACGTTTATTAAAGTTATAATATTTTAAATAAAAAAATGATACTTGATAAAGAAAAAATGATAATTATTTAAATGAACTATTTCATTAATTATTAATATAATAAATGTAAAGTAGTAACTAATAAATAAAAAGTAATGTTATCATTCAAATTTTTTATCAATTATATATTATTTTCACAGTATTAGTGTATTCCTAAATAAAAAGTATTCTCTTATTTTATTTACGAATAATGATATAAATAAATCTTTATGTATAACTCAATTTAAAAAAAAAAAGAGTAAAACGGAAAAAAATATATATATAAGTTGAGGTAGGCTTAATTACGTTTGCTTAACTGATGATGGTATTAGGTTGGCAGTGAGATCCGCGAGATCTTAGTTGGACAATATTTTACCCGTGTCACAAAATTAGATTTACGAAACGATTTCGTACAAGTCTTTGTTATAATTGAATTGTTATTATCTTAGAGAAATAATTTAAATAAATTTGATAAATTTTAATTTTTATTAAATATTTTTTGGATAAATCTTGTATGAGACCATTTCACGAATCTCATTTTGTGAGACGGACTATCCATTAATTTATTAATAGTATATCCTAAAAAATAAAGAAGCCGCCGTAGCCGGTCACCCATTCACCCATGCTAACTAATTCTCGGTAAAGGGCCTGTTCGTTTAAATAAGGTTGATTCCTATTTCCTTTTATTATTATTGTACATTTAAAAATCATTGATTTAAATTATTAATTAAAACACAAGTAATACTTATAAGTAATATATAAAATATAATGTGGTCATCAATTCAAAATTCAAAAGTGATATACTTATTATTGAACTATTTTATGGAAAAAATATATAAAAGAGAAAGTAATAATATTTTTAATAAAAATAATATTTAAATAAAAAAAGTGATATTCAACTAATCAAATTATTTAAAAAATAATTTTAACGAAAATAAAAAGTGATAAAATTTTTAATAAATAGTGATAACATTTTTAATAAAAAGTTATATTTGATTAAGGAAAAATGATACATATCCAGTTATATTATTTAATGAAAAATTTATAAACGGATAAAAGTGATAACATTTTTAATAAAAAAGTAATAACATTTTCAATAAAAAGTTATATTAAATTAAGAAAAATAGTGATATACATCCAATTATATTATTTAATGAAAATTTTATAGGAATTATAAAAAGTGATAAATTTTTTAATAAAAAGTGATATCTGATCAAAGAAAAGTAACAAATGAAAAAAATTAATTATTTAATGAATGAAGTATATTTTACCATACCAATAAAAAGTGATAACATTTTTAATAAAAATTGATACCTTATTAAAGAAAAGTAACGAATGAAGAAATTAAATTATTTAATGAATGGAGTATATTTTATCATACGAATAAAAAGTGATAACATTTTTTATGAAAAGTGATAACTGATAAAGAAAAAGTGATTATTATTTAAATAACTATTTCATTAATTATTAATATAATAAATAAAAACAGTAATTAATAAATTAAAAGCGAAAGGGTAGGTCTTGTGTGAGACCGTCTCACATTAGACGGTTTTTCACTTTTTAAAATAGTTATCACTTTCGCTATAAAACGTTATCACTTTCGCTATATAATGTTATCACTTTTTATTTATACTATAAATTATTCATGAAATAACATTATCACTTTTCATTAATTTATTATCACTTTTATAAAAAAATTATCACTTTCTGACTGTCTCACATAAACCCTTACGTGAGACGGTCACACACAATTCTTTGTCAAAGCGAAATTATCACCCAAATTTATTTGTTAATTATATATTATTTTGACACGATTTAGGAATGATATATATATATAATAAAAAATAATAGTACATGTTCTACTAAATTATAAAATAGAATTAAACAATATATAACTCTATTTCATAAGTAAGGTGGGCTTACGTATACTCAAGTTAACTGGATAACAAGTTATTAAGTTGGAAACGGATCCGCGTGTTTTTATTTGAATAATATTTAACTCGTATTACGAAATTAGATCCGTGAGACGGTCTCGTACAAGTCTTTGCCTATTTTTATTAAAAAATTAATAAAAAATTAAGGCAAAGACTTGTGTGAGCCCATCTCATATAAGCCCTTATATGAGACAGTAAGAAAGTGATAACTTTTATAAAGAAAATTGATAATAAATTAATAAAAAGTGACAATGTTATTTCATAAACAATTTATAGTATAAATAAAAAATGATATTATTTTGTAGCGAAAGTGATGACATTTTATAAAGAAAGTAATAACAATTTTAAAAAGTGAAAAATGGTCTCACGTGAGACAGTCTCACATAAGACCTACACTCAAATTAATCGTGAAATCATAATTAAAAAAAGGGTAGATCTTGCGTGAGACCGTCTCACGTGAGACCATTTTTCACTTTTAAAATAATTATCACTTTCGCTATAAATTATTATCACTTTTCGCTATAAAATGCATCACTTTTTATTTATATTATAAATTGTTCATTAAAATAACATTATCACTTTTCATTGATTTATTATCACTTTCCTATATAAAAGTTATCACTTTCTGGCCGTCTCACGTAAGCCCTTACGTGAGACGGTCTTACTTGTTTGAGACCGTCGTAAACTCTTATTATGTGAGACGGGTGAAAAATGATAACATTCATAACGAAAAGTGATACTGAATTAATGAAAAGTGATAATGCAATTTAATGAACAATTTATGGTGTAAATGAAAAGGGGTAACATTTTATAGCGAATGTGATAATTATTTTAAAAAAATATAAAATGATCTAACGTGTCACACAATACCTACTCTTAAAAAAAAGGTAATTTAAAAGAAAAGAAACGGAAATAGCCAAACAGATACTGATGGGAATTGAAATGAGAGGCGTAAAAATTGAATTACAATTAAGTTTGGAGGAAGTTATTTAAGTAAAATAACATTGGACCATTAGCGCTCTCTCTAATTTAAATTATATTATGGGCACAAATCTTTACTTGAAGAAATTAATATCCATTAAAATAAGACAGAGGAAGTACTTGTATTTAAATTATATCATGGGCACAAGTCTTTGCCAAAAGAATAAATAACCACTGAGATGTGACAGATGAAATACTTGTTTTCCCACCCGAAAATAGAAAGAGCAGTGGTCAATTATGCCAGACTATTATTTCGGGATTAAATATGTTTTTAAAGTATTTCTTTTATAAATATAAGCTCTTTTACTTTAATGGAACAATTATGTCCCTCTATCATAATTATGTTGAAGTATTTTTATGAATTAATTAATCTTTTAACAATTCGACCTTTAAAAAATTTCAACTCTGTATTAAAACGAACATCTTCTTAAAATTTTTTTCTCTATATACTTAGATTTTTAATTTATTAAAAATTAATATATACTTTTTTATACGACAACTTCATTGAAAAAACATATTTAAAAAAAAATTCTTTTTGACAGTTGGACTGATTGTAAATTAACTTGAATAAATTTATATTGTATTATTGTGAAAAAATCCCAATGAAATCGGGGTTCAAATAATATATTTTTATTAATATCGGATCTAAAATTTGTAACAGTACATAAAAAGCTCATAAAAATTCTTTGATTTCAATATGAAAGTATGAAAATTTTTAGTTGTTAAATTGTTTGCAAATTGACTAGCAAGAAAAATATTCGTTAATATTAATATTATTGTTTTTTAGAAGGGCATGAATGACCCATTTTTAATTGATAAAAGACATGAATGTTCCATTTAAAAACCTAAAGAACATAGTTGATCCATTGTATAAAGAAATGGGTTTATATGTATAAAAAATTACTTTAAAAGTTAATTTTATTCCGAAAAATAGTTCGAGAGCATAATTGAGCATTTAGCCAAAAAGAAGAGGTGCCTCAATATCACAAGGGTCGCTCTTCTTTTGAGGGCAACGAGTCGATTAACTCAAACCAAAAAATTATAACGATTAGTAGGGTTTGATAATTTTTTTATTATATACTCTTTCCGTCCGTCCAGAAGAGAGTCTTTTACTTTTGAGCACGTTGATTAAGAAGTATTATTATTCAATATATGTAGTGGATAGTTGTATTAGTAGGAGAGTGGACCCCATATTTTAATTATATTAGTGGGTGTGTGTGAGTCTCATGTGTTTAAAAAAAAATGATCCTCTTAAGGACGAACAATCAAAATGGAAAAAAAATCACCTTTCGAGCGGATGGAGGGAGTATATTTTTTCAGTTCAATAAATGAAATAATATTGTATCCCAATGGAGTTGATGATAAAAATTCACTAAAGCATGGAATGCTAAAATCCTGCTCATATTCGTCACTTTTTCTTCTTTATCGTTATTTATACTTAGTATAGTATCCGTGTGCGTTGCAGGATAAAAAAATTAAAAAATCAATTTTATTAATTAAAAATTATATAAGATTATAAAATATAGGGTAGCGTGAGACCATCTCACGTGAGACTAATTTTCATTTTTTAAAATAATTATCACTTTCGATATAAATTATTATCACTTTCGCTATAAAATATTATCACTTTTTATTTATATTATAAATTGTTCATTAAATAAAATTATCACTTTTTATTACTTTATTATCACTTTCCTATATAAAAGTTATCACTTTCTGACCGTTTCACGTAAGTCATTACGTGCATGAACAAATCGATCTTAATACATATAATTGACAAGTAGTCGCCTTATTTAAATTTTTGAAAAATATATTTGTCATAATATTAAAAAACTTCACTATCAAAATTATATGTGAAAGTATTCTATTGGTTAAGCATTTATTATTTATATTAATTATTTTCTTTATTTTACATTAATTAGTTTCTTTATTAACATTGTACTACTTTAGCATTTTAATCTTTAATTTTAGTTTCTATTATCTATAATAGTCTTTAATATTATTTAAAGATTTAAAAATCATATTATTTCCTTTTTGATTAATTGTTATTATGTTTTGATATTTTTAATTAATTTAGATTTTTATCACCCTTAAATTGAAAAAAAAAGTTACAATAAAATAATAATTAATGTAGGGTTTCGATTATTTTTATTTTTATAAATTATTTTAAATTTGGTCAATTTTATAATTTATATAATAATAAAAAACTATTTACAAGAGACTTTTAATGATTATTTTAGTTTTATATATTACTTTAAATTCGATAAATTTCATAATATTTTATAACTGATAAAAAAAATTATTGTATGTTATTCAATTAAAAGGTGTATTACATATCATGAATGATAAAAGATTATTTTCATTGTGATTTTACGAAAAAATTTGACATTATTTTAAAATTTTAAAAAGTTGCTCAATAGTACTTTAATTTAATTAAAATTGTATTGTAAGATTTTTTTTTTTTTTGTCATCGACAGAAGGGATCTTGCGTGAGACCATCTCACGTGAGATTATTTTACACTTTTTAAAATAGTATCATTTCCGTTATAAAATATTATCACTTTGCTATAAAATGTTATAACTTTTCATTTACGCTATAAATTATTCATTAAATAGTATCATCAATATTCATTAATTAAGTATCACTTTTCATTATAGTAAAATTTATCATTTTTGTCTTTCTTAGATAAGGGTGCTTAAGTCATTACCCCAACATAAAAATAATTTAATAAAATTATTATTTCAATTATATCAATACATTAATATCCTTATAATTCATATACTTGAATCACATTATTGATTCAAGAATAAAAGAAAACATAATAATAATTTTAAGATATAAAATATTAATTATAGATTTTAATTTTGTATTTTTCATTCAATATATATAATATAGGGGGTTTATATTAAACATAAATATATAAATATATTTTATATTATTAAATAAAATATTAAAATAAAATTTTGTAAATCGCGTAACAAAAAGGCTATATACTAGTTATTATAGTATAAATGAAAAGAAATAACATTTTATAGCGAAAGTGATAACGTTTTGTAGCGAATGTGATAACTTTAAAATAAGGAGCTTGTTTTCAATTTCCACCCGAACATTACCTCTACCGTTTCAGAAAATAAATTCAGATTTTATGGTGTGATAATTCTGCATATTTCCTCTTTAAACTTCTTGTTGGCTTTGTTGCTAAAGATTCGAATAAAAAAAATAAAACATGAAAAACCACATGAGCCTATGTAAATACTTAGTAAGAATATATAGTGTCTTCATCTCAAAATTAAAGCTTACTACTAAAAGTCTAAAAATTAGAAGTTATCAACGACAAAATCAATCAGATTAACCAGTAACACACATTAAAGATTAGAATAATTTTAAGAAATATGAAAAATCTGACAAAATGGCGTGTCAAAAGGGATTCACTGTTGGGCTGTAAAAAGTAAATAAAATAATGGGATAGTGCAGTCCACCAGAAAAATAGATCCAAGAAACATACACAATGGGGAAATTGAGAATGTAAACCCGAATAATGTATTCACATTAGACATTAGAAGAAGAATGAGAAACTTGTGTAGGAGTCACTATAGAATGGACAAAAAATAAAGATCACCGAATTATAACATGCAAAACAAACTAAACTTATAATACCTATGTCAAAAGGGATTCATCATTGATCATTGGAGAAGGTTGAGAGAAGATGTGAAAATAAGTTTTTTTTAAGTATTAATTGTTTGCAGAGAGTCAACAGGAAAAACTAAGTTCAACATTATGAATTCTACCTCAAATTCAAGTAAAACGTTGTTTTCATATGACAAAACAGTTTCTGAAACACCGTCAATTTCCATTGATTACCTGAAAAAAATCAAACCTCTCTTATAATCAAAATAAAATGAAAGGAAGTATAAAAGGACTACATACATAATACAATAAATAGATCTGTGTAATAACCATATGAGAAATTGTGTGTGAGAATTGCAAGGATTTCTCCAAACTAACAGCATTACCGAGTTAATCGATTGGAGGGAAAGAAAACCTCTAACCACTCAATTCAAGAATAATAGTTGGAATTGAGTTGTTGAACCTAATTGTAACGACCTAAATTCTTTTAATAAGGATTTTCTCATTTTTTTTTCCAAATAAATAAACGGTAAAATAATTAAATAAATAGATAAAAGAATTTCCCTAGAACATAGGCGTTATTGAATGTAGCATATAAGCGGAAGTCGTAATATGATGTTCTAGGACAAGAGTTACAACATCAAGTAGATTATTTTACAAAACATGCATATATTGCAAAGATGTAAAATCCACTTAAGTCACGCTTCTTCACCTTCTGGAGAATTTGAAATTCAAAATAGTAGGGCCAGTGTCTAAAATACACTCAGTAGGGGAAAATCAATGATTGCATTTGCTAATATATATAAGTAAGAAAAATGTATAAAATAAAATTACATGACAGTCGATAAATATGTGTCAACGACGGCTCAAAGTTCATACACACATTAACGACGACAATATGTCAATTAATATCAAACTGCAAATGTGGAAATATTTTCCAAAGGTATATACATGTCTATTGCATACACACATTAACAATAGCAATCATAAACATGGAATGTAATAATACTCGATGAAGAGTAGAAGTTACCACTGCCTTTAGGTGAGTAAAAAATTTGGACTGATTATTGATATCTCGGATTTCTAAAAGAATGTGCTAAACTTAAGTTAAAAATTTTTAATACAACTAAATTCATGGTTTTTCTTAAAGTAAAAGTGAAATTTGTAACGCCCCGGGTTACGCAATGGGGTTGAGACGCTACTAGATATACATTTCCCAATATAATAATAATGGGGTCGAGAAAACGCAACGGAAATAAAATAAAAATCAATCCCCAAAGCGATAATAAAGTGAAACTTGCATAGAGATTATTATATATTAGCATCTACTCATCCGAGTAGAGTGAGATATCCAAAACAAGTACATTCAGATGATATATCTGAAATAAAGTTCTAACATAATACTAAAATATAAGTCATAATATAAAGTCTTCTAAGGGCTTGGGTCAACTGCAGAGGTCTCTCAATCTTCTAAATCTTGTTCTGAAAATCATTAAGGGGTGAGCGTCTAAAATACACTCAGTGTGTAAACTTAAATGATTGCACAGTTAAAAATAAATATGTATGTCAGATATACCATAAAATGTAACATATGTTATTTTAACAAAATAAATTGCACATTGTCGTTCGATAACTTAATAAAAATATTTTAGATCGAACCGTCATCCGATAACTTGTGTTAGTTGGTATTTGTGCACCTGGCCGTCACCCCAGTATGATGTTAGCATACTTTGAAATATATTTTAGTACTGAACCGACGTAGCCAGTAACTTGTGTTAGTTGGTATATGTGCACTGAGTCGTCACCCCGTACAAGTGTTAGTAAGAAAATATTTGTCATCGAACTAAATCACATATAACACATAACATGACATATAAGTAACACATATCACATCTTAACATAGCAATCATGACATAAAATTGTAGTACTCGGTAAGAGTGAAAGTTATCCCCACCTTAAACTTTATTGGAAACGTGTAAAGTGGACTAGACTTGCTCGTGAGTCTCAGGTATGCCTGCAAGGATATACTAAACTGAGTTCTACTTTTAATAATAAAATTGCTAGTACTTAAGTTAAATTTCTAATATTATACTATAAAAATAAACTAATTACTAACTTAATAAAATATAAATAATTAATCACTAAATAAAATAAGTTAAAATAATAATAATAATAAATAGAAATACATAATTTAAAATTTTAAGATTAATAATTTATAAATTACAAATTACAACTTTAATAATAATTCGTAATATTAAAAATATGGATACAAATAACATAAATAAATATTAAATAAAGTTTCTAATCCTAAAATAATAATAGTGACAAAATTATATTTAATATTTAAAAAAATTAAATTAAATCAAATAATAACTATATGCATATATATTAAACAAATAAATATAATAAGATAATTAAATAAATAAATACATAAATAAGTAAATAAATATATAAATAATAAATTAATTAACATAATACGCACACACGCACCCACCTGCACAGTTAGAATTCGAAACTGAGTTTCGAATTTATATATATATATATATATATATATATATATATATATATATATATATATATATATATTGCAATTAAGTCCCTGTATTATATTAAAACTTACCCTAAACTTTAATCTTATTACAAAATAATTCAACTTGAGTTATACAACTCCATTTGAAAATCCGAAAGTACGTATGGAGTCATCGCAAGGTGAGGATCACATGCATACTAATTTTTCATGAAAATAACCAAGTTTAAAAGGGACAAAAATTTGACACGAAGTGGGTCTCTTCACAACTTCTTCATTTCACGTCCAAACTCAAAACTAATTATATATTTGTGATTCTCGTGAGGAGGGCTTCAAAATGGCCTATAATATCAAATCTAACTCACATCAACACAAAATATGTCATTAAAGGGTCAAAACTTCGTCTTAAGTTTTTCGTACTCAAATGAAATCCATTTCACAAAAAAATTATATATATGGAATCTACGCATTGAGACGATCATTTTCATATATAATATGTCAAGATCTACTAATAAAGTGAGTAAGTTAAAAAAATAGCAGTGTGAGAATATACATTTATATATACGAATCTGCATATGTACCTATACATATATATCTATATATTTTCGCATATATATACTCACCATAATCTTACTGTCCCACCCTATTCTATATATATATATATATATATATATATATATATATATATATATATATATATATATATATGTATATAAGGGCAAAAGCAAGGATTATTACCTCTTGTAGCAACAGTGAGAATATGTTTTGTCTCCCCAAGCTCACCATCATAAACTTTTATTATATATATATATATATATATATATATATATATATATATATATAGGAGATAAAAAGAGGAATTAGATAAGTCTTTGTAGGTACCTAGCCTAGTCTACCTTATGATATTTTTACCACTTGCAAGAATACTGTGATTGAGCATATCTATATATATTATTATTATCGTTATTATCTATTTTTATATAATTCAAATTATTACTATTATTATTATTATAGAATGTGGGTATTACATCCACCCCTACTAAAATAAAAATTTTATTCTCGAAATTTCACTTACTAGGTATGAGTAGACTCGGATATTTATTTCGTATGTCATTTTCGCGTTCCCACGTTGCTTCCTCTTCATTGTGTCGGCTCCATTGTACTTCGACTAAAATAACTTCATGATTCCTTAGCTTATGAACTTTTCTGTCAAGGATGGCTGTAGGAAATTCCTCGTATACTAAGTTTTCATCAATTTCTATAACCTCGTGATTAACAACATGGCTTGGATCAAACACATATTTACGTAGCATAGACACGTGAAATACATCATGTGCTCCAGCTAGCTCAAGTGGTAAAGCTAATCTGTATGCCAACTCGCTGATTCGTTCCAAAATCTCATAAGGTCCAATGTATCTTGGCTTGAGTTTTCCTTTCTTCCCAAAGCGAGAAATTCCTTTCATTGGTGAGACTTTGAAAAACCTTTCTCTCATTCCTGGAACTGCAATCTTTACGTCTCTTATCAGCGTAAGACTTCTGTCGGTTTTGCGCAGTCAAAAATCTTCTTATGATCTTTTCAATTGCTTCCACTGTCTTTTCTACTATCTATGGTCCTAAAATTTTCTTCTCACCTACTTCATCCCAATAAAGAGGAGATCTACACTTTCTTCCATAGAGTGCTTCGTAAGGGGCCATGCCTATTGTGGCTTGAAAACTGTTGTTGTAAGCAAACTCTATCAGTGATATATATCTTTCCCAACTTTCTCCAAAATTTAGGACACATGCCCTCAACATGTCTTCCAATGTTTGAATAGTCCTTTTAGACTGGCCATCGGTTTGAGGATGAAACGCCGTGCTAAACTTTAGCTTCGTGCCCATCGCGTTTTGTAAGTTGTCCTAAAATTTTGATGTAAATCTCGGATCTCGATCAGAAACTATAGAAACTGGTACACCATGCAATCTGACAACTTCTTCTAGATAAATTTGTGCAAGCTTATTCATTCCATGAGTCATTTTCACTGGAAGAAAATGCGCTGACTTGGTCAAACGATCCACTATCACCCATATAGCTTGATTTCCTCGCACTGATCTTGGTAAACCAGTAACGAAATCCATTGTAATGTGCTCCCATTTCCACTCAGGAATTTCTAATGGCTTCAAGAGTCTTGAGGGTCGTTGATGTTCTACTTTCACTTGCTGGCAAGTCATACACTTTTGGATAAACAAGCCTTTATCCCTCTTCATATTTCTCCACCAAAATGCATTCTTCAAGTCTTGATACATCTTGGTTCCTCCTAGATGTACCGTGTATGAAGTACAATGAGCTTCTGATAAATTTCTCTAAGATCCTCATTTTTAGGAACACATAATCTTTTTCCAAATATGAGTGTTCCATCGTCTGTGAGAGCAAATCTCCTTCCTTCCCAATTCTTCACGCGTTCCTTAATTTTTCTGAGAAATCTGTCTTCATCTTGAAGTTCCTTGACTCTATCTCTTAAGGAGGGTTTTATCAGTAACACAGTTAATACTACTTCAATACTACTTGGAGGTATCATGACTTCCAACCTAATCCGAGAGAACTCAGCCACCAATAATTCTTGGTTTGTTATAGAGTAGGCTAATTCCCCTTTTCTTTTTCTGCTTAGAGCATCTGCTACCATATTTGCCTTCACTGGATGGTATAGTATTGTACAATCATAATCCTTAACTAATTCCAACCATCTCCTTTGCCTCATGTTTAACTCCTTCTATTCGAAAAAATATTTTAAGCTCTTGTGATCCGTATAAATTTGACATTTTACTCCATAAAGATAATGTCTCCAAATCTTCAAGGCATGTACCACAGCTGCCAATTCTAAATCTTGAGTTGGATAGTTCTGTTCATGAATCTTGAGTTGTCAAGACGCATAGGCAACTACTTTATTACGTTGCATCAGAACACATCCCAATCCTTGTTTTGAAGCATCACTATAGATGACAAATTCTTATGTTCCATCAGGAATTGTCAGTACAGGAGCGGTGATCAATTTCTATTTGAGAAGGTTGAAACTCTTTTCACACTCTTCCGTCCAACAGAATTTGACTTCCTTACGAGTTAATTTTGTCAAGGGTCCTACAATCTTCGAAAATCCTTCAATAAATCTTCTGTAATATCCAGCTAATCTAATGAAACTCCATACTTCTCCTACATTTGTAGGTGTCTTCCATTTCTCTACTGCTTCTACCTTGGCCGGATCCACCTCGATTCCTCTAGCTGACACAATGTGCCCAAGAAAGATAACTTTGTCTAACCAAAACTCACATTTCTTGAATTTGGCATACAATTTTTCCTTTCTTAGTGTCTCTAGAACGATTCTCAGGTGTTCTTCATGTTGTCTTTAATCTCTAGAATACACTAAGATATCATCAATGAACACGATCATGAATTTGTCCAAGTACGAGTGGAAAACACGATTCATCAAATTCATGAAAATTGCTGGTGCATTGCTGAGACCAAAAGGCATTACTATGAACTCATAATGCCCATAACGTGTTCTAAAAGCAGTCTTCGAAGTGTCGCTCTGCTTGATTCGCACTTGATGATATCCAGATCTATCTTGGAAAACACGCTAGCACCACCCAGCTGATCAAATAAATCCTCAATCCTTGGCAAGGGATACTTATTCTTGATGGTAAGTTTATTCAGTTCTCAATAATCGATACACATCCTAAACGAACCATCTTTCTTCTTTACGAACAAAACAGGTGCTCCCCAGGGTGAAACACTAGGGTGTATGAACCCCAATTCCAAGAGTTCTTGTAATTGGATCTTCAATTCTTGTAACTCCTTTAGTGCTATTCGATAAGGTGCTTTTGAGACTGGTGCTGCTTCCGGTACTAGATCAATTGTAAAATCTACTTGCCTTTCAGGTGGCAAGCCTGGTAAGTCTTCTGGAAACACATCTTCATATTCTCGCACGATAGGAACATCCTCTATGCTCGTCTTCTCGTCTTCACTTTTCACGAAACTCACTAAGAATGCTTGACATCCATCTTTTCTCATCATTTTGATTGCTTTTATTGCAGTTATAACTCGCGGTATTACTCCAGCTTTAGTTCCGTGAAAAGTAAACTTCTCATCTTCTGGGAGTTGGAATTGTACTTCTTTTTCACGATATCTGATTACTGCATGATTAGCTCTAAGCCAATCCATCCCTAAAATTACATCAAAATCTTTCATCTCAATTACATGAAGGTCTGCAAGTAGGACTCTGTCATTTATCCCTATCTTCACATTCTTGCACAACTTCATGGTTCGGATGGAGTTACCCGAAGGTATACTAACCTCAAGAGTTGATTTGTCTAATTCTTCACAATTATTTTTTTACTCTCTTATACATCTTAGCAGATATGAATGAATGAGTGGCTCCCATATCAAAAAGTATAAGAGCGGGATTGCCAAATACTGATAGCATACCTGCCATTGTTTCTGGTTCTTCCTCAGTTTCTTACTATGTCATAGCATATGCATGTGCCGGTCTAGCACTCGATCCCCCCGTTGCTTTAGACTTTGAGCATTCTAATATGGTGTGTCCCTGTTGACGACATCTATAACATATTCCTGTTCTACGTAAGCATGCTCCAAGGTGATTCTTTCCACATTTTGGGCAGGAAGAATTTGTTTCGAGTGGCAGTGCTCCTGATCTACCTCCGATTTTAATTTGCTTGTTTTGAATCTTATGGTTTTCTTTTTCGATCACCGATCCTCCTGACTTACGCTTTGCAGGTATCTCTATCGCCTTTTTGTTTTGGTTACTGTTATTCTTCTGTCGAGACTTAATTTCTTGAGCTCTAGAAAATGCATCTGCAAAAGTCATCGTCCCTTGTCCAGCCAAGATAGTGCTGATCTCCGATCGCAATCCCTTTTCAAATCGTCTTGCTTTCTTCTCTTCCGTGTTGACAAGGTGTGTGGAAAATCTGGAGAGTCGATTGGATTCTCTTTCATATTAGAGAACACTCATTGTTCCCTATTTTAAGTGCAGAAATTCACTTTCTTTTTCATCTCGGAATGACTGAGGCATGTATTTTTGAATTATCACATCCTTGAAGTCTTCCCATATCATCCTTGCTTTTTGTTCAGGTGTTTTGATGCGTCCTTAAGCCTCCCACTAGAAATCAGCTTCACCCACGAAATGGAAAACAACGCACGCAATCTTCTGTGCAATCAAGATAGGTGACAATTTTATCCAACGACCTCAACCATTTTTCAGCTTCCGCCGGGTCCTCCATTCCATTGAATGTTGGTGGATTGAAACGTCGGAATTGTTCAATTACCAAGGCTGGTTCATTTCTAGGAATATGTTCTGGTGGTGGTGGTGGTCGTGCAGAGTTTGCTTGAAATTGTTGAGCCAAACCCCGAAGGATTGTCACTAAATCATCTCCTGGATCGCCATAAACGTTTTCAAGATTTTTATTAGTAAGTAGATTTTTTGGTCTTCTTCGACTCATGATCTGTTCAAAGTTTTTATACTCATCATTATTATATGCTAGTATATCATTAAAATACAATGAGTAAGATTTATAAACACACATATAATTATACATATATATATATATATATATATATATATATATATATATATTAGTAATAAAAAATGGTATCGTTGGAACTCTGATTGTTAAGTATACATATGCATCTAAAAGTCATTCTTAGTCTAGAATACTGTCAAGAAAGCCTATTTAATGCTACATCTAGGTTACCTATATACATCACCCAATTATGGGTAAAAAATGTTCCATCTATTGGAACGTGTCGCTACTAACTATAGCAAAATCTTAATAAGTCTGAGTTAGGCTAACCGCTAGAGTGTCCTAATCCTCCACCACTCCATCAGCAATATCACCATCAACCTCGAAATCACCAGGTATATCAACGAACACTTCAACAGGATCCACTGGTACAGCCATAGGGAAATGCATCATCAGCCCACCCAGGAATCCGACAGGGGGTAGGTGTCTGGTCTCTAAGGGCCCATGTGTGGTACAAACATACATTAAAAGCCACATAATTCAGCTCGTGCCCTGGAGGAACCACGAACATCTCAAAATAAATCTGCCAAGCAATCTCAGCCCACACGCCGAGTGTTGTATGAATGAGGATAAATCAGTACTGCACCTCCATCACCCTCCGAGCTCCATGAAAATCCTCATGATGAATGATGAGCATTAAGGCGAAATGAGAGCCTAAGTCATCAATCTCAGTCCTGCCACGAAGGGCGGCTCGTTGGGCTTTAACAGCTTTATTGTGAGCAATAGCTGCTTCCATTTGGTTAACATAATTTAAATTTACTCTAAGGTCATTAAAGAATTTAAAATATTAAAGAATTAAAATAATCACACATAAAATCTTAAAGTGTATTTATGACGTAATAATAAAATAGTCAAAATCCTAGGGTACGGTAATAAATTATAAGTTAGGTACTTGAGCAAGTCTTAGATAGACCGCTCTGATACCACGCTATAACGCCCCGGGTTACGCAATGAGGTTGGGACACTACTAGATATACAATTCCCAATATAATAATAATGGGATCGAGAAAACGCAGCGGAAATAGAATAAAAATAAATCCCCAAAGCGATAATAAAGTGAAAGTTGCATAGAGATTATTACATATTAAAATCTACTCATCTGAATAGAGTGAGATATCCAAAATAAGTACATTCAGATGATATATCTGAAATAAAGTTCTAAAATAATACTAAAATATAAGTCATAATATAAAGTCTTCTAAGGGCTTGGGTCAACTGCAGAGGCCTCTCCATCTTCTAAATCTTGTTCTGAAAATCACTAAGGGGTGAGTGTCTAAAATACACTCAGTGGGTTAACTTAAATGATTGCACAGTTAAAAATAAATATGTATGTCAAATATACCATAAAATGTAACATATGCCATTTTAACAAAATGAATTGCACATTATCGTTCGATAACTTAATAAAAATATTTTAGATCGAAGTGTCATCCGATAACTTGTGTTAGTTGGTATATGTGCACCGGGCCATCACCCCAATACGATGTTAACATACTTTGAAATATATTTTAGTACTGAACCGACGTAGCCAGTAACTTGTGTTAGTTGGTATATGTGCACTGAGTCGTCACCCCGTACAAGTGTTAGTAAGAAAATATTTGTCATCGAACTAAAGCACACATAACACATAACATGACATATAAGTAACACATATCACATCTTAACATAGCAATCATGACATAAAATTGTAGCACTCGGTAAAGAGTGAAAGTTACCCACACCTTAAACTTTATTGGAAACGTATAAAGTGGACTAGGCTTGCTCGTGAGTCTCAGGTATGTCTGCAAGGATATACTAAACTGAGTTCTACTTCTAATAATAAAATTTCTAGTACTTAAGTTAAATTTCTAATATTATACTATAAAAATAAACTAATTACTAACTTAAGAAAATATAAATAATTAATCGCTAAATAAAATAAGTTAAAATAATAATAATAATAAATAGAAATACATACTTTAAAATTTTAAGATTAATATTTTATAAATCACAAATTACAACTTTAATAATAATTCGTAATATTAAAAATATGAATACAAATGACATAAATAAATATTAAATAAAGATTCTAATCCTAAAATAATAATAGTGACAAAATTATATTTAATATTTAAAAAAATTAAATTAAATCAAATAATAACTATATACATATATATTAAACAAATAAATATAATAAGATAATTAAATAAACAAATACATAAATAATTAAATAAATAAATAAATAATAAATTAATTAACATAATATGCACACACGCACCCACCTGCACATATATATATATATATATATATGGCAATCAAGTCCCTGCATTATATCAAATTCTTATTTAAACTTATTCTAAACTTTAACCTTATTACAAAATGACCCAACTTGAGTTATACAACTCCATTTGGAAAATCCGAAAGTACATATGAAGTCCTCGCAAGGTGAGATCACATGCATACTAATTTTTCACGAAAATAACGAAGTTTAAAGGGGACAAAATTTTGACACGAAGTGGGTCTCTTCACAACTTCTTCATTTCACGTCCAAACTCAAAACTAATTATATATTTGTGATCCTCGTGAGGAGGGCTTCAAAATGACCTATAATATCAAAGCTAACTCACACCAACACAAAATATGCCATTAAAGGGTCAAAACTTCGTCTTAAGTTTTTCTTACTCATACGAAATCCATTTCACAAAATAATTATATATATGAAATCTATGCATTGAGACGATCATTTTCATATATAACATGTCACGATCTACTAATAAAGTGAGTAAGTTAAAAAAATAGCAGTGTGAGAATACACATTTATATATACGAATCTGCATATGTACCTATACATATATATCTATATATTTTCGCATATATATAATCACCATAATCCTACTGTCCCACACTATTATATATATATATATATATATATATATATATATATATATATATATATATATATATAAAAGGGCAAAAACAAGGATTATTACCTCTTGTAACAATAGTGAGAATATGTTTTCTCCCCAAGCTCACTATCATAAACTTGGAATTAGATAAGTCTTTGTAGGTACCTAGCCTAGTCTACCTTATAATGTTTTTACCACTTGCAAGAATACTTTGATCGAGCATATCTATATATATTATTATTTTCATTATTATTTATATAATTCAAATTAATATTATTATTATTATAGAATGTGGGTATTACAGAATTTATATTTCTTACTTTAATCTTATATCGTTGGTAACAAAATATGAGTATTAATAATATTATCTATAGTTAAATTGGATGAGAAATAAGAATTTAATAAAACTTTTTCTATAGATAAAAATAAAATTAAATTTTTTTGTAAATATAATTTATATTTTAAATTTTACTATTAATGACACTAGTTAAATGAAAATTTTTAATTTAATATACGTCTTCTTAAAAATTTTTATAAATATTTAAGAAAAGAATAAAAAAACATTTCTTCGAACAATACAATTTAAAATACAAATCAAAATTCATGTCAAAATATTAACTTTAACAATGGCAATTTAATTTATAAAATTTTTATTATTATTATATATATATATATATACTAAAATTGCAAATTATTTTAATTAAGTTTATACAACTCCAATTAAAATTTCGAAAATATTTTTGTGATCCACGTAAGACGAGGGTTAAAATCATGTATTAAAATATTGTAAGAAAATGTGACCAAAATTTGACTCTACGTGTACATGCATGCTTTATTTTACGTCTAAAATTTAAACAAATTATATTATTGTTATCTTTGTGAGAAATGCTTCAAATTGGTATATAATGCAAAGCCCATGCATGAAAACTTTAACAGTAAATATCTAACAATATCGAAATAACAAACGACTTTAGTGTTTAGAATCTATGATAAGAGACGAGCATTTTAAGATAACACTATAAGGTTTTATCCCCGCCGGTAAAAATTTGAAATATACAGATTTAATATTTGGAGTTTAAGTGACGAGAGGATCATTTTAGCATATAATATGATAAAAATTTATAACTAACGGTGAACTTACCTCTTCCTAAAAGCCTTTCTCCTTCGCAGTTGTTCTGCGTGTGTGAAACTTTCACTACGAGTTGGCCTATTTATAGTAAAAATTTTGGCCTTAAGTAATGATTACGCCTAGGTTATTGGGTTGATTACTTACACACATGTTGACGTTGTAGACTCATTTGAGTGATATGTGTTGTTTCCCCTATGCTTTCATGTTGAAACGTGTTAGTGTGGTCACGTGGTAATCCTCCAACCATGCATTTTAATTACTCCTACTAGTAACACTGTTCATACTGTCGCTTTAAATACAAGGTGTCCTACCCATTTATTATTGTAATCTAAATATTATTATTGTATAAATATATAAAATTATTATTATATTAATATTAAATATTATTATTATTCTATTTATAAATAAGTATATATTACTATTATTATTAGGTAAATATCAAGGGCGTTATACTAATCAAAAAGAGTGCAAATAAATCAAGATACGAATATTGTTGGATAGTTATAAGAAAGTCTTAGAGGAGATCAAAATAAGGCATGAAATTACACAAAATTTTTACCTAAAACCTTAGTCAGACAATTTAATAGTGAAGATCATTTAGTCATTTAAAAACTGTTTCGAAAGAGGTAATCATGACAAAAGTAAATAATTCAAGGTATGAGAATAGAAATACAATCGCTAGTAATACTACCAAATCATAAGACTATCATACATTGGTAAATATAAAAAAAGAAGGAACATTACGGAATGAGGCAGGACAACTCTTTCTCCAAAAAATGGTTGGTCGCCAAAGAATGGAGTGATAGTTATTGGACACTGACTTGCCAACCAAAATAAGATTAAAAAGGTCAAAATATGTTTATTGAAAAGAAAATAGCAGCTCCAAATTTAAGTAAATCCTTACCGCAGCTTTGTTCGTGTATTTACACCATTGAATTCGGCTGCAATAATTGTCTTGAATGTAATTTTATTTATAGTAGAGTTCAGAACCTGAATAACATAACGAATCATTATTTTAGTACCACATAGATAATATTAACAGTGCATCATCCATTTTATACTTTACCCATTTTTAAATGAATGCAGGTGAACTATCTACAACTAAAAAGGAATTGGCTTTCAAAGATTAAAGACAATTAGACTACAACGACTCAAACCTTGTTAGAAACATGTAAAAACAACAATAAATAAAGTAATTACATACGAAAACCCAATATGTAATATAAAATCTCAAAAAGTATAAATTTTTTATTTGATACGTAAGAAACTCTCATACGGTTCCTTAAGTACCCAAAATAATATTTAGCATAAAATAAAATATATGAAATTTCAAGTAGGGGAGATACATAATAGATCATGTCAACCAAATTTACAATCAACTTCAATAATAAACTGAGAGAGAATAATAGATCTGCACAACCATCACAAAAAATCAATTAATACATGTATCAATATCATACGACCTCAACACATTCTAAACATTGATTTCTTGACTAAAAATTGGAATCAAAACATGATGATTCTAACAGAAGATTACTCAAGTGATCATTAAAAAAGAAAACAATGATGAGATTTCAGATGTTAGAAAAACTTACAGATATACAA
The DNA here is from genome assembly GCA_023678885.1 of Pogostemon cablin. Classification (NCBI taxonomy): domain Eukaryota; kingdom Viridiplantae; phylum Streptophyta; class Magnoliopsida; order Lamiales; family Lamiaceae; genus Pogostemon; species Pogostemon cablin. Next base: position 20,827,664 of record CM042956.1, read on the forward strand.
CACTTGTGATCATGGTGGGGTAATGTCATGGGAACAAAAATGATTTTGAACCTGAAATAGAATCAAGATTGATTCAACTCAAATCCCACATCCAGTAGCTTCAAAAAGCCTTGAAGCAGATTTCCATAAGGAGGATGAGTAATCAGTGATTATGTACCATATTCGTTCAATGCATAATCACCAAAAAGAGTGCTATTTGATCGAACCATGTGAATGTGATTAACTGAGGCAAAAGAAAGTAAAGGAACCCACCAGAATCTATAGTTAAGGTTGATATCTTAATCATATAAATAAATGGAAAATTTTTGAAAAACATAAATGAGAACAATGCATAAAGTTAAATAGGGAACCCACCATAAAAAGGTGGAGATAATAGAAATTGCAATATTACCTTGGGAATGTACTTGTAAGAAGGCTTTGACAATATCCTACATTGATCATGCAACAATTACTACCAATTTAATCAATAAAGTTGAATAAAGGAAATAAAATAAAGCTAATCAGCATTAGTTAAGATATATCAATTGCAGTTTCATATGTGCTTGCAAAACCGTCATCTATTATGTTAAATATGCAATTATAGTGCTCTGCAACACTAAATTACTTATTGAAGTAAAGAAAACCAAGCAATGTGAATAATTTATACACATGAAAAGCTTGTGATTCATGTTCTGATAATTAATACTAAAATTAGCAATCCAAGCGTTAACTGTCAAATATTGGCATAGATCATTTCATTAGAAGTCATAATGTGTGGTTGCAGACTTCCCTGTTTAAGGAAGATAACAAATTTCCCACATAAGCTGGTTCAACATATTCAATTATAAATTAGTAATGCCAAAGAATTCACATTTTCATATGGGATGATAGATTTAAATTAATAATTAAAAAAATCAATTAGAACACTTTGTTTTAAATTTAGGAGAGATGAATTACCTGCAATCATTGCAAAATACCTTGAGCGCAACTGTACAAAAGTAGAGTTTTAAACTGATAGATGCTTCGAGATTATCATGTGAATTAAATTTGATGTCGTGAACATCCAGAATTAAGCCTCTGCAGTTGTCATAGAAGGGACACCCAAATCACTAAGAGAGAGGTACAATATCGAGGGCAAAAAATATTTTTTGAATTAATGGGAATGCCCAAAATATTGTGGTTGAGAAAAAAAGTAAAATAAAATTCATTAGAATCATTCAATTGATTAAAAATTACCCAAAGTCGTGGCCAATTTTGGATTCGCTTGTTCCATTCAAGAGGACCCGAAATCACTGAGAGAGGTGCAACATCGACTGCAACTGAACTTTTTTTAGTTAATGGGAATTCCGAAAAAATTGCACATGAGGAAAAATTCAAATAAAATTCACATAACTAATAAATCAAGAATCATTCAATAAATTACAAATCACCCAAGATCATAGACAATCGTTGAATTTGCTTGTGTTGTTCAAGTGCCCTACGTGCTCGCTGAGAAGAATGACGGCAGGAAGGAACGTGTGGAAGAGATTGAGGCAGAGGCTGCCATTTTCTTATTGGGTGGAAATGAGTTTGAAATTAGGGTTTGGATATGATTTTTGTTCTTAAATTTATCGAAGATCGTTGCACCTCCTTGTCAGTGAAGCGGAAAGAAAATGAAAAGAGAAGCAGGTTGGAGACGAAGATTAGAAGTGATATTGACATCAGGGTTTGAGAATTGATTTTCTTCGATGGCTAATGATAATTGCAAATAAATCCTTTTAGTTTGTATAAATGGTGCAAAAGTCACCGAAATTTTAACAGAAATGAGAAAAAAATTATCATAAAATTAAAGGTAGAGATCAATTATTAAACAATTAATGGTCAAGAATAAACAATTTTTTTTTAATTATGGTCAAATTTGGTTAAAATTGAATTCATTTTGCTTTTATATATGTATAGATAGATAGATAGATTTAATTTTAGAGCTAAGTCATTTCAGCCTCCAACCACTTTCGGTTCGAACCACGGCCGGATCATCAGACGCGGACCCGACCCAACTCGAATCCAAATGGACACGAATCTAGCCTGACTCGATCTAATCACTTGGACACAGCCCGACCCAATCTGGCCGATCTAGTCGGGCTAGACCAGTTAGATCGGACCCCCCAAGTGCCGACTTGACTCACGCATCGGACCCTGGTTCGAGTCCACAATGAAAGTGATATGTTCATGTGTGGTGCAGCTAGTGGCTTGATTGGTAGCACCACATTTAATTTAATTCAATAATGTGTGTAGGCAATAATAAAAATTTCAATTCTTCCATGATTTTCCTATGTGGGACAACTTCTCACTTTAATCTTTGCTCTTCATTTTTCTTCTTTTTCATTGTAATTAAATTACAAACTTCATGTATTAATCACTCATTCACCCGGAATTGGATTTGAGCAAACTTATACATTAAATTCGTCTACTGGAGACGTAGTTTACGAATATGTAATTTATTTTCATTTTAGACAAACAAGAATTACAAGAACATTAGTCAAAGATGGGCTGGACCCACTTTTTTTACATAACCAATTCTAACAATTCCCCACATTAATGTAATTAATGCATGTAGACTCTATCGAAATTTCTGACGAACTGTTATTGCACATGATAGGTAGCTTCCGGCTTTGAACCTTCTTTAATAGAATGCCATCGGATTTACTTGCTGCTTAGTGAACATGATGTCTTGAACTAGTCAGTTTTAGGTGTAAACCAAGACAACGACACATACACAATAACAATTATAATATTCTTCGTTCTCACGTTTTGTCCAATTCGACCTTGGACCATCTTGGATTCATAAGTATTTTTTTCATTTAAAGCGGTCAAACTTCAAACTTATATATGTGATCTCCTATAAAGAGTATCATGCTATACTCCACCTTTAGGGTATAGGAATAATTAATAGCTTTTAAAGCTTACCCTTTACCACACTTCAGCAGGCTTGCACTTTAGTTATTTTAAGAATGAGTTGAAAATATTTTTCAAGTGCTATTTTAGAACATTCATAACTTAGTTGTCTTATTGAATCATGTTCTTGGGATCTTCAATCATAATGATTAAGTTACCGCTATGAATGTTCTTTAGTGCGTGGATTTTAAAACCATTCTCACTACTGAACTTGTCATTAGATCTCTATATATGCCTTTTGTTAGCGGATCAACAATATTTTTCTTAGACTTTAGATAGTCGATAGAATTATCCCACTAGAGATCAATTGCCTAACAGTATTATATCTCATTCTTATGTGTCGAGACTTACCGTTGTTTATGTTTCTTTGTGCTCTCCCAATAGTTGTCGTGCTATCGCAATGTATTATTATAGGAGGCATTGGTTTGCTTCAATAAGGAATATCCTATAAGAAGTTACTAAGTCACTCGGCTTCTTCATCGGCTTTATCTAATGTAATAAACTTTGACTCCATTGTGAATCGAGCTATGCATGTTTGTTTAAAGGATTTCCATGATACTGATCCTCCACATATTGTAAATACATAGTCTTTTAAATCAGTTATCCAATTAGCATCCGTGAATCATTCGACCACGACTGAATATCTTGTGTATAGTATGCCATAACTTAGAGTACAGTTCAAATACCTAAATGCTCTTGTCAATGCTGTCCAATGTTCTTTATTTGAATTTCTTGTGAACCAACTAAGTTTATTAACAGATTATGCTATATCTTGATGTGTATAGTTTGTTAAGTACACTAAGCTTCCGATAATTCTTGGATATTTCAGTTGTGATATGGGTTGTTTATTTTTGGCTAGCCGTAGATTCACATCCATATGAGTTTTAGCTGGGGGTAAGTCAAAGGCATCGAAATTCTTAAGTATATTCTCTAGGTAGTGAGATTGTATTAAGACAATTCCGTCAGGTGATCTAGAGATTTTTATCCCTAGTATGACATCAGCCTCACCCATATTCTTTATGTCAAAGTTCCTTTTCAACATGTTCTTAGTATTCACAATCACTTTGTGATTACTTCCTATTACGAGCATGCCGTCTACGTATAAATATACAATTATATACTCATTAGGCGTGCCTTTTATGTAGACACATTTATCACATTCGTTGGTTTTAAATCCATTTGATAGCATAGTTTGATCAAACTTTTGATGCCATTGTTTAGGTTCTTATGTTAATCCATTTAAGGATTTTATTAACTTACACAATTTCTTTTCTTTGCTAGGGGCAACAAACCCTTCAGGTTGTTCCATATATATCTCCTCTTCTAGTTCACCATTTAAGAAAGTTGTTTTTACATCCATTTGATGTATCTTAAGGTTATGCAAAGCTGTAATTGCAATGAGAACTCTAATGGATGAAATTCTTGTTACAGGTGAATATGTATCGAATAAATCATATCATTCCTTTTGTTTGAACCCTTTAGCCACCAAACGAGTCTTCTATTTGTCAATTGAACCATCAGCCTTGTATTTATTCTTTCGAATCCATTTACAGCCTAAAGGTTTGTTTCTTTGTGGGAAATCGACCACCTCCCAAGTATGATTTTGCATAATAGATTCGATTTTGCTGTTGATAGCCTCTTTCCAGAGAGGAGCATCTAGACTAGACAATGCTTCTTGTATTATCCTTGGGTCATTTTCTAGCATGTAGCTTATTAAATTAGGACCAAAGGAGTTTTCCTTCTTGGTTCTTTTACTACGCCTTGGTTATTTCTCCCTTTGATGTGAACCTTTTTCTATAGTGTCATAAGTTCTTTTATGCGAACTCACTTCTTGCTTTTTACTGAAATTGGTAAATTATATATCTCAGAACCATCGGTAACAATTGACTTGCGCCCTTGTAGTACATAGAAAAATAACAGCTGCTCAGGGTCCTCCTCATGGGGATCCCTTCTATACTACGTTACTACTGCTATGTGATTCCCTCGCATGGGCTTCTGTATAATTTAAGTACACATATACTATGGTGTATTTGGTACTCTCTATGATCTCATGATTACTTCTCAAGCCTTCTCCATGTAGCTGTCTGTTTCTTTCTATCCAAATTTGATTCACATACAATGATAGTGCAATGAGCATCAATTTCCTTTCTTCCTTCTTCCTTGAGGTGCTTCTGAAGATTTTCCTTAGGGTGTCTCCTACTGATCTCAAACTCAGATCCCATCCCATCCAATCATTGATGTGCTCCCATAAAGCAAGTTATCAGGCTCAGCTACTAGTGCTGGTGTGGTGGCACCAGTTTGTCGAAGAACATCATCAACTAACTCTGGACCCGTATAAATTCGAGACAAAGCAGAGGAGCTGGGAACCACCGTACAAGGGGCAATGAGATCCAAGAAACTTGATATAGGCAAGTCTGGTGTTGATTGAGTTGTACTGCCGGTGAAGGGAAAAACATGCTCATCGAATTGAGCATGATGTGTGATGTAGAAGCGTGCAGAAGAGGGATCGAAGCATCAAAAACCCTTGTGAACATTGCTATAGCCCAAAAAAATACAGGGCCGACTGTGAGATGAAAGCTTAGTAGCTGCATAGTCCCGAAGAAAGGAAAAACCCTGCATCCAAAGGGTTTAAAAACAGCTTAATCTGGAACACTGTGAAACAACAATTCATACAGAGATTTGTGATCCAGGACAGAAGATGGCAGCCGATTGATGACATATACAACAGTGGCAAAGGCATAAAACCATAAGGTTGCAGGGGCAGAAGCATGAAATAACATGGAGAGTCCAGTTTCAATGATATGTCTGTGTTTTTGTTCCGCTCTACCATTTTGCTGCGGAGTATAAGGGCATGAGAGCCGATGCAAAATACCATGATGAACCATAAAATAAGCAACTCGTTTGTTCACAAACTCAGTACCTACATCAGATTGAAATACTTTAATAGGTCGAGAGAATTGTGTACAAACGAAGGTATGAAACCGAACCAATACATCATAGAAGTCAGATTTAGCACACAACGGATAAAGCCACAAAAAGCGTGAAAATTCATCAACAAACACAACATAATAACGAAACCCAGCAGAGGAAGTAATGGGAGCAGGTCCCTACAAATCACAATGCACCAAATCAAGAACACAAGAGGCACGTTTCTCATTCAAAGAAAAAGGTAATTTTTTCCTCTTGGCCAACTGACAAGGAGAACAAAGAGTAGGATTCGGCAATAAGGACGTAACAGATAAATGTACTAATTTATTTAATAATGAAATAACACCAAAGGAAACATGCCCTAGGTGCAAATGCCACAAATTAAAACTAGCTCGTAAATCTTTAGTGTGTAGAGTAGCAACCAAGGCTGAGCCACCTTTCTGCAGTACATATAGCCCATTTTCACACCTTCCATAAGCTAGAACTGCCTTTGTCACTCGGTTCTGAATAGCAAAGGACTTGTCAGAAAATATAACATCAACATCACAATCTGAGGCTAATTTGCTAATGGACAATAAATTTTTAGTGAGTTCCGGTACCACCAAAACATCCAACAAATCAATATCAGGCGAAATATGACTTCAACCAACATGAGAAATGGATAGAGAACTCCCATTACCAAAAGTGACTAAGCTATTATGGTTCGAAAGAATCCAATTGAGTGCTGCGAGGAGTCATGTGTGCTGAGGTGCCAGAATCCACGTACCAATCCGAGCTCGAACCTAGAGGAGAGACATTCCAAGCGGCATGAAAGGCTTGAGCAAGGTCAGTCATGTTGTAGTGGGAGGTTGATCGAGCACTAGCCTCAGTTTGGAGCTGTAAGAAACGGGGACACTGGTCGGCAGAGTGATCCCCCGACACAGCTGGCACTACGGTGTAAATGAGCGACAGCCACTGCAGCCACCACCGGGATGCTGCTGTCCAGATGTGCGAGGGCCCTCGTTGTGGGATTCAGAGGCAACAAACACGGCTGGAGATGTCGTGGCTGGGGCCCTTTCCATGGAACGTGTCATCAGGTCAAATTTGATCGCCTGATAAAGAAGATCACGGAACGACGGTATCGAATGCATGGCCATCCGAGTGTCAGTAAAATTCGCAAAGGAGTGGCTGAGTCCCTAAAGAAACTAGTGACTCTTGTCACCTTCATCCACTGGTTTTTGAATAGCGGACAACTGATCACACAACAACTTGAAGCGACTGCCATAGTCCTCCACCAACTGATCCTCGTGGCGGAGGGACAACAACTCCTCCCATAACTGGTTCACATGCGACGCGGAGGCGTTGGCGAAGGTAGACTGCAGTGCCTGCCAAGCGGAGTGAAACGAGGTGCAGTCGAGAACCTCGGCCTGGATTAAGAGATTCCACGCCTGTATCTGAAGTGAGGGTTTTAAGAGGGATCGGAGAAGACCCATCAATGAGATCCAACATCTCGAAGGTAGTTGCCATGGAGAGAAATTGGTGCTTCCACATTAAGTATGTAGAAGTTAATAGCTTGATCTGGACGAGGTTGATCACCGTTGTTTGAGAAGAGGGGGAGGTGCTGGGTGCCGCCATGAATCAGCCGAGAAGAAAAGAGAAAAGGACTGAGAGGAGAAAAAGAGGAGAAGGGAAGAAAAGGAAAAGCAGTTAGGGTTTACGATTTCTAGCTAATACCATATGAGAGTGAATATACGATCATCACTGATTGTGATGATGAGAGAACTTCTATTATATACACTTCAAGGCAGTACATGATCTCCGTAAATCATAGAAACCAAATCAAATCAAGAAATAAATACAAACAATAATATACAAAAATACAAGGTCAACTCTTTCCCTTAATAGTTAGGTTTTTGGCTAGTTAAAATTACTCCTCTTGGTTTAGTATTTTTGTTGCTCGGGGACGAGCAACAATTCAAGTTTGGGGATTTGATAGAGCTATTTTCACCTAAATTTAGTTGCCTTTTTATATGTATTTTTGTATGATTTTATTTGGTTTGAATAGCATTTGGTAATAATTGGTGGTGTTTTATGTACATATTGAGATTTATGCTTTGAAATGATAAATGTGTGAAAATAAGCTTAATTGTATAAAAAATAGGTGAAAAAGAAGCAAAATGGAGTTGGGAGCCGAAACGGGAGGAAATTGCCAGAAGTCAACCTGGCACAACTCAACTGAAGGACTCGAGTCGAGTCCGTGCACGAGGCCCATGTCGAGTTACCACAGTCGACCTCTGATGGTCGACTGTACACATCAGAAACACGTGCTCGACCTCCCCTGTCATCTAGCTTTGGAGCTCGAGTCGAGTCCTGTCATGTGCCGAAAGCTACCGAGAAATGCACGTCGCCACTAGAGTCAAGTTGCTAGCATGAGTCGAGTGTAGTCGATTAGTGGAATTTTTTTCACTGGTTATTCTAGAAGATTCCAGGTCTATAAATACATTTCAAGCGTTAATATTACGAGAGAAATTATTTTGGACAGTTTCTACACCTACTTTACACCACATTTCACACACACTTCTCTCTACCCATCCATCCTTCATTTCAATCATTTCATCCATTAAATCCACTTGATTCTCTTACATCTTCCATAATTCCATCACCTTTCGCCAATCTAAGAAGGAGATCTACATTGATTGAAGATTGTAGCATGATCATGGCATTTGAAATAGAGGTAAGACCTTGATTATATGTTATGACTAAGTAATTGAATCATTGATGGGATGAGATAATTAACTTTATTAGTATGACTTGAGATTGAAATACATTCAATGCATGCTTAGAATCTCATGATAGAACATTGGTATGAATTACTTGTGAAAGTGTTTGAACTAATGAGGGGAACCAAACCAAATACTTAGTTGACTTTAGAAAGGGAAGACTAACAAACGTCCCTGCCTACTAGAAAAATTCTTCGTGATATTAGCTACGCACCGGTATAGTATTAGCCACGAGTACCTATAGGAATGGTGAGAATTGGAGATACTCTTGAGAGCTATTAAGGGACTATACTAGGAGCCTATGTAGTTCACATCCTAAGTATCTTAGGTGGAATTAGTGAGTGCCCTTAATATCGTAACATGGTGTTCATCAAAGCATGTGTGTGTGTGAGTTTATATATGCCTTTTCCATGATTTTACTAATCTTGCGTACTTCTTAGTTTGTTTTACCTTCATCCATCTTCCATCTCATTTGTATTTTGTTATTTCATTGCTTTACTTAGTGTTAATTATAGTATAATCCCAATCATTATCATTGATTAGTCCTTCTAAAGCAAGCACTTCTTGAATACAACTACACTATTTTCTCTCTTGGGTTAGATATATTTTATTACTTGGTTACCTTGATGATGCGCATTTTCTTTGCACGCAAAATTATTCCCCAAGTATTAAGGATATCAGTTACAACTTAAGCAAGCGACCAAGTGAAATATCGAACTCAAAGGATGGCGTATTATCAATTTAATTATTAACTAAATTAATAAAGACGAATGGCAATTATGTTTGAGAATAATTATCTAATTAACTAAATACTAAAATTAAATAACAATTAAAATAAAATAAACACTAGAAGAATACGACTGTGACTCAAGAATGGAGAATAGATAACTCTAGGATAATCCAGTTTCACTCATTTATTTCCTTTCGTGTATCAATGTCCGACTCTACCTTGTTGAATATGGACGCATCATTAAGCCATGCATATTTACTCTATAGACAAAAGCAAACATGCGTATAACACGTGTGAATAACCTTGGAGCAAGAAATATAATTTTACCCCCCTTTCTAAGGACTATCTGTTAGATTGTATACTAAAAGTCTAGCTTTTGTATGAAACAATATTTTAACAATTTATTTAAAATGAGAATCATATGATCAAACGTTTTGCATATTACAATTTATTTATATATTTTGTGCAAAAGTTCATTTATTTTATGATGTAGATAATATGTTGTGCGACAACACGCGGAAGATCATATTATCGATTTCCTTATAAAGTATAAACATATGCTCACAACCGAGATAGACGGGGACTATCTATCGGTATGATTGTAGTGTGATTTGGTATTAGTTTGTCTTGACTATAGAATCACATTAGTGCACTTTGTGTATTGAGTAAGACCGTCTGAGATCGTTCGTCTTATACTGACTATATAGAAGAACTTGATCTCTGTTATTATGGATGTTCGTGCTCTTAATCCCTATACAATAACCTCGACACGTAAGGCAGTATGTATTTTTTTTATTCATCAATGGGTGAGATTTACATGTAATTAAATCAATAAACTCAGTGAGTTGGGAAATAGTATTATCTCTATGGTGTACTGTTGATTGTAGAAGAAATCCGTGTCCGCTATAGGTTGATGATGTCCCCTTGAGGAGCTCATAAGGATTATCATATAAATCTTGCAAATGGATTAATTCTGGCATGATAATGAGGTTGAGTGGTACTACTCTCGGATGAGATATTAATTAATGGAGTTGTCAATAACTTAATTAATTAATGGACATTATATATCTTAAACATGGGGAGACTATTGGGCTCATAATAAGAAGGAGCTCATAACGTAATTATGGGATTAGTACGGTAGTGCAGTAATAATACTTTAGAGTACTATATTATTATTATTGGACTTAAGAATAAGATTAGGGCTAAACTTGGATATTTAAGCCCAATGAAAGTTCAACTCTAATTTCTCCTCCCGGTCCCTGCTGTAGCCCATATATAGGTCATCTCAGCTTCCTGGAACCCTAATTTTATCGCCAATTTTGATGTGAGAATAAGGAGAGGAGCAGATTGAGAAGATCCTAAAGATCGTCGCCCACACAACGTTAAGATTGGACTTTAGGAATACAGCAGAAGATCACGAGGTTGTTCTCTGCAGCTGTTCTTCATCAACATAACCGTAAGATCGAACGCTAACACTGTCAGTATCAATTATTTCCCCCTATGATTGGTACTCTAACCCGATATGATCTCCCTTTATAGGTACTATAAAATTAACCTCTTTATCATACTTATCAACCCGAATCTAATTCAATTAATAAGTATTCATATAAGATAGTTCTAATAAAGCTTCAGAGTCCTCTCACTTAGAATCATAACATAGAATTCTGCTCAGCAATGAACACACTCAATCAATAACCAAGATATGTATTCAGACTCTACATAATAGTTAATGATGCACAAAATGACTTTGAGTATGAATTAAAAAATATAAAATAAATCCACAAGTAGTGTTGTACGGAGTATACACACGAAAGTTAAATTAACTTGTAAAACCTTCATAAACCCTAGATCTTCCAAAATGATTCTAGTCCATGACATTTCGAAGAACGTTCATGAGGGTTGGATAGATCTAACCCATATGTCCGAAAAATACAAGATAAATTAGGATACAAAGGAAACCCTAGATGTGGGCGTCGTCGTGTCCTTCTCCGTCTTGAATCCTCCTCTTGGTTCTCCTCTTGATTCCGCAGACGAATCTTCAAAGTGATGGATGGATGGAGGAAAGGATGTGGATGATGGTTGGGGGTGATCCCCCTTATGGGGTGTAGGATGATTGTGTTGTCTCCTCTCCAATCCAATCTAATGATGTGATCTACATCTCCTTTTATACTTGTAAGCTCTCATTTTGAACCTAGGATGGGCTTTTTCTTGGAAAACACGAAAATACAAGAAGACACACACTAGGGGTGTAAAAACACACACAAATTCGGAAATTCTCAGAAATTCTCGCTGGCAGCTGCGCGACTTCACGATTTTGAGCATAACTTCCACATCTAACCTCCGATTTGAGTAATTTTTGCGCTCACGCGGTCCTCTTTCTATTCATATGAAGAAATCACAGAAAATCTAACATTTGAATGTATAAAAAGTCATGCAATGTTGAACAATCATGCTGAATAGAAAAATTACACAAGTTGAACGTGCGTTTTTCAGCTTTCATACACAAGTTGCACCTTTTCTCCAACTTTTCACTTTTGATCCTTTTACACCTAAAACACCATAAAACACCTCAAGTGCACCTTTTTCTCACATATATCAAATATAAAATACTTCTACTAATATATGATAACAATTCTCATCAAAAAGGTGTTATATTGTACACTAAAACACACTAATTTCCACTCTCATCAATCCCCCAAACTTACCCGTTGTTCGTCCCGAGGCAAAAGATAAAAATAAATATAAGGAGATTAAGAAAATTAGTGGGGAAACAAGGACTGTGACAAAAATGTCATGCACAATACAATTGTCCTCAACTAAGGCAATGCAACTCTCATTACATGTAATAATCAATTCATAGCATACAAGATAAGACAATCACCACCAATTAAAAAGCTCCATTGACATGTTCTCACTGGAAGTATATATCACTCGCACTCAAGTGTAAAAGATGTACATTTCTGGGTTATGATGTTTACGCTCAGATTCAATTCAAGTGCATGCGTAACCAAAAGCTTGCCAAAAGTCTCAAACTCACTACCACTAAAAGTATGATTCGACAATGAGATCAAAAAGGACTTTTTTGATGTAATATTGGCTCTTTAGTTAAGGTAGGAAATATATGGATAAGAGACTCAAAACTCGGATCAATCAAGTCGCGATCCATCATAATCTTTCATTCTTCTTTCTCACTTTAATTTAACACAACGTCCTCCTCAACTCTTTCACTTTTTTTTCTTTTCTTTCTGAGCACAATATTTTTCCTTCTCTTTTTTTCCCTTGAGGTACCAGTTTTGGGCACTACCTCATGCATCCTCCATAGGGTACTAGATTTAAGCACTACCCTAGGGTGTTTGATTCCATGGAGTATAGATTTAAGAACTACTTCAAGCTTTTCCTTAGATGCTTTATCAAACTCAATCACTGTTTCAACACCAATTTCATTCCTTCCCAAACTATTATAAAATCCATCAACACACTTTAAAAAGCCGTTAATTCTCGTCATAGAATCAAGGCTCAAAAAATTCAGATGTTCAAAGTGGTTATTTCTCATAGCTGCCAAAGAATGATGTTTTTAGGCTCAATGGAGCTAACTACGGATAAATCACATTAGGTAGGGAATTATTTAGCTATGTGACTTATAAATTCAAGGATGACCTAAAATAATCTCCCATCATCTAACATACATGTAGTTTTGAGTAAGACAATAGGCAAGTTCTAGAATACACACACAAGAATGATAGCACAAAATTTTTTCTTTCTTCTCTTTTTTCTTTCCAGGTACTAGTTTCGGGTACTACCTCACGCATCCTCCTGAGGGTACTAGATTTAAGCACTACCCTAGGGTGTTTGATTCAATAGAGTACTAGATTCAAGCACTACTCCACGCTTTTACTTAGATGCATTTTCAAGCTCATTCACTATTTTCAACACCATGTCATTCCTTCCCAAGCTATTATCAAACTCCATCAACACACTTTGAAAAGCCATTAATTCTCTTCTAGAAGAACAATCGAGACTCAAAAAATTCAGATGCTCAAAGTGGTTATTTCTCGTAGGCTACCAAAAAATGATGTTTTTAGGCTCAACGGGGCTAACTACGGATAAACATCACTCGGTAGGGAATTATTTGGCTAAGTGACTCATAAATTCAAAGATGGCCTAAAATCATCTCCCATCATCTAACATAATATGTAGTTTCAAGAAGACAAGAGGCAAGTTCTAGAATACACACACAAAAACGATACTCACCAGAAAAGAAATATCATGTGATTATGTAACATGAATAAGACTCAAAATCTCACATGGGTTTTTAACAAGTAAGAGAGCACTTTTCATGGTAAGCAATATCCCACAAGTACACATAGAACTTCATATCACAATATAATTCAAGTACACTTCCTTCATCAATTTTAAAAACATATGAATTTCAGGCACAATTTAAAAATATAAGCTCATGTGGATCACAAGCATAAGATCAATCCTTTCACTCCTATGAATTAAAAGCACATATAAAAATTAGAATAAGGAAATGAGGGCACCTGATTTTTCTTCAATGTATGCACGTGTTCCTCGAGTTTTTCAACTCGATCAGGTCAAAGCCTCAGTTTACCTGTTTCTATGATCAAATCTCAACATACCTCATCATCACAGGATTCATAAATAATAATATAGGAGAACTATAAGAAAGACTCAATTGACTATATAATCGACTCCACACACTAAACACACCAACATAACACATTAAACATCAAGTAAGTTGTAAAAAATCGACATATCAACACCAATTAAAATATTAATATGCCGCAAAAAATCAACCCCCTAACACACAAACAACCAACGAAAGGAAAAATTATACCCTCGGTACTCATAAGACAAGGTAAGTACATCACACCTCCCAAACTTAGTAAAAATGTAAGTCAAAACTACGTTTGCAAATGGATGTTATTGCCAAAACGTGAGCACCTTAAATATAATAAATCCTCACTCACACGAAAGAAATAAAAAATCAATAAAATAGAAGGGACAAGCCCCCAACAGGCGCTCATGTTTAACGTCGGAGAGTCACGACGGTAAAAGTCTTAATAAACTAGAAATAATAAATTCAATAATAGCAGCCGTCCCCGGCAACGGCGCCAAGAACTTGTGTATTGGTCATAGTCAGACATTGAATGGGGTATTGGTCATAATTCTTAATTCCCTGCTAATTTTCTTATTCTCTCTCTTTATTTTTATGTTGTTGCCTTGGACGAGCAACAGGTAAGTTTGGGGAACTGATGAGAGTGAAAATAAGTGTGTTTTAGAGTCCAATCTAACACCTTTTTTATGGGAATTATTGTCATATATTAGCACAAGTATCTTATATTCGATATATGTGAGAAAAAGGTGCACTTGAGGTATTTTATTTTGTTTTAGGTGGAAAAATGATCAAAAGTACAAAGTTGGAGAAAAGGTGCAGCTTGTGTATGAATGCTGAAAAATGCACATTCAACTTGTGTAATTTTTATGTATTAGTGTGGAGATCAAAACTAGAAGTTTGATATATGGTTGGAAAGCCACAAAAGAGTGGATCGTTTTGGCATAAAGAATACCTCAATCGGAATCCAAATGAGAAAGTTATGATCGAAATGGTGACGTCGCGCAACCTATGCCGAATATAACGGCTGTGCCAATTTGCATGACTTGTTACATATTACAATGTTGTATTTTCTGTAATTTCTTAATATGGATAAAAAGTCAAGGAAGAGTGGATCACGTGAGCGCAATAACTACTCAAATCGTAGGTCAGATGTAGAAGTTATGCTCAAAATCGTGAAGTCGCGCAGCTGCCTGCGAGAATTTCCGAATTTGTGCATGTTTTTACACCCCTAGTGTGTGTTTGCGTGTATTTTCATGTTATCTAAGAAAAAACACATCATAGGTTCATAAGGAGAGCTTGCAAGTATAAAAGAAGATGTAGATCACATCATTATTAATTGGATTGAAGGAGTGAAGCAACACAAATCATCCTACACCCCATAAGGAGGGTCACCCCCAAACTATCATCCACATCCTTTCCTCCATCCATCCATCACTTTGAAGATACGTCTGCTGAATCAAGAGAAAAACCAAGAGGAGGATTCAAGACGGAGAAGGACGCGACGATGCCCACATCTAGGGTTTTTATCGTTTTCTAATTTATCTTGTATTTTCTGGACTACGTGTAAGATCCATCCAACCCCGTGAACATTCTTCGAAACGTCATGGGCTATAACCGTTTTGATAAATCTAGGGTTTATGAAGGTTTTACAAGTTAATTGAACTTTCATGTGTATACTCCGTACAACACTACTTGTGGATTTATTGCGTTTTTCAGCTTTCATACACAAGTTGCACTTTTTCTCCAACTTTGCACTTTTGATCCTTTTTCCACCTAAAACACCATAAAATACCTCAAGTGCACCTTATTCTCACATATATAAAATATAAGATACTTGTGCTAATATATGACAACGATTCCCATAAAAAAAGTGTTATATTGGATACTAAAATACGCTAATTTTCACTCTCATCAATCCCCAAAACTTACCCGTTGCTCGTCCCAAGGCAACAAAATAAAAATAAAGAGAAAGAGAGCAAGAAAATTAGCGAGAAAACAAGGATTATGAAAAAAATGTCATGCACAATACAATTGTCCTCAACTTAGGTAATGCAATTCTCATTACATGTAATAATTCATTCATAGCATACAAGATAAGGCAATCACCACCAATTCAAATGCTCCATTGACATGTTCTCACGGGAAGTATATATCACTCGCACTCAAGTGTAAAAGATATACACTTATGGGTTATGGTGTTTACGATCAGATTCAATTCAAGTGCATGCGTAACCATAAGCTTACCAAAAGTCTCAAACTCTCCACCACTAAAAGTATAATTCGACAATGAGATCAAAAAGGACTTTTTTATGTAATGTTGGCTCTTGGTTAAGGTAGGAAATATATGAATAAGTGACTCAAAACTCGGATCAATCAAGTCGCGATCCATCATGATCTTTCATTCTTCTTACTCACTTTAATTTAGCACAACGACCTCCTCAACTCTTTTATTTTTTTTCTTTTCTTTCCAAGCACAACATTTTTCCTTCTTTTATTTTTCCTTGATGTTCCAGTTTCAGACACTACCTCATGCATCCTCCATAGGGTACTAGATTTAAGCACTACCCTAGGGTGTTTGATTCCATGGAGTACAAGATTTAAGCACTACTCCATGTTTTTCCTTAGATGCATTATCAAACTCAATCACTGTTTCAACATCAATTTCATTACTTCCCAAAATGTTATAAAAGTCCATCAACACACTTTGGAAAGCCGTTAATTCTCGTCATAGAATCAAGGCCCAAAAAATTCAGATGCTCAAAGTGGTTATTTCTCGTAGGCTGCCAAAGAATGAGATTTTTAGGCTAATTGGGCTAATTATGGATAAACAACATTAGGTAGCGAATTATTTGGCTAAGTGACTTATAAATTTAAAGATGGCCTAAAATCATCTCCCATCATCTAGCACACATGTAGTTTTGAGTAAGACAATAGGCAAGGTCTAGAATACACACACAAGAATGATACTCACCAGAAAGAAATATTATGTGATTATGTACATGTTAAACGGGGCTCAAAATCTCGCATGAGTTTTTAACATGTAACAGAGCACTTTTCATGGTAAGTAATATACCACAAGTACACATAGAACTTCATATCACAACATAACTCAAGTATACTTCCTTCATCAATTTCAAAAGCATATGAATTTCAAGCACAATTCAAAAAATATAAGCTCATGTGGATCACCTAAACCAAAAACTTAATCCTTCCACTCCTACTATTTTAAAGCACACATAAAAATTAGAATAAGGAAATGAGGGCACTGATTTTTTTCTCCTTAGTATGTACGAGTTCCTGAGTTGTTCAACTCAGTAAGGTCAAAGCCTCAGTTTACCTGTTTCTATCATCAAAGCTCAACATACCTCATCATCACAGAATTCATAAATAATATAGGAGAACTTTAAGAAAGACTCAATTGACTATCTAATCGACTCCACACACTAGACACACCAACACAACACAGTAAACATTAGGTAAGTTGCAAAAAATCAACATACCAACACCGGTTAAAATATTAATATGCCGCAAAAAATCAACCCCCTAACAAACAAACAACCAACGAAATGAAAAATTATACCCTCGGCGCTCATAAGACGAGGTAAGTACATCACCCCCAAACTTAGTAAAAATGCAAGTCAAAACTAAGTTTGAAAAGAGATGTAATTGTCGAAACGTGAGCACCTAAAATATAATAACTCCTCACTCACACAAAAGAATAATAATGTAATAAAACGGAAGGGCAAGCCCCCAACAGGCGCTTATGTTTAATGTCGGAGAGTCACGACGGATTACCGCTTTTTAGACTACTAGGTCAGAGAGCGGTCTTCTCGCATCCTCACCTTTAAATACTTCCTTTCCCTCTTCTTGTCTACACTCAGCACCTTACCTTTCTTGGTCACAAGTATATGATCCTTAGAATTTCCTTCGTGCCATGGCTATCTAGACTTCTCCTTGTTAATCTTCCACTCAATTTCAGAGTCATCTTTCTTAGTAAAATCAAGATTAAATAAGTTAGAAACCACATCTATGCTCTTACAAGATTGAGTCACCATGGGCATCTTCATTGCTTCATCAAGAGAGGAAACCACATCTTCATTGTCCATCTGCAGTCTAAGCTTCTCAGCTCTCAACTTCTTTGCTCTTTCACATTTCTTCTCCATTATAAGCTCATTATTCTACCCTTGGGATGGTACTAGATAGGGCGGTTCGACCTCGATTCGACCATGAGTGCTGGTCGAACCAGGTGTGTCATGGTTAAATTGGGCTTTAGAAAGTATGGCATCTCCCGGATAGGTCGGTTCGACCACAGTTCGACCAACAGGGTTGGTCGAACCATGATGGTCATGGACGAACTATGCTTCAGAAAAATAGGGTGGTGTGGACAGGCTGGTTCGACCACGGTTCGACCAACGGGTTAGTCGAACCATTGTGGTGTTGGTTGAATCCAACTTCAGAAAAAACAATGGGTCACGGATAGGCTTGTTCGACCGTGGTTCGACCTTCAGGGTTGGTTTAACCACTGTGTTGTTGGTTGAATCGTCTATCTGGATTCTCCGGAGGTTGCCCAGGTCCTTAGTTCGACCTCCAGGATGTGGTTCCACCTATTTGCTTGGTCGAACCCTGATTGAATAGAGCTCCTGGAGCTTTAGAATTTGTTTCTGGCATCATTGGTCCCTCATACTACGTTCCAGAACTTAACGTGATGGCTTTGCAATCTTTTGGGTTCGTTATACCTTGAGACTAGAACATTCCTTTCTCCAACGTTTGTGTCAATTTATTCACGTTCCCGGCCATCTGCCCCATCATCAAAGTAAGGTCCTTCAACTGCTTAGATAAATCTGCATGCTTAGCATTCATAGTAGCCTCGATGTGGTCAACCCTTGCATCATTCCTTGTCATGTATCGATTAAAGGTATCTTCAACACTCTTCACTTCTTGTTGCTTCATATTAGGCCCCCTTAGTGTCAACTCTGTAATCTGCCTCTGCTGGGATTCTAGTAGCTTGTTGATGTTAGTTAAACTAGAGACGATCTCATAATCCCTATTCGGCTTCACCACTTGATGTTCAACATGCGCCACCTTGTCAAGTACATAAGATCCGCTTACCCTTTCCATAGGCCAGTCACGTGAATTCATAGAGATGTCTTTAAATAATCTTTCTGCTTTAAGTGCTGTCTTAGATAACAGCGCTCCTCCTGATGATGCATCAATAAAAATACGCAACTCACAATTCAATCCGTAGTAGAAAATACTTTTGTACTCAGCTTTAGGCATCCCATGCTGTGGGCATCGTCTGAGCATGTCTTTAAACCTATCCCATGCCTCATGGAATTTCTCACCCTCATTCATAACCAATTGGGTTATCTCTTGCCTCATTCTGAAAACCTTTGAGGGTTGCATGTATCTCTCTAAGAACTTCTGCTGCAGTTGGTCCCATGTAGTGTAATCTGCGGCATCAAGAGTTTCATACTAGTCTTCTTCTCTATCAACTAAAGAGAACTTGAATAGGTGATCCGTCTAGCATGATCATTAGCTCCAGAACTTTTTTGAGTGTTTGCATAACCAAAAAATCTTCAGAGATGCTGATATGGATCTTCAAAGCAACCTCCAAAAAAGGGATTCTTCTCTAACATGTTAATAAGAGCGGGATGTATCTCAAAATCATCATCTTCCCCCCTTGCTCCTATCAACCCCATGTTGCCAATCCCATAGTTCGTGAAAATTTCACGTATAGCAATTTTATCCGGATTCTGCCTTGCTCCGGTCATGTTTAGCTCAATGTGTTATTCCTTCTTTCCTTCCTCTCCTTTTCCTAGGGCACAAGTACCTCAGAAAAATTTAAGGTTAGATAGAATTAAATAATCACAAATAAGAGTCTTAATCAAACTAGAAATAATAAACTAATAATAACAGTCGTCTCCGGCAACGGCGCCAAAAACTTGATGCGCATTTTCTTTGCACGCAAAATTAATTCCCAAGTACTAAGGATATCAGTTACAGTTTAAGCAAGCGACCAAGTGAAATATCAAACCCAAAGGACGACGTATTCTCAATTTAATTATTAACTAAATTAATCAAGATGAATGGTAATTAAGTTTGAGAATAATTATCTAATTAATTAAATACTTAAATTAAATAACAATTAAATAAAATAAACACTAGAAAAATACGATTGTCACTCAAAAATGGAGAATAGGTAGCTCTAGGATAATCCAGTTTCACTCATTAATTTTCTTTATTGTATCAATGTCCGACTTTGCCTTGTGGAATATTGACGCATCACTAAGCTATGCATATTTACTCTATAGACACAAGCAAACATGCGTATAACACGTGTGAATAACATTGGAGCAAGTGATATAATTTCAGCCCCTTTTCTAGGCACTATCAATATCAATTATTTACCCCTAGGATTGGTACTCTAACCCGATATGATCTCCCTTTATAGGTACTATAAAATTAACCTCTTTAACCTACTTATCAACCCTAATTCAATTCAATTAATAAGTATTCATATAAGATAGTTCTAATGAAGCTTCAGAGTCCCCTCACTTAGAATCATAACATGGAATCCTGCTCAGCAGTGAACGCACTCAATCAATAACAAAGATATGTATTCAGAATCTACATAACAGTTAATGATGCACTAAACGACTCTGAGTATGAATTCGAAATGCATAGTCTTATATAAAATAATCCACATGTAGTGTTGTACGGAGTATACACACAAAAGTTTAATTAACTTGTAAAACCTTCATAAACCCTAGATCTACCAAATTGATTTTAGCCCATGACGTTTCGAAGAACGATCATGGGGGTTGGATAGATCTTACCCATATATTCGAAAAATACAAGATAAATTAGGATACAAAGGAAATCCTAGATGTGGGTGTCGTCGCGTCCTTCTTCATCTTGAATCCTCCTCTTGGTTCTCCTCTTGATTCCAAGGACGAATCTTCGAATTGATGGATGGATGGAGGAAAGGATGTGGATGATGGTTGGGGGGTGATCCCTCATGTGGGGTGTAGGATGATTGTGTTGTTATCCTCTCCAATCCAATCTAATAATGTAATGATGTGATCTACGTTCCATTTTATACTTGTAAGCTCTCCTTATGAACTTAGGATGGACTTTTTCTTGGAAAACACAAAAATACACGCAGACACACACTAGGGGTGTAAAAACATGGACAAATTCGGAATTCTCGGAAATTCTTGCTGGCAACTGCGCGACTTCACACATCCGACCTCTGATTTGAGTAATTCTTGCACTCACGTGATCTTCTCTTCCTTGAATTTCTATCCATATGAAGAAATCACAGAAAATCTAACATTTGAATGTATAAAAAGTCATGCAAAGTGGAACAGTCATGTTGAACAGGAACAGCTTGCGCGAGGTCACTATTTGATCATAACTTTCTCATTTGGAATCCGATTGAGGTGTTCTTTATGCCAAAACGATCCTATCTTCTGTCTTTCCAACCATATATCACACTTCTAGTTCAGAGCTCCAAAAAAATATAGAAAAATTACACAAGTTGGACGTGCGTTTGTCAGCTTTCATACACAAGTTGCACCTCTCCAACTTTGTACTTTTGATCCTTTTTCCACCTAAAACACCTCAAATGCACCTTTTTCTCATATATATAAAATATAAGATACTTGTGCTAATATATGAAAATAATTCCCATTAAAAATATTTTAGATTAGACACTAAAACACGCTAATTTCCACTCTCATCACTTGACACATGCTGATGCAGATGCAGATGCAGATCCCTCTGATCCTAACCCTGATTCATCATCTGATGATGAAGAGGATGAACCCAAGGATTCTGACAAAGCTGCAGCCTCTGATGAGTCTAATGAGGATACTTCTACTCCCGGTGATTATACTGCTCTAGAAGATGATGATGTTGATAATGAACCTGAAGACGAAGATGATGTTTATGATGAGTCTGACTATGATCTGGAAAACTATGGTGTTGGCCGTTTCTATTTTGATGATGGAAAGGTAATATACCGGTAGTTTTCAAGAAAGATGAAGGATGCATACATTGTCTCACACAATCTCACACAATTCTTTGAAAAAAGAAGTTTGCTTAAAACTCTCATGTATTCTATTTCCTTCTGTAGCAACTGGGTTTGTGAATTCTTTGCAAACATCAGTTCAAACATGATTAGAAGTACTAGTCATCCTTCTGTAGCAACTGGGTTTGTGAATTCTTTGCGAACATCAGTTTAAGCATGATTAGAAGTACTAGTCACAAATTTTGAAAGATGTATGTTAAATGACCACCTCATCTAAAAGCTTAAGCTGTTAAATAGGAGAATCATTTAATATTTAATTAATCACTCTAACACGCCCTCTCACATGTAGACTAGTTAACTTATCACTCAAGCCTTGCATGTGGAATTTTTTTCATAAATAGGTGGCGGTGAGGTTCAAACCCTGGACCTTTCATCAGGCCAGACTCTGATACCATATTAAATTACCACCTCATCTAAAAGCTTAAGCTATTAGATAGGTGGTCATTTAATATTGTTAAATGACCACCTCATCAAAAAGCATAAGCTGTTAGATAGGAGAATCGTTTAATATTTAATTAATCACTCTAACAATTTGCTTTAGGGGTCAAAGTTATGATTTTTCTCTTGCAAAGATAAATAATTTGTTGGGTACTATACATGCTAAGAGTGATGATGATATGGATGAGATTGTTTATGTGATTACTGGTGGTCTGATTAATAATTAGCCTAAGAAGTTGTTCAGTCCAAGTCTTACTAGTTTGCATGCTGTCTTGCACAAGCTATGTGTTTACAATTGGTTTCCTACCTCAAACATCACTAGAGTTACTACTGAGCATGCCGTGCTAATTTATAAGATAGGAAAGAGCATACTATTTAACCTTGGAGAGGTAATTTATAAAAATATGATAAGATTATGGAAGGAACATCTCTAAAGTTGGTAAGTTACCATGTCCTGCATTGATCCACTACTTGTTGTCGGATTAAGGTGCCAAAAAGAGTAAGGGTGATTTTATGTCTGTAAGTGATCTAGTGTTAGGTATTGCTAAACCTTTGCTTGAAGGTAACTGTATTATTGATCTACCCTATGTGAACCCTGATCCTGCTCTTACTCGTGAACCTGAACCTAAAAATGTTGCCCTTCATACAAGCAACACCATTATACGCACAGATGCTCCTGCTCAATCTGGAGAGGTAGTTTCTATTACTATGCATGTCAAGTATATTGAAGAGCAAGCTATTGTCCTCGCATGCCAAGTGTCTCATCTTAGACTCCAAGCCTCTATTTTGAATAGACAAGCTGACTGGCTAGAACAAAGAACTTAATTCTATACTAGTTTGCTATCCACACCGATAGGGAGAGAGGTACCTGATGCTGCCCAAAATGTTGTTGTTGAAAGCTCAAACTCAAGGAAAGTTGTGATGGAAGACATCACCAGAGAACCAGAAGAAGAAAATACTGATGGTGCTGGAGGTGCTAGAGCTAATGTTGTTGATGATGCTGCAACTTAGGGGGAGTTCATGTAATAAGGGGGAGATCATGTTGAAGCTTGTTGTTGATAACAAAGAATGATGGACTGTTGTTGTTGCTGCCTTACTAACTCCTCTGACTATTTTATGATGGATTGTTAAACTGATATTTATTTTTGCTTTCTCGTTTGATACTTTTTTTTTCGTTTTAATAAGGATAGCTAATCAAATTCCATAAATATCTCTTGTAATTGTACACATCTTAACAGATTTATTTCTTCATAATTTTTCTTTTATTACTAATGTATAATTGCCTTAATTTAAGGCTGTAATTATTTTGTAATCTCATTACTTAAAGTGGAATCGCACATCACCAACATCATCGGTGATTTCATACCTTTTCTACATGGTATCAGGATAATACACTGCTACACCTCAATCTCTCTTCTCTCTTCACCGACCTGGTCCCTTCGATTTCAAATGGCTACAGCTGTCAACCCCGATCCAGTACTTGTTAACACCAAGATTCACATGGTCCCAATTCATCTCTCCACCTCAACATATCTTCTCTGGAAATCTCAAGCCACAGCCATGTCTCAAGCATTCAATCTTCTCGGACATGTAGATGGTTTTACCAACCGTCCCCCTGTGACTGTTACCGGTGATGGCATCGATTCTCCAAATCTGGGGGCCACCTAGAGGAAAATTATTGATAAAAAATTCTGAGCGTCATCTTTGCTACTTTGACTAAAGAATTAATGACAAAATTGGTCGGATGTATCAATTCTCGTGCTATCTGGTTGGCTTTGGATGCTGCTTTCTCCCATGCCTCCATCTCTCGCGCTAATCAACTCCGTGAAGAATTGTTTTTTCTTCGACGTGGTTCCTCTTCTGTTGCTAATTATGGATGCTAATTAACTCTTGATGTGATCAACTCTCGGCTATTGGTTGCCCAATTGACGATTTAGACAAAAGTCATTGGTTCTTGCGAGGTTTAGCTCCAAAATTCTATAGGTTTGTAGATACCCGCATGACACTCACTCCCATCCCAAATTTTTAGGATTTACTCCACCAATAAGCACAACAATTTGATATTATTCAACGTGCCATGGAAGGTCCTCCACTAAATGCTCATGCCGTCATCATTGCTTCAGATCGTGGTATCTGCCAGTCAACAGGTAGTAACCACAACCACTTCTCATCCAACCAGACACGTTTTTCAAACAACTATAGCACTTCTCGTGGTCGTTGCCATAATTTGAATGGGCGTGGTGGCCAGAATCCTTACATTCTACATTGTTAAATATGTCGTGGAGACATTACACCGACAAATGCCCTCAATTCTTGCAGTATCACACTCATGCCTCATCATCTGCTCAACTTGCTCAAGAATTTAATGCTTCGTGCAATATATTTGATCCCATCTCCGATTAGTATGTGGACTCTGGAGCATCCGCCCATATGACCTCAGAAAAGTCAAACTTGGATCCTTACCAGCCTTACCATGGTAATGGGTGTGTCACTGTCGGTAATGAACATCACTTCCTATCTCTCATATTGGTTCATGTGATTTTATCAAACAATGTGAAATTACTTGATGTTCTGGTTGTTCCTAATTTAACAAAGAATTTGCTGTCAATCAGCTAGCTAATACATGATTTCCCTGTTGATGTTATTTTCTCTGATAACTCATTTGAAATTCAGAACTGCAAGATAAAAACTTCACTAGCCCAAGGACGACTTGATCACGGATTGTTGATTAGCCTTTGTAGTCGGGATAACTAATTAAAGAATTTATCGAACCATAGGGAGGAAGGTACGGGTTTAAGCTATCTCGTGTTTGCCATAGTTTTATAGAGATGATCATAAAGGGGTATGATTAATTAAGAAATGACAATTAAACAATGGGATAGATGAATGGAAGATGGATAAATGAGCCAAGTAGATAAAGAAAGAGACTAGCAATACTTTAAGTATGGAAAATCTGGGTATCATGCAACGAATTCATATATGTCATGGGTTAATAACTAAGGGCCAACACGAATTCCACCTAAACTCCCTCTCGAGATGGATAGGATGTAGATCCTTAATAAGGTCTCAAAATGGCTCTAAGGTTGGTTCTCAATCAAACAATTCCAACTAGTAACTAAGTTAAATTAGAGAGTCCCCTCACACGATCAGTCGACCTCTCAATCTAAGAAATCGAATGTTCTATCAAAGGGTTCTAAATCCTAAAGGACATCTCTATCTCTTTAAGATTTATAATGCACATGAGGTGTATGATGAAATGATTCAATGAACTATCCTAAACACATAATTAATCTAATCACATGTTAAAAACAACACACCACACAAATAATCATAAACATCAAGATCTAGAGTATCAATGATAGAAAATCAATAAACCAAATTAACATAATCATTCAACTGCAAAGTACCCAAAATTATCCAACACAATTCATATTGCAAATCTCACAAAGGAGATTAGCCTCTCATAGTCTCAAAGAAAACAACATAGACTATTGTATCTCCAAAACACACGAGTGAACTACAAAGAAGTCTATAAAAATTAGTATTAAAACTCCCTTGAATAGCTTCAATGGTGCTTCTCTTCCTCTTCGCGCAATCTCCACTACCCCTTGCTTCTCTTACTACTTGGATGATGGATTGGATGGTGGGATGAAGGTAGATGATATGGATGAAGAATGGATGAATATGATGGTGTAAAATGGAGGAAATGGTGTGTGATGTGTGTGCAGGGGTGAAACTCTCGAATAATATTGAAGAATTGGGTATTTATACCCCTTAGGAAGCTTCTAGAAGGATTCTGATTTTTTTACAGATTTTTCAACCGCATTGGCGTTTCGGATGACGGAGCATGGCCAAGGCTTACAAGGCTGTGTTGCGCAACACGGCTCGTATGTTGCAACACGGCTACATGGTGGCCGTGTAGGTGTTTCAGGTGCCTGTTAGGCTTTTTCTGCGCGTTCCAATTTTAATCCTCAAGTATAAGGATGTCAATTGTAGCAGCAAGTACCCAAGTTAAATTATCGATCCCACTGAGACAGCTAATTATTTATTTATTCTATAAATTGCTATTTAATAAGAATTGAGTAACTAAATTTCCAAGTTTGTTGAAGTAATTAACTAAATAACGAAATATTAAACTGCTGAATAATTAAAGAAAATAGAAAATAAATCAAGTTCTAATCAAGAGACAAGCGACAGTTCTAAGGTATCAAGTATAGACCAATTAATTTGGGTTACTAAACCTACAATTGTTTATTCTTGCAGTTTCAATGAAAATACACTGCATAACCCCGTTAACCCACCAAATTCGATCCGATTTTAAGCTAACAATATATTCTAATTTAAATCCTAAGGTGCGCAAATATTACCGAACCTTATTCCTAGATATTGATCAAAGCAAGCAACAATACCTCCGGATGGGAAGCTCTACTAACAAGATATTTTCTGGAATTACTACAAGGTTCTATTCACTTCCTACTTGAATGTCTAATTGCATTGTTCCACTAGACAATTCAAATATTTGATTTACCTGTTCATGGAATTAAAGTGTTTATAGCGGAACTACTTCAATCCCTAATAGATAGACAATACCAATCATGAACGCACACAAGCTAACACAATAATTCAAACATTATAGAGGATGTCCTGAATATATTATGAAGACGTTACGAAGTAGATAAGCAAGTCTTAATAAAATAAGTAAAATCAAAATCTCAACTGCATAAAATCCCAATCTTTGGTCTTGGTTCCCAAATCAATCAAGTCAAACCATCAAACCATAGAACTGTTTAGAAAATTAGCCCATGAGGTTACAACCAACAGTCATGACTATGCAATTCATATAAAAAATCAAGACAAAAGAAAGGGAAAGATAAGAAACACGAAACCATAGCATAAACGTAGTTGGGCGTTCCTTCTCCGTCTCTCCGATCGTCCGATCTCCCCAATTATCACTTGGAACATACTTGGAGATGGATGGAAGATAAAATCAGATGTGAATTTGATGTGGAAGTGTTGGTGGAGTGAATTGATGATGAATTATGGATGGGTTCTCTACAATTTGTGTATTGATCTCCCCTAATCTCTCTTGGACTATTGCAGGGCTGTTTTTCGATCAATTCTGCATCAAAATGAGATCTGAAGGTATAAATACAGTGCTGCATCGAACAGGTCTTGTCTGGATCCAATTTTGGGCTTCTCGGCACCCAGCTCGGCTCAAGTTGGGTCTTGATGCAGCCGAGCGGCATTCGAGTGGCTTCAAATGACTTGCCACGTCAGTGGGGACCCTACTAGACTCCACTCGGCACCCGGCTCAAGCCGAGCGGGCAGCTGAGCGGCAGAGACTGCACTGCACGATCTCGCCATTTCGAGCATAACTTCCTCATACAATTTCCTATTTGAGTAATTTTTGTGCCAAAATGATTCTCTCTTCAGTGGCTTTCTTACCATATATCACATGATCAATTTGAATTTCTACACGAATATAGAAAAATTATGCAAAGTGGATTCTCAGCATTCCTTCACGCTTTCACTCTTCATTCCAACTTTGAACTTTTGATCATGTTTTACCCTTCAAAACTCAACAAAACACCTTATTAGCATCTTAATTATGCAAGATATGAGAGCCATGCCATTCTACACAAAATCATGGCCAAATTCTATAAAAAATAGTGTAATGTGAGACCTAAAACACATGAAATTACACTCTCAACAGTGCCCGAACATGACCACCCCTTACAGGGCCGTGTTCGGAACACGGCCGGCCATGTTGGTGCAACCCCTATTTTTCTTCTTTTATTTTGGCTCGTTCTCCCTCGTTTCAACTCCGAATTGAGATCCACTTTTTCCTACGTCTTCCTTTTCACGTCTAAAATCTCTTTTTACCTGAAAATCATATGTTTAAAGTCATTATCACATATTTCCATTAAAACACAAAACACAACCAAAATACACATAAATATGGATAAAATAATATAAAAAGACATTAAAATCTAGGTAAAAATATCACTCATCATACCACGAACAATGAAAATGATAAACCAATGGGTGAGATTTTCACCTAGGAAAAGACTAAACGAACATAAGTAATAACACATCAATAATAATAAGAACTACAAAGTATGCTATGTCATCCTACAACATTAAACTCATGATAAGCAAAAAATATTATCAAGTTCAATTCAAAGAGAATAAAAGTGTAATATAGTCTCTCTTAGTCCAAGCTTCTCATTGGATATCAATTTCTCTCAACACTCTATAAAGTGGGGTAATTCAATACTCATCAATCGATTGACTCGACTTGCTATAGACTTGCTCGTGGACTATATTCACAAACCTCCAAAGTTTCAATCAGAGATCAAAAAAGTCTTTCATAAAGGATATAATGAAAGGCTCTTTGGTATGGTAGGAAGAATATGGATAATAGTGACTAATCAAGTGTAAGTAATCGAAGAGATAGTCAATTTCCTCAACTTCTTCACTTCTTTTTCTTTCTTCCTTATCTTTGCAAATCTCAAGCACTATTTATCAACTTTCCTTTGATTGAGTTTCTTATAAATCATGCTTCCTTCTTCGGACTTTTAAATACTTGAGCATATTGTTTTTTTTCTCATTTTCTTGTTTTGAGGTTGCATGTCCATTCTTTTTTGAGGTCTTTTCATCCTTTCTCTTTCTTGCTTGTTTACCATTTCCTTTCTTCTTTTTGCACAATAACTCATCAAACCTTACTAACTACCATCTCTTCAATCACCCACGCAAAAGGTATGTATGTATATAAGGCTTAAGTGGGTAATCATGGCTTGTAATGTGCTAAATTCACAAGAAATATGTTTATAGGCTCAAAGTGGTTGACTAGGGATGATGTTCATGGTAGGGAAATTTATGGCAATGACTATGAGTAATAAGGATGGACTTAGATCATGTCACTAACCTCCACTAATCGGGCTCGTTCCTATAGTCCTTGACCAAGTTCTAACTTATCAAACACAACCAATCCACTCATGAAAAGAAATACCATGTATGCACGGTTGAGGCTCAAATGCTCACAAGCTTATGCTCGGACCTTAAAGAAATTATTACACCACATTCATCTCAAAATTGAACAAATTAAATAAAACATGCCACAATTTGAAAGTGTAGAGATTTTTAATCATATCTTGTCATCACTTATCACCGCAACATATCATCATTTACATTCAAAAATGACTCACAACATCCCAAAAACAAACCACCAAAATAATCCCTAACAAGAATAAAAATACACACAAAACATAAAAGAAAACACTCACCAAATAAGAAACAATCAAAACACATGACATGTAAGAAATATAAATCACCATCATAAGAAAATGAAACACATATTCATATCATACATAATCAATTAAGCTCACAATCATCCCCATCTTTGATTGAAAGGTTAACCTCCTGAAAACATAACAAATGAAGTAGCATGTTAATTAAACTAAAATTCAAATCAATATCAAGGCATGCTAAGCACATAGAGGTGATAAGATGTAAAGTGAACTCCCTTGGAGAGGCATTTAGTAGTGGAAATGGTTGGCACGGGCTTCCGGATTGAATGCACAACGAATCTCGACTTGATCTTCGGTCTCAATTCGTGCTTCCACTACACTTCATTTATGCCCAACAACTCATCAAAACTATTAGCTCAACAATTACAATAAGAATATAGACTATCATGCACTTCAACATAACCAATAGGACCAAAATCAATCCCAAACTCATGAGAAAAATTTTAAAATTACTCCATAAATACGAAAAGTGTATGCCTTCAAAATAAAGTAGTAACACCATGCCATATCCCCCAAACTTAAATTGAAACAAGAGTTTCGAGTTAAGTTTGCAAAAAATGGTGTGACTTACCTATTGACTTCAAATCAAGCACCTCTTGTATCTCCAACACGTATCTTCTTTCTAAGTAAACTCCCAATATCTCTTCGATTTCTCTTTTGCTCCTAAGGGCGTGAGAAGAATCAATGGGTAAAACAAAGTCAATGTAAACAATATTTTGAAATTCAAAGCAACTTAAAGAGTTTAAAGGTTTAGAAATGCTCATTTCACTCTTCAAGTCATCATCACTTGCTTCTCGACTTTGTTCCTCTTCATCAACATCATTTGCCTCAATAGGCTCTTCAAATACTTCCTTTGATTCTTCTTCTTCCAAATTATCTCCTTTCTCAAACTCTTCTTCAACTTTGCTCTCCTCTTCAAGTTCTTCAACTTATTGAAAATTGGTTAAAGCACTTACAATTTGGCTTACTTGATCCTCCAAAGCTTCTAACCTCTTCTCAGTTGCTTCATTTCTTTTCTTGTCCTCCTCAAGGCTTGCTTCCATCATCTCAATCAAAACTTCTATAGATGATTTTTCTTTATTAACTTGTTGCAAGTCTCCTCCCTCTTGGTTGTCAAAATTTCATCCTTGAATTGATGGATATTTCCCATGAAAACTTCTTTCATAGTTATTTTGAAAATTTCCTTGGAAATCATCCACTCCCATGAAATAAGCATCTCCTACTTGAGAGTTAGGAATCCTCAACTCTTCTTGCTCCATAGGATTAGGAATCGACACATTTTGACCACCCCCCAAACTTGAACTAGACAAGACTTGACCATAAGTACCTTGATTCATCATCCATATTTGTCTTTTCAATTCCAAGGTAGTGGGTGTAATTATCTCAGAGGATTCATTGCAAAGAAAACTAGATTGAAAATTTTGGCCTTCATCACTTCCTTGAGCACATCTTCTATAAAATTCCAATAAGGCATAATTTTGAAACGGAGGATTGGTGTTGGGAGTTGGTGAAGAATAAGCACATGCTTGATAAGGGTGGAATGTATTTGCATTGTAAGCTTGTTTTCATTCTCCATTTCTTCCTTGATTGTAGTATTGAGAGGTATCTAGATACATTTGGAAATTATATCCATAGTTGCTCTCATTCATGTAGCCACTTGATTGTGGAGGTGGAACCCTTGCAATTTGATTATCAAAGATATCACTCAATATTGGTTCCAACCATCCATTAAATACTCATCTCAAGGCTTACTAGAACTTTTATTCAAACTTTCAATTTTTGGCTTTGATCCCCCTTCTCCTTCTCTCAAGGTAGTTTCCACGTACCTATTAAAACGAAAAAAGTGAGATCAAAAATTTTCCAAAGCAAATAATAAAAACACTAATAATATCTCTAATAAGACCAATCAAAACACTCCTTCGTTAAACCACTAGCAACAGTTGCCTCCCCGGCAATGGCACCATTTGATTAGCCATTTGTGGTTGGGATGACTAATTAAAGAATTTATCAAACCACAGGGAGGAAGGTACTAGGGTTTAAGCGATCTCGTGTTTATCATAGTTTTATAGAGATGATCATAAAGGGTATGATTAATTATGAAATGGCAATTAAACAATGGGATAGATGAATGGAAGATGGATGAATGAGCCAAGTAGATAGAGAATGAGACTAGCAATACTTAAAGTATAGAAAATCTAGGTATCATGCAACTAATTCATTTGTGTGTCCTCCGTACAACACTACTTATGGATTGATTTTATATATGATTGTGCTTTCTTAAACCATATTCACGGTCGTTTTGTGCATCTTCAATTGGTATATAGAGTTTGAATATATATCTTGGTTGTAGATTGAGTGCGTTCACCGCTGAACAGGATTCCATGTTATGATTCTAAGTGAGGGGACTCCGAAGCTTCATTAGAACTGTCATATATGAAAGTTTATTAATTGAATTGAATTCGAGTTAGTAAGCAGGATAAAGAGGGTAATTTTATAGTACCTATAAAGGGAGATCATATCGGGTAAGGTTCCAGACGTGGGAAATAATTGATACTGATAGTACCTAGAAAGGGGGGTGAAATTACGTCTCTTGCTCCAAGGTTATTCACATGTGTTACACGCATATTTACATGTGACGATAGAGTAGATTTGCATGGTTTAGTGATCGTCCATAGTCCACAAGGCAGAGTCGGCCTGCACTTGAGAGGGAACTTAAGTAGTAAAACTGGATTACCCTAGAGCTACCTATTCTCCATTCTTGAGCCACACTTTCATATTCTTCTAGTGCATAATTTATTTATTTATTTGTTATTTTAATTAATTATTTATTAGTTAATAATTCAATCCTTAAACGTTATTGCATTTTGTCTTAATTAATTTAGTAAATAATTAAATTGATAATACGCCTTCCTTTAGGTTCGATATTTAATTTGATCGCTTACTTAAGCTGCAACTGATATCCTTCATACTTGGGGATTAATTTTGCGTGCAAAGAAAACACGCATCATGTTTTGGCGCCGTTGCCAGGGATGGCTGTTATTATTAGTTTATTATTTCTAGTTGATTAAGACTTTACAGTCGTGACTCTCCGACGTTAAACATGAGCGCCTTTTGGGGGCTTGTTTCTTCCATTTTATTGCTTTATTATTTCTTTCGTGTGAGTGAGGAGTTATTATATTTGAGGTGCTCACATTTCGACAATTACATCTGTTTTCAAACTTAGTTTTAACTTACGTTGTTACTAAGTTTGGGGGATGTGATGTACTTACCTCGTCTTATGAGCACCGAGGGTATAATTTTTCCTTTCTTTAGTTGTTTGTTTGTTAGGAGGTTGATTTTTGCGGTATATTAATATTTTAATTAGTGTTGGTACGTCAATTTTTTACAACTTACCTAATGTTTAGTGTGTTGTATTGGTATGTCTAGTGTGTGGAGTCGATTAGATAGTCAATTGAGTCTTTCTTATAGTTCTCCTATATTATAAATGATGAATCATGTGATGATGATGTGTACTTGAGCTTTGATGATAGAAAAGGTAAAAGAGTTGCAAGATGAGTTCTACACTGAGGATTTGACCTGACCGAGTTGAGCAACTCGAGGAGCTCGTACATATATTGGAGAAAAATCAGGTGCCTCTGTTTCCTTATTCTAATTTTTATATGTACTTTTAACTCATGGAGTGGAAGGATTGAGTTTATGGTTGTGATACACATGAGCTTAAATTTTTAAATTGTGTTTGAAATTCATATGCTCTTGAAATTGATGAAGAAAGTGTACTTGAGTTATATTGCGATATGAAGTTCTATGTATACTTGTGGGATATTGCTTACCATTAAAAGTGTTTTGTTACTTGTTAAAAACTCATGTGAAATTTTGAGCCTCCTTGATCATGGTACATAATCACATGATAGTTTCTTTTCTGGTGAGTATCGTTCTTGTGCGTATATTCTAGAACTTGCCTTGAGTCTCCTTGAATATGCAAGATTAGTCTAGCGGATTATAGAAATGATATTATGTCATCTTTGATATTTAGCCCATCTTTTCTCATATACTTTACCGGAATTCATTTAAATCCCTAGTCAGCCCGTTGAGCCTTTTTATATCCATTCTTTTGATAGCCAATAAAGCTTAATTGAAGAGAATGGTGATTTGAGGGATGATGAATGAAGAGTCTTAAGGATTAAAAGAAAAATTCGTGGAGTAGTGCTCAAATCTAGTACTCCATGAAAATAAACACCCTAGGGTAGTGCTTAAATCTAGTACCCTATGGAGGATGTGAGAGGTAGTGCCCGCAACTGGTACCTCAAAAGAAAGAAAAAAAAGGGGTGAAGAAAGGAGAATGATGAGTTAAAGAAAAAAGTTGAAAAAAAATATGTTGTGTTTGAAGGAGAAATAGGAGAGTTGACGAGAATGTTGTGCTTGAATAAAAGATGATGAGAAAAAAATAAAGATTGAGAGAGACGGCCGCTTGATCGATCCGAGTTTTGAGTCACTTATCTATATGTTTCCTACATTTCCCAGAGAGCCAATATTACAACCAAATAAAAAGACATTTTTGATTCATGATTTGCTAGCTACAAGTAAATGGAATGTTGAGACAATGGGAAGCTTATGGTTACGCATGCACTTGAATTGAATTTGAGTGTAAACACCTAAACCCATAAGTGTACATCTTTTACACTTGAGTGTGAGTGATATGTACTTCCCGTGAGAACATGTCAATGGAGTATTTGAATTGGTGGTGATTGTCTTAACATGTATGCTATGAATTGATTATTACATGTAATGAGAGTTACATGACCTAAGTTGAAGATAATTGTATTTTGAATATGGTATGAGTCATAGTCCTTATTTCCCCACTAATTTTCATACTCTCTCTCTCTCTCTCTTTATTTTTATTTTGTTGCCTCGGGACGAGCAACGGGTAAGTTTGGGGGATTGATGAGAGTGAAAATAAGCATGTTTTAGTGTCCAATTTAACACTTTTTTTATTGATATTGTTGTCATATATTAGCACAAGTGTCTTATATTCAATATATGTGAGAAAAGGTGCACTTGAGGTTTTTTATTTTGTATTAGGTGGAAAAAGGGATCAAAAGTGCAAAGTTGGAGAAAAT
Organism: Pogostemon cablin; assembly: GCA_023678885.1. Lineage (NCBI taxonomy): Eukaryota > Viridiplantae > Streptophyta > Magnoliopsida > Lamiales > Lamiaceae > Pogostemon > Pogostemon cablin. The sequence continues at coordinate 20,862,590 of CM042956.1, forward strand.
GTGTAATTTGTGTATGAATGTTGAAAAATACACGTCCAACTTGTATAATTTTTCTATATTCATGTGAAGCTCTGAACTGGAATTGTGATACATGGTTAAAAATCCACAGAATAGAGGATCGTTTTGGCATAAGGAACACCTCAATCGATGTCCAAACGAGAAAGTTATGATCGAAATGGTGATGTCGTGCAAGCTATTTCTACTCAGCACGACTGTTCCACTTTAGATGACTTGTTACATCTTCAAATGTTAGAATTTTGGTGAGATCTTATATATAAAGAAAGCTAAGGAAAATAAGATCGTGTGGCCGCAAGAATCACTAAAATTGGAGTTTAGACGAGGAAGTTATGCTCAAAATCATGAAGTCGCGCAGCTGCCAGCGAGAATTTCCAAATTTTTCAGAAAATTACCTATTTCTTGGAGCACAATTAACCTCCTTATCACATAATCCTCCATGATTCACCCATATCTTTTATTTCCTTATTTAATTCTCTTCTCACACCTATATATATTTTACATCATTATTCATTATGAGGAGAGAGCCACATCCATCCTACACCACCCCAAGGGGATCACCCCCCAACCATCATCCATATTCTTTCCTCCATCCATCCATCACTTTAAAGATTCGTTTGTGGAATCAAGAGGAGAACCAAGAGGAGGATTCAATACGAAGAAGGACGTGACGACTCTCGCATTTAGGGTTTTATTTGTTTCCTAATTTATCTTGTATTTTCCAGATATATGGGTAAAATCTATCCAACTCCCATGATTGTTCTTCGAAATGTCATGGGCTAGAACTGTTTTTGTAGTCTAGAGTTTTGATAGTTTTATGAATTAATTAAACTCTCTTGTGTGTCCTCCGTACAACACTACTTGTGGATTAATTTTATATATGATTGTGCTTTCTTAATCCATATTCACGATCATTTTGTGCATCTTCAATTAGTATATAGAGTCTGAATATATATATATATCTTGGTTGTAGATTGAGTGCGTTCACCGCTTAACTGGATTCCATGTTATGAATCTAAGTGTGGGGACTCCAAATCTTCATTAGAACTGTCATATATGAATGTTTATTAATTGAATTGAATTCGGGTTAGTAAGCAGGATAAAGAGGGTAATTTTATAGTACCTATAAATGGAGATCATATCGAGTAAGGTTCCAGACGTGGGAAATAATTGATACTTATAGTACTTAGAAAGGGGGTGAAATTACGTCTTTTGCTCCAAGGTTATTCACACGTGTTACACGCATATTTACTTGTGTCTATAGAGTAAATTTGCATGGTTTAGTGATGCGTCCATAGTCTACAAGGCAGAGTCGGCCTGCACTTGAGAGGAAAGTTAAGTAGTAAAACGGGATTACCCTAGAGCTACCTATTCTCCTTTCTTAAGCCACACTTTCATATTCTTCTAGTGCATAATTTATTTATTTATTATTTTAATTAATTGTTTATTAGTTAATAATTCAATCCTTAAACGTTATTGCCTTTCGTCTTAATTAATTTAGTAAATAATTAGATTGATAATACGCCGTCCTTTGGGTTTGATATTTAATTTGGTCGTGTGCTTAAGCTGCAACTGATATCCTTCATACTTGGGGATTAATTTTGCGTGCAAAGAAAATATGCATCAGTAATTCCTTCCTTGCATGTATTGCACATTCTCCACACGTGGCATTGTCATATCCCATTGTTCTCCACTCACAACATTCGGAGAGAGCACCCCTTGCTCTACTTGCCCTTCAACGATATTGACTCCTTGGCTCACACTTTGATTCAAACTCATTTGCCTCAAGACTTCCGACGCTATCATTTCAACCCTTGGCATTTGTGACTCAACATTCACACTTTTGATATTAAACTGTTTCCCTTGATCAAAATTCTCAAAACCATAGCATCCACTAACTCTCTCCGATAGCCATTGATATACATTTGTAGCAATTTCATCAAATATCCTTATGGTCCTTTCTTGGGTTACTCCAAGTACGGATCTACCCGCCAAAGCATCAACAAGCACTCTTTGACCATTAACCAATCCTTGATAGAAAAATTCAACTTGTTGATTCTCTGGGAATCCATGTTGTGGACACTTGCGAAGCATATCCTTAAACCTTTTCCACGCTTCAAAGAAACTCTCTTGAGGCATTTGCTTGAATTGAGTGATCAAGCTCCTCATTTGAAGTGTCTTAGAAGGTGGAAAGTACTTGTTCAAAAACATTTGTGCAAGCTCATCCGAAGTGTTGCATGTACCCGGAGTAATGGTAGATAGCCATGTTCGAGCTCAATCCTTCAATGATAATAGAAACAACCTCATCCCTATACAATCCTCGCTCACCCCATTCATCTACATGGTGTTGACAATCTCAATAAATTGAGCTAGATGAGCATTAGGATCCTCATTCGGGGTTCCACCAAATTATTGGTCTCTCACCATAGAATTCAAGACCGCTTTAATTTCAAAATTATTGGCATTGATTGGTGGACCCATCATATGTGGCATGGCCCTCAGCATGAAGAAGTCTCAGATTACCCTTTGATCATTATGAATTCCATGTTGCACCGGAGGTGGAGGTGGTGGTGGCGGCACAAGTGGCACATGCGCTTGTTGCGGATGAATGAAGGCTTGTGGAAATCCTTGTTGCATTGGAGCTTGTTGCACCATTTGTTGAAGTAATGCTTGGTTGTTGAAAGCTCCATGATTTTGATAGGCATGTTGAGGAGGATTGGCATTGAATTGAGGTGCGTTTTCTTGCACGTTCATATGTTGTCCTCCTTCCCCATCATGCTTTATCTCCACACGGTTATCTCCTTGAAAATTGTCCATTAGATCACTCCTTTTGGTTTTGTTCTCCTTTCTTCTTCTTCGAAGAGTATGTTCAATCTCTAAATCAATAGGTTCTACTTGTTTCCCTTTGGATCTTGTTTGCATACACCTTCAAAATAAGAGAAGTTAGAACAAGGTTTTCAAAAGCAAATACAAGTAAAAAATAAAATAAAAATATCTCTAGTAAGATTACTCAAAACGTTCCTTCTTTAAGCTACTAGCAACCATTGCCTCCCCGGCAACGGCGCCATTTGATTAGCCATTTTGTAGTTGGGATGACCAATTCAACAATTTATTGAACCACGGGGATGTAGGTACAAGTGCTTAAGCTATCTCACGTTTCTTGTAATTTTATAGAGATGAATCATCAATAGAGTGGTTGTTCAAACAAGTAAATAGAAGTAATCAAAGTAAGCAATGATCAACAAACAAGATAGATAGGATGATGAAGAGTGTTTTTCAAATTAAGTAAAAGTGAGATTAACAATTAAGAAGTGGAAATCCTAGGATAAATGCATCAAATTCATATGAATCATGGTATACGACTAAGGGCCAACACTAAGTTCACCTAAGCTCCCTCTCGAGATGAATATGATATGAATCTTAATTAGCTCAAAGGATTGGTTCTCACTCAAAAGATTCCAACTATGTACTAAGCTTGAAATGAGAGTCCCTTCACACAATTAATCAACCTCTCGATCAAACCAATCGCATGATCTATCAAAGGGTTCTAAATCCTAAAGGACATCTCCATCTCTTTAAGACTTAGAATGCACATGAAATGTATGATGAATTGATTCAATGAACTATCTTAAACATATAATTGATTTCTCAATCTAATCACATGCCCATGACAATTAACCACACAAATCAACAATACAAATCAAGCAATTAATAATCAATGATAGAAAATCATAAATCCAATCAACATATGAATTCAAATACACAAATCCTAAAATTATCCAACAACTCTCATGTTGCTAATCTCACAAGGGAGATTAGCCTACCATATTCAAAAGGAAATCAACGTAGACATTAAGATCCTTACAAATCATGATAAACAATAAGGTTTCAATACAAAAGTTGGATGAAAACTCCCTTGGCGGGCTCCAATGGTGATCTTCTTCTTCCCCTTGAAATTCTCATCTTTTCCTTACTTATTTTCCTAAAATGGATGGTGATTTTGATGGTTGGACGATGGTAGATGGAATGGATGAAGAATGGATAAAGATGATCGATGGTATAAAATGAAGGAAATGGTGTGTGATGTGTGTGTGTGCAGGCTCTCAATTCGGATCTCCCCTCAAATATTGAAGTATTGGGTATTTATACCTCTTAGGAAGCTTCTAGAAGAATTCTGATTTTTTTACAGATTTTTCAGTAACACGGGTCATGTGCTGTAACACGGCCACAGGGTGACCATGTTGGCATTTCGGATGACGGAGCACGGCCAAGGCTTACAGGGTCGTGTTGCGCAACACGGCTCGTGCATTGCAACACGGCCATAGGGTGACCATGTAGGTGTTTCAGGTGTCTGAACATGGCCACCCCCTTATAGGGCCGTGTTCGGAACACGGTCGGTCGTGTTGGTACAACCCCTGTTTTTCTTCTTTTGTTTTGGCTCGTTCTCCCTCGTTTTAACTCCAAATTGAGATCCGTTTTTTCCTAAGTCTTCCTTTTCGCATCTAAAATCTATTTTTACCTAAAAATCATATGTTTAAACTCATTATCACACATTTCCATAAAAATACAAAACACAATCAAAATACACATAAATACGGATAAAATAATATGAAAAAACATATAAAAAGACACTAAAATATAGGTGAAAATATCACTCATCACACCCCCAAACTTAAAGTGTTGTGCATCCCTGAACAACGAAAATGATAAACTAAGGGGTGAGATTTTCACCTAGGAAAAGACTAAACGAACATAAGTAATAACACATCAATAATAATAAGAACTACAAAGTATGCTAAGTCATGCTACAACATTAAACTTATGACATGTAAAAAATATTAACAAGTTTAATTCAAAGAGAATAAAAGTGTAATATAGTCCCTCTTAGTCCAAGCTTCTCATTGGATAATAGTTTCTCTCAACACTGTATAAACTGGGGTAATTCAATACTCATCAATCGATTGGCTCAACTTGCTATAGACTTGCTCGTGGACTATATTCACAAACCATCAAATTTTTAATCAATGATCAAAAAGGTCTTTAATTAGGATGTAATGATAGGCTCTTTGGTTGGATAGGAAAAATATGGGTAATAGTGACATATAAAGTGTAAGTAATCGAAGAGATGATCAACTTCCTCAACTTCTCCACTTTTCATTCTTCCTTTCTATCTTTGTTGAACATAAGCACTAATCATCATCATTCCTTTTGATTTTTACTCTTCTTTTGATGCATGCTTCCTTTCTTTGACTTTTAATTGCTTGAGCATATTTGTTGTTGCTTTGCTCATTTTCTTGTCTTAAGGTTGCATGTGCGTTCTTGCTTGTGCTCTTTTCATCCTTTTTCTTCCTTCTTACCATTTCCACTCTTCTTTTTCTATCTTATCAAACCTTTCTGGCTACCATCTCCTCAATCACTCAACTAAAAGGGTAAATATATAAGGCTCATGTAGGCAATCAAGGCTTATAGGCTCAAAGTGGTTGACTAGGGATGATGTTCATGGTAGGGAAATTTATGGCAATGACTATGAATAACAACGATGGCCTTAGATCATGTCACTAACCTCCACTAATCGGGCTCGTTCATATAGTCCTTTAGCAAGTTCTAGCTTATCAAATACAACCGATCCACTCATGAAGAAAAATATCATGTATGCACGGTTGTGGCTCAAATGCTCACAAGCTTATGCTCGGACCTTAAAGAACTTATTACACCACATTCATCTCAAAATTAAACAAATTAAATAAAGCATGTCACAATTTGAAAGTGTAGAAATTTTTAATCATAACTTGTCATCAATTATCACCACAACATATCATCACTCACATTCAAAAATGACTCACAACATCCCAAAAACAAACCAACAAAACAATCCCTAACAAGAATAAAAATACACACAAAACATAAAAGAAAACACTCACCAAACAAGAAACAATCAAAAACACATAACATGCAAGAAATATAAGTACCATCATAAGAAAATGAAACACATATTCATATCATCCATAATCAATTAAGCTCACAATCATCCCCATCTTTGATTGAAAGGTAAATCTCCCAAAAACATAACAAATGAAGTAGCATGCTAATCAAACAAAAATCCAAATCAATATCAAGGCATGCTAAGCACATAGAGGTGTTGAGATGTAAAGTGAACTCCGTTAAAAAGGCATTTAGTAGTGGAAATGGTTGGCACGGGCTTTCGGATTGAATGCACAACGAATCTCAACTTGATCTTCGGGCTCAATTTGTGCTTCCACTACACTTCATTTATGCTCAACAACTCATCAAAACTATTAGCTCAACAATTGCAATAAGAATATAGACTATCATGCACTTCAACATAACCAATTGGACCAAAATCAATCCTAAACTCATGAGAAAAATTTTAAAATTTCCCCAAAATACGAAAAGTATATGCCTTCAAAATAAAGTATGTCACACCATGCCATATCCCCCCAAACTTAGATTGAAACAAGAGATTCGAGTTAAGTTTGCAAAAAGTGGTGTGACTTACCTATACATTTCAAATAAGGCACATCTCGTATCTCCAACACGCATCTTCCTCACGAGCACAATCAACCTACAAACCAAAATTGCAAAACAAAATCAAATCCATCATCCTTATTGAAAGCACTAAATAAAGCAATAAAGATAATAATGGGTTGCCTCCTATCTAGCGCTAAGTTTAACGTCTTCAAGCCGGATGGGATATGGAGAACTCATCGGAATGGTCACGGATATCTTTCGTCCTTGCCATCGAATTTTAACTGTTGTGCTTCTTCCTCTAGTAGGCACTTGTGGCAAGTGACGGCCTCCATTGCATCCTTTGAGCATGGCTTTAAAAAATTTGACTCTCTTGAGATTACACTCCATTGCCCTCTTCATTCTTGAACACCACTTATTTCTTTTTTCTAAGTAAACTCTCAACATCTCTTGGAGTTCTCTTTTGTTCCCAAGGATGTGAGAAGAATCAATGGGTAAAACAAAGTCAATATAAACAATATTTTGAAATTCAAAGCAACTTAAAGAGTTTAAAAGTTTAAAAATGCTCATTTCACTCTTCAAGTCATCATTACTTGCTTCTCGACTTTGTTCCTCTTCATCAACATCATTTGCCTCGATAGGCTCTCCAAATACTTCCTTTGATTCTTCTTCTTCCATATTTTCTTCTTTCTCCAACTCTTCTTGAACTTTACTCTCCTCTTCAAGTTCTTCAACTTGTTGAAAATTGGTCAAAGAACTTACAATTTGGCTTACTTGATCCTCCAAAGCTTCTAACCTCTTCTCAGTTGCTTCATTTCTTTTCTTGTCCTCCACAAGGCTTGCTTCCATCATCTCAATCAAAACTTCTATAGATGATTTTTCTTCCTTAACTTGTTGCAAGTCTCCTCCCTCTTGGTTGTCAAAATTCCTTCCTTGAATTGGTGGATAATATTCATGAAAACTTCCCTCATAGTTATTTTGAAAATTTCCTTGGAAATCATCCACTCACATGAAATAAGCATCTCCTACTTAAGACTTAGGAATCTTCCACTCTTCTTGCTCCATAGGATTAGAAATCGACACATTTTGCACATTTTGACCACCCTCAAACTTGAACTTGACAAAACTTGACCATAAGCACCTTGATTCATTATCCTTATTTGTCATGTCAATTCCAAGGTTGCGGGTTTAATTATCTAGGAGGATTCATTGCAAAGAAAACTTGATTAAAAATTTTGGCCTTCATCACTTCCTTGAGCACATCTTCTATATAAGTCCAATAAGACGTAATTTTGGAACGGAGGATTGGTGTTGGGAGTTGGTTAAGAATAAGCACATGCTTGATAAGGGTGGAATGTATTCGTATTGTAAGCTTGTTTTCATTCTCCATTTCTTCCTTGATTGTAGTATTGAGAGCTATCTTGATCCATTTGGAAATTATATCCATAGTTGCTCTCATTCATGTAGCCACTTGATTGTGGAGGAGGAACCCTTGCAATTTGATTCCAAAGATATCACTCAAGTATCGATTCCAACCATCCATTTAAATACTCATTTAAATACTCTTCTCAAGGCTTACTACAACTTTTATTCAAATTTTCTATTTTTGGCTTTGATCCCCCTTCTCTTTCTCTCAATGTAGTTTCCACGTACATATTAAAACGAAAAAAGTGAGATCAAAAATTTTCCAAAGAAAATAATAAAGCAATAAAAATATCTCTAGTAAGACCAATCAAAAAACTCCTTCGTTAAACCACTAACAATCGTTGCCTGCCCGGCAACGGCGCCATTTGATTAACCATTTTGTAATGAAGTAGCATGCTTAATCAAATGAAAATCCAAATCAATATCAAGGCATGCTAAGCATATAGAGGTGATGAGATGTAAAGTAAACTCCCTTAGAAAGGCATTTAGTAATGGAAATGGTTGGCACAGGTTTCCAGATTGAATGCACAATGAATCTCGGCTTGATCTCCGAGCTCAATTCGTGCTTTCACTACACTTCATTTATGCTCAAAAACTTATCAAAACTATTAGCTCAACAATTGCAACAAGAATATAGACTATCATACACTTCAACACCACCAATCGGACCAAAATCAATCCCAAACTCATGAGAAAAATTTTAAAATTGCCCCAAAATACGAAAAGTTTATGCCTTCAAAATAAAGTATATCACACGACGCCATATCTCCCAAACTTTTAGCTCAACTATTGCAATAAGAATATAGACTATCATACACTTCAACACAACCAATCAGACCAAAATCAATCCCAAACTCATAAGAAAAATTTTAAAATTGCCCCAGAAATACGAAAAGTTTATGCCTTCAAAACAAAGTATATCACACCACGTCATATCCCCCAAACTTTAAGAATCGAGCCCTTTTTTCATTTCTTTTTTTTTCAATGGTGCTTCTCTTCCTCTTCATGTGTTGGAGCGAGGCTATCCTGCTCTAATTACTGCTTTTCGTTCGAAGAATCTGAAAGTAAATTTTGATCTATGGCATTTGCGTTTAGGCCATGTCCCATACTCTATTATTGCTCTTTTGAATAAGTTGGGCCACTTGTCGCTCACTTTGCTATTACCAACTCCGTCTATTTGTTCTTCTTGCCAGCTATCTAAGAGTAAACGTTTGGTTTTTAATTTGAATGATAAGCGTGCTAGTACTGTTCTTGGTTTAATATACTGTGATTTATGGGGTCCTTCTCCTATCCATACTTTCCATGGTTATCGCTATTATGTTGTGTTTGTTGATGATTATTCTTGATTTTCTTGGATTTATCCATTACATGCTAAATCTGAGTTGTATAAAGTATTAGTGCGATTCCACAACTTTGTTTGCAACCTATTTTCTAGCACAATTAAAATCTTTCAAAGTGATGTGGATACAGAGTTTGTTAATAATCAAGTTAATCAATTTATGGAGTTGCATGGCATTCACCACCGTCTTTCTTGCTCGTATACACCTCAACAAAATGGGCATGCTGAGCGCAAACACCGTCACATTTCTGAACAGGTCTCTCTATGTTATTTCACACGCATGCTCTAGCTAGCTATTGGTTTGATGCCTTTGCAACAGCCGCTTATGTAATAAATCGCTTGCCTTCGGCATTACTAGGTAATAAATTTCCATTTGAGTTGATTTATGGCATTGCTCCTAATTATGGAAATTTTAAACCATTTGGATGTCGAGTATTTCCATTCTTATGTGACTATGCAGCGCACAGGTTGGAGCCTCGCAGTCGCCCCTGTATTTTCTTGGGATACAGTAGCTCTTACAAGGATTTTCGGTGCTTTGATCCTGTTTCTTCTTGGGTTTTCATCACTCGTCATGCTCGATTTGATGAGTATTTATTTCCATTCTTAGGTACCATAAAAGGTGTTGATCCATTCACTATTGATATTTCTTCTTTCTTGGAGCAGTCTGAGAAATCAAATCATGAGCCTTCCTCAACTACATGTGTCCATTCATCAAATCCTGTCAAAGAGTGTAAAATTTGTCCTTCGTACGATTCAGGTGATCTCATGCCTACTGCTCAAGAAGTCATGCCTGCCCCTGTACCAGTTGTTCAAGAACCTGATCCAGTTTTCCAAGCACCCCAGAGTCCAATACATGCTTCTCCTAATCTTGCTCAAGCTGCTAACCAAGTTCCATCGCATCCTATTATCACGTGTGCGAAGGCAGGTATTTTCAAACCATGCTATCCAGTTGATTTTGCATCTACTGAGCTACTCTCGGCACTCACTGCTTCCTTTGTACCTCGTGGTGTCAAGTCTGTAACCAAGTCACCCTGTATGGCATGCTGCAATGCAGGAGGAAATTGATGTTCTCCGTTTGAATGAAACATGGGATTTGGTTCCTCGTCTTACAAACGCCAATGTTGTTGGCTCTAAATGGGTGTTTCAGACTAAATTCAAATCCGATGGATCTATTGAATGTCATAAAGCCCGTCTTATTGCTCAAGGGTATAATCAAATTCCTGGGTTGGATTTTGGACACACTTTTAATCCTGTGGTAAAATTAGCTACTGTACGTATCATTTTAGCTCTTTTAGTTCAAAATGATTGGCCTCTTCATCAGTTGGACGTGAAGAATGCTTTTCTAAGTGGTGTTCTATCCAAACCCATTCTCATGGCTCAACCACCGGGGTTTGTTGATTCGAGATTTCCAAATCATGTATGTCATCTAAAAAAGCTTTATATGAACTTCGACAAGCACCTTTAGCTTGGTTTCATCGGTTTAGCACTTTTCTCTTGGGCCTTGGGTTTCGTGGTAGCTTCTCAGATTCATCACTATTTTATCTCCATCAAGGATCTTCTGTGATATATCTTCTTCTCTATGTTGATGATATTATCATCACTGGAAATAATTCTTCTATGCTTCGTCGCTTATCACTCTAACGAACTCTGAGTTTGCCATCAAGGACCTTGGCAAACTAAATTATTTTTTGGGGCCTGAGATCACTTACACTCCAGTTGGGTTATTTATTGGGCAAACTAAATATGCTCACGACATCTTGGAGCTTGTCTCTCTTCTCGACTCCAAACCCATTGCTATACCTTTGGCTTCTGGAGAATCACTTGTTGGCACTGGTAAGCCGTTTCATGACCCAACTCTATATCGATCTCTTGTAGGTGCTTTGCAGTACCTTACTATTACTCGGCCAGATTTATCATATGCAGTAAATATTGTAAGTTAATTTATGCACTCCCCCACAGAGGACTACTTTTCTGTTGTCAAATGTATCCTACATTATGTCAAAGGTAATATCCACTTCGGCCTCACATTTACTCGCCGACCAGATGCTTCCTTAGTGGGGTATTTTGATGCTGATTAAGCTCGTTGCATTGAGACTCAATGTTCTACCTTGGTTACTCTATTTTTCTTTGTGGTAACTTGGTCTCATGGAGTGCCAAGAAACAACCCACTGTCTCTCGATCAAGTTGGGAGTCTGAATATCGAACTCTTGCCACCACTACTTTTGAGCTTGTTTGGGTGATCAACCTTTTGCGTGAGCTTCAGGCGCTACCACCCACTCGTCCAATATTGTTTAAAGACAACAAGAGTACTATTTTTATTAGTCAGAATCCAATTGCTCATAAACGAGCAAAGCACATTGATCTTGATAATTATTTTGTTCGTGAACTTGTTACTTCTGGAAAATTGGTAACACAATTTGTCCCATCACACTTGCAGGTAGATATGTTCACCAAGAGCCTCTCCAGACCAATCTTTGAGTTTTTACATTTCAAGTTTTATGTCGCTTCATCCCACGCAAAGCTTGAAGGGGGGTAATAAGGATAGCTAATCGAATCCCGTAAATATCTCTTATAATTGTACACATCTTAACAGATTTATTTCTTCATAATTTTCTTTTTATTACTAATGTATAATTGTCTTAATTTAAGGCTGTAATTATTTTGTAATCTCATTACTTATAGTGGAATCGCACATCACCAATAACATCGATGATTTCATACCTTCTCTACACATTTTAAGTTTTTGTTGGATACTTTTTAGTACTTTTTTCTCTGAACTAACTCTGATTTAGTAGGTTGAATATGCAGTTTGCTTAATTACCACTTTGGTAATTATGCTCTGAAGTGTTGAGTTATTTTGCACAACTATCGAACTAAAATCTGATGTATTGTATGGATATCTTATTTTACCTTGTTTCTTTGCATCAGGTTGTGTGGTTGTGGATAGATGTGATTGGGAGAGATTGTTGATGTGAAGTATTGAGACCAGTATCGTCACATCTGGAATTACACTGATCCTTCACCAGTTATTATTCCAGTCACTAACATGTTAATGTTGCTCATGTTGTGTTGTGCTTGATGTTGCTTTCAGGGTTGTCGCAGTTGAGAATAGTCTGTACTGAAATGAGACCCACAAGCTTGGAGAGCAATCTGGAAACTTCTAGAAGTCTGGAAGATTCTAGAGTGTGAAGATAACTACCCAAAGAAATATGCGGTTATTAGTTTCATCATGGGTGGTTTTTATATCTCCTAGTGGACGACTCATTTAAAGAAGGTTGCAGAATAATTCACGTCTATAAATATAAGCTATCAGACTTCATTCGTGGCGCGTGGAAAAACTTGGAGAGCTCCTACATAGAGAGTCGCCGGACTTAAAGTTTATTCTCTACGTTCCTCGTGTAGTGTTTTCCGCTGATGTTGTAACATCTTGTTCTACATTATGTGTATGGTATTATCCCATTCGTTTTGTGTGTACTATTCACAGGCAGTGGATGCTTGAAATAGGACTTAGATCTAACAATCTAGGTTTTGCCATTTGGGAATTTGTTTAGGATTTATATATCCGTGTTTGTCTTCGAAGTGTGGAAGAAATATTTCCATCTCTTAGAATCTGATTTCGTTACCACTTTTTCCAAGTTAATGATATTTTTGTTGGTGTTCGATCATTTGATTAACGTGAACCACTAGGGTTCCATAAGATTCTATATCAGTGGAAGGAAGAACATAAAATCATATTAACTTTCACCAGGGTATGTTGAGGAAGAGAAAGATTCTCGTCGGCAGCATGCGCAGCCTCACGATATTGGGCATAACTTTCTCATCTAATCTTCGATTTGAGTGATCTATGTGCCAAAATGATTCTCTCTTCCATGGTTTTCCAACGGTGTATCACACGACTATTTTTGAGTTCTACACAATTACAGAAAGGTCGTGGAAGTTGACAGTCAGGTTGCTGAAAACAACCTCTTGATCTTCTGTTGTATTCCAAAGTCTAATCTTGACTTCGTATGGGCAACGATCCTCAAGATCCTCTCAATCTGTAATCCACCCTCAAACTCACGTGTGTTACACGCAGAAATTAGGGTTTTTGGATCACTAAGATGACTTATATATGGGCTACAACAGGGACCAGAAGGAGAAATTAGAGTTGGGCCTCCATTGGCCTTAAGTATCCAAGTTTAGCCCAAAACTTATACTTGTCCAATAATAATAATATATTCTACTAAAATATTATTACTGTATTGTCGCTCTAATCTCATAATTACGTCATGGACTCCTTTTTATTATGAGCCCGTTAGTCTCCCCGCATTTAAGATATACAATGCCCATTAATTAATTAAGTTACTGATAACTCCATTAATTAATATCTCTTCTGAGACTAGTACCACTCAACCTCATAATCATGCCGGAATAAATCCACCTGTAGGGTTTACATGATAATCCATATGAGCTTCTCAAGGGGACATCATCAACCTATTTAATAGGACACAGATTCCTTCTACAATCAACAACACACCATAGAGACAGCATTATTTCTCAATTCACCGAGTTTGTTGATTTAATTACATGTAAATCTCATACATTGATGAGTCCAAGAAATATATATTGTCTTACGTGTCGAGATTATTGTATAGGGATTAAGAGCACGAACATCCATAATAACTGAGATCAAGTTCTCCTATATAGTTAGTATAAATCGAACGATCTCAAGAGGTCCTGCTCAATACACACAAAGTGAACTAATGTGATTCTATAGTCAAGAAAAACTAATCCAAATCACACTACAACTATCCCGATAGAGAGTCCTCGTTTATCTCAGTTGTGAGCATCTGTTTATACTTTATAAGGAAACTGATAATATGATATTCCGCGTGTTGTGGCACAATATATTATCTACAGTATAAAGTAAGTCGACTATTGCATCGACATATAAATTAATTATAAGATGTAATCATTTGATCAATGATTCTCATTTCAAATATTGTTAAAACATTGTTCATACTAAAGCTAGACTTTTAGTATACAATCCAACAATTTTTGCCGTGAGGCCGCTACAAACTTATTTATAAGTTTGTAGAAAGATTGAGTAATCTGTGTGTTAAGTCTTCCGCTATTTAAACTTACTATCTCATATTCAAGATTTATATTCTGATAAGAGTTTGTGTTGTACGAAGTGTCGACCACACTAAAGACAACATCACTGACGAAAAATACACTTACATCCATTGTGCAACCGACACATTTGGAAAATATACATAGTAATCGTTGAATAAACAAACCTTTAATTTAAAATTAAGACGTTTTTAAAATTTTCTTTAATAAATATTCTCTTTTAATAGCACTTAAATACCCTTAAAATTTTATTGAAATTGAAATTTAAGAAAAAGTCATTCGAGCACTCAATAATTTGGATTTAAGAGAACAGTTTGTCAAATATTTAAAGACAAAAAATAGTATATAAAAAAGCTTTAAATAAATATGAATTAAAAATATTATGAATTTTTGATACCTCTTAATTTTACTTAATTAAATATAAACGTAGTTCACTTGAAAATTTATAGTCGAATTAATTATATAAAGAAAGAAATAATTTTAATTTTAAACTTATTTAAGGTTTAGAAAATTAATTATTTAATTAAAAATTTAATATATCATTCTTAATGAATATCAAAGTTATCTTGCAGCGGAAAGTAAAATTGTATAGCTCGTGTGTTATAACAAGTATAAAAATATTATTCACGAACTAAATTTATTTTAGTTAAACCATTTATAATAGATCTTCTTGACGGCTTCCCTCAACTCAATCTCCGTTGCTACTAGCTATACGCTATATCTGTAAGAGAAAAAAGATGTCGGGCGAGCACACGTGGGGTGTACTCAGTGGGAGATTTACTGTGGGATTGCACAATTGAAAATAACTTCATATCATGAGAAATGAACATCATGTACTGTAAAAGTAAAGAAATTAACCCAAAGTCAAGTTGCCCTGAAGCGCTCATTATTTAATACAGCAGGTCGCCCGAAGGCGCTCATTATTTAATACGTCAAAAGTCTTACGAACGCGTCTGTCTTTCCTTATTAGCAAAAATGCCAACTGTATGTATAGGTTTCCGGCCCACCGGTCTTAGGTAACTTGTGCATGAACATCCATAACATCAATCAATGTAATTAAATTCAATATAGAAATTATAACAGTAAGCCCATCTTATTGCAACGAAGGTAATGATAAATAACAACTGATGATGATGATGATGAAAATAAGTGATGTTGCTCTATTTCCTTGAAATCCTTGATACCTCCCATAGATTTTGTTTCTATTTAGCATTCCTAATCATAAATATATCATAAGAAGTTATGACCTTAATATCTGTGGTAAAAATATAAATGGCCTATAATATAATGTCCTAACCTTGATGATTGTTGATCTTTTAAGGATTTTAATATTAAGAATATTTTTAAGGAATATATTTCAGGTTTAAATATTTTAAGTGAGACCTCATGTCATAGATTATGGTTAAGAATTGATCTTTGAGTGATATTATATCATGTAATGTTATCCTATAAATAGATAAACATAATTTCTTTGGTTAATTAACTTTTAGAATGATTTAAATTAAATTTTGAAAAATGACTTCAAGGCTATAAGTTTTGTGTTTGAAAACAATTTCTCAAAATGAGTTTAAAACAATTTAAGTAAAAATTGTTTTATAAGTAAAAATAACTTTAGAGAAATTTAAGAAATCTCTATCTTCTTAACTATAATTCTTACAAAAAAAATTAATGTAACATTTTCATATGAGTTTAGAAAACATTTAAATGAACATATATTACTTGGAATATAGGCAAAATATCTTGTTACTGAAGTGATCATAAAATGCATAAAGTTCATGAAATATTTTCAAAGTATCATGTTGCCATAATTTTGTAAAACATTTATATCTCTCAAACTACTTCATGAACTCAAAATCTATTTTTTATGCATAAACTACACAAATATATGAGCATTTACATATTTTTCCCTACTCAAAAATCATATATCTTATTAGTATAAAAGACTTGAAAAGTTTCAGTAATGTTTGTGAGAAATAGTGTAGCAGCAATTTAGAAAATCCACAATATATCTCTTAAAAATGAATGGATTTCAAAGATATTTTATATGAGTATAAAGGACTCATAGATGAATAATTTTTATCTCTAGTGGTTTTCTTTAATTCGTTCATTTTATATGTGAAATAAAGAGATCAAGTTTAACTTGTATTTCTTGCATGCATTCTGCCACAATTTAGTAAAATGCTCATAACTTTAATTTGGGTGAATATTTTAGTATAAAATTTTATATATAGTTATTTAACTTCATAATAAATGTTTTTTTATTCTTTTTGGGTAGAAAATATCCTAGCATAAACAAGTCATTTTTTTAGCTTGAAAAAGAGGACAGATTTTGGAAATTTTGAAGTTTAGTTGCATTTGCTAGAACTTGAGCCATATTTTAGCATGTGAGTTAAAATGTCATTTCTTAAATCTAACAACCTCCCATTTACACCAAAAATCCACAAAACCATCATACATTAGGCCCTTCTCCTTCTCATTTACATAAATATCATAGCTTTAAGATATAATGTGAGAAGATTACCTTGAAAGCTTAGTAAAGTTTAGATCTTTGTGATGACTTGGATGATGTTGGAAGAATGATTTCACCTCCTCCACTTGGTAGAAATTCCAAATGTTAAAGAGAAGAGGAATGAAATAAGAATTAATGTGGATTCAAGATTATTAAATGATGTGAAAATTAACATGGTTGTGAAATTTTTACTTACCTTGATTTTAGGATCTTTGAGTAAAATTTTTATTCCTTTGAGAAAAATGACTTGAGAAACTTGGAGAGATGTCTTTAACACTTTTTGAAGGATAGTATTCTAATTGAGAAGGTGTAGTGTGTTCCAAGACTCTAACATGGTAGCAAAATAGAAGAAGAGAGTTTTTTGGTGAGGAGAAGTTATGTTCGTATGTAGGTTATGCATCCAAAGATTAACTTCCTTGTCCTTTCTTTCATGCCCCTTTATCCTTGTATTCTTCTATTAGCCCTTTTACTATTTGTGTTGTTGTTATCTTATTAGTAGGGAGATCTCATCATTAGGAGGATATATGTAGTATATGTAGGCTTGATCATGAGGTGAGTGTATCATGCATTTAATTTGATCACAAAGTGTATTATATCTCTAATACTAGCATATAACCCGCGTGCTACGCGGGGTAATTAAGTATTTATTTGTTAAAAAATGATTTTCATAATAAAAGTAAATTATTATTATAAATACTTTTATTAAATTATACTTCTTTTGTCATGTAATTGATTGGATTGATACTTTAAATACAAAGTTTAAGAATATTTTATTATTTTGTTTTTTCTAATTTTTTTGGTTTTTCTGGGTGAAATATTTTTAGGTTATACAAATTAGTTATTTGTATTATGTGAGAGTTCGGTTTTATAAATTGAAATTTTTTAGATTTATTTTAGTGTGGTAAAATTTATGTAAATAAAAGTGTGAAAACAATTATGGGATTGAAGAAATATTATTCAGGATTATTTTTATGTTTTAAAAAAAGGGGCACATTTGTGTAGGCCATCTCACGTCTTTATTTTTTTATTAAATATGTTATTACTTTTATTTATACTATTAAGAAAGTGTTATTAAATAATTCACTGCACCACTATTAATTTTTACTAATTCAAGTATCAATTTTTATTAAAAGTCATTTATAACATATTATATAAGTTTTTTGCTAGGCGGTCTCATACAAATATATCCCTTAAAAAAAATTTATCATTAAGCACCCTCTACTAATATCATATTATAAATATTACTTTTAAATATTTTTATGATATATTTTTATAATATTTATTATTCCTCCGTTTCGTCCTAACGTTAACAGTTGCTTTTTGTACGGGAATTAATGTTACATAGTATTTTAATGTATAGTGAAATGAGAAATATAATATTTTAATTTATAATGGATAGTTATATTAGTATTGTGTATGAATCTCATAAAAATATATTAATTGTTTTGTGTAGGTCGAAATGTTAACCTTGTATTTTAATGTTGTATTTGTTTCCCAACTTAAATTAATAAAAAACTTTCTAACTTCTAATTATAAAATCATTGAAAACTCTTCTAACCCAATTCAATAAAATATTGTTTCATGAAAAATAATAATCATTGTCAATCACTAATATATAACTTATCATATTTATATACAATTAAAAATATAGTATAACTAATAAAATCTTAAATATTTCATGATAATTTTATTTTAATATTTTATTGAAAAATATAGTTTTTGTCCATCACTAATATATCATTTACCATATATACTATATATTTGCAGATTTTATACATATATGAATTAAAAAAGTAAACAATCTCAATCAAAATTCTTAAATAAAAATTACAACAAATTCAATTAGACTGCCCAGTGAAATCACTCAAATGGAACCAAGCATTTCCAGATTTAAAAAAATTGTACAACCTAACCCTACGGACGAAATTGAGTGTGAAAAACTTAATTGTCCAGCATTTATAATGAACTTCTTCATGGAAGTTAATATATATTTTTGTAAAATTTCACAAAGGACATAGCTGAAACCTCCATCTTCTCACATTTGTTTCCGCAGCCACATGCAGCAAGCATGGATTGGAGAATTTTTAAGCATTCTATACACAACAGGAGCTTTACAATATGTGCACACCATATATAGGCTTCTGAAAACATTTGTGAACAAACACAACCAATAAAAAGGGTATTATACATACAGTTTGGAAAAGATCACCTCAAGACTCCATGTATCAGGTGCATTGTACAGCCATGGGAATAAGTACATTGGTCTCTTATATGTTGCAATTTTTTCTCATGGGTTATCTATGAATTTCTTAGGAAATCATCAACTTAAAATTCATACCATATGAGCTTGACACACTTAATATCAGCTTTGACAACACATTATCTGCCCCCATATCAATATGAAGGTGAAAGTAATAATCAAAGAGAATCAAGCAAGGTACCTCCACTATGCAAGAAAAGAGTAATAAAACAGAAATATGTATAAATCAAAGGTCCAGCATAACATATTAAGAGATCAAGAGAGCATGTTTCTCTGTAACCAAGAGTGTTGCAATCAATTTTGAAAAAAAAAAAAAATTGGCAAAATGAAACTTGTTCTTATCAATCTTAAGGGGCGACAAAATTTTATCACTAAAATAAAATGATAGTATAAGGTTAGCATCCCTAATAGGAGAAAAAAAAACCTGAGAATTTAATGCATCATAGAGAGGACTGCATGGAAAGGGAATGAATCCTCCTCAACACTGAGAACAAAATTAGAAAAGAGAATGTGCTTATCGAATAATCCTAATAAACTCATAGTATTTCAAAATAAAACCACTGGAACAAATAATTTCAAAATCACGAACAGATTAACGGCGTACCACATCTTAATCCAAGACCAAGGTCTACATCATTGTAGAGAGCAATAACAGCAGAGATCTGCTACATCTGGCATCACATGAGGTACATTGTGGAGTATAATGTTTTCTTCTTCTATGCTTTGTATTAGATTGGATAACATAAGGTACATGCTACAGAACTTAATTGAGTTTCTTCTCAGAATAACCAATAGTATACACAAATGCAGAATATATGGACTAACTCAAAATGAAAAGTAGTACTGTATAATTATTTAATATCAGCTGAAATGATTTAGCGTGGCAAATTCAGAAAATTGGATATGCACTTTTTGCCAGTGAAAAGATAGGTTTTTTTTATCAACCTTCGCGATAGGCATCTTGTGTAATTTGTTGAATTCTGTAAACCCAGCAGGGGATTTAATAATGCATTGGAAGTCCAATAAATAAAATTGAGAAGCAACTGAGTGAGAGTATGGTTAAATTTTCAACAAAAGAATTAGTTCAAAAAACTTAGGAGCACAAAAAATAGAGGCAGGTCACAAGAGATTCAGAAGAGAAGACATGGTTATCCACAATCAGAAGAGCACCAAAAGTTTTATCTTGTATTCAGTTCTTCGACATGTTCTCTGGGCCGAATTCAACGCAGTTATACAAAATAGTATGACGAACTCACGAACATTAAGAATTCTACATTAACTTCCTTGCCATATTAACCTAGAGTTAAACTCGGTCTCTGGCAATGCATTAACAAATTCATATTTAGCAGCCATGTAACAACTAATTAAAGAATAAAAGATACGTGTGATACCTCCAGGACATTCCCTAGCTAGCTACGCAATAGATCAGTAGAA
This sequence comes from Pogostemon cablin, assembly GCA_023678885.1. NCBI lineage: Eukaryota > Viridiplantae > Streptophyta > Magnoliopsida > Lamiales > Lamiaceae > Pogostemon > Pogostemon cablin. The sequence goes on from CM042956.1 coordinate 20,883,170, forward strand.
TCAACATATTCATAGCAAAAGAAAGGAATCCAGGTTATCTTAGACGTAGTCTTCTAATGACCGAAAATTATAGAGCCACCCATTTTATTCTAGACTTCATTCTAATCCTCTTAAACCAATGCAATATCAGTCTCCAACTCCTCCCCTCACCAAAAACTTCAATTACATTTAAAGTCATCAAAAGATTATTTTGAACAAAGACATATTTCAATTTCAGAATTAATATGCATTCTCATAAATACTACTAAAATCCAATATATGTGAAATTATAAAATCTAAATTTCAGAAATTAAACAAAACAGTAGGAGTAATCTTTATATAAATAAATCTTATACTATTGAGATATTAGTTTGTATATATCGACATTATTCTGGCATCACGAATTGGGTCTCACAATCATGATATCATAGTGTAGCGATTAAAGATTTATGTAACAAAGCCTCTTTCAACCACTAAAATCCCCAGAAACTCTTGCCCACATCACATAAATATTCCAAAATACAAAAACTTTTCACATTTAGAACTCAGAATGTATTGTCTCTAGAATCATCAAAAACATAGAAAAATACCTCCTCATCTAAAGCACTTGAGCAAGCATTTTGACATAATTAAGTTTCTGAGCCAAATCCCGATTCTCCTGCTTCAGAGCGTGATTGCAAATCCTCACTTCCTCCAACAGTCTTTATTTATCTCAGCAGCTCTCCTTTCATGTTCTTAAATATTCATCACTGATCTTGCGATTTCAAGATATGATCCCTGTTCTACATTGAAAGAAAACAGTCTTACTTAATATTGGATAGTTCTAAGAGTCATTTTCATAAACGGTTTGTCTTCTCTCCACCCTAGATTCTCATATCTTACAAGTAAGGGAGAAAACAACGTATGCACAAAATCATAACCTTTTCCACATATATAAACAATGAATTAAAACATATAGTATTTAAGAAAATCAAGTCAAGTCGATTATAAGAACACCTACATAGCAAAATCATCATGCCTAGATGACCGATTTCAATTCTTGAATTGTCCTTCTTGTCATTACCTGGGTATCAAGAATTAACACGACATTAAATATATCAATTACAAATCTAATAAAGTGAAACAAAAAATTTAAAAACCTAACCTTGAGAACAAAGGTTTTGGGGTGATTTTTCTAATTATGATGTAGGTATAAAGGGCTACCGAGAGAAATGGTGACGGCCAGCCCAAACTTCAGAATCATTGGTGTAATATGGAATTTCTCTTTTCTCTTTCACCTCCATTTTCAAATTTCTCAATCATTTGGAAAAAGAAATACATCTATTGACATAATCGAATATCTTTGTACGCGATAAACCCTCATTATCATCATTGCCCTCAATGTGAAAACGTTATCATTTGATTTTGTCGTAGCAGTGAATCGGCGGTGACCCTTGTTTAAGACGAAGAAGCCTAGGGTTTTGAAAATGCGAAAAAGAGAAATGTATGATAAAAAAGTGGAGAGACTTGCAAATTTATCTAATCATTGTTTGACGTTATGTATGTAATTTATTTTTTTAGTTTAATATAGTATATGTTTTTCCTAATAAATGTATTATTTTTAGAAAAAAAACTGTATTAAAATGTAATAGTGTTGATATATAAAATGTGTACATATGTACTTTTTTTATATATTTATTTTTAACTTTATACTTCATTATAAGATGTGTATATACGAATAAATACAGTAATAAATTAAAACTAATACACTCAGTTTAAAAATAATCAAATAGTTACATAATTTTAATATTAAAAGTTTTGTATGCAAGTTAATGTGTTGAACAAGAAATTTCAAATAGATTAGTATCAATAATCAACCTCATCGATTTTTCAATCAAAAGTAAGAGGGTAAAGGAAGTGCCTCTATTAAAAAATAAAATTAACAGCAATTTGTGGAGTATTAATTTGGAGAAAAAGTTAAATGTTAATTTAAAGAATCAGATGAAATAGCAAATTGTAAAACTTTTGGTAATAGATGCATGGTGAAAAAAAAAAAAACAAACAAAAACAAAAATAAAAACAAAACAAAACAAAACTTCATGTCTGAAGATGCAGTTGAAAAACTTCCAAGGATGAAAATCTAAAGTTCAAGAGATGTTAGATCTGAAGATGGCATTGGACAATGCCGAAAATTTGAAATCGAGTGAGGGAGACCACAGTGAGTATGTGACGGACGTCCAGAGGGAGATCTAAAATCAGGCAAGAGAGGCAACTGTAACGTTGCGACGGATATGTGAGAGAGGTTGAAAGTTAGATAGTCGATGATGAACTCATGAGAGAGGCGAAGAAGAGAAGACGCGAGGAAGGCGAATAGAGGCAACGTGAGCGATGAAGTGTGACCTAATTTAGGTTATTTGGTATTTATATACATGATCCATTTGTGAATATGGATCATGTTGTTAGTGTAAATGTGTTGTACTCCCTCCGTCCGCCGATAAGTTAAATATTTTCTTTTTGCACGATAATTAAGAAGTATTATTATTTAATGTTTAGTGGGTGGTTATATTAGTAGGGTGTGTGAATCCTATAAATTAATTGTATCAGTGATGTGTGTGGATTTCATGTGTTTAAAAATGAGAATGTGAACCTTTGATAGCAACTCCAAAAGACTCTCCAAATAACAAATAATGTATAATTTAAAGAGTCACACATATAAATATACCTCCAAAAGTCTCTTTAAAATAACTATTTTTTTTACATAATGGTTTTGACTCTTTAAATTTGGAAAGTCAAACCAATTATTATAAATTAAATGTATTGAGATTTTCACTATTTTCAACACTTTAATTTCTTGAAATTATTAATTGATTATTTATTGTTTTATATTTATACTGTAACATTGTTCTTTCACTTTAATTTTTTGATCGAATAAAATAGATTCTTCTCAAATTTCATTAAAATTACATTTAAATAATATTATTATGACTGAAAATACAAAATTTTCAAAAATAGGAGGAAGAGTACGTTTATTGTTTTATTTTTTTTATAATGTAAAATTATACTCCCTCTGTCCCATAATAAACTTCACCATTACTGTAGACACTGAGTTTAAGAAAAGTTGCTTATTGACTAACGTTATTGGCTTTTGGAGGATATTGAAGTATTTCTAGGTTATAAATAAATTATAAATTATGTTATGTGTGTTAGGTGGGAGTGGTAAATTTGTAATTAAGATGAACTTTTAGAGGTCTGGATTGATATGATATTTCCTTTTTTTTGGTGGTGAAGTTTAATGTGGGACGGACGAAAATAGAAAGTGTGAAGTTTATTATGGGACGGCGAGAGTGATTATTTGATGTTTCAAAAAATATATAGATCTATAAGAATTCATGTGATGATTATCTGATGTTTCAAAATTTATATAGATCTATAAGAATTCACGTGGAGGGACATTATAAAAGAAATCAAGAGTGAAAATAAAAATATAGAAAAGAACAAATGTAAAACTCTAAGGCTAATACTACTGTGCACTCGGGTGCACCTCAAGATACGATACATCCATTTTCAGAAACGTATATAATTATGAACAAAAACATATACAATTGTTAACAAAAATGTATACACGTTGTTAGTGGATTTTTTTTTAGTTTTTTTAATGAAAAATTGAGTATAAAAAATATACAATTATTAAAAAACATGTATACACTATTGAATAAAAAGTTATACATATAAGGATGCTAGTTTTTTTAATGAAAAGTGACTGTGAAAAAAGTATACAATTATTAAGAAACATGTATACAATATATAATAAAAAGTTATACACATATTAGTGTACCCTTGCACCTGGGTGCACCGAATATCAACTCATATAATAAATAAGAATTGGAAAAAGAATAAATATAAAGAAGTTGTTGGAGATAAATAAGACTACAACCCTTTATATTTTAATGATTCTTTATTTTATCTAAAATTCTCTTCAAATTATACATAATCTCTTAAAGATGTTCTGACACGAACACCCAAAATAATAAAATGTACTCCATATCATGTCGGCGGACAAATAGAGTTCATTAAAACAACTCATTAAAAAATATTTCATCTGTTCGCTTCTAATGTATCTATTTTACTATTTTTTGGCGTCCGCTTCAAATGTATTCACTTTCCATATTTAATAAAAAAGTACACAATATGACCCACCACTTCCCTCTAATACAACTACCCACTTTATATATAATAATAATACTTCTTAATTCACGAGCAAAAAGCAAATGGATACCTTATAATCGGACGGAAGGAGTATATGACAATATATAACTAGGGTGGAGTGTTTTTTTTCCCAATTTTATGGAACCATGGGCCCCCACCCCACCATCCCCCAATTTCGCTTACAGTACCCCGCGTCCTTGCACGGCTCGTTCTTCGAGCCCAGCTTCTCCCTTCCCTCTATCCCCATTCCTACCATCCAAAAACGTTAGAGTATAGCCAAGTGGTAAGGCATCGGTTTTTGGTACCGGCATGCAAATGTTCGAATCCTTTTACTCCAAATTATGAACACCCAATCGGCTGAAGCGTTGGTTAATATGTTCACCCTTTATGCCATACCAACCAGCTGTGATAGGACATCAGGAGTTGCTGCATATCGTTAACAATAGGCCTCAGACTGCGATCTGTAGACGACTTTTGACTATGAAATTTCAAGACCTGAGATGAATTTGTTACCACTTACCACCCCTATTGCTTTTTGTTTAATTTTTTTTCATTTTCTTTTTATTTTTTTAAAAATGTAATTTTAGGGGCATAATTGTAATTTCACTTTTGTAGTTTAGGGTGTATTTCATACTTAGAATATAATGTATAATTGGCTTTTGCCTTTGTGGTTTAGAGTTTAGGATATAATTGTAATTTTACACTTGTGGTTTAGGTATATTTCTCACCTAGAGTTTAGGGTTTAGGGTATAATTATGATTAACCCTTGTAATTTAGGGTATATTTTACTTATAGGGTTTAGGGTAAAATTATAATTACACCGTGGTGGTATAGTGTATATTTTACTCCTATGTTTAGGGTATAATAGTCATTTAAATATAATAAATTTAAAAAGAAAAAAACAACATGAATGATGGAGGAGAAATTAATTAAAAAAGGCGAGGATCACAGATTTTACAAATTCATTTGGTGGGACGGGTTCCACCCAACTTACACTCAAAATATATAGGGAGTATTAAGTATTCCAAATGCTAAAACTAAATAAAAGTTCATATTTCACATTCAGAGTTTTGTTGGTGTTTCACAATATAAAAAATTATATCCTACAAATTACCATTAAATCCATGAGGCATGTGGTGAATTTTGGGCATTAATTCTAACAGATGGCATAATTTAATAAATGTAATAAGAGATGCAATATGAAAATGGAATAAATAATCAATTTATTTTTCTCAAAGATAAAATTAAATAAAAGTTAAATGTAATAAATAAGCTAAATTTAGGTTATTCGGGCCTTATATACATGATCCATTTGTGAATATGGATCATGTTGTTATTGTAGATGTGTTGTACTCCTTCTATCCACAAGCTAAGCATAATTAGTTGTATTAGTGGGGTGTGTGCATCCCATATATTAACTATATTAGTGATATACATGGGTCTCATATGTTTGAAAAGGGAAATTTGAACTTTCGATGTGTATGTCAAAAATAACAAAATATATCCTTTCCAGTGTGATTGTTGGGCCAAGAACTGTGAGCTCTGAATATGGGATAGCCGAGCGCGTCCAACCACGCGCTCGAGTCGGACGAGCCCTCCATCAACCCCACTTGGCTACTTGCGCCAAGTGGCATAGGAGTTATACATATATATCCCTAAGATTCATATATAAGGGATATCCTAAAACGAATCATTTAAAGAGCCATATAGGGCTACATCATTTAATGCCTACAGTATTTGTAATAAATGTGATGTGACCCGACGATTTGTCCGAAGATACGGATGACGTCAGTTTACCAATATTATTCACCTCCAAAAGGTACAAGATCGCCTGGAGGAAACCCTTGAGCTCCCTTCAACTCACTTCCAAGTTATATGTTAGATTAGTATGGATAATCCTCTCTCTCTCTGTACTAAAACAGCCACATCGACTCATAATTAAAGGGGGATTAATTCTTGCTATTTACATTTAGCGCTAGAGGAAGGGGCCTTTCTCCGAAACCTCTGTCAAAGGTCGATCGACATGACGAATGGCGAGAAGAGGCCACTCCAAGCAAGGTCGGGATGACAACTAGCCAATAGCATAAGACGCCAAACCTTCTGAACCGTCGAAAAGGAGATCCCGCCTTAGGACATGAGCTCAGAGGAAGACGATGCGGAAACCAACTTTCGGAAGAAGTATTTCGACCTTCTCAAACAGCTAAAAGGGAAGTAGCCAGCTGGACAAAGGAGTGTCAGTCGAAATTTATGTTCGGCCCAGAAGAAAACGCTTCAAAATAAAAAAATGAGCAACAGCATGATCGGACTTCACCCAGAAAATCCGTACATGAGCGATGGGGACAAAAGGTGCCTAAAACGAACCCTGAAAAGTTTAGATAGTGGATGAGGGACGCAAATGGAGATAAGAGGCCTCTCGCATCAACTCCTCGGATACTACGACCTCTACACACAATCGGGCACATAAGTGCCAAGGACCGCCTCGGCCCTGATCCAGTTAAGTCACGCCGGGAACAAATGGAAGAAAGTGCATGACCCCTTAGCCCAGTTTAAATGGCAAAACAATTCGGAGCTAGAGGCCATGAGGAAGCATCTCGACGAGATGAAGAAAAGGAATGATGCTGGACAACACAATATTCCTGATCCAGAATCCAGAAGAACTCTCTTCACCCATCGAATCGTTGCGGCCACCACCCTAAAGAAGATCCGAATACCCCAGATCCCTCAATATGCCGGCAACTCTAATCTAACAACACATCTCAATAAGTACGTATGATGGATGCTAGCTCAGGGGAGCTCGGAGGAAGACCGCTGTAAAATGTTCCCCTAATGCTGGGGGACAAAGCACACTCATGGTTCGAATCATTGCCGATCAACTCGATCGATTCATGGGCCCAGCTCGCTACGTCTTTCTCGTCCTATTTTGCCTATCTCGGACAAGAAAATGAGCCGAAATAGAAGTTGGTCTGCCTACGACAGGCAATAAAGGAGTCACTCAAAGACTTCATGAAGAGGTTCAACGAGCAACGTGCCAATACAGAAGAGATCTCGGATGAGACATCCACCATTTTGGCGGCGACGGCCTTGCTCCCAGGATCCTCAATATGAACAAGTTGCCAGCAAAAGTTACCAACTAATTACGCGGCCTTTATGACCCTGGCACAGGCGTTCATCCACAGCGAGGAAATACTCGAAGAATATAAAAAGTCCAAAGACGAGGGCAAAGAGAGCGATAAAAAGAAAAATAAGGGAGACAAGGATTAGAAAACTCCATCCTCATTCAAACCCTTCCTAGAAGATGACCAGGTATATGAAATTACCGAGGTGCTCGATCTGACTCCCGAAGAGATATTTAACAAGATTCAGGACACCAACTTGCTGACCCCTCCGCATAAAATGCGAGCAAATCCGACTAATCTGAATAAGGAGAAATTCTACAAATACCAAAAATCCATCGGACACGATACCAAATAGTGTCTGGATCGTTAACAGAGCTAGTGAAGTTGTTCGAGGATGAAAAGCTAGACAGGCTAGTAACGGACCCAAAGCATAGAAGAGAGTCACCCCCGGCACCGTATGAGCGACCGAAAGGACTTGTTGTTTCACAAGGACGGGATGAGCCGGGTAAACGACTACCTTCCCCACCTCAGGAAGTGTATATGATGGAGGAAAACTATGTGGGGACATCTCAAGTCCTGACCACCCAGTTCTGTAGCAAGAGAAAGGCTGAGCTCCGAGACCTGGATAGGTTCCAACACATCCTGATGGTGAGCCCACATCTACCCATGCACGAAGCTGACATGTTCTTCTCTGAAGAAGACCTTGTCAAGGTACGAATCCCCCATAATGACCCGTTGGTCATCTCTACCACGATCTCAAGAGTAAGGGTGCACCGGTGCTTGATTGACACGAGTGCTTACACGAACATAATATTCAAAAGGGCATTCGAAACTATTGGAGGATCTACCCACCACAAAGTCACTTCGTGTGTCGATGAAATACGAGGGTTCGATGAACCTGTCGGTCCAGATAATAGACGAGAAGCAAGTAGTGAGGGCTCAGCGCACTCTCAAATTTAATGTAGTTGATCTCTCGTCACCCCATAATTGCATTCTGGAAAGGACATTCATACATCAATTCAATTCTGTTCCCTCGACAATCCATCAATGCCTGAAGTTTGTAACCGCTGATGGGAGAATCAGCACCGTCAGGGGAAGCCAAAAGAAAGCAAGAAAATGTTCATTCATTGAAAAAGGAGGGGAACATAGTTACCACGACCAACATTTTCAATTGCTGGTGGTGGATGAAGGACAAGGCGAAGAAGCTCCGCATGCCACCACAAAGCCTGACCCACCACCAGAAGACACTAAGTCGGGGAGTGCTTGCAGGTTCTGACCTTTCGACACTAAGAAAGTCGACTTACTCCTAATTACCGATGAGGATCCGAGATCTGAAAAGATAAGGAAAAGGTAGGGACCGGTCGAGGAAACCGAAGGCATAAGAATGTAACAGAGAAACCTGGATTTAAAACTATATATTGGGTCGCAACTGAAAAAACCACAAAGGACGGCTTTAATAGAGTTCTTGAAGGCTAACCTGGATATGTTCACCTGGACAACAACGGACATACATAGGATAGACCCCAAACACACGTGCCATCAGCTCAACGTAACCCGTCATATCGCCCGGTTGAACAAAAGAAAAGAAAGTACAGTCCAGAGAAATATGAGATTATCGAGATAGCAAATAACCTCATCAGGGAAGCCCTATTCCCATCGTGGGTGGCCAACCCAGCCCTAGTCCAAAAAGCCAACAAATCCTAGAGACTATGCATCGACTTCACTGACCTCAACAAGGCATGCCCCAAGTACAACTTCCCTCTACCGCATGTCAATCAAATGGTGGACGTAACGGTGGGCCACGAGCTGATGAGCTTTATGGACGCGTACTCTGGCTATCATCATATCCCCATGCACCAAAATGATGTGGAAAAAACAACTTTCTACATCAAAAGAAATCTACTACGTTGGGTATTGATGTCGTTCGGGCTGAAGAATGCAGATGCCACATACCAAAGATTGGTTAAAAAATATTTCAGGAAGAGCTAGGAAAAACTATGGAAGTGTACGTGGATGATATGTTGGTCAAAAGCATTGCCATAAGTGACTACGTACACCACTTGAGTAGAGCATTCGACATCTTACACCACTACGGGATGAAGCTAAATTCAAAAAAGTGCACCTTCGGAGTCTCGAAAGGAAAATTGCTTGAGTACATGGTAAGAAAAAGAGGCATAGAGGCGAATCCGGACAAAGTGAAAGCGATACAAGATATGGAGCCCCCAAAAACATGCTAAAGGAGTACAAAAACTAGCCGGGAGAATTACGTCCCTCTGCCGCTTCCTATCCAGGGCATCAAATAAGTGTAAACCCCTCCTAGACATAATCCACAAGGAGAAGTTTAATTGGATGCCGGCGGCCCAAAAAGCCTTTGACGAACTGAAGGTTATCCTGGCCAACACACAAACTCTCTCGAAACCACGACCGGGAGACTCTTAGCTTATATCTAGCCACGTCAGAGTCGGCGTTGAGTGCAGTCTTGGTCACCATAGAGGAAAAGCAACATAAGCCGGTGTATTACATAAGCCAGATGCTCAAAGATACGGAACTTAGGTACCCTATTGTTGAGAAACTCGCTTACACCTTGGTAATGAGCGCGCAAAAGTTAAGGCCTTACTTTCTGGGATATTCGATTGAAGTAGTGACATCTTTCCCACTAAGGCAAATGCTCTCCAAACTAGATTCCGCAGGGAGGCTGATGAAGTGGGTCGTGGAACTGAGCCAATTCGACTTCAAGTACATCCCAAAACGACCATCAAGGCACAGGCCTTGGCGGAGTTCATAGTTGAGTCACCATACCCACCTTGCCAGGTGAAGTGATGGCTAAGCCATGACAAATGTCAGTAGATGGATCATCCACAGCTCATACAACCGGAGTCGATGTAGTCTTCACAGCCCCCACTGGCGAAGTATTCTGCTCGGCCATCAGGTTCAGATTCCTCGCAACCAACAACGAAGCCGAGTATGAGGCTTTATTCTCCAGAATAAGAATGGTGTTGAAAGTCGGGGCTAAAAGGGTGATGATCTTTAGTGACTCCGAGTTTATAGTCAACCAAATTAAAGGAGATTATGAAGTAAAGGACCAGGAACTTGCGGGATACCGAAAGCTAGTCACTGAAATGATCCCAAAATTTGATCACATATACATCACACAGGTGCCTAAGCAACGCAACACGCAAGCCGATGCACTAGCCCGACTGAAAACTTCAGAAAATGCCGAACAGCTAGAAAACATTAGTGTGATGACAGAATGATTTGGCAGATTAACAAAGAGGAAACGTAGATAACTCCTATCAAGACCTTTTTGGAAGAAGGAAAAGAGCAAGAATACAAGCTGGAAACCAGGTGGATGCGACTCCAAGCAGCCAGATACACCCTAGTGAACGGGGTATTATATAAGAGAGGATATTTGATGTCACTCTTGAGGTGTCTGACTAAGGACGAGGCCACTAAAGTTCTCTGGGAGATATACGAGGGTGTCTGCGGAGGGGACAAGTTTTAGCCTAGAAAGTCATATGAAAAGGGTATTTCTAGCCTACCCTCAGAAAAGACGCAATCGAATATTCCAAGGCATGTAAGAGCTGCCAGATATATGCCCCCATAATCAGGACCCCCTCCACGGAACCAATCACAATGGCAGCATCGTGGCCTTTTACCAAATAGGGTATCCATCAAATCGACCCCTTCCCCCTCGGCAGGGAAGGTGTCAAATTCGCAATAGTTACAGTTAACTATTTCTCCAAACAGGCAGAAGCAGAGGCGTTAGCCACCATCAACGAAGCCAACATGATAGTATTCATATTGAAGAACATCGTCTGCCACTTTGGAATACCTAACGTCATAGTAACCGATAACTGGAAACAATTTGAAGGGGTGAAACTCCAAAGACTCTGCGACGACCTAGAAATCAAGAAGGTGTTCTCGTCGCCATACTACCTCTAGTCCAATGGGCAGGTGGAAGCGGTAAATAAAGTGATCAAACATACCCTCAAAACGAGACTGGAAAAACTTAAGGGAAGTTGGACCGCACAACTACCTGGAGTTACGTGGTCATACCGCACCACTACCAGGACGTCAACATGAGAAACTCCATTCTTCCTAACGTATGGCACTAAAGCTGTTATCCCAGCAGAAGTGGCCCATCCGACTTTTTGAGTATCCCACCAGGAGTAAAACTCGCCCTGAAGCTTAGCCTAGACTTGGTGGAAGAACTTCGATTACAAGCGGCAGAAAGGCATGTTATATACAAGTCCAGACTGGAAGGCCCATACATGGTGAAAAGGAACCTGGGTAATGGAGCATACTAGCTTAGCGAACTCAATGGCGAAAACATTAAGCACCCATGGAACGCCCAGAATTTAAAGTGTTTCTATGCCTAAAAATGAAATAGGCCATTTGCATTATGTCCATACTTCAGTAAGGGTGGCAAGGCCGCATGAGTTTAATCTTATGCAAAGTCCCATATTAAATAAAATATGAACAAATTAAAAATGCACACTATTCCACAACCCACTGAATTTATAAGATGGACATTAACTGATGAAACCCAGAACTTGTTCAAAATATGTCTAGCAAAGGCTACAAAGTGTCCTACAAGGACATCATAATAAGCAAAACAAAATGCATAAAACAAGTAGGCCTGCCAGCTCCACTCGAACACCCGTCTGTACCACTCGAACCAGCGCCATCAGCCCCACCACCGGAAAAGTCGCGAAGGCTCCTCATCCAGGCTACCTCTGCTTCCAACTGAGCGACACACTCCCCCTCGCATTCTAGCTCATGCTCGGTAAGATAGCGGGCAGCCTCCAACTGATGAACCCAGCTCTCGGCAGTCGGGCCCTTTCTCTATAAGCTGCAAATCGGGTGTTTGCTGCGGAAATCAACTACTCAGCCACCATAGTTTGTCGAACTTCTGTAACAACTAGGAAGTCTTCAGCACGAGCGAAAGCTCCAGCACTAAGGCTAACACCAGGAGGAATAACCTAACTGATTCAATTAAAAGGAGGAAGCAGCATAGAAGGGTCAAAGCACGACCAACACTGACCAAAGCAGCATTCCCGATCTCATGGAACCCTGCACTCTGAAGCCAACGAGTCAAGACAGCACTCCACGAATGTGCAGGAATAAAGTCGGCATCAGAAACACTCAATTCTATCTCAATCAGCGCACGAGCCTCCCCAATACTCCGTAGCTGTAGCAGCTCCTCTAAGGCAACCAGGGGTACCCCACCGCCGGCTCCACCCTTTCGCAACGCACACCCTCCTCTATTCGGGGACCCAAAGGCTGACTGGCACCAAGAGGAGTCCGAACAAGGTCAATCCTTACCCCAGTAGCACGACCGGAATGAAAGGTAGAATCAAAAGCCGCGTAGTTTCATGCCTCCTCTTCACCCATCGGTGTCTTTCCCTTATCCAACCGGCGAACACGAGCCGCATCATCCTCCCTAGAGGAGCTTTCGTCCACTAACCCCACTCAACCTGGGGCTACATTTGCTTCAGCTACCTCAGTCTTCTCAACGGCAACGGTAACCCCGCCTCGAAGCCTCTGTCCACTTTCAATGGTAGTAAGGATATGCTCGGCCGCTACAGAACTTGGGTCGGCTTTCCCATTAACGTCATGAACCATGGGAAGATACGCAACCTGATTAGAAAAATACTCATCAAGAGCTGTGTCCCAAGAGGTGAAATCATCACTTACCCTCCCGACAAAGCTTACAGAAGGAGTACGAGTAGGATCTTGAAATAGGTTGGCATTCGAAAGACAGGTATCTATCAAAAGAGAAGAGACGTCGCGGGGAAGCACCATCTGGTTGATCATATCAAAGGCCTTCCGGAAACCCAGGGATAATTCTTTCTCAGTCAGACGAACTGGGACTACCAATAAAAAGAGTTTCGAAATGAGACCAAAACCGTGAGACATGACAATAAACCGACAATTAAAAAAAGAGGGACTTACGAGATTCAGGAGTTTGGAAAGTATAAGGGACATTTAGATATTCCCAAGACAGTCTCGGCACTCGAATCCATGAACCCAGAACCATTGACGCCTCCAGTGTCGGCCACTGATATCGTTCCGATTAAAGATAGGATGAATGCCCCGCTGCACTTGCAAATAATATCACTGGCCATGAGAGAATAACACCCACTCTCATGAAGGAGCACTAAGAGGCCAACTAAACTTGCCCAAGCCGAAGGTATTAGCTGCATCGGAGCCAAACCCCAATTTATTAACACCCGGGCGAGAGTTTGGACTAGTGGAAGTCGCACGCCCGCAGCAAACATTCCCGTGTTGAAAGCAGCATGACCAAGATCACCCTTCTAAGGCTGTTCCCGGTGAGTAGGAGTCGCAAACCCTATCCCGAGGTAACTGTAAAGATTGAAGGCACTCTCCACGTTTTCCTCCCTCATTTTGGAAGCATAACCCCTCAGGGTGGAATTAGTCACGGTGCGACCCCAGCCGGATGGACTACTTAAACTACCAAGTTCGGTAGAATCATCCAGATTCACAAACGATGGAGAGGCCCGACCTTCGATTTTAGGCACCACGAACCAACTTGATTTCCCCATCATGAGAGGCATGGATTCACGAGGAAGTTTATAGCATGACGGCGGAGGAACTAAACGGCGACCGCTACGAGTCACAGGAGGAGCCCTAACGTTACTGGCTTCTTTCTCCTCTTCAAAACCACTGAACTCCTGAGAAGATCTCGAGTCCACAGCCAAAAGGGGCAAGAAGAAGCCACCATTGAGCAGGAAAGCAAACATGAACGCTTTGAAAGACGAAACAATAGCCATGGCGAATGCGTTAATGCCTTAGCAAAACCTACTATACCAGCCACCTTCCTCTCGAAATTAATCAGGACTAAGAAATCGGTGATATACCTGCTGGTGAGTGCGGCAACTTCAGAATCCTTAGCGGCCAGCCCCCTCAGAAATTTCACGAGCTGCCCCTTAGCACTAGACAAATCCTGAGCCAGAAGCTCGCACTTCCCCTCTGAACCTTTCAATGCCTCTTCGGCGGCCTTCAGCTCCTCCTCGCGAGGATGGAGTCTTTCCTCCATTAACTTCAACTCCTCCTTGACAGCCACTAAGGCTACCTCCAAAGCCGCACACCGGTGAGCCGCCTCTTCCTTCTCGACTTTCAGACTCTTCGAATGTCTCTTCTCCGCCAACTTCACATCCCTCCATGTACGAACAAGTTCCGCCTTATGCTCATGGCAGCGGGCGGCTACCTGTGCTATTTTTTTATCCTTGCGGGTCAACAGGGATGACTCCTGACTCAAATAGGTCAAAGCCCTAGACTAATAGCCGACAACGGAGTAGATCAAGTCATCGATATTAAACTCCCTGATAATGTCGTTCTCCTCCTGAGTGAAGGAAGCTGGGATAGTCTCTACCGCCCTTTGCATAAAGCTAGGGAGATCCGACTGGCCAAATTGGTAAGGATTAGATCCATAAAGACTCTGTAAGACGGGCGGAAGGGGACAGATCTCAGCGGAAGAGATGCCAGGCTTAAAACCCAACTAGGGGGTTTCGCTTAAAGGCGCCACGGGGATTGCCCCACTGGGAAAGAGACCCAAGCTCTCAGCACGGGCCCTCTTACTTAGGGTTGAGAAGAGTCGTCGACGAGCGACAGACGAACCATTAGATCAATACCACCGGGTCCCATGGGCTGGCACTGTACGGACCGAACAATCATAGAGGAACTATGATGAGAGTGAAAATAATCGTATTTTAGTGTCTAATTTAACACCTTTTTTATGAGAATTGTTGTCATATATTAGCACAAGTGTCTTGTATTCATTATATTTGAGAAAGAGGTGTACTTGAGTTGTGATACATGGTTGGAAAGCCACAAAAGAGATGATCATTTTGACGTGAGGAACACCTCAATCGGAGCTCAAACGAGAAAGTTATGATCAAAATGGTGATGTCGCGCAAGTTGTGCCGAATAGAACGGCTGTGCTACTTTCCATGGCTTTTTACACCTTTAAATATTGGATTTATTATATTTTATTTATATTTATATAAATCCAAGGAAAAGAGGATCGTGCGAGCGCAAGAATCACTAAAATCGGAGTTTGGATAAGGAAGTTATGCTCAAAATCGTGAAGTCGCGCAGCTGCCAGCAAAAATTTTCGAGAATTTCCAAAAATTACATATTTCTTGGAGCACAATTAATCTCCTTATCACATAATCCTCCATTATTCACCCATATCTTTTATTTACTTATTTAATTCCCTTCTCACACCTATATATATTTTACATCATTATTCATGTGAGGAGGCACCACAACACAATCATCCTACACCCCACAAGGAGGATCACCCCCCAACCATCATCCACATTCTTTCCTTCATCCATCCATCACTTTGAAGATTCATCTATGGAATCAATAGGAGAACCAAGAGGAAGATTCAATACGGAGAAATACTAAATTTCTAAAAAAGTTTGTTTAAATTCTAATTATGGTTTAATTAAACTCTCTTTTATTATTATCATAAAAATTTAATACAGATGTTTTATTTTAGATTTTATTAAAAAAAATCACTTATAAATCTAATTATTTTCTTTTCACACATAAATAAATTGGGTCGTGATAAAGACGATAGAACCCCTTGGCGGAAGTCTTCTCCGAAGGACGACACAGATGCTCTAACTCCTTTGGGGATAAGTGGCGGTAGCCTCTCTCACGAAACAAGATGAGCCAATCACTTTCGCTCAGGCATTCAGGATCAACTGGGCCGGAGTTAGGTTCCAATAATCAAGTAAGCGGCCCAAGCAGCATGGAGAGGCAAACGGAACCCTAGCTTCAATATCGAATCGTTCACCGCCACGAACCCCTCTGTTGGCTTGCTCGCCCGATCACCGGCGATGGGCTTTACAAACCTCACCCTCAGTGCCTCGTACTTTGAGGCTAGCTCTTCAAACTGGGCGAGAGGAATCGAGCTGTCCTGATAATGGGCCTTCATATCATTATGAGCCCCGTCGTGCGAAGCAATGCGGGCTCGAATATTCATCGGATCTGGTACATCTTCCACCGTCGGCGGAAAAGTAGACAGTAGAGAACGAGATACAACTGGGAGGCGTTGCAGAGAAGAGGAAACTTCACCCTCGCCGCACAACTCTTGGTAAGCTCTCTCCAGAGACTCCGAAACCTCTTCTCCTCCGCTCACCGCTTGTCTCGGACCTACTGGACAACCGGAATCGTGGCGACCCCTTCTCTTCATATACCGACTCATCGAGAAAAGACTAACAAGAAAGAGAAAATGGGAGAGATAAGAGAGAACAAGAATGGTGAGAATCTCCGAAACAGGGGGATACCAGTTATATAGAAATACCCCGCCTCAACCAAACAACGCGATCCTTCAGAGCAACAGTGAAAACTGGATTCCCCATTCAATCAGCACGACGGTTGGGTGGTGCATTTAATGCGTAACTTGGATACCGAAACGTCGTGTTAAGATCTTCCCGAAATGTCGCGTCAAAAGTTTCGAAATTCAAAAACAAGATGATTAGGGCGCACGCGCCACTGAAGTAGACTCCGCCTCCACTCGGCAAATCCTCTGAAGCCGAAGCCTAGGGGCTAATGAAGTAGGGCCCATTGTACTGGGCCTCAATAGGGAATACGGGCTACATCTAATGAAGCCCATTGGAATTGCCCTTTCCAGTGTGATTGTTGGGCCAAGAACTATGGGCTCTTAACAGTGGGATAGCCGAGTGCGTCCAACCACGCGCTCGACCTGGAAGAGCCCTCCATCAACCCCACTTGACTACTTGCGGCAAGTGGCCTAGGAGTTATACAGATATCCCCTAAGATTCATATATAGGGGATATCCTAAAATGAATTACTTAAATAGCCACATTGGGCTACAACATTTTATGCCTACAGTATTTGTAATAAATGTGATGTGACCCGATGATTTGTCCGGAGATACGGATGACGTCAGTTCACCAATATATGGAGTTTGCTCCTATCGAATAAGAACAATATTATTCATCTCCAAAAGGCACAAGATCGATTGAAGGAAACTCTTGAGCACCCTTCAACTCACTTCCACAAGTTATTATGTTAGATTAGTACGGATAATTCTCTCTTTCTTTACTAAAACAGTGACATCGACTCATAATTAAAGGGATTAATTCTTGCTATCTACAACATCAACTCATAAAAAAAATTATTTGGTATTCCAATTGCTTAAACTAAATAAACGTTCTTTTTTCAAAGCTAAAATTAAATAAAAGTTAAATGTAATAAATAAGATAGTTTTCTGGACGAGGGAGAAGTAAGCGTCTAAAATATCTCTTACTACAAATTTTTACCCTACATAATTCAACATCCCTTTTCACGAGAGAGAGTGGGAATATACAATTCAGAGAATTTATTTAGTCGTGGAAAAAAGGATGTTGATGGGACTTTGGAAAGCAATTTAATTCAAATTAATCTTAGATTTTGAGGTGAGTTTCCATTATCATTTTAATCAACCCCGCACGTCATCTAACACCACTATACTATTTCTTTCACACTGTTGAATTTAAATCTTTATTATTATTGCGTCTGAAGAAAAGTCTATTCAACAAAAGTATTTTATGTCCTTTTATTAGAAATTTCCAACAATTTGTTATACAAAGTGAAATAATTAATTTTCTCACTCCTCCATAAAAATAAATAAAAATAATATCCAAATTGAGCACAAAGTTAAAAAAAAAAAAAAATTATATACAAAAGCATAGTATTGAATATGACTATGAATTTTCATATACACGAAAATATTGTGAATTATTATTATTATTATTATTATTATTATTATTATTATTAAGAATTCTAACTACTCCGCCTCTCAGCCCCCTTCATTACTATTCACCTACTCAGCCCTATTGCATTTAACCCTTTTCAGACCAACGGCTTCTTTCACAAAAATAAAAATGAAAATGTAAATTGACCAAGATCTTTAAATCTTAATAATTGTAATAAAAAAAATCAAAATGAAAGTTTCCCAACCTTAACAACTCTATAAATAATTCGAGTACGTGGCAGGATTTTATGCGATGGTGGATTCTAAATATTATAAATTAATATATGATCGCGTTTTTTAATGGAAGATATCATTAACTATGATGTGATATTTAGATTTTCTTTAATTTAATATTCTCTGTCCAAAAAAGATTGCACGAGTATACCGATCATCTTGTCTAATACTCCATCCATCCCAACTTAATAATCTCATTTGTTTTTGGCACATGAATTAAAAAATATTATTATTTAATGTGCAGTGAGTAATTATATTAGTGGATGTGGGGCCCATGTTTTAATTGTATTAGTGGGTGTGAGTGGGTCACTTGTGTCCAAAAAAGAAAATGATAGTCTTTGAGTGGGACGACTAAAATGGTAAAATGGTTCTCTTAACCTGGGACGGAGCGAATATACATCTTTTTGTAATTCCCTCTTTGTACTCTTTTTATTTCTCTTTATAAGATATACTATGCTCTATTTGTCAATTCATTGTCAATTCCGGCATGAAAATTAAGAAAGTGATAACTTTCAAGGTATAAAATTGAAATTCATTGTCAATTTTTTACTCATAAAATTGAAATTTAACCTAAAGATAAAGTTAATTTCTATAATATAATCATCTTTTTAATTTATAATTAAAAACAATTTACATACAACTGATTGTATACAGTATACTCTCTCTGTCTTATTTCAAGAAACATTACTCCATGATAATAATGAGGGCAGTGTGTTGTTAGTCACATGGATTTATAAGAGACAGGAGGTTATGAGAGGGGATTTGGATCCTCTATCTTTTGGAGTTGATACATTTCGTCAATTTCATTTAATCTAAACCTTTTTATTAATTTGTAAGATTCAGATTTTGCCACATCGTTATTTCTAATAGTTATTCTTAAATTAACTATCAATTTTTTTCTTATCTACTTCACTGATTTTATCTTTATCTTTTTTCTTCTATTATCATTAACTAGTATATAATTTTAATAATTATGTGTAATGTAGTTTATAGTTTATTTTTCTTAAGTTTAATATTTATTTTTAGAGGTTATTATTAATTTTAAAAGTATAATTATAATTTTACCCCCCTGATTTATGATATATTTTGTCCATAATGGTTTATGGTATATTTTGCCACTAAGGTTTAATATTTATTTTAGGGCTTAGTGTTAATATTTAAAATATAATTGTAATTTTACTTTTATGGTTTGTGGTATATTTTTTCTCTAGGGTTTAATATTTAATTTTAGGGTTTAGTGTTAATTTTAAGGAAATAATTACAAATAGGAGTAATTAATTTCTAAAAGAATTAAAAAGAAAAAAAAGGATGAATTTGTATAAATCTAAAATTAATTAAAGTTAGATGGGTGATTTGGCAAATTATTAACGCTAGATTAGATAAAGGAAGAAAAATTAAAAAGATTTTAAAATTAAATTAGTTAGAAGGTGATGTGGCTTTATAATAATAGTCAGATTTATTGAGTGCTGCAGATTTAAAGAAATACATGAAATGTATGCGTCTTCAAATGGAGAGGGTCCGGGGTCCTTATGAGAGGACACATTTTTAAGGTGCATCTATTATATAGTTAAAAGTATATTTATGGTTAGGTAAATTTCGTTTATAATAACTCATACTTCCTCTGTCGGTTCGAAAAAAAGATTTTTTTTCTTTTTTTTCTTTCTAATTTGGTTGTTCGTTTTAAAAAGGATAATTTCATTTTTTACACATACGAGACCCAAACACATATTAATACAATTTAAATATGGGGCCAACACTTTTACTAATATAACTATCAACTACACATTAAATAATATGGTAGGTTTTGCGTGAGATCATCTCTGGTGAGATCATTTTACATTTTAAAATAGTTATCACTTTCGCTATAAAATGTTATCACTTTTCATTTATTTTATAAAATTGTTCATGAAATTACATTATCACTTTTCATGAATTTTTCTTAAATCAAATAAGTAATGTGATGTACACTAGTATGTGCAATATAAAATAGAACTATTTTTCAGATTATACAAAAAATATACTCCTATATGTCTATGTATAAATATAAAATATACTATATATACCCGATTATCCATTTACTTTATATATATATATATATATATATATATATATATATATATATATATATATATATATATATATATATATATATATATATATATATATATATATATATATAAGTAAATGAATAATCGGGTATTTTATTAATACCATATCCTACCCCTATCCTCAACATTTTCAAGCGGATACCAATACTACCCTACTCGATACCCGAATATGCTCTACCATACCCTTACCCGATAGGGTATTATTCTTAGGGTATCCGAACCCTCGGATAAAATTGACAGCCCTACACACAAGTCTTTGCGTAAATAATAATTCTCTTTAATCAACGTGCATATAAGTAAAAGACCCTCTTTTGGCATACGGAAAGTATTATAATATTTTAAAATCATACTTTAATATATTCCCCATCCCACCAAAAGGTCCATATTTTATTATATTGGGTGTCTCCTTCAAAGGTCACAATTTTTCCACTTTAGTAAAAATGTCACACATATGACCCACTACTCACTACTAATACAACTACCTACTATATATAAAATAATAATACTCATTAATTCACGTAGAAAAAGCAAACGGTGACCTTTTACCAGAACGAATGGAGTATAATTTATTTTTTTATTTTAAAAAAACATATTTTAACAATTAATAAACAAATTCTACTTAAAACAACTAATAAACACATTTAATTAAAATCATTTTTTAACACGTAATTTAACATAAACACATCTCAAGACTTTATCTGATAATAATAATAATAATACTAATAATACAAAAAAGATGGTCATGTACTTAGACATGCACAAATGAACCGGAACCGACGGTTCGAACCGGGGAACCGGCAAAAAAAAAAATGAAACCGACTAAGGAAGGTTCGATTCCGGTTCCTCATATTTGGGAAAAAAATCGACAGTTCCGGTTCGAACCGTCGGTAATAGGCGGTTCCGAACCGAAACCTTCGTACCCCGGTTCGGTTCCGATTCCTCCTATCTTGAAACCGAAACCACCGGTTCGGAACCAGAACTGACGGTTCCGAACCGGTACTCATATAACAAAACATGTTTTATTTTATTTACCAACTTTTTTTTTTCAACAATTCAATTTTTGTCTACAGAAGCTGCAGATACTCATCGTAGACTTTGTCCAACATGTGCACATCGGAATCCGCGTGAGTAAGAAGAGGCATAATGTATTCACCGTGAAGAAAGTCCTCCTCCTCTCCGCCACCGTAGTTAGCATCATCCAGCTCAAACAGCGGCGGCCACGCCACCGGAAAACACGACACCACCACCTCCGCCGCCTTGTCGCCAGCGTCGCTGACCAAGCTGTCGTAGCTGCTAGTCCTCGAGAACTCCGACGAAACTCTAATAGGCTTCGGAAGATACACCTTCGTCTTCGGAGGACCACTCATCTCTACACCCTCCTCCTCATTCACGGCGGCGGCGGCGGCAGCAGCAGCACCGTCAGCTACCTTCCTCTGTTTTCGTCTCTTCTTCGCTTCTCCGTCGTCCGATTTCTTGATCTTGGCGGGTTTGGGCAAATCCATACCCGAATTCTTGAGCTTCTTCAGGAGATGAGTGTTCCAGTAGTTCTTGATCTCATTGTCCGTTCGACCTGGCAATCTGCCGGCGATCAGCGACCATCGATTTCCGAGAAGGCCGTGTAGCCGCACGATCAAATCCTCCTCATCCTCGGTAATATTCCCTCGGACAATCCCCGGCCGGAGATAATTCATCCACCTCAATCTGCAGCTCTTCCCACATCTCAACAACCCTGTTTTGTTCAATTTGCAAGTTATATCAAATACCCTCAAATTAATCAAGAGTCAGAGAGCAGAAGAGGGAGAAAAAGGAGATAACATGGGTGGTGTGAGTACCAGCTTTCTTGGGGAGAGATCTCCATTGACCTTCGCCATTCTGCTGGATGAACTCTGTGAGCAGAGTGTCTTCTTTGGTGGACCAAGGGCCTCTCCTCAATCCCACTTTTGAGCAGCAAGGGGATCTTCCCATTGGTGAGTTGTTCCCTTGATGGATGGATGAATGGGGGAGGAAGATAAGAAGACTGGTGTTTAAGTATTATTAAGCACAGGCACTGTTCTCTCTCTCTCTAGGTAGGAGCAGCCAGGAGAGAGAAAGGCACAGCTAATATGTGCAGCAGCCACACAATTTGGTTGTTTAATGAGTGGGGCAGCTGCTTTATAGGCGACTAGAATCAATGAACACACTGGGGTTGAATTTTATTATAAGTAAAGAAAGTTGGAAAAAACAAAATAAAAAAGTGTATAATAACAGCATTTTATTCACGTTTTGGAATGCAAAAAATATGGGAAATGGATTAGACATGCACCCCGGTTCGAAACCGGCGATTCCGGTTCCAAGATAGGGGGAATCAGAACT
This sequence comes from Pogostemon cablin, assembly GCA_023678885.1. Classification (NCBI taxonomy): domain Eukaryota; kingdom Viridiplantae; phylum Streptophyta; class Magnoliopsida; order Lamiales; family Lamiaceae; genus Pogostemon; species Pogostemon cablin. The sequence continues at coordinate 20,905,939 of CM042956.1, forward strand.
TAACCGGCGGTTCCGGTTTTAATTTTTTTTATTTTAAGCGTAAAAAATAAAAAAAATAAAAAACCGGCAGTTCGAACCGGAACCGCCGGTTCGAAATCGAAACCGCCGATTTTTTTTCCAAATATGAGGATTCGGAACCGAACCTTCCTTAGCCGGTTCCGGAACCGGCGATTCCCCGGTTCGAACCGCCGGTTCCGGTTCATTTGTGCATGTCTAAAATGGATACGAGGAGAGTATTCAATTCTATACGGGTCCAATTAGGTGCCGGCTACTTTCCTTCTCAACGGTCCACGTCTTTCCTACTCTCATATTATTTGCTCTGGATCTAGATGCTCCCAATTCCGTTTCACGTTTCTTACTTCAATTCGTAATATAACTTAAAACATGAGTTTACTAACTTGTTATTCCATGCCTCTTTATGACACGGGATGTCGAGTAATACTTTGGTGTGATATTTTTATAATATATTCTTATAAAATGACACATGATGGGGTGAATAAATATAATTACTTGCCCCTATAGTTTAATGGTTGATTTAATGTATAGTATCTCTCATCTCTTCTGCGTGTCACTCATCCAATAGAGTGACATTAAAAATGACACACCAAAATAGCATAGAAGATTCAAACCCCCTCTTTATATATTAATACTCCATCCATCCTGATATTTATTCACGTTTGTACATACACTCAGATTAAGAATGTTGTTGTTGTTTTTTTTTTTAAATATGGAGAGTACAATATAAAAAACATAGGGGTAAGTTTGTTAATTAAAAAGAAAAATAAATAAAGTTGTTGGAAATAATTAATAAAGTGTAAAAAAATTGTTGAAAATTGATTAATAAAGTGTAAAAAGTAAATAAGATGCAAGTATAATACATTTTTTTTTAAAAAATGGAACGTGAATAAATACACAAGACAATTTAAAATGAAAAATATACATAAACACGTGGAATAGAAGAAATACTTTTCTTTATAATATGTAATAGCACACTTTCAATGTACAATTAACTCACAATATTAACACACACAAAATACTAATCCCTCCATCCATTCTTAATCTATTAATTTTACTATTTTAAGCAATTCACCCTTAATCTATATTTTCTATTTTTAGACTATGAGACCCACATTCTCCACTAATACAAATAAAATATGATACTCACACCCTCCACTAATACAACTACCTATTATACATAAAATATTAATACTCCTTAATCCACGTACAAAAAGCAAATGGATAGATTGACAATAGACGGTGGGAGTATAAAAATATCATTATCCTTTTACACTAAATATACTTTTAACATTTATCTCGTCATTTTATTTCATTTGATTACCAAAAATATCCTTCTATTTCTTATATATTACTCCCTTCATCCCATAACAAACTTTACACTTTCTATTTTTGTTCGTTTCACATTAAACTTCACCACTCAAAAAAGAAAATATCACATAAATCCCCACCCCTAAAAGTTTATTTTAATTATGAATTTATCACTTCCACTTAATACATATAACATAATTTATAATTTATTTATTACCTAAAATATCACATTACCCTCCAAAAGTAAATAAAGTTGATCAAAAAGCAATTTTTTAAAAATTTCCTGTCTACAGTAGCGGTGAAGTTCATTATGGGATTGAGGGAGTATTAAAAAAAAGAAGTTATTTTTAAACTAAGAGTACATATAAATGAGACTAATGAGTTAAATTTTAATGATATCAAGAGCTATTAAGCAAAAATACCCATTTTGATAAAGTAGAGATCATTACCAACAACAATTTAATTTGTGATAAAAAAAAAAGGTCAATAAGCAAATGTATCCAAAGTACACCTAAAGATTATCTTTACCACCAACAAACAACTTTTCTATAATAAAAATACCCAATTATTACCCAAAACTACCAAAATATCCTTAAGGGTGGTCCAACTAGTCAAGACCTTTTACAACAAATCTTTCACAACACCACTAGTTAAGGATTTTTACAACACATCTTTCACAACACACCCTTTTAAAACACAACCTCTATACTTCATTTTATACTCAATTTTTCTTTATATTTGGACGCTTCAAAATGATATTTTTGATGGAGGTATGGGATTGTGATTGAATGAGGATGAAAGGGACTCTAGGAATGAATGTTTCAAGCAAGAATGATGTTGTCACTCTTATCTCAGACCAAGGCATTCAACAGATAAAACCACAATGACTTAAGCAAGAGAGACAACTCATACAATTTAATGATAAGACAAATTGATATTTCAAAAAGAAAGATATGAAAATGAAATATGAATACATATACTAATATATGCATGAAATCCCAAGAAATTATTCATTAGAATGTTATTCCACTAAATGAGCAGTTGTAAATATATGAGCTCTATGTTTATTTATTTATGAATGAAAAAATTTATTATAAACTCATATCACTTAACGAGAGGAGAATTTCAAAAAAATATGAATCCGAATGAATGTTCAAAATTCGAGTGCGGCAGGACTAGTAGCCTTGTCCAAAACACATGCAGCAGGACTAATAGCCTTGTTTTAGAGGAAAACTCAGAATATTTTAAAATTCTAAGAAGGCTGAGAACAAATAAATGCAAAGAGGTTGTCTGAAAGGTAGAAATTAGAGGCAAGAGGAGTGAAGAACACACGAGGTGGCATTCTAACTCTGAGGGCCGGACAAAGAAGGAGTACCAAGAGCATTTTCGAGATGCTGAACTGTTATACTCCAAAGAGGTTCAAAGAAACAATGTTTAACTCAACAACTTCACTTAGATCCATGGACGTGACCCCAAACACGAAGAATTGAAAATCACCATGATGGAGTGGAAGGAGATTAATGCAGATACCTCTAAGATGAGCCAAGATCTTAGAGAAATACAAAAGATAGTGCAATTCTTCAGTGATTACAACCGAACCATGTCACAACTAGTGGCTGAGATCTACTTTTGGATGGAAAAGGTGGAAAAGTTGGAAAAGCAATAACTTGAGGTCATCAAGAAGGTACAAGCAATAACTTGAGGTCTACTCCTTTTACATAAAAATAGGAAAACAATAGAGGTTACAAAACCAAAGATGAAGAGTGAGAAGATGATTGATGTCTTTCGAGGAGAATCGACATCTTTAGATGGAAAGAGTAAGTCTTGAAGAGCTACAAGATCTATACAACTCCTTCAAAGGGCTAACTCTCATAGATATAAAGATGAACGTAGGAGACGCGTTGGAAAGAGATGAACACTTCTCAACAACAGTCATAGGTCCTTTCTACACAACATGATTTGGGTCAAGATGAAGGAATTTATGGCACTCATAAGACAAGAAGAAATAATCCCACGCCAAGTAGAAACTCAAAATAAAAGCAACGGGGTCAAGTCGAGTTCAAGGTTCAAATATACACAATACCCCATCTGGAAGGTCACTTCTTGAACAAATAAATCCATATGGGTTGATCCTAAACCCTGACACTCTGAATTTCAAAAACAGAGTCCTTGATCGATGAGTGGATTAATGCAATGAAAATTACAGGAGGAGCAATGGAGCTAGATAAAAAATGGTTCATAAGAAACCTAACAATGAGCCTAGAAGGATAAGTAAAGTAAATCTGGGAGTTAAGCTCAGAATGAGATTAAGAAGGAGGCCATGGAAAGGGAAACCCTAGCAGATTTCGTAGATCGCTTGGCAAAGATCTTCAAGATCCATTTCATTAGAGTTGGATACTTCAAGATCCATTTCATCAGAGTTGGATACTCTACACAGCTTGGAGCTACTTGACATATGTCATGTACATGAGTACATCAAACTCTTCATAGAGTATAGATTGAAGTCAAAGATATAAGAGGAGGAAGTTTTCCACCTGTTTTTTGCCAAGATTCCGAGCTTTTGGAAAGAAATGCTGATAAAAGAGTATGAACCATGTGAGGTGGACTCTATAGCAAGGAGGCTGTCTTTCTTCAAAACCAATTTAGCAGAGTGGTGCCACTAAGCAGCTCTGCATAAGAACTACTAGAGACTAAGGGGAATCAACAAGATAATACCCCCATGTTGTGAGAGCAATGATCTTCTTGTTGGATTGTATACTAAAAGTCTAGCTTTTTGTATGAACAATGCATTGACAATATTTGAAATGAGAATCATGTGGTCAAACGTTTGCAATAATGTTGTTGCAAAAGTCCATTTACTTTATACTGTAGATAATGTGGTGTGTGGTATCACACGGAAGATCATATTATTGACTCCTTATAAAGTATAAAGAAATGTTCACAACCGAGATAGACGGGGACTATCTATCGGTATGGTTGTAGTGTGATTTGACATTAGTCTGTCTTGACTATAAAATTGCACTAGTGCACTTTATGTGTATTGAATAGGACCGCCGTTGAGATCGTTCGATTTATACTGACTATATAATAGAACTTGATCTTTGTTATTATGGAAGTTCGTACTCTTAATCCCTACACAATAAGCTCGACACATAAGACAATATTTATTTCTTTAATACATCGATGGGTGAGATTTAATAGTTAAATCAATATGCTCGGTGAGTTGGGAAATGGTGCTATCTCTATGATGTGTTGTTGATTGTAGAAGGAATCTGTGTCCTAACGGAATTGGTTGATGATGTCCCCTTGAGGAGCTCATAATGATTATCATGTAAACCCTGCAGGTGGATTTATTCTGGCATGATAATAAGGTTGAGTGGCACTACTCTTGGTAAATATATTAATTAATAGAGTTGTCAGTAACTTAATTAATTAATGGGCATTGAATCTTAAACACGGGGAGACTAACGGGCTCATAATAAGAAGGAGCCCATAAACGTAATTTGGGATTAGGGTGGCAGTGCAATAATATTTCTTTAATGGAATGATTTATTATTATTGGACTTAAGTATAAGTTTTGGGCTAAAACTTGGATGCTTAAACCCAATTGGAGGTCTAAACCCTAATTTCTCCTCCTGGTCCCTGTTATAGCCTATATAATAGCTAATCTCAGCAATCCGGATATGAATGACACACACGCATAAAATCATGAGAATCATATTAGGACTGTAGATTGAGTTCGTCTTGTAGATCATTGCTCACACCAACGTCAAGGCGTGGCTTAGGAATACAACAGAAGACTGGAAGGTCATTTGCTGTTTTTGTCCTTCAACTTCACCGATTTCTCTAATATTATGTAGAAGTCAAAACTGTACGTGTGATACGCCGTTGGAAAGCCACTGAAGAGAGAATCGTTTTGGTTTATAGATCACTCAATTTCGATATCAGATGAGAGAGTTATGCCCAAAATCGTGAAGCTACACAGGCTGTTGGCGAGAATTCAACCTGTACATCAACCCTGGTGAAAGGTAATTCGATTCTACACTTATACTTTCGCTGCTGTAGAATTGCATGGAACCCTAACGGTTCAAGTTAATAAAAAGATCCAAACGCCAACACTTCTAACCATAATTTGAAGTTATCCAAGTAGGCAGAAGAAGATAAAGAAGAATCATCCATATATGTAAGCAAGCAGAGGATAGAAATCAAGAAAACCAAGATCTTTTTGGTCAAAAAAAATCCCGAAGCTATATATTGGAGCAAAGGTCAAGACCATCATGATAGAGGTCAAAGAGCCAAGCCTCATCCTCATGATTAAACTAGAGGAGTACGGTGAGAACTCCACGAGGAGAACATTTAGGATTGCACCTACACGTGCAAATGAGAAATTCAAAGAATGTAATTGCTATACATGTGGAGCCAGGGGGCATATCTCACCAGATTGCCCAGAAAATCAGAAGCGGGGAGTACGGTAGTTCAAAACTACTCCAGAAATAGAGGTGGCTATTTACTTCTAAGATCTGGTACAAATGTATCAGTTTGAGGATATACTTACATATAAGAGTTGTTGGCGTTCGATCATTTGGTTAGCGTGAACCATTAGGATTCCATGCAAACTAATAATCAGCGGAATTAATTAATGTTCAAAGTTCGCATTACCTTTCACCAGGGTATGTTGTTAAAGAACAGCTGCAGAGAACAACCTCTTGATCTTCTGCTGTATTCCCCAAGTTCAATCCTGACGTCGTGTGGGCAAGGATTTTCAGAATCTTCTCAATCTGCCCCTAACCCTCTATTCACGTTAAAATGGCACAGAGTGAAGGTTCCAGGAAGCTGAGATAACTTATATATGGGCTATAGTAGGGACCAGGAGGAGAAATTAGAGTTGGGCCTCTATTGGGCTTAAGTATCCAAGCTTAGCCCAAGGCTTATACTTAAGTCCAATATTAATAATATAGTCCACTAAAATATTATTACTGCACTGCCGCTCCAATCCCATAATTACATTATGGGCTCCTTCTTATTATGAGCCCGACAGTCTCCCCATGTTTAATATATATAATGCCCATTAATTAATTAAGTTACTGACAACTCAAATTAATTAATATCTCATCCGAGAGTAGTACCACTCAACCTTATTATCATGTCGGAATTAATCCACTTGCAAGATTTACATGATAATCCTTATGAGCTCCTTAAGGGGACATCATCAACCTAAATAGGACACGGATTCCTTCTACAATCAAAAGCACACCATAGAGACAGCACTACTTCCCAACTCACCGAGTTTGTTGATTTAATTCATGTAAATCGCACCCATTGATGAATCAAAGAAATGTATACTGCCCCTTAAGTGTCGAGATTATTGTATAGGGATTAAGAGCACGAACATCCATAATAACTGAGATCAAGTTCTCCGATATAGACAATACAAGTTGAACGATCTCAAGCGATCCTGCTCAATACACACAAAGCGCACTAATGTGATTCTATAGTAAAGACAAACTAATACCAAATCACACTACAATTATCCCGATAGATAGTCCCCATCTATCTCGGTTGTGAGCATCTGTTTATACTTTATAAGGAAAACGATAATATGATCTTTCGCGTGTTGTCGCACAACATATTATCTACAGTATAAAGTAAATGAACTTTTGTACAAACATATAAATAAATTATAATATGCAAAACGCTTGATCATATGATTCTCATTTCAAAAAAATCGTTAAAACATTATTTCATACAAAAGCCAAACTTTTAGTATACAATCTAACAATCTCCTCCTTATACTAAAAGACTATGCTGCCATATCTGCTGACACGCATCTAATCCCCATTCCTTCTACATGCCCATCGAACACTTTTACTGGAAGGCTCTTTGTAAAAGGATCAACTAGGTTATTCTCCAATACAATCATAGCGACAATGTTCTCTCCTCTTTTAACGATGTCTCGTATCAGGTGGTACTTGCGCTCAATGTGTTTACTCGCCTTACGGGCTCGTGGTTCCTTCAAGTTTGCTACTCCACCAGTGTTATCACAATAAATTGTGATCGCTTTGGGCAAACTGAGAATCACATCCAAGTCCATTAAGAAGTTCCTAAGCCATACTGCTTCTTTAGCTGCCTCAGAGGCTACTACATATTCAGCTTCCATGGTAGATTCCGCAACACATTTCTGCTTTACACTCCTCCATACTATGACTCCTCCTCCAAGAGTAAACACATAACCCGAGGTGGATTTACTGGCATCCCTATCTGACTGAAAATCCAAATCAGTATAACCCAAAGGTAACAAAGTATCTGCCTGGTAAATCAGCACATAATCCCTAGTCCTTCGCAGGTACTTCAAAATATGCTTTACCACAGTCCAATGCCCTTGTCCTGGATTACTTTGATACTTACTGACCATGCCCACGACATAACAGATATCCGATCTCGTACATATCATATTATACATGAGCCTTTCTACTGCCGAAGCATAAGGAACAAGTCTAATTTCATCTATTTCCTATTGCGTCTTAATACAAATTTCCTTAGATAGAGGTATTCCATGTCTAAAAGGTAGAAAACCTTTCTTGGAGTCTTGCATGCTAAAACGAGCCAGGATTGTATCAATGTATGAAACTTAGGATAAGCACAACATTCTTTTCTTGCGATCCCTTATTAATTTAATCCCTAGAATATGTCCGACTTCTCCAAAGTCCTTCATTTCAAACTGCTTGGAAAGTCATACCCTTACGTCCGACAACACCTTTACATTGTTTCCAATGAGAAGAATATCATCCACGTAGAGTACAAGAAATATCACTACATTTCCGTCACACTTCTTGTGCACACTTGATTCATCCTGACATTGAATAAATCCATATGACTAGATTACTTCATCAAAATGGATGTTCCATGATCTTGAAGCTTGTTTCAATCCATAAATGAACCCATTAAGCTTACACACAAGATGCTCTTCGCCCTTTGTAGTGAATCTCTCTGGTTGCTTCATGAAGATATTTTCCTCAAGACTTCAATTCAGGAAAGCTATCTTGACATCCATTTGCCATACCTTATAATCCATATGAGCAGCAATAGACAAAAGAATCCGGATTGACTTAAGCATGGCCATAGGCGAGAAGGTTTCCTCATAATCGATTCCTTCTTTCTGAGTATATCATTTAGCGACAAGCCTTGCTTTAAAGGATTCCACCTTACCGTCAGATCCTCTTTTTCTTTTATAGACCCACTTGCATCCAATAGCTTTTACCCCATCGGGTGGTTCTACAAGCTCCCAGACATGATTAGAATACATGGATTATATGGGTCAATTTCATGTTCACCAGGGACCAAGTCAGAAGGCTCTCCCAATCCTATGAATCTATCGGGTTGTCTCACAACCCTCCCATTACGACGAGGCTCCGTAGGCAATTGTGTATCAGGTGTAACACACGGTAAAGTGTCATATGGTATATCTTCTTGTACAGTTGGTATTATGTTTGGTGTTTCCACTCTTACTTTATCTAGAACAATTTTACTCATAGGTTTGTGGTTCATTACATAATCCTCTTCCAAAAATCTGGCATTCGTGCTAACGATTACCTTTTGGTCCTTAGGACTATAAAATAAACCACCCTTCATTCCTCTAGGATACCCTATAAAGAGACAAACATCAGTACGCGATTCTAACTTATCAGCATCTACCTTCAACACATGCGCCGGAGCACCCCAAATCCGAATGTGTTTCAGACTAGGCTTATGTTCGATCCACAGTTCTGTGGGTGTGTGGACTACCGATTTAGAAGGCACTAAGTTCAAAATGTAAGTCGCTGTTTCTAAGGCATGTCCCCAGAACGAATTTGGTAATTCCTTATAACTCATCATTGATCTTACCACTTCTATAAGAGTCCTATTCTTTCTTTCCACTACACCATTCTGCTGGGGTGTACCCGGTGCAGACAATTGGGATTCAATCTCTTCCTCTGATAAATAATTTCTAAACTCTCCCAAGAGGTATTCGCCCCCACGATCAGATCTTAGTGTCTTGATATATTTTCCAAGTTGCTTTTCCACTTCAGCCTTGTACTCTTTGAATTTATCAAAGCACTCAGACTTGCGGCGCATCAAATAAATATATCCGTATCTAGAATAGTCGTCAATAAAAGTGATGAAGTATTCATAACCACCTCTTGCCTGGAAAGACATAGGACCACATAAATCAGAATGAACCAATTCCAACAGATCCTTAGCTCTATACCCATTTGCCTTGGAAGGCCTTTTGGTCATTTTTCCTTCCAAGCAGGATTCGCAAGTTGGATAATTTTTCACTACTAATGAACTCAGAGGTCCATCAGCCATCAACATTTGAATCATATTCAAGTTAATATGACCCAGTCTTAGATGCCAAAGATATGTTTGATTCATTTTCGAAGGTTATTTTCACTTATTAGTAGATGTATCATTCAATTCGATTTGTTGCACTGTGGGAGTAATTGGATTAAAAGTATACAAATTATCTATCAATGCACCATCACAGATAATAATTCTATCCATAAACAATTTAAAAGAAATAGAATATCCATTCATAAACAATTTAGAAACCGAAATTAAATTCTTTCTAAAATGAGGTACATAAAGATAATTCCTCAAAACAAGAGTTTTATTCTTATTGAAAAATAAATAAACGTCTCCCACTGCAATAGCCGCTACTCTTGTAGCATTCCCTATGAGTATGGTAATCTCCCCATCACTAAGCTGTCGGGTTTGATGGAACCCCTGCAAAGAATTGCAGACATGGTCAGTGGCTCCCGTATCTACATACCAAGTGTCAGCAGATACAGTCGCTAAACACGATTCAACAACTAGTATATAAGACTTACCATTTCTGTTCCCTTTTAGAAGAGGGCAGTTAGCCTTGTAGTGTCCCGGCTGCTTGCATTTGAAGCACTTGCCTTTAGGCTTCTTGACTGCACCACTCTTTCCCTTCACTTGGTTCATCGGTGCTGAATTTCTTTGCTTCTTCTTATTCCTACAACCTTTCGGCCTAGAATGAGTATCATTTTCAGCAACATGAACCTGAAGAGCATGACGAAATAGTTCTTCCGTCGCCACAAGTTCTGTCAGAAGTTCCGCCAATGTGTATAAATATTTTTTCATATCATAGTTCAGGCGAAACTGCTTAAAACTCCTAGGCAAGCTTTGGAGTAAGATATCGACTTGGGTTGGGTTTCCCCATCGATTTCAGCTCCAAGAACCTCCAACTCATTGAGTTGGCCCATCATCCTAAGGACATGCACCCTTACGGAAGTGCCCTCAGCCATTTTGGTGTTCATCAGTACAGCATGCCCTTAGACCTAGCAGGACAACTCTGATGCCCGAAGAGTTCCCTTAGATTATGCATCATATCATAGGCGGTGTTCATAACTTGATGCTGAGTCTGAAGCACATTTGACATAGAAGCTAAAATATAGCACTTAGCCATCCTGTCAGCTTTCAACCACCTATTATAAGCAGCTATTTGCTCTTCAGTAGAGTCGATAGTAGGCTCCGGAGGACATTCCTCAGTGAGTACAAAGATATAATCTTCAGCAGTTAAAACAATGTACATGTTTCGTTTTCAGTCAACATAATTAGTGTCAGTAAGTTTGTGCTCTTTAAGTATAACAGAAAGTGAGTTGAGTGTCATTTGAAAATCCTGAGAATCATAAATAATGAACAGATCAAACACTTCGAATTTATCAATTTATATTGATTCCCTCAAAATAATATAAAATAAAATTCACCAATATCTCAAGCACCGTGAGTTTGCATGCCACGATAGTGTGGACGTATACAAACCCAAACATTTATAAGAGAAGGTTTTACCCATTAATCTCATTTGTCATCCTAACTTTATGACAAAATAATGAATAGTCAGTTTATCTTTAGCCATGCAAATAACAGCAGTGACTCCGATAGGGAGGAAACTTATTATTTGCATCTAAGTGTACACCATTATTTGACCCAAAGTCCATCGCGCAAGCTTATGTGCCTTACTGATAGAGAAGTACACACGCGCTTGGATAAATTCCTACAGTCATCATAAAGAAGTTTGAACAAGTGATCCGTGAATAAACTCATCCGATGGGGAGGAAGGCTCTACTGCCAACGCGCAAGTTTACTCACATCACTTACAAACCAATAATGGAGGCCACAGGAATTAATTACCAATCTCCTCTCCCACTTAGTTATTTAACACCGAGGATTTTTAACATGCATATAATATTCCAATAATAAAATACCAATCAAGCATGCTCCTATCATAGCAATTTAAAGCAATAAATCACTTAGAACATGCATAGCAAACATATAACAATAATTGACAAATAAATCAATTAATTCAGTTATATAAAGGCAAATTCAATTGTTCGCCACCAAGCACGAAAAAGGGCCAGCTGCGATAATGCGGGTTGCGGGGCAGCGCCCTGAAGCCTAAAAAAATGCTAGTTCCAGGACTTGATCAGATCACCTCCTCCCACCGTCGGACCTGTCACCCACGCATCCGCCGCCCATAGCCCATCAGCGCAGCCGCCCGCCAGGTTTCGGGATACATACACTCACGTTCGGCAATGGTATGTCACCGAGCATGCTTGCACGGTAAGCAATGAGCACTGATTTCTTATTATTCGTTTGGTGTCACGCTCGCTTCGAGCGCCGAAGACCTGACGAGCACTCTTCACCCGACAACAACATGGCGCTCGCCATGAACCGTGCGATAAAACTCCTGCACGCCCAATGCCATGCACTGTGCTACTGGAAAACGTGTACCAAAAGTTTCTCACCAGATAACAACCATGCGAGCATGCTAGCTACCTGGCACGCCGCCCGCCTGCAGATATCCTACGCCCATCAGATGTGCACGCCATCGTGCGTGATTTGCTTTCTGCCGTGCACAACACCGAGGACCCCACACGACTACTAGCCTCAAGCATCCAGTTCCCATGTACGGCCATCACCGAGTGCCCAGTTCCCACGCACAGCCAGCACCAAGTGTCTAGCGCCAATGTACGGCCATCATCGAGTGCCCAGTTCCCGAGCACACTTTCTGACATCGTGTGCAATCTGCACTCCGCTGTGTGAGTGATGCATGCCAATGAGCACCCTTACCCGGTGCCAAGCCTGTTGATGCACCTGCCGCCTTCTGCTTCCATGGGAACAGTCTTGTCCATCGCCCGCCGTGATGCTCGGTTCCCATTACCATCACATACGCATATCCACCTTTCACCTGTGTTCATCACACGACAACACCTCCGAATAATTTCCATCATCCACTTACAGTCGTGTGTGTGTGATAAAGCGTGTTGGAACATCAGGCATACAGACAGATTACCGGCGATAATAAAGTAGGATTTCATAGATAATTACACATATACCAAACCCTAATTCTCATGCTATCTATATGAGAATTAAAACACGTATAGCACTTAAACCCTAGCGTAACGTATCACGTTTCACCATGAAACCGATGCTTCGATATGAATTGTTGGCATTCGATCATTTGGTTAGCGTGAACCGTTAGGGTTCCATCCAAACTAATAATCAGCGGAAGTAATTAATGTTCAAAGTTCGCATTACCTTTCACCAGGGTATGTTGTTAAAGAACAACTATAGAGAACAACCTTTTGATCTTTTACTGTATTCCCCAAGTTCAATCCTGACGTCGTGTGGGCGACGATCTTCAGAATCTTCTCAATCTGCTCCTAACCCTCTATTCACGTTAAAACGGCACAGAGTGAGGGTTCCAAGAAGCTGAGATAACTTATATATGGGCTACAGTAGAGATCAGGAGAAGAAATTAGAGTTGGGCCTCCATTGGGCTTAAGTATCAAAGCTTAGCACAAGACTTATACTTAAGTCCAATATTAATAATATAGTCCACTAAAATATTATTACTGCACTGCCGCTCCAATCCCATAATTATATTATGGGCTCCTTTTTATTATGAGCCAGACAGTCTTCCCATGTTTAAGATATACAATGCCCATTAATTAATTAAATTACTGACAACTCAAATTAATTAATATCTCATCCGAGAGTAGTACCACTTAATCTTATTATCATATCGGAATTAATTCACTTGCAAGATTTACATGATAATCCTTATGATCTCCTCATGGAGACATCATCAACCTAAATAGGTCACGGATTCCTTCTACAATCAACATCACACCATAGAGACATCATTACTTCCCAACTCACCGAGTTTGTTGATTTAATACATGTAAATCGCACCCATTGATGAATCAAAGAAATACATACTGCCTTACGTGTCGAGGTTATTGTATAGGGATTAAGAGCACAAACATCCATAATAATCGAGATAAAGTTCTCATATATAGACAATGCAAGTCGAACGATCTCAAGCGGTCCTACTCAATACACACAAAGCGCACTAATGTGATTCTATAGTCAAGACAAACTAATACCAATTCACACTAAAACCATCCCGATAGATAGTCCCCATCTATCTCGGTTGTGAGCATCTGTGACAATGCGGGGTGCGGGGTAGCGCCCCGAAGCCTAAAAAAATGCCAGTTCCAGGACTTGATCAGATCACCTCCTCCCACCGTCGGACCTGTCACCCACGCATCCGCCGCTCATAGCCCATTAGCGCAGCCGCTCGCCAGGTTTCGGGATACATACACTCACGCCCGGCAATGGCATGTCACCGAGCATGCTTGCACAGCAAGCAACGAGCATTGATTTTTTATTATTCGTCTGGTGTCACGCTCGCTTCCGTGAGCCGAATACCTGACGAGCACCCTTCACCAAGGCAACAACACAGCGCCCGTCATGAACTGTGCGACAAAACTCCTGCACGCCCGATGTCGTGCACTGTGCTCTACTGGAAAACGTGTACCAAAAGTTTCTCACCAGGCAACAACCGTGCGAGCATGCTAGCTACCTGACACGCCGCCCGCCTGCAGATCTCCTACGCCTGACAGATGTGCACGTCATCGTGCGTAATTTACTTTCTACCGTGCACAACACCGAGCACCCCACACGACTACTGGCATAAAGCATCCAGTTCCCACGCACGGCTATCACCGAGTGCCCAGTTCCCACGCACAGCTAGCACCGGGTGCCTAGCGCCAATGTACGGTCATCATCGAGTGCACAGTTCCCACGCATGCTTCCTGCCATCGTGTGCAATCTGCACTCTGCCGTGTGAGTGATGCATGCCAATAAGCACCCTTACCCGGCGCCAAGCCTGTCGATGCACCTGCCGCCTTCTACTTCCACGCGAATAGTCTTGTCCATCGCCCGCCGTGATGTTCGGTTCCCATCGCCTTTCACCAGTGTTCATCACACGACAACACCTCCGAGCAATTTCCATCATCCACATACAGTCGTGTGTGTGATAAAGCGTGTTGGAACATCAGGCATACAGACAAATTACCGGCGATAAAAAAGTAGGATTTCATAGATAATCACACATATACCAAACCCTAATTCTCATGCTGTCTATACGAGAATTGAAACATGTATAGCACTTAAACCCTAGCCTAACGTGTCACGTTTCACCATGAAACCGATGTTCCGATACGAATTGTCGGCGTTCTATCATTTGGTTAGCGTGAACCGTTAGGGTTCCATGTAAACTAATAATCAACGGAAGTAATTAATGTTCAAAGTTTGCATTACCTTTCACCAGGGTATGTTGTTGAAGAACAGCTGCAGAGAACAACCTCTTGATCGTCTGCTGTATTTTCCAAGTTCAATCCTGACGTCGTGTGGGCAACGATCTTCAGAATCTTCTCAATCTGCTCCTAACCCACTATTCATATTAAAACGGCGTAGAGTGGGGGTTCCAGGAAGCTGAGATAACTTATATATGGGCTACAGCAGGGACAAGGAGTAGATTTTAGAGTTGGGTCTCCATTGGACTTAAGTATCCAAGCTTAGCCTAAAGCTTATACTTAAGTCCAATAATAATATAGTCCACTAAAATATTATTACTTTATGGGCTCCTTCTTATTATGAGTCCAACAGTCTCCCCATGTTTAAGATATACAATGCCCACTAATTAATTTAGTTACTGACAACTCAAATTAATTAATATTTTATTCGAAAGTAGTACCACTCAACCTTATTATTATGCCGAAATTAATCCACTTGCAAGATTTACATGATTATCCTTATGAGCTCCTCAAGAGGACATCATCAACCTAAATAGGACACGGATTCCTTCTACAATTAACAGAACACCATAGAGACATCACTACTTCCCAACTCACTGAGTTTTTTTATTTAATACATGTAAATCTCACCCATTGATGAATCAAAGAAATACATACTGCCTTACGTGTCGAGGTTATTGTATAGGGATTAAGAGCACGAACATCTATAATAACCGAGATCAAGTTCTCCTATATAGACAGTACAAGTCGAATGATCTCAAGCGGTTCTACTCAATACACACAAAGCACACTAATGTTATTCTATAGTCAAGACAAACTAATACAAATCACACTACAACCATCCCGATAGATAGTCCCCATCTATCTCGGTTGTGAGCATCTGTTTATACTTTATAAGGAAAATGATAATATGATATTTCGCGTGTTGTCGCACAACATATTATCTACAGTATAAAGTAAATGGACTTTTGCACAAACATATAAATAAATTATAATATGCAAAATGTTTGATCATATGATTCTCATTTCAAATAAATCGTTAAAATGTTGTTTCATACAAAAGCCAGACTTTTAGTATACAATCTAACAAGAGCTTCTATGATTAAGAATCTTCCATAGATGAGTCCGAGTGAAGAGGAAAGCTTCAGACAAGAAACATAGGAGGACATGTCTGGATTCTTCTACTGAACATCCATTTCTCATAAGATCCTCATGAGAATCATGAAAGAAGATCTAAGACTCCTTCTATGGATTCATTCTGGAAAGAATTGAGTGATTTCTAAACTTTAGAAAGAGAGAGCATCACATCATATACAGGTGATAGATGGAGAGATCGTCATCACTTTGGAGCTCATTGAAAATATGATGGAGATGCAACTAGTTCCTATTGATGATATAAAGAAGGAACTCAATAAACTCAAGAGAGAAGTGGCTCGTACAATGTCTTGAATTCATATCAGAGCCATTTGAATCCTTATCAAAGCAACGTTCAAAGAAGGTATCGAACCACCAATCGATATTTCTATTTTTGATAAAAGGATCAAGAATCCAAGAGAGACATGCTTAGGAAGAATCTCAGAGAACTTGTATACAGGGAAGGTGAAATCCTACATCTATCCAAGAATTGTCTACAATTTGGCGGATTAAAAAAAGACTTGATGAAAGAAAGGAATCAACCATACTTTATCACTTACATTATTTATTATGCTCTATCCAACACTATCATTCGAATTTATTCCATATGAAGGAGTATATTGAGATACCAGAAGTGTTTAAGGTATTTACGTGCGCAAACAGGCAGAAATTATTGAGTTATCGCCGATTCACGACATGAATTTACAGTTTAGAGATTAATCGATCTGAAATAGACAAGATAATTCGAAAGAAACTAGAGAAGTTCATAACTAAAGGTGGACTAAAGTGCCCAAAAATATAGAGAGGAGTCGAAGTAATATTCGATATCACAAAAAAGAAAAACTCTATTTCTTGTGATGTCTTGTACTACCTTCAGCAACCAACATCTAGGAGATATTAATGAACTCAAAATTGGAGATATTGAGCTAATAATTAAAGGAGTTGCACAATTATTACTGGGATTGGAGTTTCTTGAGGATCATAACCCCTGAGAACGATTACAAGATGGAATGAAGTTTACAATTTGAAGACGAATAAATAGAGTTCACTAGTGGAGTTCGGAGCTCATCCATGACTACAATCCCATTCTTAATATATATCACAATAGGGATGATATATAAGGAACATCGTGCAGATCACTTTACGGCATACATTGGTTCAGGAGCCAGTGTCTGCATAGCTAAGGAAGGAGCATTTCATAAGGACTCCGGGGAAGATTTGCGAATCCTATTGGAAAGAGATTTCTCACAAAGAGTACTAATTCTAAAAAGAGCAATAAATAAGTAGATATTATGATCGAGGAGCTAACCATACCCTATTGTACAGGGTGAAGACTCCACTTATATACTTTATCGACACCAAAGTGGATATCCTGTTAGGAAATAATTTTCTAAAGACATTCAAACATTTTACCAAAGAGAACACAACAAGGAGACTTATTTTCACAACTCTTTATAAACATAAGGTTATTGCACCAAGGCTGCAGAATGCATTTTAAAGAAGAATATTAATACAATATTTCACAGTAAGTGTGGTGATGATGAAGGAAAACTTTGTCATCTAAAAATTAATGATCACATAAGATATGGTGAATTAGTCCTTCAAATGAGAATCGAGACCCTAGAAGGAGAAAAAGAAGAAAAATTAAAAGAAGAAACCATTCAACTTCTCAAAGAAAGGTTAGGAGAGAAACCACAAAGGGATGTCTTAATCAAAGAGCAGACATCTTCGGAAGACGTCAAAAAGAAGGTCAAGATGAATTTTAATGAAGATCCACTAGCCTAGTGGATAAAAATGAGCTCAACCCATCTCTCAAAGTGAAAGAAGGAAAGAAGCTTGAATATATCCTAATGAACTAAGAGGATCATAAGGATATTCAGAAAATACTTAATGAACATCTGGTCCTTAAGTTAATATCACTAGAAGTCTCTCCATACAGCAGCTCAGTATTTCTTGTTCGGAATCACGCAGAGATTAAACAAGGAAAGCTGAGACTTGTGATCAACTACAAAGGGATCAACAACATCTTGGAATTCGATGGATAATATGTACTATGTAGGGAACACTTGGTAAATTATACTCTTCAAGTTCGATTGCAAATCTGGATTTTGCAATATAAAGATGGAGGAAGGAAGTAGGAAGTTCATAATCTTCTCAACACCGCAAGGACACTATATTTGGAATTTCATGCACATGGGCTTGGAAAACGCACTGCAGATATACCAAAGGAAGATGAATAATATTTTTAAAGAATATATCTTATTCATGTTCGTATATATGGATGATATCCTTATTACTTTGAAGAAAATGAAGGAACACTTGGTGGAAATATTTTTAAGAGGCATGTCACAAAGAAGGATTGTTGTTTTTTATAAAAGAAGGCAGCAATCGCCACAAAGCAGTTCGAGTTTCTTGAAATCGAGATCGATGAGTTCGGAATAATCCTAAAACCACACATTTTAGAGAAAGTTCAAGAAATTCCAAAAGATCATAAAGATAAGAAACAACTCTAGAAATTTCTAGGGGTTGGAAATTTTGCTGTAATATTCAAATAGGAGGAATCACGCTGGGAGATGGTTAAAAAACTGAAGGAGGTTTGAAAAAAGCCCCTAAATTTAGACATACCAAATGACGAGGATGATCTGGTGCTCTACACGGATGCATGTGACTATTGGTAGGCAGTGGTTTTACTAAGTTCACAAAAAAGAGGAGAAATGTTGTGTAGAGAATGAGTTCTTCGCATTCTGAAAGACGTTAAAAAAATGGCTCCTATTTTATCTTGCGAAGAATTTCACTCTTTGATCGTCGTTATTTCCACCTAAATTTTATGTTATTTTATTTATTATTTTTTTATTATTTGTTTGTTTCTTATATAATTGGTTGTGTATTTCATCTATTTAGAGATAATGTGTGTTGTGATGAAAATATTGTGAAAATGATCAAAATGTGTGTAAAACAGGTAGAAAGTGGAATAAAACGGAGTCGGGAGTCAAAACATATAAGAAGTGCAGAATGGTGTCTTAACTCAACACGAGATTCGAGCTCGTGTCGAGTATGGTCATCCAGCACGCGTCAAGTCTGGAAGTCAACCACGGTTAGATGTCGATTGCAGATACTTGAGACATTAACTTGGCCTCCCCAAAAGTCGACTTGCATAGCTAGACTTAAGCTCTAACCACAGCTGATGGAAAGGCCGATAACACATGCAACAATTTGACTCGAGTTGCTCAGCTCGAGTCGAGTTCATTTGATGTTTGCCCAACTATTCAGTGAAGATTTTCCTATTATATATATCCCATTAGCATGCTCATTAAGTTAGATTTCGCATTCTGGAGGCAAAACACACACTAAACACCTTTCTTCACACACATTCTCTCCATCCATTTTATACACAAACCCATCTTTTTCCCCATTTATTTCCACTCAAATTCCATAATTCTTTTCACCAATCTTCCACCCATCCTAAATCTAATAAGGAGATCATCAAGTGATGAGGAATTGGGCATGCTAGAAGAAGAGGAGCTCCATTTATTAAGGGAAGCAATTCGTATTCTATTTTGCATTTTTCTCTTTATTTGGCTCAAGTGGAGCATTATAAGAATTGTAATGAA
The DNA here is from genome assembly GCA_023678885.1 of Pogostemon cablin. NCBI lineage: Eukaryota > Viridiplantae > Streptophyta > Magnoliopsida > Lamiales > Lamiaceae > Pogostemon > Pogostemon cablin. The sequence continues at coordinate 20,925,677 of CM042956.1, forward strand.
TTAATGATGTAAATTGTAGGCTAGTCTCTTAGTGAGATTAACCATCATGATTGGTTAGGAATTTCTACATTTGTGAACATTTTTTAATGAATTTCTAGATTTTTTATCATTTCATATGTTGGATTGTGTGTTTGATTTGCCATTGCATACTAGTTGGAGCGTAAACTTAATTATGTGTTGTGGTTGATTGATTGAATCATTTCATAGTATGGATTGACTCTATTATAAGTGTGACTGGTAAAGACCAATACATGGTTGGAACCTCACAATAGGACACTAGAGAAGAGTTGCTTGCTAAGGTGCTTGGAACTAGTGAAAGAGCCTACCTATAGGAGCTTAATACATCAAAAGGAGCCTTTTTGGGACTACATATGTAGTCTACATCATTGTTGTGTCTTGTAAAGGAGCACCTAGTGGAATATATGAGTGCCTTTAGTGCCCAATACTTGACATTTATCATAGCATGTTCATAAGTCTAGAATAATTCATATCCATAGTGTGGCTAGACTTACTACCTTCTTAGATTGATCTACCTTCACCCATTTCATCATCATTTACTTGTTGATTCCTTATACTTTTATTTGCTTACTAGCTAGTTAATTATTAGCACATATAATCCTAGTTAATTCAACCATCTCATATTCGATAGTCCTTATAAAGCATAACTTGGTTAAGGCATGGCCACATCCTTTGGGTTCAAAATTATTTTTATTCTACATACGATAGAGTACGCTTGCTCTAATCATTAGGGAAAACACTGTGGAATGACTTGACACAGAGGTTCTTAAGCAAATTCTTCCCTCCGTCAAAGATGTTATATCTTAAAAGTTTAATTCTTCAATTCAAGCAGATGTCGTTTGAGAAATTTAGTAAAGCACGAGATCATTTTAAAGAATGCTTAGGAAGTGTCCTCAGCATGGATTTTTCGAGGATCAACAAGTTGGCTTCTTCTATGCAGGATTAAATGGAGGTTCAAGGATACTAGCTGTTGCCTCAATGGAAGGTTCTATATTGAGACAGACTCCAGAACGCTATCACTATCTGTGAAGAGATAGCTCTGAATTCAAGCGATAGTCTTCGAATCGTTCTATAGGGTGTTATGAGATGGAAAGAATAGATAAGATGGAGGAGTTGTGTATGCAACAAGTTAAACCAGTTTAAGACCAAAAGAAGATATGACTGAAATGGAAATCTTGGAGATTCGTAGAAGGAAGAGTGCTAAGTTGCAAGTGTCTTCGAGTCTTTTGCTGAAATAGCCCTCTCAAAGTTCTATGGTTTAGATTCCCGTCTCTATGACTCCACAAGCCTCTACCTCGAGTATGAGTTTTTAAGAGTGTTGGAAAGCACCCGAGATGTCATTTGAGGAAGTTGCATTAATGCAAGGTAGAAACTTCCAAGTTAATTATAGTGGTAACTTTGATCATCAAGAAGGAGGATACCTGCCAAGGCAATGTGGATTTTGTCAAAGGAATTTTGGGAGAAATTATCAACAACCTCGGAAGTTTGATAACTTATCCTATGGAAATCAAAGTAATGATGTTGCACTTCCACCAGTGATTCATCCGGGAGCGAAAGCTTCTAACAACAAGGGAAAGATGTCGATTGAGGATCAATTGGGTAAAATGTTTGAAATCATGAAGTAAGATCATGAGAATAGAAAACAAGAAAGAGAAGTGAATGATATGTAATTTAAGGCACTGGAAATGCAAATGATTCAGATAGATATCGAGAACGGGGATATTTATCAACAAGGGTCTACGACCGTGGTATATCCCAAGGAGTAGTGTAAGTCATCGTTCATCGGAGTGGATCAAAATACAATGGACCTCCATTGCCTAGGGAGATTGAGGAAGTAGAAGGTGAACGAGAGCCCATGGAAGTTGTGGTTGAAGAAGAGAAGGTGAAAGAAAGTGAAATTTCTAAGAATGATAAAGAGATCATATTGCTTGAGGAAGAGGTGGTGAAATCTCCAAAAAAAGTGAGAAAAGAGTAAAGAAGAAAAGAAAAAGGAGAAAGAGTAATTTTTCCAATGGGATAGTTGGGGAATTCCTAAGTTGCCCGTTTCGATTCCGTTTCCACCAAGGTATTTGAAGAAAGGCTTAGATGAGAAATTTGGCAAGTTTGTGTAGATGTTGAAAAAAATTCATATCGACATCCCTTTTGCAAAAACAATCATGAAAACGCTCAACTATGTAAAGTTCTTGAAAGATATCATGGCCAAGAAGAGGAGCTTAAAGGAGTTTGAGATCGCGAATCTCACAGAAGAATTTAGAGCTATTTTGCAAGGAAGTTCCCCCCTAAGTTAAAGGATTTAGGTAGCTTCACTATCCCTTGTCAGATGGGAAAACATGAGAACTAAGTATCAACTTGATACCTTAAGAAGTTGGACATTGGAGACGTTAAGCCTACTTTGGTCACCTTTCAATTGCCCAATAGGTCTATGACTGATCCAAAAGAGATTGTGGAAGATTTATTAGTGACAGTTAACAAGTTTGTGTTTTCGGTTGATTTTGTGGTGTTGGAAATGGATGAGGATTCTAACGTTCCATTGATACTTGGTCGTCCATTTCTATCCACCGAAAAGGCCTTAATTGATGTGGAAAAGGGAGAGTTGATAGCAAGAGTAAATGATAAGGAAGTTGTTTTCTATGAGTGAAGCCATGAGGTATCCAAGGGAGAAGGAGGAATATAGAAGAACTGAAGTGATGGAAAATCTTGTTGAACAGCACTCACATTGCCTTCATTCTTAAGATCCATTAAGAACCATAATGATGAGATTATGGAAATCTTACATTGTTTGAATGCATGTAGGGACCTCACATTGGAGGAAGCATGAGAGGTTTTGAAAAAGAGATTCGATGAGGAGCCCAAGGAAGAGGTGAAAGAAGAGAAGAAGGAAGAGTTTAAACCATTAACGGAGTAATTGAAGTATGCTTACTTGAAGAAAATAATACTTTTTCTGTAATTGTATCTTCATCCTTAAATGCTTTAGAATTGGAGAAGTTGTTGAGAGTTTTGAGAGACACAAATCTACCATTGGTTGGTCCATAAAGGACTTGAAAAGTGTTAGACCTTCTCTATGCATGCATAAAATTTGATTGTTAGATTAGGAGAAGTCATGTGTGCAAAATCAACGTCATCTTAATCCTATAGTGCAAGAGGTTGTAAGAAAAGAAGAGCTTAAATGGCTCGATTCAGGTATTATTTTTCTAATTAGTGATAGTCCTTACATGAGTCATTTACATGTAGTGGCGAAAAAGGGTGGCATGACTATTGTTAAATCTGAAAACAATGAAACCATTGCCAGAAGGATTGTCACCGGTTGGAGAGTTTGCGTGGACTATCACAAACTTAATGATAATACCAGGAAAGACCGTTTTCCACTTCTATTTATTGATCTGATGTTGGACAGGCTCGCAGTGCACAAGTTCTATTATTTTCTTGATGAGTATTCAGGGTACAATCAAATTCTGATAGCCCCGGAGGACCAAGAAAAAAACATTTACTTATCCTTATGAAACCTTTCCATTTAGAAAGATGCCATTTGGGTTGTGTTATTCTCTAGCCATTTTTCAGAGATGCATGATGACTATATTTGATAGGTTGATTGAGCACATTATGGAGGTATTTATGGATGATTTTTCTATTTTTGGCTCCTCACTTGATGTTTTTTTTTTGTTAACTTGGCTATCGTTTTGTAGCGCTATTAAGAGAATAACCTTGTGCTTAATTTGGAGAAGTGTCACTTTATGGTCCAATATGAGATCATTCTAGGGCATCACATTTTAGAAAATGTCTTAAGAGTAGATAAAACCAAAGTCGTAGCTATATAACGTCTACCTCCTTCTACTAGTGAGAATGGGGGTTAGACCATTCTTAGGCCATGGGGCTTCCTTTGTTGCTTTAGTAAGGATTTTTCTAAAATTGCTAAGCCACTTTGTAAGCTTCTTGAAAAAGATTGTCCCTTTGAATTCAATGAAGAGTGTTGCTTTCTTCAGGTGCTTAAGGATGCTTTGACTTCATCTCCAATACTTATAACTTCGGATTGGAGTGAGCCTTTTGAGCTACATTGTGATGCAAGTGATCAAACTATTGGAGTAGTGCTTGGACAAATGAAAGAAATAAAATTTAGAGCCATTTATTATGCCTCTAAGAATTTAAATTCATGCCAAGTGAACTACACTACCACATAAAATGAATTCATAGAAGTTGTCTATGCTTTTGAGAAGTTCCGCCCACACTTGGTTGGTACTCGGACTGTGGTGTATACAGACCATGCCGCGATTAAATATCTCATGAGCAAGAAAGATGCAAAATCAAGGTCGATCCAGTGGGTCTTGTTGCTACAAGAGATCAATGTAAGATTAATGATAAAAAGGGTATGGAGAATGTGATAGCGGATCACTTATCTCGCTTGGAAAGAAAGAAGGGGATCAAGTATAGAGCTCATTTTGGATGTATTTCCGGATGAAGAGATTCTCAAGGTAAAAGTACATCAAGTGTTTGCTATTATAGTCATCTCTTCTCCTTGATATGAAGATTTTGTGAACTATCTTTCTTGTGGTATTCGTCCCACTCTTCTTAAGTTGTACAAGTTGAAGAAATTTTATGTTGTGGTTAAGAAGTACTTTTGGGATGAACAATACTTGTTCAAAATTTGTCCGGATAGTGTGATCCATCGTTGTGTATCCGATGAGGAGAAAGAAGGATTCTAGAGTTGTCGCATTCATCATCATGTGGAGGGCAATTTTGTCACCACAAAATGGGGGCAATGACTTTATGGGCCCGTTCCCTTCTTCTTAAGGGTATTTGTACATCTTGTTGGCCGTTGACTATGTGTCTAAGTGGGTGGAGGTAATCCCTTCGAAGACGAATGATGCATTTGTGGTACAAAGATTTCTCAAGAGTTATATTTTTGTTCGTTTTGGAGTTCCTAGGGATTTAGTAAGTGATGGTGGTTCACTTTGTGAACAAATTGATGGAAGGATTGCTGAAGAAGTATAGAGTTAAGCATCGAGTTACTACACCCTATCACCCCAAGCAAATTGTTTGGCCGAGGTTTCCAATCGTCAAACAAAGTTAGCGTTTTAAATGACAATTAGTGGGGAAAAAGATTGGGCAGAGAAGCTCGATGATGCATTGTGGGCATATCAAATATCATATTAGACTATTATCTGTGTTCTCCATACCAACTAGTCTATGGGAAGGCTTGCCATCTTTTGGTTGAGTTGGAGCGTAGAGCCTTATGGGCAATTAAGAAGCTCAAAATGGATGAAGGGGAAGCCGGAGAGGCTCGTTTGTTGAAGATGGTAGAGCTTGAAGAATTTCGTGAGAGAGCTAATGAAAATTTCACCATCTACAAAGAAAAGGTGAAAAATGACATGATGCCAAGTTGAAGGAGAAGATGTTAGCACCCAGATATAGAGTGCTTGTATTCAATTATAGACTCAAACTCTTTCAGGGGAAGCTCAAGTCAAAATGGATGGATCCATTTAAAGTAGTTAAGGTTTTGAATGGAAACACATTGAAGCTCAAATGACCCAAAGATGATTTCTTAGTTAATGGTCATTAGGTTAAATACTATTTATCTCCTTCTCAAAAGGAGATAGTACTATCCCTTAGCAAAATTAGGAGGTTTGTAAAGATTTTTCCTTCTTCCTCTGCTTTTCCTTATAGATGCTTTAGGATCTGGATCAAATTTCAGATCTCGGGCTTCTTTCTTTGATCTAGTGTGCATGCACCTGTAAGAAAATTTTAAGTTAAACAAATAATTCCTAATACTAAAATATCTTATTCAAATTAACAATAATAGAAAAGTAAATGACCGAAATTGTCCCCAACAACGGCGCCAAAAACTTGTTGTGTGTTTTCCTACACAAATAAAATCCCCAAGTATTATAGATATAAGTTGCAGTAGCAAGCGATCAAGTGATAATATCTACTTCTAAAATGACTAAGTTAATTAGGACGAGTAACCAATTTCCAGATGTTAAGAACTTATTTAACTAAGTGACTGAAAATATTAAATAACTAATAAAATAAATCAGTGGAGAAAGATTGAAGTTTAATTTAAGATAAGATCAACAGTTATAAGACAATCTGGTATAGACTAATCAATCTGAATCCCTAGACATCCAATTGTTTATTTACGCAGACTTTATGAAAACACACCACATAACTATGTTATCCCACTGAATATGATCCGATTCACAGCTAACGAATAAATCTGGTTTAATTCCTAAGATGTGTGAATACTACCCTACCCCCTTTCTAAATACTATCAAAGCAAGAACAATAACTTCAGATGGCACGCATGACTAATAGGAATTTTCTAGAAAGTACTATAAGCTTTTATTCAATATCCTACTTGAAAGTCTTATTGCGTTGTTCCACTAGATCATTCAAACTTCTGATTTATCAGTTCTGAAGGACTAACGTGTTCACTGGCAAACTACCTTAATTTATAACAAATAGACAATTCAATTCATGAACGCACACAAGCTAACATAATAAATCAAGTATCATGAGAAATGACATGATTTTAATATGAAGACATTACAAAGCATGATTTCAGAGTCTCAAGACGAATCAAATAAACCAAAATAATAATCCACATAAATTCACAAAAATTAGTCTAGTTCATCAAACCATTACGTATATCCTCCAAACCTTAAAACTGTAAATAAATTAGCCCATGAGGTTACATGCAACACTCATGGCTATATAATTCATACAAGAAGTCTAGAAAAATGAAAAGCTAGGAATAGAAACGAAAACCCTAATGCTGGTGTTGTTCTGTGTTCCTTCTCCATCTGTCCGATTGACTGATCTCCCTCTTGAACAACACTTGGATCTCTTTTGGTGTGGATGAATGATGATGTGGATGAAGTGAAAGATGGAGGGAGAGTGAAGGGGTGAATGATCGATGGATTTGATGTTTGGAATTTGGGATCTCTTTTTTTTCCTCTCTTTTCAAGCCCTTTTATGGATGTTGGTCTCCAAAATTGTATTTTTTTCCCAAATTTCGTCCCTCACACATCTAGCACCCCTAGCCCAATTTTTTAATCGAAGTACTACTATTAAATAAAAAATATTATTATATACTTAATAATTTGATACAATGTCATGAAAAGAGAAAAGTATGATTTATAAAATTTTTCAGCGAAAGGGTTTAACAAAATTTTGTGATATGCGTATATGTATTTCCACATTCATATTTTAGGAGATTTGTATAAAAATAATTTTATGATAGTTTAATAATGTAATGCTAATAAAAAAATTTAATGTATAAAGCTGATCGTAGTCATTTTCACCTAAATTTTAGTATCTTTATTTGTGTATTTTTGGATGTTTTTATCAGTATTTATGTTACTTTTGGTGGAGTTATTGTTATTTTGAGGAATGTGGTATAAATTGATATAATTGTGTAAATGAGCTTAAATATATGTAAAACAGGTCAAGAAATGGACGAAAACAGAGTTGGGAGCGAAAAGGAGACGGAAGAATAGGGAATATTGGTATACGGGCCGTGTGCTGAACACGGTCCTGTACCCAACAGTCGTGTAGTGTCATCAGAACTCGCTGCTCGCCCAGGAGGATGGCCGTGCGCTGGTGTACGGGCCATGCGCTGCTGCACGTCCCGTGTACGGAGAACGGCTCTGTAAGAAGAAGTCATGTAATGTCGTCAGAAAATGCACACGGCCATGACCATGGCCGTGCAGCATAGCTCGAGTTGTGTCCGGAAGCAAGCACAACATGCCGAAGTAGGTATGCCCTACACGGGCCGTGTACTGCAGCACGGGCCGTGTAGGTGCAAAATCCTGTATAATTTTTAGAATGTTCCGGAAGCTTCTAGAAGGTCCATAAGTGATATAAAACCATAACTTGTGCGAAATTTAAAGGGGGAATTCATTAGAGATCAGATTAGAGCAGTTACACACACCAAAACACCACATTTCCTCACATAGTAGATCTATCTTCCATCTCTACCATTTAGATCCATCAAATCACCATTTGATCTACATTTTCAATCCATAAAACCTTCATTCCATCCATCCTACCATCATTTGAGAAGATTTGAGCATCAATTGTTGGAGAAGTTGATCAATTGAAGAGGAGGAAGACTTTTCTTATGCAAGGGAAGTAAATCTACTTTCCAATTGTTAATTTTCTTCTTATTATGGCTTAAATGGAGCAAATCTTGATTTGTATTGAATTAATTACCATGTTTAGTGGCTAGTTTTATAGTAGGGTTAGTCATATGAATGGTTGAGGTAAAAAGTTAGATATGTAAAACTTGAGTTGTGATTTGAATTGATTTGTGGATTTTCTTCTATGATATATCACTCATGTCTCATTTCAATGCTTGTGTGATTAAATCTTATATTCATAGTATTAGCATGGCCACTCCAATGTTGTGAGTGAATGTTTAATTGAATCATACATTGAATTGTGCATGCATGTTAGTATAAGGTGAGGTAAGTCATACCCTCCTTAGGCTTAGAACATTCATAGAGGGACACTTAAGTAATTGAGTGAAAAGAACCAACTTATGATCATAGTACCTTAAGGGAATTGAGATTAAAACCAATCTTAGGAGACTTAGGCTTGTAAAAGAGTCGAGAACCTAGTTGTCTTGGCCATAGGGACTAGGGGTAAATTTGTGATTGCTTTTAATCCACAAGTGAATGAGAATTACTATCATTGGTTTTGCATATCTAGCTCAAATCTTAACCATAAGTACGATTACTCTTGCTCTCTTCTCAAGTGTATTCTACATCCATTCCATTAGTCATTTGCTCGTTATTTGTTCATTTACTTAGCTAGTTTACATTCTAGTTATTTGAGTAGAATTTTAAGTATTAGTTTTAATACCAAACCTTCAAACATATTATCTTTACAAAGCATAAATCAATAAACAATTCGGATACTAGCCAATGTTTGCTTTCCCTTAGGACGACAATCTTATAAATTTTGCACTTGGTCACGCGTATACAACAACGATATAGTGCACTTGCTCTTGACATTTTACTAAAAATGAGACTAAGTTCAAAAGCATTCATATATGTTATAAAATTTTGATATATATAAATGTGTACATACGTGTGTGTATATATATGTGTTCACTATTTATTTCACCCTCAAGTGTAAGGGATTAATTGTAGCTCGTGTGACCAAGTCAAATGTCGAACCCACGAGATAGTTATAAATCTAATAATTAATTTTATATATGATAATTCAATTGCAGGACAAATTTTGACATTTTTGGGAAGACAATTAATTAACTAATAAGAAGTGAAATTAAATAATTAAACTAATGCAAAGTAAATAAATCACACAAGAGAAACGATTTAAGAATTCAAGGATAGATAATTGGTAATACTAAGGCAAATGGCTCAACAATGTGACTCTTTATTCTAGACCCAAATTAATTACCTACAGATGTTTATAGAGGATCACTAAGCCTAGTTAAATCACCTTGATCGGGTATGATCTAACACTTGTAATGAGCTGCAAATCCTATGATCGATAAGGAATTAACTCTCACTCTCTCTATAGGTACTTCATGCTAAATTTCATACTCCCTCCGTCACGAAAAAACTTTCACGTTTACTGTTCCACATTGTTTAAGAAAAGTTGCACTTTTTGACCAACTTTATTGACTTTGGAGGGTATTGTGGTATTTTTAGGCAATAAAAAAGTATAAAATAATAATATGTGTGTGAAAAAGGAGTGACAAATTTAAAATTAAAGTAACTTTTGAGGTTGTTGGATAAATTGGTGTTTCCTTTATTGGGGTGTAAAAGGTTTTGTGGGACAAATAAATGAGGAAAGTGTTAAAAGTATTATGGGACGGAGGGAGTAAAAGGCTAGAGCACTAGACTTCCCTGTCTAGGTAATAAATTATTAACCCCTTGTCTCCTCACCAATTACCTAACAATGATATTTTACCAAGTAATTAATATTCCAAATTGATTGTCTAACCGTCTTAGGCATTATAGGTCAATCCCCTAAGACTGCCACAAGAAACAACAATTATCATACAGAAATAAGGAATCCTATCAACTATGAATCGTTAATGCCGTCATGAATAATTAAATGAATCAAAACTGAAAAACCACAATAATATAAAGTCTCAAAAATATCTTCTTCAATAAGGAAATAAACATTCTGCAGTGTAATAAATCCAAGTCTAGGGCAAACAAATCACATAGTCAAAACTGTTTTAACGCCCTAACATTACCAACAAAGAAACTTAGCCCATGAATTTACGGGGGCAAATCACAAAGATATAATAAGTCTCAACCATTGTTCTAAAATAACTGAGATAAATAACTGAAAAATAAATCACCCTTGTGAAGGACTCCGATTCTTTAATCACGATCCCCATCGGGATCTCCATCTTCGATCCAAGTAGCAACTCCGATCGTCTCTCCGGTGGATGGATGGAAGGTGGTGGTACTATGGAGGACCCAAATACTCACTTAGCCCAATTTATGGAGTTGACAAATACGATAAAGATAAATGGGGTAAGTGAGGTTGTGATCAAAATGAAGCTTTTCTCGTTTTTATTGAGAGATAAGACTAAGGCTTGGTATCATACTATACCACCGGGATTCTACACCGCATGGAGAGAGTTCGCATAAAGATTCTTGAGCAAGTATTTTCCACTATCGAAGATGTTGAATCTTAAAGGGCAAAATTTTCAATTCAAGCAATTGCCACTTGAGACATTTAGTGAAGAATGGGACCGTTTCAAAGAGATGCTAAGGAAGTGCCCACAACACGAATTCCACGAAGAGCAACAAATAGGATTCTTCTATGAAAAAATCTTGGAGGTGCGTAATGAGATGCAAGCAGAAATTCAAGTGCTTCAAGCCCAAGTGCAACAACTTATGGAAATGATGCGAGGTGGAAGTACAATGGCTTCTCCTTATGGTGGTGGATCTACATCTGGTGTCGGTCATAATGATGTTGATATTGCTGCTGATGCTGATGACGATATTGATGTTGATGACGAGGTTGATGCTGATTTGGGAGACTTGTGATCATGTTTATTGTATTAGATATTTTGTCTCAAAGATTGAGTAGAATTTGATATTTTGTGTCAAATTTGGATAATTTATTTTAAATTGTGGAGATTGTTGAATTTAAATCTTACACTGGGTTGTGTTTTGAAGATTTAATTAATTAGAATTTATATTAATTAACAGGTATTAATATTAATTTTAAAATATTAAATTCAAATATATACATAAATTTGTGATGGAAATTTTCGTCAGTAACTGAAATATGTAATTTGAAAAACTAATATTACCAACGGAAAATTCCATCGCAAAATTTATGACGGATTATTTTCGTCGCTAATTACAGAAGAAATAACCAACGGATTACCGTCAGTAAACTAATTTTCATATGATTTTGCTTTTTTAAATTTGCGATGGAAATTTTCGTCGGCAATTTGCCGATGCATAAATCCGTCGCTAAATTCGTCGCTAATTTGAAGCACCGATGAATTTTATTTGCATGACTACCGATGGAAAATTTTATTTACCGACGTCCAGAATCCGTCGGTAAATAGCGACGGATATAATTTTCGTCGGTAATAAATTACCAACCATGGTTTTAGCGACATATTAATTTTCGTCACTAATCCGTCGGTAACCTCATTACCGATGGATTTTTCAAGTATTACCGATGGGAATTTTCGTAGCTAATCCGAGAGTTTTTTGTAGTGATAGAATCTTCCATATTCTTATAACTGTTTTCCCTTAGATTAAAAATCAGTTTACGATTTCTGGATAAAAAACACTTAGTTTTTCATACTTTTTCACATACTTTTCCTCTCTACATCTCCATCTCCATTTGACTCAAATTCACCAGCAATTCTCTATTCAGTTCCATAAATTCCTCCATACATCTTCCATCCATCTACATTCTAAGAAGAAGCTCAATTTTTGAATAGGAATTGGCATGTTAAAGAAAGGATCTCCCGAAGAGTTAAGGGAAATAATTCATCTTTTAATTTGTTCTTTTTCTTAATTTTTGGCATCAATTGAGTCTTGTAAGACATTATGTAATGGATTCATGATGATATTGTTAGAATAATCTCATTAGTGAGACTAATATCATGATTGGTTAGGAAATTCAGACGTGTGGATTTGTTGTGATATATTGAAGAAATTAATTGTATTTTCATCATGACTGCCTATTCTTTATTCATATGTTGATGTGTGTGGTTAATTTTCCATGTCATATTGATTAGAGTGTGAACTAAAATTTGTGCTATGAATGTTAATTGAATCATGTTTTCCTAAGAGTGATATGAGTTTGTGAAGATCAATGCATGCTTAGAATCTCATAATAGGACACTAGTGAGGGCTACTTGTGAAGATGTTTGAACTAGTTAGATGACCTAACAATAAGAGCTTAGTACCTTGAAGGGAATAGTGAGTATTGGAGACACTCTTAAAGAGACTTTTAGAGATTACTTTGGTAGTATACATCCTAAATATCTTGTGAAGGAGCTTAGGTGGGGAAAGTGAGTAATTTTAGTACCTTAATCCTAGATATTCATCATGACATGTCCATAAGTCTAGTTCAATCCTTAACCATAGTGTTTAGTCTTACTACTTTCTTATATTGATAAACCTTCATCCATTCTATCCTTTGTTTGTGAACTTTAATTGTTCTACTTTTATTCTCTTTTACTTGATAGTTGTTAGATCATCGATAAGTTAACCATAACTATACTCAAACCTACACATTTGGTTATTCTCATAAAGCTAAGCCAGGTAAAGGCACGGATATACTAGACCTCTCTTTCCCCGTGGATTTGATAATATTGCTAGGTCACCTTAACTACACGATAGGATAAACTTGCTCTTATAGCCTTACAGATTTTAGCGATCAAGTGACTGTGATAAACTTTTGGACCGACATCATCTTTACATAGTTTCTGTGAGGTTTCCATAGGTGTCTTCATTGGCATGACATCATCTTTGGACCGACATCATCTTTTTATTAAGTTTCTTGCATACTTACTTTGTAAAATAAAGATACCATTTTCACTTTACTTTATTTGGAGCCTAAAAATAATTTAGGTCACCAAACATACTCACTTCAAAAGTAGTTTTCACGGTTTTCAAAAAGTTGTCCATCATAACTCGAGATGTTGCTCCAAATATTATTTTATCACATATATTTTTGCAATAAATAAACCATCAATATCATGCTTAATGAAAAAGGTTTGATCAACTTCACCTGTAGTGAATCCAAATATGAGAAGAGACTGGAAGAGAAGTTGCTGCTTATGGTGAGTTCACTAACTATTTAACTGACTATTTGATGATAATTAGTCTTTTAAACTAATTGTTTTTTTTTTATTTCTCGCTGAACTTATTTCAATTATTATATGTTCCTAAGCTCGGAAGTTTAGGTAATTTAGTTATTTTTTATTTACTTAGTTTATGTTCAGTTTTGATTGATGAATACTTATTGTTCATGGTCTTTTTTACACTGCATTCGAACAAACATTTGATGTATTGAACTGGTTATTTTACTATATTACGATTAACTTTGCATCAGGTAGTGTGGTTGAGGATATGCGTGATTGGGGGAGATTTTTTATATGAGTATTGAAGCCGGTGTCATCACATCAAGAATCACATCGATCTTTAACGATTTCTCTAACTCTAATATTTTTATGTTGTTTATGTTGGCATTCGATCGTTTGTTTAACGTGAACCGTTAGGGTTCCATGCGATTCTATATCAGCGGAAACAAGAAAATAATCTTTACCAGAGTCATCAGTAGATGACACAGGACATTCCTCAGTGAGTACAAAGATATATATTAAGCAGTTAAAACAATGTCCATGTTTCGTTTCCAATCAACATAATTTGTGCCAGTAAGTTTGTGTTCTTTAAGTATAATAGCAAGTGGATTAAAAGCCATTTGAAAATCCTGAGAATAAAAAATAATTAACAGATCAAACACTTTCAATTTACCAACTTATATTGATTCCCTCAAAACAATATAAAATAACATTCATCGACATCTCAAGCACCGTGAATTTGCTTGCCACGATAGTGTGGACGTATACAAACCCGAATATTTACAAGAGAAGGTTTTATCTATTAATTTCATTTGTCAACCTAACTTTATGACAAAATAATTAATAGTCGTTCCACTTTAGCCATGCAAATAACAGCAGTGTCTTCGATGGGGAGGATACTTATTATTTGCACCTAAGTGTTCACCATTATTTGATTCCAAGTCCATTCCCAAGCTTATGCTCCTTCAGATGGAGAAGATCACACACGCTCAGACAACTTTCTACAATCATTATAAAGAAGTTTGTACCAGTGATCCGTGAATAAACTCATCCGACGGAGAGGAAGACACTATAACCTACACGCAAGTTTATCCTCATCACTTACAAACCAATAATGGAGGTCGTAGGAATTATTAACTAATCCCCTCTCCTACTTAGTTATTTAACACTGAGGGTTTTTACATGTATATAATATTCAACAATAAAATACGCAACCTAGCGTGTTCATATTACATCAATTTAAAACAGTAAACCACTTTGAACATGCATAGCATATATAACTATAATCAGATTATTAAATCAATTATGACAGTTATATATCACGACGAAAAATACAGTTTATCGTACGTTGATCAAAAAATGACCCTGCTGCCATGAAGAACGTCGACACGACTCATGCCATTTCCTGCATGGGTCGTGCCGCTTCCATGCCTTGCCACGCCATCCAGTCGGTCGCAGTCTCACGCTATGCCATCTTTGGGAGTCTCCCGGCATAACTCATGCCGATCACCCTTGTCGACCAGGTCCTACTGGTTGTGCCCGCCACGCCTGTTAGGCTTTCATCCGCCGTCAGTCAGGCCGTTATTAGGCACGACTCTTGCCGCCAAGCCACCACCAGAAGGCATTACTCCTGCCGCCGACCAGCGCTGTCTGCCTTGCGCGCCAAGACACCTGCTCCGTTGATCTGCACTTCACGTCTCCCGTACAGCTGTCGTACGCCAACCGCGCTGCGCCGTCGACCCCAATGCATCCGCCCACCACCGGTGCCATCACCAGCTGGCACATTACATGCCAGGCACCAACGGCTCCCATGTTGTCACCAAAACGAATTGTGGGTAGGGGTGTGCAAATTTTAGTCAAAATTGAATAAACTGACCAAACCAAACCAAATTAAACAATTTGGTTCGGTTTTGGTTTACGGTTCAATTTTTAGTTTTTAAAATGTGATTTTTTAGTATTCGGTTCAGTTTTTGATTTTAGAATATTAAAAAATCGGTTAACCAAACCGAACCGAAATAGAAGTAGTATATAAGCAGCCCATAACCCTAGCCCTCTCCCATTTCTTATTCTCCTGTAGTCAACAGCGGCTGCACCGCTCTCTAATCTTAATCCAATCTTAATCCATTACAAATCTTCCCTCTTTCTCTTGACACGGCCACTTCCGATATCATCTTCTCTGGCTCCGGCGACACATTCCATCCAAGCTTCCTAGTTCAAACGATGTCCTCTTCTCCTCTAGGAAATATATTGCTTCCCCGTTTATCCACTCACTGTCTCATTTTTTGGCAACGCCTCCGCCGACAGTATTCATGAACCTCTTATCACCATCGTCTTATTCTTTTATTTAACCTTCCGTTGACTATTGAGCTTGGTGGAATCCGATCCAAATGAGGGAAATTATTATTAGGGCTCAAACTAATATTGCTGAACTATTTTTCTTAATTGATTCTGCTTTCCTTTACTTAATTACTTGAGTGAGTTGAATTGGCATTGTGTATGCCTTTAGTTTTCTTCTTTTAAGATTGTTGTTGAATGTATATTGAGTTAGTAGAAACAATAATGTTTAGTTTTATTGTAAATCTTGCTTATGTTTCTTTACTATTTTGTTGTTTTGCAATGTGAATGTTAAGTTTCTGCTGAAGATTACAAGTTACATTCTTCAAAATGTGGTAATGATGTTTACAGGATGTGAAAGTAGAAATGTGATTTTTTTTATTTTTTGCTGGTTTTTACACGTTTTTTAATAAAAAATATGACTTGATTCTGTTCGGTTAACCGGTATAACCGACTGAATATTTTGGTTTGATTTTATTCGATTTTGAAGAATTAAGTTTGGTTTTCGATTTGCTAAAAATACTTTAGTAAAAATTTAATTTTTGGATTTTAGTCGGTTCGATTAACCGAACTGACCGATGCACACCTCTAGCTGCAGGCAGCCATCTCCAGTCGACGCTGCGCTACCCATGCACATCGCCATGCAGATCTTCTTTCGTCTGCCGATTAGCCGCCGGCACAGTTGTGCCATCACCGTCGAGCACCCGTGCCGCTGCTGCCATCGCACCGTCGTCCGCCCACGCCGCCGTGCGTCGACACTGGTTGCCACGTGTTCGTTATTGATAACGCAACCGTCAAATGTTTAGGGTATCCAAGTATAGCATTAATATTCTAAACCCTAATCACATTTGGCATACAAAACTTAGCATAACGTGTCACATTTGGCCACGAAACTGAAGCTCTGATACCAATTGTTGGCATTCGATCTTTGATTAACGTGAACTGTTAGGGTACCATGCGATTCTATATCAGCGGACGCAAAAATATAAAATTGAATTACCTTTCTCTAGGGTTTGTTTAAGAAGAGCAGCTGTAGAAAACAACCTCTTGATCTTCTGCTATATTCCCAAGTCCAGTCTTGATGTCGTGTGGGCGACGATCTTCAAGACACTCTCAATCTGCTCTCCTCCCCTCTAATTCTCGTGTGTGTTCGTTAGATTACGGTTTCTGGACAGTTGAGATGACTTATATATATGCTACAATATGGACTAGGTGGAGAAATTAGAGTCGGGCCTCCATTGGGCTTAAGTATCTAAGTTTAGCCCAAAACTTATACTTAAGTCCAATAATAATAATACAGTCCACTAAAGTATTATTACTGCACTGCCGCTCTAATCCCATATTACGTTATGGGCTCCTTCTTATTATGAGCCAGTTAGTCTTCCCGTGTTTAAGTATACAATGCCCATTAATTAGTTAAGCTACTGACAACTCCATTAATTAATATCTCTTCCGAGAGTAGTACCACTCAACCTTGTTATTATGCCGAAATAAATCCACGTGCAGGGTTTACATGATAATCCTTATGAGCTCCTCAAGGAAAAATCATCAGCCTATTTAATAGTACATGGATTTCTTCAACAGTCAACAACACACCATAGAGACAACATTATCTTTCAACTTACCGAGCTTGTTGATTTAATATATAAATCTCCATTGATGAATCAAAGATATAAATATTATCTTACGTGTCGAGGTTATTGTATAGGGATTAAGAGTACGAACATTCATAATAACTGAGATCAAATTCTCCTATAAAATCAATATAAGTCGAACGATCTCAAGTGGTGTTGCTCAATACACACAAAGCGCACTAATGTGATTTTATAGTCAAGACAAACTAGTACCAAATCACACTACAACCATCCCGATAGATTGTCCAGGTCTATCTTGGTTGTGAGCATCTGTTTATACTTTATAAGGAGCCAACAATATGATCTTACGTGCGACGCCGCACACCATATTATCTACAGTATAAAGTAAGTGGACTTTTGCAATAACATATAAATAAATTATAATATGCAAAACTTTTGATCGTATGATTTTCATTTCAAATAAATTGTTAAGACATTGTTCATATAAAAAGCTAGACTTTTAGTATACAATCCAACAATCTCCCATTTATACTAAAAGACTATGCTGCCATATCTGCTGACACCCATCTGATCCTCATTCCTTCTACATGCCCATCCTATGCTTTTGCTGGAAGGCCCTTAGTAAAAGGATCATATAGGTTATCCTTGAATGCAATCTTAGCGACAACAACCTCTCCTCTTTTAATGATGTCTCGTATTAGATGGTACTTGCGCTCAATGTGTTTGCTCGCCATATGGGCTTGTGGTTCCTTCGAGTTTGCTACTGCACCACTGTTATCACAATAAATTGTGATCACTTTGGGCAAACCAGGAATCACATCAAAGTCCATTAAGAAGTTCCTGAGCCATACTGCTTCTTCAGCTGCCTCAGAGGCTGCTACATATTCAGCTTCCATGGTAGAGTCCGCAACACATTTTTGCTTCACACTTCTCCATATTATGGCTCGTCCTCCAAGACTAAACACATAACCCGAGGTGGATTTACTAGAATCCCTATCTGATTGAAAAACCGAATTAGTATAACCCACATGTAACAAATTACCTGCCCGGTAAACCAACATATAATCTCTAGTCCTTCGTAGGTACTTCAAAATATGTTTTACCACAGTCCAATGCTCTTGTCCTGGGTTACTTTTTACCTACTGACCATGCCCACGGCATAACAGATATCCGGCCTCATACATAGCATTGCATACATGAGACTTTCTACTGCAGAAGCATAAGGAACCGCCTCCATATCCTCTATCTCCTTTTGTATCTTAGGACACATTTCCTGAGATAGAGGTATTCCATGTCTAAATGGAAGAAAACCTTTCTTGGTGTCTTGCATGCTAAAACGAGCAAGGATTGTATCAATGCATGAAGCTTGGGACAAGCTCAACATTCTTTTCTTACGATCCCTTATTAATTTTATACCTATAATGTGTTCGGTTTCTCCTAAGTTCTTCATCTCAAACTGCTTGGACAGCCATACCCTTACGCCCGACAACACCTTTATATTGTTTCCAATGAGCAGGATATCAATCATGTAAAGTACAAGAAATACCACTATGTTTTCGTCACACTTCTTGTACACACAAGATTCATTCGGACATTGAATAAAATCCATATGACTGGATTACTTCATCAAAACGGATGTTCCATGATCTTGAAGCTTGTTTCAATCCATAAATGGACCTATGAAGCTTACAGACAAGATGCTCTTCCCCTTTCGCAATGAATCCATCTGGTTGCTTCGTATAGATGTTTCCTCAAGACTTCAATTGATGAAAGTTGTCTTGACATCCATTTTCCATTCCTCATAATCCATATGAGCGGCAATAGATAAAAGAATCCGGATTCACTTAAGCATGGTGATGGGTGAGAAGGTTTTCTCAAAATTGATTCTCTCTTTTTGAGTATATCATTTCGCAACGAGCCTTGCTTTAAAGGTTTCCACCTTATGTCAGATCCTCTTTTTCTTTTGTAGACCCACTTGCATCCATTGGCTTTCACACCATTGGGTGGTTCTACAAGCTCCCAGACTTGATTAGAATATATGGATTCTATTTCAGATTTCATTGCTTTTTGCCATAATTGAGCTCTTTATCATGCAGTGTTTCATCGTAATTCCATGGGTCGATTTTATGTTCACCAGGGACTAAATCTGACGACTCTCCCAATCCCATGAATCAATCCAGTTGTCTCAAAACCCTTCCACTATGACGAGGCACCACAGGCAATTGTGAATCTAATGTGACATGTGGTTCAGTGTCATGTGGTATATTCTCTTGTAAAGTTGGTATTATATTTGGTGTTTCCCTTCTTACTTCCTCTAGAACATTTTTACTCATAGGTTTGTGATCCATTATATCACAGGACACTGTTGATTGGTCGTATATAGTCAGGATGACCAATTAAAGAATTTATCGAACCACAGGGAGGAAGGTACTAGAGCTTAAGCGATCTCAAGTTTATCGTGATTTTGTAAGGACAATCGAAAAGGAGGATAGATAAGCATGCAAAGAAATGCAATGCAAGAAATGAAGGATAAAAGGAATGAAAAGATAAATGAATGGGTTTCAAATGATGCAAGGATGAGATTAACAACAATCATGACATAGATAATAAAATAATTATGAAATTAGTTATAATCTCTCATGGACAAGGCATAGGAGCGATCACTAATACAACCTAAGCTCTCTCTCGAGATGGATAGGATGTAGGCCCTCAATAAGGCTCCTAAACGCACATAGGATCGAGACCATAGCAAACACCTCCCACTAGGTACTAATTACTCTATGAGTTCCCTAATTAGGTACTAAATCATAGGCAATATTCCCTTTTAAGGTACTATGAATTTACTAATGGTTTGTGTCTCCTCATTTAATCAACTAACCTCTCGATTAAGCTAATCAAATGTTCTATCAAAGGGTTCTAAATCTAGAAGGATATCTATATCTCATTCTATATTAATGCACATGAAGTGTATGATGAAATGATTCAATGAACTATCCTAAACACATAATTGATTTCTCAATCTAATCACATACCCATGACAATTAATTACACAAATCATCATATACATCAAGCAATCAACAATTAATGATAGAAATAACACAAAGCCCATTCAAGATTAAAATCAATTTGCATAAAAACTAAATTATTCAACACCAATCATGGACCTAATCTCACAAAGGAGATTAGCCTCTCATAGTCACAAGAAATTCAACATAGACATGAAAATCCTTACAAACCATGATCTACTATAAAGAAAATCACAAAATTAGAATTAGATTCCCCCTTTGAAGGTCTTCAATTGAGATCTTCTTCTTCTTCTTCTTCTTCTTCTTCTTCTTCTTCTTCTTGTGATCTCACTCTCCTTTGCTTCCTTGATCACTTGGATGGTGAATTTGATGGAAGGGATCACGTATAGATGGATGGATGAAGAAAGGATGAAGATGATGGTGTAAAATGGAAGAAAATGTGTGTGATGTGTGTGTACAAGCCAAACCCACGAATATCTAATGAAATATTGAAGTATTGGGTATTTATACCCCTTGGGAAGATTCTAGAAGTTTCTAGAAAATTTCTGATTCCAACACCTACACGGCTCGTGTGTAGCACACGGCCACTGGGGTGGCCGTGTTGTGTCTTCTGATGCTCGCACACGGCCCTTCTGGACAGGGCCGTGTTTGGTACACGGCCCGTGTTACTGTACACGGCCCGTGTTCTACACACGGCCACAAGGGTGGCCGTGTAGGGTTTTCTAGCGACGAAGAATGGTCACTTCTTATAGGGCCGTGTTCCGTACACGGCTCCTGCAGGTGCACGCCCTGTTTTTCTTCTTCCGTTTTGACCCGTTCTCCCTTGTTTCAACTCTGAATTTAGATCTGCTTTTTCCTATGTCTTCCTTTTTGCGTCTAGAATCTCTTTTTACCTAAAAATTATACGTTTAAGCT
This sequence comes from Pogostemon cablin, assembly GCA_023678885.1. Taxonomy (NCBI): domain Eukaryota; kingdom Viridiplantae; phylum Streptophyta; class Magnoliopsida; order Lamiales; family Lamiaceae; genus Pogostemon; species Pogostemon cablin. The sequence continues at coordinate 20,946,883 of CM042956.1, forward strand.
CATTCAAATACATTTTCCTAAAAACACAAAACACAACCAAATAGAATACAAATATGGATAAAATAACATGAAAATGCACATAAAAAGACACTAAAATCTAGGTGAAAATATCACTCATCACACCCCCAAACTTAAAGTGTTGTGCGTCCCCGAACAATAAAAATGATAAACCAAGGGGTGAGATTTTCACCTAGGAAAAAGTAAATGAACGTAAGTAATATCACATCGATAGTAATAAGAATTACAATTTATGCTAAGTCATCCTACAACATTAAACTCATAACATGAAAAATTAGCATGTTCAATCTAAAGAGAATAAAAGTGTAATATAGTCCCTTTATAGTCCAAGCCTCACATAAGTAATAAATGTCACTCAACACTTTTTAAAGTAGGGTAAATCATCACTCATTAACCGATTGGCTCGACTCGCTATAAGCTTGCTCATGGACTACATTTACAAACCACCAAAGTTTCAATTAGTGATCAAAAAGGTCTTTATATTCGGATGTAATGATAGGCTCTTTGGTATGGTAAGAAGAATTTGGATAAAAGTGACTAATCAAGTATAAGTAATCAAAGAGATGGCCAATTTATCCAACTTCTACACTTCTCTTTCTTCCTTCCTTTCTTTTCAAATCTCAAGCACTAATCATCAACTTTCCTTTGATTTTTTAGCTTCTTTCATTGCATGCTTTCTTCTTTATACGTTTGTTTACTTTGAGCATCTTGATGTTGCTTTGCTCCTTTTCTTGTGTTAAGGTTGCATGTGCATTCTTGTTTTTGCTCTTTTCATCCTTTTTTCTTACTTGTTTACCATTTTCTTTCTTCGTTTTGCTTTCTCATCAAAACTTTCTAGCTACTATCTCCTCAATCACTCACACAAAAGGTACATATATAAGGCTTATGTGGGAAATCAAGGCTTGTAATGTGCTAAATTCACAAGAAATAGGCTTATAGGCTCAAGGTGGTTAACTAGGGATGATGTACAAGGTATGAAAATATTTGGCAATGACTATACGTGACAAGGATGGCCTTAAATCATATCACTAATCTTCACTAATCGGGCTTGTTTCTATAGTCCTTGAGCAAGTTCTAGCTTATCAACACTCAATCGATCCACTCATGAAGGAAAATACCATGTATGGATGGTTGAGGCTCAAATTCTCACAAGCTTGTGCTCGGACCTTAAGAAACTTATTACACCACATTCATCTCAAAATTGAACAAGTTAAGTAAAACATGTCACAATTTGAAAGTGTAGAGATTCTTAATCATAACTTATCATCACTTATCACCACAACATATCATCACTCACATTAAAAAATAACTCACAACATCCCAAAATAAACCACCAAATCAAACCCTACACAAGAATAAGAAAACACATAAAACATAAAAAGGACTCAACAAACAAGAAACAAAACAAATACACATAACATGCAAAAACAATAAAACCAAAAACACATAACATGCAAGAATAAAAATCACCATCAATAGAAAATGAAGCACACATTCATATCATCCATAACAATGTAAGCTCACAATCATCCCCATCTTGATTGAAATGGAAATCCTAAATTATCAAAATAAACATCCCACAGACATAACATATGAAGTAGCATGCTAATCACATCAATCTAAATCAACATAAATTCATGCTAAGCACATAGAAATAGTAGGGTGTAGAGCGAACTCCCTCAATAGGCATTTGGTAGTAAAAGTTGCTAGCTCCGAGCTCACTTCGTGCTTCCAATACCCTTCATACATGCTCAACAAAACCATTAGCTCAACAATTTCATTAAAAATATGGACTATCATGCACTTCAACACAACCAATCATACCAAAATTCAACCAATACTCATGAGAAAAATTCAAAATTAACTTAAAAATACAAAAAGTATATGCCTTTAAGCAAAGTAATTCACACCACGCCATATCCCCCAAACTTAAATTGAAACAAGAGTTTCGAGTTAAGTTTGCAAAAAAGTGGTGTGGTGTACTTACACACTTCAAATCAAGCACTTCATGTATCTTCAATACGCATTCTCCTTATGAGCACAATCAACCTGCATACCAAAAATGCAAAACAATATCGAATCCACAATCCTTATTGAAAATAAGAAATAAAGCAATAAAAATAATGATGGTTTGCCTCCCATCTAGCGCTAAGTTTAACGTCTTCAAGTCGGACGATAGTCTTTAGCTCATGGTGGTCTTGAATAGTCCTTAGGCACTATCATAGGTTTCTTCTTGAAGTAGTGCCTTGTGCCCTCAAGCTCAACCACAAGAACGTTTCCCTTCTTGTTAAATAGTTCAAGCAATTGTTCTCCGAAGGCGTTCTTCACAAGGAATGACCCTTTCCACTTGTTCCACTTTTTTCATGGGGATTTATATGCATTTTGAACTTCAACCACATCCCCCGGTAAGAATTCGGGCATTGACAAGTTTTGTTGACCTCCTGCAACCTTTTTCCTACAATCACCAAACAAATTTTTATCAATAAAATCATGAAAGTTCTTAAGAAAATTTGAGATTTCAATAGAATGAGAAGGTTTTGGCTTGTGGGGAGTAGAATCTATGATCTTAGTTTCCGGAGGTTTCTTTTCTTCCATAAGGACATGAATATCTTCTTGATTTTGAAGCTTTACTTTCTCAACTATCACTTCAAGAGACTCGACAAATCTTTCGAATTCCCCCTTCAACACTTCTTTCAACTCTTTGGCTTTCACCCACTTAGGAACTCTTTCTCTCTTCTCCTTCATTTCCTTCTTGATTTCTATAAAAATTTCCTTGAAAAACATCTTCCACACCTTGGTGGTATACTTGTTGATGCATTTGATGAGGAACTCCAAAATCTTCATAACCTTGTTGTTGGAATTGCATATTAGGCACTTGTATTTCGAAATCCGGTTGTAAGTTTGGCTCAAAATTTGGCATTTGATGTCCTTGAAAATTTCCATGTGTGTTCATAGTGGGATGAGCACTTCTATTCACCATATCTCGAAGAATATCCATGTAGCTCATATTTTTGGGTTTGTTCTCCTTCTTCTTCCTTCTCAAGGCATGCACCTACAAGAGAAAGAAAAATTAGAACAAAATTTTCTAAAGCAAATATAAGATGCCAAAAAAAATATCCTTATTAAGACCACTCGAAACAATCCTTCGTCAAACTACTAGCGACCATTACCTCCCCGACCACGGCGCCATTTGATTGGTCAAATATAGTCGGGATGACCAATTAAAGAATTTATCGAACCACAGGGAGGAAGGTACTAGAGCTTAAGCGATCTCAAGTTTATCGTAATTTCATAAGGATGATCGAAAAGGAGGATAGATAAGCATGGAAAGAAATGCAATGCAAGAAATGAAGGATAAAAGGAATGAAAAGATAAATGAATGGGTTCCAAATGATGCAAGGATGAGATTAACAACAATCATGACATAGATAATAAAGTAATTATGCAATTAGTTCTAATCTCTCATGGACAAGGCATAGGAGCGATCACTAATACCACCTAAGCTCTCTCTCGAGATGGATAGGATGTAGGCCCTCAATAAGGCTCCTAAACGCACATAGGATCGAGACCATAGCAAACACCTCCCACTAGGTACTAATTACTCTATGAGTTCCCTAATTAGGTACTAAATCATAGGCAATATTCCCTTTTAAGGTACTATGAATTTACTAATGGTTTGTGTCTCCTCATTTAATCAACTAACCTCTCGATTAAGCTAATCAAATGTTCTATCAAAAGGTTCTAAATCTAGAAGGATATCTCTATCTCATTCTACATTAATGCACATGAAGTGTATGATGAAATGATTCAATGAACTATCCTAAACACATAATTGATTTCTCAATCTAATCATATGCCCATGACAATTAATCACACAAATCATCATATACATCAAGCAATCAACAATTAATGATAGAAATAACACAAAGTTCATTCAAGATTAAAATCAATTTGCATAAAAACTAAATTATCCAACACCAATCATGGAGCTAATCTCAGAAAGGAGATTAGTCTCTCATAGTCACAAGAAATTCAACATAGACATTAAAATCCTTACAAACCATGATCTACTATAAAGAAAATCACAAAATTAGAATTAGATTCCCCCTTTGAAGGTCTTCAATGGAGATCTTCTTCTTCTGGTGATCTCACTCTCCCTTGCTTCCTTGATCACTTGGATGGTGGATTTGTAGGAGGGGATCAAGTATAGATGGATGGATGAAGAAAAGATGAAGATGATAGTGTAAAATGGAAGAAAATGTGTGTGATATTTGTGTACAGGCCAAACCCACGAAAATCTAATGAAATATTGAAGTATTGGGTACCCCTTGGGAAGCTTCTAGAAGTTTCTGGAAATTTTTTTATCCCAACACCTACACGGCTCGTGTGCAGCACATGGCCACTAGGGTGGATGTGTTGTGTCTTCTAATGCTCGCACACGGCCCTTCTGGACAGGGCCATATTTGGTATACGGCCCGTGTTCTGCACACGGCCACAATGGTGGCGTGTAGGGTCTTCTAGTGATGGAGCACGGTCATTTCTTACAGGGCCGTGTTCCGTACACGGCCCGTGCAGGTGCACGCCCTATTTTTCTTCTTCCGTTTTGGCCCGTTCTCCCTCGTTTCAACTCCGAATTTAGATCTGCTTTTTCTTATGTCTTCCTTTTTGCGTCTAGAATATCTTTTTACTTAGAAATTATACGTTTAAGCTCATTCACACACATTTCCCTAAAAATACAAAACACAACCAAATAGAATAAAAATACGGATAAAAAAACATGAAAATGCACATAAAAAGACACTAAAATCTAGGTGAAAATATCACTCATCACCTTTTGATCTTTCAGACTATAAAACAAACCACCCTTTGTTCCTCTAGGATATTCTATAAACAGACAAACATCAGTAAGCGATTCTAACTTATCAGTATCTGCCTTCAACACATGTGCCGGAGCACCCCAAATTCGAATGTGTTTCAAACTAGGCTTGCGTTCGGTCCACAATTCGATGGGTGTGGAGGCTACCTATTTAGAAGGTACTAAATTCAGAATGTAAGCCGCTATTTCTAAAGCGTATCCCCAAAAAGAATTTGGTAAATCCGAATAACTCATCATTGGTCTTACCATTTCCATAATAGTCATATTCCTTCTTTCCGCTACACCATTCTGCTAGGGTGTGCCCAGTTCAAACAATTGGGATTCAATCCCTTCCTCTGATAATTAATTTCTAAACTCTCCCAAGAGGAATTCGCCACCACGATCAGATCGTAGTGTCTTGATACATTTTCCAAGTTGCTTTTCCACATCAGTCTTCTACTCTTTGAATTTATCAAAGCACTCAGACTTGCGGTGCATCAAATAAATTTATCTGTATCTAGAATAATCGTTAATGAAAGTGATGAAATATTCATAACCACCTCTTGCCTGGACATATATTGGACCAAATAAATTAGAATGAACCAATTCCAACAGATGCTTGGCTCTACACCCCTTTGCCTAGAAAGGCCTTTTGGTCATTTTCCCTTCCAAGCAGGATTCGCAAGTTGGATAATTTTCAACTACTAATGACCTCAGTGGTCCATCAGTTATCAACCTTTGAATCCTACTCAAGTTAATATGACCTAGTCTTAGATGCCAAAGATATGTTTAGTTCATTTTCGAATGTTCTTTTCTCTTATTAGTAGATGTATTATTCAATTCAATTTGTTGCAATATGGAAATTTTGGATTAAGAGTATATAAATTATCTATCGAATTACCATCACAGATAATACTTCCATTCTTCCTTAAAACAACCTTGTCATTAAAAGAAACAGAATATCTATTCATAAATAATTTAAAAACCGAAATTAAATTCTTTCTAAAATGAGGTACGTAAAGACAATTTCTCAAAACAAGAGTTTTATTCCTATTTAAAGATAAATAAACGTCTCCCACTATAACAGTCGCTACTCTCGTAGCATTCCCCATGAGTATGGAAATCTCCCCATCACTAAGGTGTCGGGTTTGGTGGAACCTCTACAAAGAATTGCAGACATGGTCAGTGGCTCCTGTATCTACACACTAAGTGTCAGCAGATATAGCCACTAAACACGATTCAACAACTAGTAAATAAGACTTACCATTCATGTTTCCCCTTTAGAAGAGGAGGGTTGTCTGCCTTGTAATATACCGACTTCTTGCATTTGAAGAACTTATCTCTAGGCTTCTTGACCACACCACCCTTTGCTTTCAATTGGTTCACTGATGCTGAATTTCTTTGCTTCCTCTTATTCCTTCCGGCTCTCGGCCTAGGACAAGCAGCACTTTTAGCAACATGAACCTGAGGAGCTCGACAAAATAGTTCTTCCGCTGCCACAAGTTTTGTTAGAAGATCCGCTTATGTGTATAAACGTTTATTCATACTGTAGTTCAGGCAAAACTGCTCAAAACTCTTAGACAAGCTTTGGAGTATGATATCGACTTGGGTTTCCCATCGATATCAGCTCCAAGGAACTCCAACTCATTGAGTTGGCCCATCATTCTAAGGACATGATCCCTCACATGAGTGCCCTCAGCCATTTTAGTGTTCATCAGCACAGCCATGCCCTCTGACCTAGCAAGTCGATTCTGGTGTCCGAAGAGTTCCCTAAGATTTTGTATTATATCATAGGTAATGTTCATAGCTTGATGCTGATGCTGATGCTGAAACAAATTTGACATAGAAGCCAAAATATAGCACTTCGCCATCTTATCAGCCTTAATCCACCTATTATAAGCAGCTCTTTCCTCTTTCCTCTTCACTAGAGTCATCAGTAGGTGACATAGAAAATTCCTCAGTAAGTACAAAGGTATAATCTTCAGCAATTAAAACAATGTCTATGTTTCATTTCCAGTCAACATAATTTGTGCAGTAAGTTTGTGTTCTTTAAATATAACATCAAGTGGATTAAAAGCCAGTTGAAAATCTTGAGAATCATAAATAATTAATAGATCAAACACTTCGAATTTACCAATTTATATTGATTCCCTCAAAACAGTATAAATTAAAATTCACTGACATCTCAAGTACTCTGTATTTGCATGCCATGATAAAGTGGACATATATAAATCCGAACATTTACAAGAGAAGATTTTACCCATTAATTTTATTCGTCAACCTAACTTTATGACAAAATAATTAATAGTCGGTTCCTCTTTAGCCATCCAAATAACAGCAATGACTCCGATGGGAAGGATACTTATTATTTGTACCTAAGTGTTCACCATTATTTGATTCCAAGTCCATTGCCCAAGCTTATACTCCATTAGATGGAGAAGATGACACGCGCTCAGAAAACTTTCTACAATCATCATAAAGAAGTTTGTATCAGTGATCTGTGAATAAACTCATCCGATAGGGAGGAAGGCACTATAGCCAACTCGCAAGTTTGTCCTCATCAATTACAAACCAATAATAGAGGCCGCGGAAATTATTAACCAATCTCCTCTTCCACTTAGTTATTTAACACCGAGAGTTTTTACATGAGTATAATATTCAACAATAAAATACACAACCTAGCATGCTCCTATTACATCAATTTAAACCAGTAAACCACTTAGAACATGCATAGCATATATAACTATAATTAGATAATTAAATCAATTATGACAGTTATATATCACGATGAAAAATGCAGTTTATCACACGTTGATCGAAAAAATGACCCTGTTGTCCATGAAGCACGTCAGCACGAATCGTGCCATTTCCTGCATGGGTCATGCTGCTCCCATGCCTTGCCATGCCATCCAGTCGGTCACAGTCTCACACCACGTCACCCTTGGAAGTCTCCCGGCAAACTTGCGCCGGTCACCCTTGACGGCTGTGCCGGCCAGGTCTTACCAGTCATGCCCGCCACACCCTTCAGGCTTTGATCCACTGTTAGTCGTGTAGCTATTAGGCACGACTCGTGCCACCGAGCCACCACCAGAAGGCACGACTCGTGCCGCCGACCAGCGCCGTCTGCCTTGCGTGCCAAGACACCCGCTCCTTTGATCTGCGACGCACGTCTCTCGCACACCTGTTGTACGCCATCCGCGCCATGTTGTCGACCCCAACGTATCTGCCCACCACCGGTGCCATCGCCAGCCATCACATTACATGTCAGGCTGATCGTAGTCATTTTTACCTAGATTTTAGTGTCTTTGTTTGTGGATTTTTAGATGTTTTTATCCGTATTTGTGTGACTTTTTGTGAAGTTATTGTAATTATGAGAAATGTGGTTTGAATTGATAAAATTGTGTAAATGAGCTTAAATATGTGTAAAACAAGTTAAGAAATGGAGAAAAATATAGTCGGGAGCAAAACGGAGAGGGAAGTACAGGACACGCCCGAACACGGGCCGTGTGCGGAACACGGGCCTGTCTGAGGTGGCCATGTACTGTCATCAGAATGACGAGCTCACCAAGGAGGATGGTCGTGTTCTGGCGAACGAGTCGTGCAGCAGTGCACGCCCCGTGTGCAGAACACGGGCCTGTAAGAGGAAGCCGTGCAATGTCGTCAGAAAATGCTACACGCCCATGACCGAGGACGTGTAGCGCAGCTCAAGCCGTGTCCGAAAGTACGCACAACACTCCAAACAAGGTGTGTACTACATGAGCCGTGCGCTGCTACACGGCTCGTGTAGGTGCAAAAGCCAGTGCAGTTTTCAGAATGTTCTGGAAGCTTCTAGAAGGCCCTTAAGTGATATAAAAGGATGATTTGTGCAAAAATTAGAGGGAGAGATCATAAATAGAGCAGTTACACACACTCCACACCATATTTTCATACACTAGATCCATTAGATTCATCTACATCAATTAGATCCATCAATTTTACTTGATTTTCAACAATCCATCCATTACTCCATCCATCAATCCATCCATCCACCATTTGAGAAGAGGAAAGCATCAAGGATTGAAAAAGATAGCATTTTGAAGAGAATGAAGGTTTCTCCATGAAAGGGAAGTCAATCTACTTTTCATTTGTTGATTTTCTTCTCATTTTGGCTCAAATGGAGCAAGCTTTTGATTGTATTGATATAAACACAATGTGTAGTGGCTAGTCCTATAGTAGGGCTAATCATATGATTGGTTGAGAAGAATGCTAGATATGTAGGATTTGAGATGTTGAATTGAGTTAATTTTGGACTTCCTTTTATGATTAATGAATCATGTTTTATTTCAATACTTGTGTGATTAAATTCTCTATTCATAGTGTTAGGATAGTCATTCCAATATTATGATTAGATATTTAATTGAATCATATATTAAGGTGAGCATGCATGCTAGTGTGAGGGGAGGTAAGTCATACCCTTCTTATGCTTAGGACACTCATAGAGGGACACTTAAGAAATTGAGTGAAAAGAACCAAACTTATGATCATACTACCTTAAGGGAATTGAGATTAAGTACAATCCTAGGAAATTTAGACTTGTAAAAGAATCGAGAACCTAATTGCCTTGGCCATAGGGATTAGGGGTAAAAACGTGATTGCTTTTAGTCCACAAATTAATGAAGTTCACCATCAAGAGTTATGTATATCTAGCTAGATTCTTAACCATGATTATGATTAGTCTTGCTCTCTTCTTAAGTGAATTCTATCTACATCTCATTCATCATTTGTTTGTTGTTTGATCCAATATGTTGTTAGTTCATATTCTTAGTTAATTGAGTAGAACAATAAGTAGTAGTTTAAATACCAAATAATAAATCTATCATTCTTACAAAGTATAAATCAATGAAAAATCCGGATATAACCATGAGTTTACTTCCTTTGGGACGATAATCTTATAAATTTTGTACTTGGTCACGCGTGTTCTCGATGATAGAGTCTCTTACTCTTAAATATTTTACAAGAAATGCGACTAAGAACATAGGCGCCAGCGGCTCTTGTGTTTTCGCCAAAACGCGCTGTGGACAGCCATCGCCAATTGAGGTTGTGCTACCCATGCACGTCGCCATGCAGATCTCTTTCCATCTGTCGATTGCCCGCCAGCACAGTCGTGCCATGTCCGTCGAGCACCCGTGCCATTGCCGCCATCGTCCACCTACATCGCCGTATGTCGACACCAGTTGCCGCGTGTTCATAGTCGATAACGCAGCCGTCAAACGTTTAGGCTATCCAAGTATAGCATTAATATTCTAAACCCTAATCACGTTTGGCATACAAACCTTAGCCTAACGTGTCATGTTTATAACAAAATCGAAGCTCTGATGCCAATTGTTGGCGTTCGATCGTTTGGTTAACGTGAACTGTTAAGGTTCCATGCGATTCTATATCAGCGGAAGAAAAAATATAATATTGAATTACCTTTCACCAGAGTTTGTTGAAGAAGAACAGCTACAGAAAATAACCTCTTGATCTTCTATTGTATTCCCAAGTCGTCCTATCTTGACGTCATGTGGGCGACGATCTTCAAGACACTCTCAATCTGCTCTCCTCCCCTCTAATTCTCGCGTGTGTGTGTTAGATTAGGATTTCCAGACAGCTGAGAAGACTTATATATAGGCTACAACAGGGACCAGGAGGAGAAATTAGAGTCGGGCCTCCATTGGGCTTAAGTATCCAAGTTTAGCCCAAAACTTATACTTAAGTCCAAAAATAATAATACAGTCCACTAAATTATTATTACTGCACTGTCGCTCTAATCCCATATTATGTTATGGGTTCCTTCTTATTATGAGTCCGTTAGTCTCCCCATGTTTAAGATATACAATGGCCATTAATTAATTAAGTTACTGACAACTCCATTAATTAATATCTCATCCGAGAGTAGTACCACTCAACCTTATTATTATGTCGAAATAAATCCACCTGTAGTGTTTACATGATAATCCTTATGAGCTCCTCAAGGGGACATCATCAGCCTATTTAATAGTACACTGATTTCTTCTATAATCAACAACACACCATAGAAACAACATTATCTTCAAACTCACCGAGTTGTTTATTTAATATATAAATCTCACCCATTGATGAATCAAAGACATTAATACTGGCTTACGTGTTGAGGTTATTGTGTAGGAATTAAGAGCGCGAACCTTCTTAATAACTGAGATCAAGTTCTCCTATAAAGTCAGTATAAGTCGAACGATCTCAAGCGGTCCTGCTCAATACACACAAAGAGCACTAATGTGATTTTATAATCAAGACAAACTAATACCAAATCACACTACAACCATCTCGACAGATTGTCCCCGTCTATCTCGGCTGTGTGCATCTGTTTATACTTTATTAGGAGCTGACAATATGATCTTTCGTGCGACGCCGCACATAATAATATCTACAGTATAAAGTAAGTGAACTTTTGCAATAACATATAAATAAATTATGATATGCAAAACGTTTGATCATATGATTCTCATTTCAAATAAATTATTAAAACATTGTTCATACAAAAAGCTAGACTTTTAGTATACAATCCAATAGTTTGAATTGTATTGTATTTAATATTGTTCTAAGTATGTGGCAGTTGTTATTGATACCGGTCAGAAGATGTAAATTAGCCAATATACCTGATGGTTATGTGTGGAGGTTACTTAATGTAGTGGGCGGTAATTACCTTACACAGTGGATGTTCTTCCCTCTCCTTTAGACCACTCACTTGTCTAACCCCTACAACAACTACTTGCCTATTTAAAGTGTTGTTGAATGGTCTGAACAAATAGGATAGATCCCCGCTGCAGACTTTAGAAACAACACACATAGATTTCATATCTTTAGGTATCTCTTTTAGTATTTTCACTAGTGTTGTCACACTTAGTGTTATCACGAACATTTTGTATATACTGTTCACAAGTAATGGAAGTGCATAATTGAAGTAGGCTTAAATTAATAGTCTAGGTTTGTTATTTGGGAACTTGTTTGGATAGCATAGATCTAATTTTGTATGCCATGAGGACGCTATAGATCTAATCTGTGTGTTCAAATCTTTATTGTTTCAAACTTGCTTACTTTGTACAAGTTTATATTCTGATGCAAACTATTGTTGTATGTATTGTCGACAACACATCAGACAACATCGATGGAAAGTATGGAATCATCTCTTATGTAGAGCTATGCTTATAGATGGAATCAATCACTTGGGGCATATCCTCAAGAAATTAGGTTTGATAGTCTTTAAATCACGAATATGTTCTTAAAACACTTACTACTTGACCTCGATCGCCCGTGTTCGGGTGAGTTTGAGCATCTGCCACGTTAATCTCTATGGGTACAAAACTCTTGCTCAACCTCAAGCATCAATGCTCGGCTAAGGTCGAGCATCACACTTTATACCTCCAAACTCTTGAAACCTCCAAAATATGTGCTCAGTGTCAAGCACTGATGCTCGACTATGGTTAAGCATCACATTTCAGGCCTTAATTTTTCCAGAATAGCTACTCGACCTTGAGCACCTTTGCTCGAACATGGTCTAGCAGTACACCTCTATGTACTTTCCAGCTCTACTTTCGTTTATGACCTTTTATATCTCTCATTTTCAGCTCAAAACACAACAAAGTACCTCAAACGCACATTTTTATCATTTATAAGCAGTATAATTATTAATGCAAGATATGACATTTAAACCACTAAAATAATATATTAAATCGAACACAAAGGTACATAAATTTCTACTCTAACCAACTTGGTTCAGCCAACAATATGTGAGAGTTATTTGAGTTATTAAGTCTGAATTTCATTACTGTAAAAAAATTCCACTTGCAATACTTGATTTTCTCGAACCTGACACATGGTAGGTTATTAGATTATGAATTCTAATACCATCATATATATATATATATATATATATATATATATATATATATATATATATATATATATATATATATATATATATATATATATATATATATAATTATAATTAGGTCCTCATGAGTTTAATTTCCACCGAATAAAAAAATTTCCTTGCTAACATATTGGCCAAAGAAAAAGAAAAGTATATTATAAGATTATATTTTAATTTTATATTTTATGTAAAATAATATATCTCACGAGTTTTTGTTAGGATAAATTAAGAATGAGTTTTTCTCATAAAACTACTCTTTTATACATAAAAATTTTACTTTTTAACTAGAATGATGAGTTATTACTTTTCTAAACACAAAAAATATCTCAATAAGAATTTTAAAGAATAACAACATATCAAAATTTAATAGGATTTAATATTTTTCGAATAATAGTACATTACTTTACAGTAAATTCGCTAAATTCAAGAAGTGAATCGAATGCAAGAAATACTTTGTCATCAATAATATAAGAAAAATTAATTCATCTAATGCCGAGTAATTCTAACTACCAAAATTACTCCACTACTTTAAATTTGTTGTGCAAGTAAGATTGTTTATTTTTCTTGACTAGTCATGCATCATTATTTAGTATAGATATTACAATTTTGAGTTAGTATCATGAGAATAAATTTCATGATACTACCTGTATCAAAATTAACTTTTAGTACATAAAAATTTATTTTTAAATAATAAACTTTTATTCTTTGAAATGTAAATATATATATTACACATCTCAATAAAAATATAAGAAATAGTAATATATCAAACTATAAGTACTCCACTAAAAGAGTAATGTCGGATGCAAGGTGAATCCGAATACAAATGTTATTTCGCCTATAATTTTTTATTAGAAAATTTTATTACTTTACATCTATACCACATTTATTCATAAAATAATTCAGTATATTAAATTGTTATTACGTCTCATGCATGAAAAAGACATCACGACTCTATTAACATATTTATCACTTATTTATCCACGCATAGTTTAACCTAATTTTGTTTACAGTTAAATGAGTAAATCTAGATTAACAAATTCGAAAATGTGGGATTAGTTTCATGAAATTCATTGAGAAGCTTCTAGAATGAATTAATCTCGCATTAAAATTTCTCCAAACTTATTAATACTATATATATCATGTTCAAATGAGAGAAAACATAAGAGAAGTGATGAGAAAGTGGCATCATGAAATTATGAATGATTGACAATATTAAAATGTACCAGTGTGGATTAATTTATTTCTTGTCGCATGTGAATTAATAATTAACTACCAAACAAATATTCAAACCAAGGCATAATATAATGAAAGTTGTTACTACATATATTAACTTTTTGATCCGTGGTCCATGCATCTCCACTACCATTTTATTGAGATGTGAAGTAGATTCATCTCTTAGATTCAATCATTCAAATCTTGTCATTGAATATAATAATTACAATCATATTTTATTTTCATTTTTTTTTTATTTCAAGTGCACGAAAAACGTGCGCAACAATCTTTTTTCTATAAGGGCATCATTAGTGAGTAGATGAGGCAGGGAGGAACAATACACACTGATGCAGTGACATTATTCTGTACTAAATTTGTTTATATTATCAAAAAAATAAAAAGAAAATATTTGTGTAATAGCCAAAATTATTTCCTTGAGATAAATAAGAAGTAATAATTTTTGGCAAAAGCTTGTGTGTGTCCGGGTACATGGGAGTATATTCCATGTGTCTTTAGAATTTTGTGCTAAATTGTATATCATTTAGTATAACAATGTGTATCCCTTATTTTACAAGGCAAAAACTTGTATGCTCCTGGGCGCACGGAAGCACACTCCGTGTACCTTTAGAATTTTGTGTTAAATTGTACTCCCTCGGTCTCCTTTCAGATGACACACTTTTCATTTTGGGCTGTCCCACAAAAGTTTGCACATTTCAAAAAAGCAAAAAGTAGAAAACAACCACCCTTCTCCATACACTTTATTTACAAAAAAATCATCTCTACCTAATATACTTTATCATTTATTTATTACATAAAATATCATTATACCCCTAAAAGTTATCACTTTCTTAATCTCTGTGCCGAAATTGGGGGTGAAATCTTTTGTGGGACGGAGGGAGTATATCATTTAGTATAAAGATGTGTACCCATTATTTTCTGAAGAAAAATAAAAAATATAATGAAAAATGTATACCTTTTAGAACAAAATGATGTATCCTTATTAATTAAAGTTTATACCCTTTAGAACAAAATAATGTACATTTATCTATAATACTAAATTCTAAAGGCGCATGCAAGCCTCGCTCATAATCTTTATAATAGAAAGTGATATACTCTCTCCGTCTCATCCTTATGGTTACGTTTGTTTTTTGAACGTGGATTAATGTAATGTGGATTAATAAATAGTATTTTAATGTAAAGTGGGTAGATGTATTAGTATGATTTGTGGGTATATAGAGAGAGAAATAATTAATTTGTATGGGTCTCATATACTAAAAAAAAAAATGTAATTATTAGGATGAGACGGAGGGAGTATATCAAAATTATTATGAAAGTAAATTAATAATGGTCCATATGCAAGAGAATACTATTATTGAAAAAGTTGAAATGATCTCCTAAAAAATAGATTTTTTCAAACAAATAAGAAGTAATAATAATATTTTAATATATAAAATAATATTCTATCGATGAAAATTACTAATCACTGTCCATTAATCTAAAATGGTGTATCCCATTAATTATTGGGATCTTGAATATTAGGGAATGAATTAAATTGCAAAATGTATCTCAATATACTTATGACTTACAGTTACCAGGAGTCCAATTTCATGTTATAAAGTACGATTTGAACCCTACATTGCAACTATCAGTTAATTTGAAAAGTCTTTCACACTATTTCATTAATATTTTTTAAAATAAATGAAAAGTGATACATTTAATGAAACTACGAAATGAAAATTTTGTTTATATTTATTGAATAATACAATTAAGGATTACGTGTTTTTTAAAATAAGTTTTATTTAACATTGTTAAGTCTTCCAACAGAATTAAATTAGACTACAACATTTAGATCATAAACTTGCATTCATGATTCCTCAATAAAAGAATAAATAAATAAAGTGCGGTATGACTGCCAGAATAGCAAGAAGAAAAGGTTGAATTAATAAAGGGAAATTTGTGAAAATATTAATTCTCTCTAACGTTACATAAATAAGTTCACAAGAGGTTTTGAAAAAATTGTTACTATTAAACTTGCTTTAATGGAAATAGATGATAAATTATTAAAAAGGAAAAAAACACAAGAGAGGGAGAAGAGAAAAGGAAAAAAGATTTAAAAAAGTATAATAAAATAAGTCAAAAAGCCCGTAGCAATAAATATATCAAAACAGGAGGTCATATAATTAACAAAGTCTATTAACTAATGTACCCGATTACTTAATCTATCCCAATATATTTTATTAATATGTATAAACATTACTAAATACACCCCCAATT
Organism: Pogostemon cablin; assembly: GCA_023678885.1. Taxonomy (NCBI): domain Eukaryota; kingdom Viridiplantae; phylum Streptophyta; class Magnoliopsida; order Lamiales; family Lamiaceae; genus Pogostemon; species Pogostemon cablin. The sequence continues at coordinate 20,963,172 of CM042956.1, forward strand.
AAAACAATTATATCCTTCTTCTCCATCTTTTACTTTTATTTTCTAATATATATATTCATCTTTTTTGCCTGATTCTTCACGAGACTAAACCTGCACAGGCAATATCTCTTCTCCTCCTGTAAGTTTGCCATAAAAATCTGTCAACATTTCCACTCAGCGAGAAGAATTTGAATCCCAATTAAAGATGGCAAATCAATCATCTTCTGTGATTCCAAAAATAATATGGTCCACCACACCCCCTCCATGGGAACCAACCACTACGGCCTAACTGATCTCTCGTACGCCCTCTCCATGCTCTCCCCTCCCCCTGCACGGTCACCAGGTCTAGCGCCGCCACCACCGCAAACGGCAGAGACCGCCCTTGCGCCTCCGCCTGCTTCGCGAAATCCATGGCCGCGCCGAACACCCGCCGGATTTGCTCGTCAATCATCCAGTAATCGTCCTTCAACCTCGGCGTGTGATTTGCCGCACTTCCCACGTGCTAAACCTTTCTCTTAATTTCAGATTTGCCCTAATCCCAATTTAAATGTTCTGTTAGCAGAAAAACCCTAATTTGTTTTCATTGTTTATAATTGCCAGACTTATCAAATAAATCTAAACTTCAGAATGGTGAATTCAATTGTACAATTTTGTTTTCATAAAATTGGAAATCGAAATGGATAGAAATTCAGAATTAAAAAACTGGCGGATTAGAGGAAATAAAGGAGAAGTGTATTGGTGTGAAGATGGAGTACGAGGGTGACGAGAAGGAGATGTCTGCTCCTCTGAATCAATTGTTTTGTAAATAATTTTAATTGTATAATTATAGGGGTATTTATGCTATTTATTTAAGGATATTTTAGTCTTTCATATAAATAGGGTATGTTAAGTAGTTTTGGGGGTGCGAATAGCCGTCTCTAATTATATAGAACGAACAATAATAGTATTTCTGAAATTTTTTTATGAGATATAGGGAGTACTTTTTAAAATTCAAAATCATTGGTTATCCATTAACTAGAATTTGTAGCAATTTATTCATTTGACCCTTTTTATTTAACCAAAATACCCTATATCCCCTTATTTCAAAAGTTAAATAAATTATTCAGGTCAAGATATCGAATACCCAATACAGAGTATTAACATCATATTAGACACAATCGTCATTACATTAAATGGCGAGTTTGGTGTCAATCATGGTGTTGGAGTTTAAATATAGGATATTAACATTATGTCCAACAACATAATTGTAACATCGCACGAGATGTGCAATTCGATGTTGGTCATGATGTTGAAGCCCAAACATAAGATACTAATATCAAATTCATCATCGTCATTGTAGCATCAAATGTCTAATATAATGTTAGAGTCCTAATATATATGATACCAACATTTGGAACAATGTGGACATTATTTTTTAAAAGTTACGAACATTTAGGTAAAAAATTACATATATTTGGTAAAACTGATTTAAAATTACATTTGGGGAAACAATGATTTTTTATTTTATCAATTAGATGTATTTTATATGGCAAAAGCTCTTGCGTCACTGGGAACACGGAAAGGTACTCCGTATCCCATGTGAACACAATCCTCCCCCTCCAATTCTATTTAAATCTATATATTGTTAGAGTTTAAATTGCAAAGGGGCATGAAAATTGCAAAGGCACACGGAATGTGCTCAGTGCGCCCAGGTGCATAGGAGTCTCACTCATTATATAATTGACACTTTAATACTTCCTCCGTCCCATAATACTTTTCTCACTTTCCTCATTTGTTTATCCCACAAAACCTTTCACCCAAAAAAAGGAAATATCACTTTATCCAACAACCTCACAAGTTACTTTAATTTCAAATTTACCACTCATTTTTCATACACATATCATTACTTTATACTTTTTTATTACCTAAAAATATTACAATAATCTTAAAAGTCAATAAAATTGATCAAAAAGTGTAACTTTTCTTAAACAATATGAAACAATAAAGGTGAAAAGTTTTTAGGATGGAGGTAGTAAAACATAGCAATATGACTATGAGATATCAAATCTCAGGAATGGTAATTAATTACTCCCTACGTCCCAACTTCAACCTCACACTTTCCATTTTGATCCGTTCCAAATTCAAATTCACACTTCCATAAAAGAAAAAAGCAACAAACTAATATCCCTCTAACATACTTTAATTTCAAATTTGTCATCACCTTTTTAACACACATAACATACTTTATCATTTATTTATTACCCAAAAATATCATACTTCCCTCAAAAGTAAGTCAAAAAGTGATTTTTCTTAAATTCCGTACATACAGTAAACATGAATTTGAATTTGGGATGGAGGGAGTAATAATTTTACTACTCCCTCCGTCCCGAGTATTTTTACCCATTTGTACGGGTACGAAGATTAAGACGTTTTATTTTTTTAATATATAATGTAAGAGAAAGTAGGAATAAATTAGTAATTTAAAAAGAAAAAGTGAATAAAGTTATTGAGAATGATGAATAAAGTGTAAAAAAGTAATTAAAGTTGTTGGGATTGTAAAAAGTATGTAATAAAATATTATGTATTTTTGCCAAAAATGAAATGTATAAAAATACATGAGACACCTCAAAATGAAAAATGGACAAAAATACGTGATATAGATGGAGTAATAAAATTGGGGTTGACGTGTTGTGTTGTTGCCAATAATTCTGCTTCTTGAAATTATTGCACCGTCTTTGTCGGGATATGAACGCGCAGGTGGGATGTTTTGGTGGCGGCTTTTATGCAAATATTCATTTTTTAATAAATAAATAAAGAGTTTTTTTTCAATACAACACCTAAAAATAGGTACATCAATTAGGGAAAACTTTTTTTATCAATTAAAGAACCAAAAAAATATACCTATGAATTCAGAATTTATAATCATAAAATTAATAAAAATCTAATAACATAATTATATAAATTTTTCATTAATTAGTATGTTATTTTAATGTTAATAAATTATATTCCCTTCCTCCATTCACTACAAAAAAAAAAAAATTAGTAACTGAATTTACGTAATTCAATCCGTTATTAATTACCAATGGATTAGCAACAAAAATAATATTTTTGTTTTAGCAACGGAATGCCAACGAAATTATTCTCTATTTTAGCAACGGAATTCAATCTGTTGCTAATTATCAACGGATTATCAAGAGAATCATTATATAAATTACCAACGTAATTATTTAGCAGCGGAATTGATTTTTTGTTGAAAAAAATTTACCAACCACCACTTTACCAACGGATTTCGTTGTTAATCCGTTGGTAAGTCAATTTAACAATGGAATTAAGGTTTTTATCAACGGAATATTTCGTTAGTAAAAATAGTTTTTTTGTAGTGATCCTCAATGTATCTATTTGTTTTTTGCACGTAAATTAAGGAGTATTATTATTTTATATGTAGTAGGTCGTTTTATGTGGAGGGTGTGTGTCCCCTATTTTATTTGTATTAGTGGAGGATGTGGGTCACATAGTCCAAAAAGGAAAATGGTTAGATTAAGGATGGACGGTCCAAAACGGTAAAATTGATAGATTGACAGTGGATGGAGGGAGTAAAATGTTATGTTAAAAAATAATTTTAATATATGAAATTTTAATGTAGTTTTTATCATTTTATTTATGGCAAAAACTTCTATGCACCCGGGCGCACGGACCAAATTTCGTGCGCCTTTAAAATTTTGTGTTAAATTGTATACCCTTTAGTATAAAGATGTGTACCATTTATTTTCTAAAGAAAATTATTGTGTGTATCTGGGCGCATGGACAACACTCCGTGTGCCTTTAGAATTTTGTATTAAATTGTATACCCTTTAGTATGAAAATTTGTACCCTTTATTTTCTAAAGAAAAAAATATTAATGAAAAGTATATACCCTTTAGAATAAAATGGTGTACCTTTTATAATTAAAGTGTATATATACCCTTTAGACCAAAACAATGTACTATTACCCATAATAATAAATTTCTAAAGGCGCACGCACAGAATGTGTTCCCGTGCGCCCGGGCGCACGCAAGCCTCACTCTTTATTTATATTAATTAATTTTATGGTTTCAAATCTTGTATTAATATATTCATATCTTTTAGGTATTGAATTGGTATAAAAAATCTTTCAGGTCCTTAATTGATATTTTATCAATCTTTTGGGTCTTGAAAAAATTCAATAAAGATTTATTTATTCATTTTCTTATTAATCTTCTTAAATAATATTTTTATTAAATGATATGTCTTGTGTGAGACCGTCTCACATAAGTCCTTACATGTGACGGATAAAAAAATTATAGAATTATTATCACTTTCGTTATAAAATGTCATTACTTTCTCTATAAAATGTTATTACTTTTTATTTATATTATAAATTGTTCATGAAATAGTTCACTGCACTATTATAATTTTTCATCGATAGAATATCAGTTTTCGTTAATAATGTTATCACTTTTTATCCGTTTCACACAAGTGTTTGCCTTTATAAAATAATCAATTTGTATCAAATCTCAACGCTGATTTGCCTTTTTAAGATGGGCATGATATCGTTTCATTTATCATTTTACACTTTTATAATTAATTATTATTTTTTATTAAAAATATTCTCTTTTTCTTATAAAATAATATTATTTTTATTTAATAATAAATTATTAATAAAAAATTTCATCCATCCATACAAAAAGTCTTCATTTACTTTTGTACGTGAATTAAGAAATACGGAGTATTATTATTTTTAATAATAGATGGTGGGTCATATATGGGGTATTTTTATTGAAAAGATGATATGAGTTCCTTTAGTTGACACCCAAAATAATAAAATGGGAATGTTTGTATGGCCGGAGGAAGTAATTCGTAAAATTATTATCACTTTTCATTAATTGAATATCATTTTTTAATATAAAAATATACTTTTTATTTGTCTCATATATGTCCTTCTGTGAGACAATATCACATACTTTTTTTTTACTTTAGGGTGTTCTATGTATATAAATGGAATCAAAAATTATGATTAGACTGTCTCGTGAATTCTACGACTATGTTTGATCATTACCAAATTAAATTATTAAAAAAATAAATATGAAAAAAATTAATAAGATTTCAGGAATTTTAAAGAGCATGATATCAAATAAAAAATTTAAAAAAACATATATGAAAGGAAATTAAATAGACCTTAATTATATTTGTATTTTTTCTATGTTTTTTATATTTAATTTATATATTTTTATTATTTATAAATGTAAAATTTTAAAATTTATTATTCATATAATTTATCTTTAATTTAAATATTATTAATTTATAAAATGTGGAATATTTTTAAAAAATAATAACGGCATTATAAACTATTCATGTATAAATGAAAAGTGATAACATTTAATAAAATAAGTGATAACGACTTTAATAAAAGTGAACACTAATTACGAAATTGAATTTCACAAATAATTCATAAAATTAATGATAAAATACGATAATATTTTTAAGGGGGCGGCTATTTACACTACCAGAATTGCTAAACGAACTCTAATTACTAAACGTACTCCATTAAAATTAAAACTTACATATTTAAATTACTATATACACCACCCCATACAAAGATAACTTTACTCTTTCAATTAATCACAAAATTTATAAATAAATAAAAAAAAATGTGTAAAAGTGTTGAAAAAGAACAGAAATTGCGCTGTGGATGTGCCGCGACTATTTAGAAGAGAAAGGAGAGGGAAGAACACCTTCTATCCATCGCAACCACCTGTAAGTCTCCAACGACGACGAACGTCAGTCTTCCCGACGATGACGACATTTGGGGATTATTCTTTAAAAAACTGAATTCTAGGGTTTGAAATCGGAAATTTGGAATTGAATGTCGAATTGAAAATAATTTGATCTCCTCCAACGTGTTGTCTTCTAATTGATTCATAGCAACTTCTCAGAAGCAGAATTGCTGCAGATTAATCATCAGACTGATACAATTAGGTGTGTCGCTTATCTGAATGTAAAGTTCATTCCGTAGCTTTTTTATTGCACTAATTCATGTAAGAGAGGTGAATTACACCTAGTGTACTTAGTAGAGCATTTGATTTGAGATATATATTCGGCTGCCCTTGATTGAGAAATTTCATTTGATAATTGAATCGGAAAATTTCTTCATTTTCACAACTTTTCTTTTAGTTTTCTTTGGTAAAATTTCACTCCCACCTTATTGCTCTCTTAAAAAATACCATTACAATCGAACACATATGTGTGTTCGACTGTTGGAAGCGAATAGTGAGAAAAAGTTACCCAACTGTTCAATCACAAATGTCGAATAGATTTTTTTTTCAGATTTAGTGAATATTTATAAAAAGATATTTACGTCTTCTCATATAATCATTTTTTAACTATAAATTATTGGAGTTTGTCTAGTAATTTCGGGGGTGCAAATAAACACCCCCTTATTTTTAATAAAAGTGATTACAATTAATGAAAAGTATCAATTGAATGTTTTCATGATAATTAGTAGGATGGATAAAAGTTGATAATATTTTTAATAGTAAGTAAATCATGATCAATGAAAAATGATAACCGTCCAATTACATTATTTTATGAAGCATTTGTGATATAAATAAAGAGTTATAACAATTTCAATAAAAAAAATTAATATTTGAATAATAAAAAGTGATAATCAATTAAGTAATGGTGTGAGATTGATCTATTTACTCCATTTATAAGTATGAAGTACTATCTTCATTCCCAACACACTTTTTATTTTCATTCGTCATCAGCTTATCTTGATACTCAATAAAAAGAAACAACAATAAAATCAATAATACTATGATACAATTTAATTTCAATTTTGTCATCAACATTATACACATAACATATTTTACAATTTATTTGGTACCTAAATATACCAAACTACACCTAAAGTAACTCAAAAAGAACATTTTCATAATATCCAAAAATCAAATTGTAAAGATAAACTAGGGGCGAAAGGAGCATTTGTTCTATTATTTTGGTCATTCTCATTATAAAGAATTCATTTGTTAGATAAGAAATCTCACATTCCATAAAACAGCTCCAAGACTTGTCACTAGTTGCGGCAGCTAGGTAAATCATGATCTCATCATCGATATTTACCCCTTAATACTTCGTGGTGATGAATCGTGCAATGCAATCCTTGGTGGACTCATCAGGAGCTTGTTTGATGCTTGCCAAGTCTTGGTTGGGTGTCTTCCCTCTACCCGAATAAGCGAACTGCGTGTAGAATAACTGTCGTAGCTCATTCCAACTAGTGATAGAGTGTGGGAGAAGAGCAGAAAACCATTGATGTGTTCTATCCCCAAGAGTGAGAGGAAAGTATCAGCAGTTCGTTACCCTTGTACTGCCTTGTGGTGTCATCCATAAGGTGTGATTTTGGATATGCACAGCAGGGTTGAATTCGCCATCATAATACAGGATTTGGGCAAGCTTGATCTTTGTTTGTAGTAGTTTCTTTAGAATATTTGGTGAGAAGAGGGAGTAGCCAGCAGGAGGGCAGTTCTCTAGGTCTTCAATCCTTCTCGAAAGAGCAGCTAGTGCATCGTCGTCCTTAGAAAACGAGAGAACACTCTCTTGACTATTTCTAGCTTGGTTTTCGGGGAGCACAGACTGTCGTCCATCCTCTGGAGCTTCCATACATGTGGATGCAAATGATTGGACAGAGACAACATGTTGGTCTCTTGCGCGCTTAGCATCAAAGCCCTGCCATAGATCTGGGCAGCCTAACCTATCTTGAGCACTCGAACTTGCAGCGTCCAGTCTTACTCTCTGCCTACTGGCGTCATTCGTAACTAGGTAGACATTCCGGATGGGGTTGTAGGGGTTGCAAAGTGGGTTTCACTGCAACTGAAGCTTAGCCTGGCTTGGGGATTTTTTGTTGCTTGGACGTTGGAGTCCTTGTTAGCTCTCTCTGCAAAGGCCAACTTTTTAGTTAGGAAAGCTATAAGTTCCCATATTTTAGCAAGGTTGCTTGGGATGTGTATGTCATTGCTTTATTATTTGGCAAGGAGTCGGCTCCATGGGAGCTCCTTCCTTCAGACATGATAGCGAGATGAGTATGTGAAGGCTTTAAAAGAGAGAAAAAAATAGATTGAGTGAAGGCGCTACCCTCCTTCTAGCGCCAAAATGTTGACGTGTGGTTTTTTATGTAATATACTTTGGGACTGGAATATGCATAATCGACAAAATCAAAACTAAAGAGGAATAAAAATCTTTTTCTTTGTATTTTGGCGCAACAGCCGACCAGAGTGAACCGAACAAAGCTTCATATCGATAGAAGAAATTAACACAGAGAAAGAAGGGAGAGAATTTATGCTAATTTTGGCAAAGGCTGTCTTGCGGAACTGCCACGTGAGGCTGTCAAGATAATTATCATGTGTGGTGGTCCAGCATAATTGACTTGTGCGACACCTGATTGAACTGTCATGTGTGGTTTTCCTACAGAACTGTCTTGTGTGGCTGCTAGTCATTACTGTCATGATTAGATGTCCAGCTGTCTTATGTGTGGCTCCAGGTTGAACTGACACATATGACAATCCTACGGAGCTACAGTAGAATTATGGCTTAGAGGTAAAGTATGTATGTTTGACTTCATGTGTGGTAGTCCTACGGAATTACAATAAAATTATGGATTCGAGGTAGAATCGCCTAGTAGGAGCGGAGCTACCACGAATAAGCTAATCTGCCAAGGTAGAACTGACGAAGGTGGAGTTGCCAGAGATAGAGCAGACCTGTGATTTTTCTATGGCATAAGAGCTCAACTCTTGTTCCCGGTAGTTGTAGTGTCGAACTACCAATATCAGCACCCGAGCTACTAATGTATATCTGCCATGTTCTGACTAGCAAAGGTGGAATATGCTTGTAATTCTTCTATGACGTGTGAGTCCAACTCTTGTTCACAGTAATTATAGTGTCAGAACTATCAACATTAGTCCTAAGCTGCTTAGGTATGGTTGTTAAAGTGTAACTGTTAAAGATAGAACAGACCTGTAATTATTCTATAACATATGGACCAACTCTTAATTAAGGTAGCGGTAGTGCGGAAGTAACAACAATAATATAAAATTTTGAGATATCCCAGCTTGTCTTCTTCCAAAATAAATTGACGGTGTAAATCGAAAGAAATAGAAAAAAGAGAGTATTGTACTTGCATACAAAACAAGTGACCTCTAAAATAATTCGGTACCTACCCAAAAATAAGCCATCAATAACAATCAATGCGTTGGGTTACATCTCATGCAAATTATATAGATCTATTTTATTTTATTTTTCTTTTAGCTCACTGACCCAAATAAAAGTCATTTATTTTTTGAATATGACAATTTATGGTCAAAGATAAATTTTATATTAATATTTTCTTATTGCTTGCCACCACAAATCTCTAGTATTAAGAGATTTTTTTTTCTTTTAATAATTAGATCTTTTTCTTGTCAATTTAAAATTTCAATTAATATAATCAGCGATGAAAATAAATAAAAAAAATTGTGGCGTGGTCATCAACGAAAAGCCGACGCCGTATTTTTTTTTCTTTTCATCAATTTGTTATTATTTTTATATTTGGAAAAAGCTCATGCATTTCCGGGGACACGGAAGAATACTCCGTGTCACATGTGACCACAACTCTCCTTCTCTATATTCTATTTAAAATTATGTATTGCTAGGGGTTTAAATTATAAAGGGACACAAAAATTGTAAAGATGCACAGAATGTGCTCCATGCGCCGGGTGCACAGAAGTGTCACTCATTTTATTTACAGACTAAAAAGTAAAAACGTTGTTTAAAAAATCAAAATTGCTAGTATTACTCTTTATTCAGTGTACAAGTAGTTAATAAAATAATTTAGTTGAACTATTATCTTTGTTTTACTTTTTATTAATTATTAAAAATATTATCTCATTATTGTCAATCCTCTGCATTATTCTTAAAATAATTCAATGAGATCATTATAATTTTTTTTAATTGTATATCACATATTAAAAGGGTCAATAAATATTAAGTACAAAACGTATTTAGATATTACTAATTTATACCTTCGCTATAGATTATTACTTACAAATACAAAATTATATATTCCATTATCCAAATTACCCATATTAACATTAATGTGCAAAATATATTTCAAAATAATATTATAATTATTCCTAAAATTTCTCGCCAATTTTGATGTGATCCTTTCTTTGCAGGCTTTGACATTACTTTGAATTTAATGCACATAAGTGAATATTTCATTATTTATTTCTATTATATGCACATTGTGTACATTTGAATACTAGTGAACAGTAGTGCATAGATTATGTAAAGATTATTGAACTCTAATATTCTTTTTTAACACTTATGTGTTCCTTAATGTATGCACACATGTATACAGTTTGAATCTTATACTAGTAAATAGTAGTGTGCAAAGATTACGTAAAGATTATTGAACTTTAATATTCTTTTTTAACTCTTATGTGTTTCTTAATGTATGCACACTGGTGTACAATTTGAATCTTATACTAGTGAACAATAGTGTGCAAAGATTATGTAAAGATTATTTAACTCTAATATTCTTTTTTAACTCTTATGTGTTTCTTAATATATGCACACTGGTGTACAGTTGAATATGCATCATAATTGATACAAAATTTTACTAAATGAACAGTAGTGTGCGTGTAAATTTTATTGTTATGTAAAAGACACAGATTAAAATATAAAGAAGGTCAATGTGAGATTTAATTATGCATAGAATATAAAGATTTATTTCAGTAAGGATATTTTTGGAAAAAGAAAATGACATCATATATTAACAGAAATAATATTAAATCAATGTATTTATTAGTAATTAGACTATTAACTTACGTATCTATCAGTAATAAACCATTAAAAACATTATCATTTTTCTCTTTTGTACAAATTGATAATGTATAGAATAGTTTAATTCATAATTATCATTTTTTTTATTATGTATCATTTTTTTATTATAAATGGTATGATTTATTTTTTATTTCCTTTAAAATTGTTCATTGAATTGTTTAATTAGCTTATTATTATTTTTAATTGATCAGATATCACTTAATTATAAAAAAATAATAGATAAATTATCATGTGCACTCGGGTGCACGGTGCACCCACTTTCAGAAATATCTAATGAATGAAAATGTATAGTGCCTTCGTCCCGCCAAAAAAAGGTCTTTTGCTTTTTGCACGTTGATTAAGGAGTATTATTATTTAATATGTAGTGGGTAGTTGTATTAGTGGGAGTGTGAGCCTCATATTTTAATTGTATTAGTGGGTGCGTGGATCCCATGCGTTTAAAAAATAAAATGAGACTGTTTGGGTGAGACGCCCAAAATAAAAAAATACCCTCTTTGAAGGGAAGGAGGGAGTACACTAATAAACAAAAACTTATACAATTTATTACGGAAATTTCTGTTAGCTTTTTCAATGAAAGATTGTACATAAAAAAGTTATACATTTATTAAGAAAAACATATATATTATTAAATAAAAACTAATACACATATGTGCATCCAAATGCAATGGATGTCAACTCAAAATATTATCACTTTTTCATTTGTTCTATAAATTATTCATACATGAATATTTTAATCAGATATTTATCACTTTTCTATGATTAGTTATCATTTTTTATTAAAAATTTTATCTTTTTTATTCGTCCTACATGATTATTACTAATACATAATTAGAGATCATTTTTTATTAAAAATAATAGAACTTTCTATCCATTAAATGAATTGTTAATGAAAATATTTAGTTAAATACTATCACTTCTTATAAAAAAAAATATTTTCACATTTCGTCCAATCTACCGATTGTTGTATAAACAAATGACAGAGTTATCACTCAAAAATTTTATTAAATTTAAATATAAATAAAAGAGAAAACACAAAATAATTAACCGGAAGTCTTGGGTTACAATTTTATACTTCATCCGTCCATCCTCAATGTATCTATTTGCTTTTTGCACGTGAATTAAAGAGTATTATTATTTTATGTGTAGTAGATAGTTGTATTAGTGGAGGGTGGGAGTCCCATAGTCCAAAAAAATTAATAGTTTAAGAATGAACCACCCAAAATGGTAAAATGGATAGATTAATCGTGAACGGGGGAGTATTTTTTAAGGTAGTTTTCACTTTTTATTAGAAATATTTTAACTTTTGTAAAAATATTTTTACTTTTTATTCATACCGTAATTTGTTTATCAAATAATTTGCTAATATCATTATTTTTTATCAATTAAGAATCTCTTTTTTATTAAAATAGGGAAAATTACTACTAGTTACAAAAAAAAAAAAAAACTCTTAATTACTATGAGATACAAACATACAAAAATATTACTACTAACTACAAAAATATATAGTGATATTCTAATATTATCCCTACAATGTGTTGCACATAAATGTTGTGTGTAGCAAAAGTTCGTGTGCAGCAAAATGTGTGCAGTAAAAAAAAAGTGTGTGCAACAAAAAAGTGTGGTGGTCCGGCGGTGGTCCATCAGTGCTCCAGCGATCAGCCGGCGGAGCTCCGACGAGGTCAGTTTTCTGGCTGCGGCGGCGATTTTCGGCGGTCCGACGGCGGCCGGCAACGGTGGTGGGTGGGGGTTAGGGTTTGTTGTTTAAAAGTGTATGTGTTTAGGGTTATATTTGATATTTTACTTAAATATTTTGTATGTAATAGTAATTATTTTAAATCAATGTATCTATTAGTAATTAGGGGTACAAAGTGTGTACATATTAGTAATTTATCCATTAAAATATAATCACTTATTATCTATCGACAGCTACTTCATAGTCTCTCACAAATCTTTGTCAATTATTAAAAAAAAAATTTTAAAATAAAAATAAAATAAAGAATAATTAAATTTAAAGTGATCCTATTATTATTATAATTTTAAATTAAAACATAAAAATAAAAATAACTAAAGAAAATTAGAAAGAAAAATAAAAATACAAAGAGCAAAAAGAGAAAATTGTAATTGATATCCCATAGACTATTAATTCCATCGAGTTTATCAATTAAATTTTCTATTCTGCATTTTTTTTAAGGAAAACTTTAATGGATTTGGTAGACACCCATCTCAAGATCCATTGCCCACAAGGCATAGCTCAAGTGGTAGAAGGAATGGTGGAAATACATTCCAATTGATCTTTTTCGTTGCAAAGTGGAGATTCGAATCCTGTCTTTGACATGAATTTAGGCCCTTTCCAGGACAGTGGTGAAGGGGACCCCTAATTATGGGTACACCATAAAAGGAGATTCTTGACATGTGGAAGTTTTTACTATTTATTTTAGGGTTAATTTTTAAAAATTTACTATCTAATTACTGGGTTTTTTAATTTATTACAACTTTTTTATTTTTATCAATTCAATATGTAATTTATTTAATATTTTTAATTCTATCGTTACCTTTTATTTTTGTTAATTCATTACGGAATTTATTTAATATTTTTTATTTTAACATAACTTCTTATTTTTTTTAATTTGAAACACCATTTATTTCATAAAATTTACCATCATTATTATAAGTACACATAAAATAAATTAAATAATTGATAGGATTGATGAGTCATGAAACATATATAACACCAACAATAATAATAATAATAATAATAATAATAATTTTTTAATATAACATTGTATCTATAATTCGCTTGGAATTTTTTGACACGGATATTTTATTTCTATATATTTCATCTGTAATTGCAAATTCTAATATCAAAACTAATAATTTTGTTAATACAAAATTACTCTTAAATTATTAAAAATAAAAATAAATATATTTTGTGTGTATATATTGAAAAAAAATTATAAACTAATTATTTATTCAATAAATTCGTGAATGCTCATGGGACAATTATGTGAATGCATAAATGATTAATTATTTCACCTAATCCGACACTTATATAGTTATCCTCCGTACACTGCAAGGAAGTGTTTTTTTTTTTTTCACATAGATTAAAAGATGAGTTAATATTAGGTGTACTCGATTCAAGGTGCATTTATTTGTGTATAATTTTTTATTTTATTTGGTATATATGTTATTTTATTTTGTATACGTGTTTCTTAATAATTGTATATTTTTTCACATTAAATTTTGGAAAATTTTCATATAAAGATCCAAATTTTACTTTATGTCTCACTTTTGGACTTCATTTTAGAATTGTCTAATTTGGAAGTTTAATTTTAATTTTTTTCTCAAATTAAGACTTGTCTTAATTTAATTTTTTTACGAATTCAATATAAATTATAGAAAAATATAAAATATTAATAAAAATAACATATTTTAATTTTATAATTTAATTTAAAGGTGTATAATAATATTTTTAAACTATGTTGTATGATTAAAAATGAGAAAATAAATTCTATTGTAAGTCTTAAAATGAGAACAAATTGAAAAACATAAAAATCAGGCCCTAATTTGAGAAAAATATCTAAATTTAGACCTTAATTTGAAACACTTATAAAATCAAGTCTTAATTTGAGATCTAAACTAAAAGTTAGGTCTTCCTATGAAATTCTTCCTTAAATTTTTCATTAAAAACTAACATCCATGTGTATAATTTTTTTTTTCAATAGTATATACATGTTTTTTAATAAATGTATATTTTTTTACACTCACTTTTCATTAAAAAAAACTAACAATTAAATTGTGTGCATTTTTGTTCATAATTGTTTATATTTGTATACGTTTTTTAAAGTAGGTACACCCTACTCCACCAATCCCCAGGATAGTGGTGGAGGGGACCCCTAATGATAGGGTACACCATAAAAGGAGATTCGTGACATGTGGAAGTTTTTACATATTTATTTTATGGTTAATTTTTAAAAATTTACTATCTAATTACTGGGTTTTTAAATTTATTACAATATTTTTTTTATTTTTATCAAATCAATATGTAATTTATCTTATATTTTTTATTCTATCATTACCTTTTATTTTTGTTAATTCATTGCACAATTTATTTAATAATTTTTATTTTAACGTAAGTTCTTATCTATACATATATAAAAGCAAATCTAAACTTCTACTTTAGTTTTCAATTTTTTTTCAATTTTATTTTATTTATAAATAATTCAATTTTAATCTTGACCGTCCAATTAATACTTTTAATTTCAATAATAAAATTTAATTATACTAATAATGAATTTTATTATTTAAATTTGACTTTTTTATTTTCAATATAAATTTAGTAAATATGAGAAATATTTTTGACATATCTGATTAATTTTTAATCAATATATACTTAATTAATATATACATATATAAAAACAAACTTAATTTCTATTTTTATTTTTAATTTTTCTCTATCTTTTCAATTTTAGTAAATTTAGTTTTCATTCAATTTTAATCTAGACCGTCCATTTCGTACTTTTAATATCAATCAAGGATCCTATTTATGCTAATAATAATAAATTATTTTTTTATATTTTTATTAACAATATAAATTTGATAAATATGAAAAATATTATTGGCATATATTCTACTAATTATCAATCAATATACTAATTTTAATAATATTAAATCTTTCAACGTTATCTTTGATAATTTCCCACCTTTTTTTCCTACGTCGTTGATTGCTTTCAATCACAATCGTTCATTCTTTCAAATTATTTTACATAAACATTTTCATTACCTAATCAAGTCCTTAATTTATTTTTTCTTTTATTTTTGATGTTTTTTCTTTTTCTTTTCTATTTTACTTTCATACTATTTATAATCTACTTTAATTTGTGTTATCTTTTATACTATTATTTCTATTTCATTTTTATACTATTTCTAATCTATTTTTATTTATTTTATGTTTTATACTATTATTTGATTTTATTTGATCTAATGTGATGTTCAGTCATTCTCTAAGGTATCATTCATCTTTTTATTTTTTGTTATCTTTTTTTTTCTCTTCGATTTTTTGTTTTATTTATAATTCTATAAATCCTATTTATATGATTTAATTTATTTTATCTTTTATAATTTGATTTGATCTTATTTTTATGTTCAAATCATTTAATTTTCATATTTGATATTATGTGCATGTTCAATAATTCTCATTTGAAGTATCATTCTTCTTTTTTAGTTTTGTTATCTTATTTTCATTTCTCTACAATTTTGTATTTACTTTATAATTCTATAAACCTTATTTATATACTTTAATTTATTTTATTTTTTATACTTTTATTTGATCTTAATTTCAGGTTTAATCATTCCATTTGAGGTATAATTTTTTTTTATTATTTTTCGTTTATCTTATGATTTATATTATTTTTCTTCTTTTTTTTTGTGTATTCTTCATATTCTATAAACCCTGTTTTATATATACTTTTTAATCTTATTGATTTTATGTTATTTGATCTTACTTACATTTTCAATCATTAAAAAAAAGTTATCAATGTTTGGAGTGATGAATTTAGACAATCCAGAATGCTTTCTTTATAATTTTATAAACTCTATTTTTATACTTTAATATATTTTATATTTTATATTTTTATTTGATCTTATTTTCAGATTCAATCATTCTTCTTTGGGGTGTCATTCTTTTTTTAAATTTAATTTTTCATTTATCTTATGATTTATGGTTTTTCTTCGTTTTAATTATTTTCGTTATATTTTATAAAATCTATTTTTATAATTTTTTAACCTTATTGTTCTTATTTTTATTTGGTCTTATTTGTAACTTCAATCATTGAAAAAATAAATCATCAGTATTTGGAGGGAAGAATTTGGACAATCTAAAATTAATTTCAGAAAATTTAGAATTAGATATTCAAAGAAATTATATTTCTATTAGGATCGTCTCTATAAATATTCTTTTAATTAAATCTTTAGAATTAATGTATGAAAATTTTTTTCGAAATTTTATGATTTATTTTAATTTTTTTTCAATTTTATTTTCATTTGGATCGTCTCCATAAATATTATTTTAATATTATAATTTATTATATTAAATAATATTTTTTATTTTATTTTATCCATATGTTATTATTCAATTAAAAATAAAATATAAATTATAGGATACTATTTCTTTCCTAAAAAATAATAATTGAGTTTTACAGAGAGATTATATCTATTTTTTTAAGATATTAATTATAAAAATAATATAATTAATAATAGAAGGTTAATATATACTCTATTTATATTAAATAATGAATCAAATTTAATGTTATAAAAATAAGCATATAAACAATGCAATTTAATCTATAAATATAAAATTATGTTATGTTAAAAAATACATTTATATATATTATATATAAATAATTATTAATTTTTATAAAATACATAATTCAAATAAATAAATAAATATATGTATATATGTTATGGTTAAAATATAAAAAATTAAATATAAAAATACATAATTGTAATATAATTTTTTCCGTGCAACGCACAGATGGGTATTATCTAGTTTTTTTTTTAATTTGATACACTATTTATTTCATAAAATCTACCATCATTATTATAAGCAAGGATGAAAATATTGATATCGGTTAAAATATCGGTACCTCAAATTTACGGATATATCGATATCGATATCGGTAAAAAATTTAAAATCACGGAAACTTGAAAAAAAATAGAAGAAAATTAATTTATTAACTTTTCAATATATTATAACTATTTTCAATATATAGATACACTTTAAAATCTCAATAAAACTCATAACACATAATAAACAAATCAATAACAACATATTTAAATAGTTTGGAGTCATACAATAATTACTACTTGTTATTTAATACATAATAACTAATATCAAAATGATGATCTATGAGGCTTAAATGTAAAACATGTCATGACGTCTGATCTGAACAATATTAGTACCAGCTCATTGAAAAGTGATAAAAATTTTAATAAAAAGTGATAATTAATTAATCAAAACTAAAACAATGGCACCATGAGATGGTTTTCACGCAAGTGTTGTTTTATTATTTTTTTTATTTTTTTTAAATTGAACATATCAATAACAAAAAAAATATTTGGTTAGTAAAAGTAAAATAATAAAATTATTTTATTTATTTAAAATTATAGATAGTTTTTTGATATTTTCGACATATCCTCAATTTTTTGTCTATATTGTATCGATATTTCGTCGATATGTTTTGATATCTGGGAAAATTTGAACTGTGGCAGTTCAATATCGATATTCTTATCGATATTTTTGGTATTTCCCAATATATCCTCTATATCAGAAAATATATATCTTTTTTTCCCATATTGATATTGGTACTCTAAAAAAATGGATATATCGTGAATATATATCGTGGATATATCAGGATATTTTCGTCATTGATTATAAGTACACATCAAATAAATTAAATAATTGATAGGATTGATGAGTCATGAAACATATATAACAAAAAAAATTAATAAATTAATTAATTTTTTAATATAACATTGTATCTATAATTCGCTTGGAATTTTTTGACTCGGATATTTTGTTTCTATATATTTCATCTGTAATTGCAAATTCTAATATCAAAACTAATAATTTTGTTAATACAAAATTACTCTTAAATTATAAAATAAAAAAATATATATTTTGTGTGTATATATTGAAAAAAAAATTATTAACTAATTATATATTCAATAAATTCGTGAATGCTCATGGGACAATTATGTGAATGCATAAATGATTAATTATTTTACCAAATCCGACATTTATATAGTTATCCTCCCTACACCGCAAGGAAATGTTTTTCCCTTTTTTTTTCACGTAAATTAAAAGATGAGTTAATATTAGGTGTATCGGTGAAAGGGTGCACTCATATGTATATAATTTTTTATTCTATTTTGTATACATGTTATTCTATTTTGTATACGTGTTTCTTAATAATTTTATACTTTTTTTACATTAAATTTTTCATTAAAAAACTAACATCCATATGTGTATAATTTTTTTTCAATATTTTATTCATATTTTTTAATAATTGTATATTTTTTTACACTCAATTTTTCATTAAAAAAAATTAACAATTAAATTGTACATTTTTGTTCATAATTGTATATATTTTTGTTTATATTTGTATATATTTTTGAAAGAAAGTGCACCCCATCATAGAGACATCCTGTGATTTACCTCCTCCACCAATTCACAGGACGGTGGCGGGGGGAATTCTAATGGTGGGGTTCACCATAAAAGGAGACTCGTGAAACCTATTTATTTTAGGGTTAATTTTTAAAAATTTACTATCTAATTACTAAGTTTTTAAATTTATTACAACTTCTTTATTTTTATCAATTCAATATATAATTTATTTAATATTTTTAATTCTATAATTACCTTTTATTTTTGTTAATTCATTGCGCAATTTATTTAATATTTTTTATTTTAACATAGCTTCTTATTTTTTTTAATTTGATACACTATTTATTTCATAAAATCTACCATCATTATTATAAGCAAGGATGAAAATATCGATATTGGTTAAAATATCGGTACCTCAAATTTACGGATATATCGGTGGATATATCTAATATCAATATTGATATCGGTAAAAATTTTAAAAATCACGGAAACTTGAATAAAATAGAAGAAAATTAATTTATTAACTTTTTAATATATTATAACTAATTTCAATATATAAATACACTTTAAAATCTCAATAAAACTCATAACACATGATAACCAAATCAATAACAACATAGTTAAATAGTCTGGAGTCATACGATAATTACTACTTGTTGTTTAACACATAATAACTAATATCAAAATGATGATCAATGAGGTCCAAATGTAAAACATATCATATTGTCTAGATCTAAACAATATTGGTACCAGCTCATCAAAAAGTGAAAAGTGATAACAATTTTAATAAAAAGTGATAATTAATTAATCAAAACTGAAACAATGACACCATGAGATGGTTTCACGCAAGTGTTGCTTTATTATTTATTTTATTTTTTTTAATTGAACATATTAATAACAAAAAAAAATATTTGGTTAGTAAAAGTAAGATAATAAAATTATTTTATTTTTTTAAAATTATATATAATTTTTTGATATTTTCGACATATTCTCGATTTTTTGTTGATATTTTATCGATATTTCCTCGATATGTCTCGATATCTGGGAAAATTTGAACTGTGTCAATTTGATATCGATATTTTTGATATTTCCCGATATATCCTCTATATCAGAAAAGATATATTTTTTTTCCCCATATTGATATCGATACTCTAAAAAAATGGATATATCGTGGATATATCAGGATATTTTCGTCATTGATTATAAGTACACATCAAATAAATTAAATAATTGATAGGATTGATGAGTGATGAAACATATATATAACAATAACAATAATAATAATAATAATAATAATAATTAATTAATTATTTTTTTAATATAACATTGTATCTATAATTCGCTTGGAATTTTTTGACACTGATATTTTATTTCTATATATTTCATCTGTAATTGCAAATTCTAATATCAAAACTAATAATTTTGTTAATACAAAATTACTCTTAAATTATTAAAAATAAAAATAAATATATTTTTTGTGTATATATTGAAAAAAAAATTATTAACTAAATATTTATTCAATAAATTCGTGAATGCTCATGGGACAATTATGTTAATGCATAAATGATTTATTATTTCACCAAATCCGACACTTATATAGTTATCCACCCTACATTGCATGGAATTGTTTTTCGTTTTTTGTTCACGAAAATTTTCCTTTTTTTCACGTAAATTAAAAGATGAGTTAATATTAGGTTTACCCGATGCTTTGGTGCACTTATATGTATATAAATTTTCATTTTATTTTGTATACATATTATTCTATTTTATATACGTGTTTCTTAATAATTGTATATTTTTTCACATTAAGTTTTTCATTAAAAAACTAACAATAGTATGTGTATAATTTTTTTAATAGTGTATACACATTTTTTAATAATTGTATATTTTTTACACTTAATTTTTCATTAAAAAAACTAACAATTAAATTGTACATTTTTGTTCATAATTGTATATATATTTTTTTATATTTGTATACGTTTTTGAAAGTAGGAGCACCCTATCTTAGGGACATCCTGTAATTTACCTTCTCCACCAATCCCCAGGACAATTGCGCAGGGGACACCTAATAGTGGGGTACACCATAAAAGGAGATTCGTGACACATGAAAGTTTTTACCTATTTGTTTTAGGGTTAATTTTTAAAATTTTACTATCTAATTACTGGGGTTTTTAAATTTATTACAACTTTTTTATTTTTATCAATTCAATATATAATTTATTTAATATTTTTAATTCTATCATTACATTTTATTTTGTTAATTCATTGCGCAATTTATTAAATAATTTTTATTTTGACATAACTTCTTATTTTTATAATTTGATACACCATTTATTTCATAAAATCTACTATCTTTATTATAAGTACACATCAAATAAATTAAATAATTGATAGGATTGATTAGTCATGAAACATATATAACAACAACAGCAGCAATAATAATAATAATTAATAATAATAATTAATTAATTAATTAATTTTTTTATTATAACATTGTATCTATAATTCGCTTGGAATTTTTTGACACGGATATTTTATTTCTATATATTTCATGTAATTGTAAATTCTAATATCAAAACTAATAATTTTGTTAATACAAAATTACTTTTAAATTATTAAAAATAAAAATAAATATAAGGAGGAGTACTACTAAATACAAAATTTTTTTAATTATTATGAGATACAAACATACAAAAATATTACTACTAACTATAAAAATATATAGTGATATTTCAATATTACTCCTACAATATGCTGCACATAAATGTTGTGTGCAACAAAAGTTCGTGTGCAGGCTGCAGCAAAGTGTGTGCAGTAAAAAAAATGTTTGCAGCAAAAAAGTGTGGTGGTCCGGCAGTGGCAATTTTTCGACGACGGTTTTCTGTGGCAGTTTTTCGGCGACCGTCCGCCGGCGGTCCGGCAGTGTCTGGCGGCATCGGCAGTGGTCCGGCCGTGTCTGGCGGCAGCTGCAGTGGTCTAGCGGTTGGTGGGGGTTTGGGTTTGTGGTTTAAAAGTGTATGCGTTTAGGTTTATATTTGATATTTTACTTTAATATTTTGTATGTAATAGTAATTATTTTATATTAATATATCTAATAGTAATTAGGGATAAAAAGTGTGTACCTAATAGTAATTTTTCCATAAAAGATTTTGTGTGTATATATTTTGAAAAAAAATTACTCCATTAACTAATTATTTATTCTATAAATTCGTGAATGCTCATGGGACAATTATGTGAATGCATAAATGATTAATTATTTCACCTAATCCGACACTTATATATTTATCCTCCCTACAGTGCAAGGAAGTGTTTTTCTTTTTTTTTTTTCAAAAATGAGTTGATATTAGGTGTACCCGGTACAAGGGTGCACCATATGTGTATAATTTTTTATTCTATTTTGTATACATGTTATTCTATTTTGTATACGTATTTTTTAATAATTGTATATTATTTTCACATTAAGTTTTTCATTAAAAAACTAACATCCATATGTGTATAATTTTTTTCAATAGTGTATATATGTTTTTTAATAATTGTATATTTTTTACACTCAATTTTTTTTATTAAAAAACTAACAATTAAATTGTATATATTTTTGCTTATATTTGTATACGCTTTTGAAAGCAGGTGCACCCGAATGCACAGTATAATTAGCCTTAAAGATATAATATTTTAGGTTAGGTTTTAGGTGAGATTGTCTCAAAGACCAGGTTATCCATTAACCAAATAAATATATTTTATATTAAATTTAAAGAATTAAAAAAAACTTATTTAACTTAGGGTAGGTCTTGGGTAAGACCATCTCACGGATCCCATTATGTGAGACGGATTCTTCACATACCCATTTACAATTTTATTTTGAGAGGGACTAGGGTACAGCCGGTTGTACTAATTGAATTGGTATAACCTTGGTCTCCACCCTTCTTAATTAATTTCTGCTCCTTCATTGATGTTATTTTTTATTTTTTTTAAATTTATTTTATTTAAATGACTATTATTGTCACGCCCCAATTTTTCAATAAATAAAAGTGAAGATTTATTCGTAATTCTTTGATAATATTAACCTCCAACGGGGGCATGAATAATTTAATAAAATGATTAAATATTACAATTCATTAGAAATTTTCATTGAAAAGCTTTCATGCAACGCATCCTCCCCCGATACGCCGACGCAGCCTCAACTTGAAAAGAGTTTAGAGTGAAAGTGGTGAGCAAACCACAGTTCGGTGGGAAAATATACATCACGTATTAAATACATACACACAAGAAACGAAATACTTATATACTTGAACATCTCATGAAAACATATAACATTTTGAAATCCCTTATCGATTCTACTTGACATTAAATTTGGTAAGACATTGCGATTCATTACCCGTGAACATATCACAATTAATCCGTGCATATTCATATAACGTAATTTACGAGCAATATAAATAAATGACAAATAAATTCCCTACCTTGCAAGTATGTTGGAAACATTTTCTTTTCTCTCTCTTCATTCTTCATCTCACCTCCCACGTTGGCTATGTAAATAAATGGGGAGGAGGACTATATAAATATAAACAAACTTGATGTCCGGACTTTATCATTATCCAAAAATTACTATTATCATATTAAAACCTTGGAGGCTAAGTTATAGACTAACCCTTATACATAAAAAAGTTGTACACGTCACTACTAAGTTTTGAGGACAAAACTCCTTTATTATTATTATTAATATATATATATATATATATATTTAAGAGTAATAATTTTTAATTAAGATATAATAATAATATTATAAAATACGTAATATAATTTTATTTGAGAAAAAAATTTTATGAAATTATAGATTATGAAATATTGGGGTGTTACAATCTACCCTCCAAAAATAATTTCGTCCTCGAAATTCAGAAAAACTTCTCACTTTTAAAAATTGAGATAAATAATAAGCACTTTTAAATAACTGAGGTAAATAATAAAATAAATACTTATGTATCTTAAAGCTGACGTCGAGTTCCAGGTGGATGTGTAGCGAGTATCATTAAAAAATTATTTGATTTTGAAAATGAAAGTCCACATAATTGTAAACACGTAAATAATTTATTTAAAAATATACGAGTCCACAGAAATGTAGATCAGCTCTGATACCATCTGTCACGCCCCAATTTTTCAATAAATAGAAATGGAGATTTATTTACAATTCTTTGATAATATTAACCTTCAATGGGGGCATGAATAATTTAATAAAATGATTAAATATTACATATCATTAGAAATTTTCATTGAAAAGCTTTCACACAATGCATCCGCCCCCGATACGCCGACGCAGTCTCAACCTGAAAAGAGTTTGGAGTGGAAGAGGTGAACAAACCACAACTAAATGAGAAATAATATTCATCGGGTATTAAATATATACACGCAAGAAACAAAATACTTACATACTTGAACATCTCATGAAAACATATAATATTTTGGAATCCCTTATTGATTCCACTTGACATTAAATTTGATAAGATATCGCGACTCATTACCCGTGAACATATCACAACCAATCCATGCATATTCATATAACGTAACTTACTAGCAGTATAAATAAATGACAAATAAATTCTTCACCTTACAATTGTGTTGGAAATATTTTCTTTTCTCTCTCTTCATCCTTCATCTCACCTGCCACTTTGGCTATGTAAATAAATGGAGAGAAAGATTATATAAATATAAACAAACTTGATGCCCAAACATGGGCTTTATCATTATCAAATTACTATTATTATATTAAAACGTTGGAGGCTAAGTTATAGACTAACCCTTATCCATAAAAGAGTTGTACACGTCACTACTAAGGTTTGAGGCCAAAACTCCTTTTTTATTATTATTATTATTATTATTATTATTATTTTATATATATATATATATATATATATATATATATATATATATATATATAATATGTAGGGGTAATAATTCTTAATTAAGACATAATAATATTATAAAGTACGTAATATAATTTTATTTGAGAATAAAATTTTACGAAAGTATAGATTATGAAATATTGAGGTGTTACAATTATACCCTAAACCTTAAACATTATGGATAAATTATACTCTAAACCACAAGGGTAAAATTACAATTATACCCTAAATCCTAAACCCTGGGGATAAATTATACTCTAAACCACAAGGATAAAATTATAATTATACCCTAAACTTTAAACCCTAGAGGATAAATTATACCCTAAACCACAAGGGTAAAATTACAATTATATTCTAAATCCTAAACTCTAGGGATGAATTAACTCTAAACCACAAGGGTAAAATTGTAATTATATCCCTAAAATAAAATAAATAAATAACAAAAAAATAATAAAACGCAACAGCTTAAAAAAAAAAAGGAAAGCACACACTAAATATGAAGAAAGGAGGTTGTACAGAGGTTATACCAATTGAAGGTTGTATACAAGTCTTTGTTTTTTTATTTTATTTTATTTTTAAAGGCAGCATCCAGCCGTGCCAGTTCGAAACCGCTTCATGCATTCAAAATTCAATTAACTTCAATATAACCGCTATCCATTAATGTTTTTTTTCTTTTCGTGTTGTTTTGCTGTTAATTTTAGTTACTTAAATTAATTTTTTTTATTTCAATTATTTCAATTTTTAATACAATTCTTTATCATTTTTTTATAATCACATATTATTTTTTATTAAAATTATTGTCACTTTATATTTATTTTAAAAATTTACACTTTTTATAAGAAATATTGATATTTTATACAAATTATTCATGAAAATAATTTTGTAGAATTGATTATCACTTTATTCTTGCTAAGGTATTACATTTTTTAAAAATGTTATCACCCTTTATTTACATAATAAATTATTTATAAAATGATTTAATTTAATGGTTGTTACTTTTATTTTCATGTATCACTTTTGATTAAAAATGTTATCCATCCTATTAATTGTTAGCAAAATAATTTGATTAAATTTTTATCACTTTTTATTAATAAGATATCACTTTTATCTATCTTACAAAATACTTTTTCAAGACAAATCATCACTTTCCTTGATTACATATCTCTTTTTATTAAAAATATTATTACTTTTGTTTAATATACAAATTGTAAAAATAAAAGATTATTCCCTCCGTCCACTGTCAATTCATCTATTTTACCATTTTGGGTTGTTCATCCTTAATTTATTAATTTCCCATTTTGGAATATGGGAACCTAACTCTCCACTAATAAAAATAAAATATGGAACTCACACCCTTCACTAATATAACTACCTACTACACATAATAAAATAATATTACTCTTTAATTCAAGTGCAAAAAATAAATTGATACATTGAGGATGTACATAGGGAGTATTATTTAAAATTAGTATGTAGTATAAAAAAAAGGCAAATATATAAAAAATAATACTATCTATATTTATAAAAAATATTAAATTTAAAATTTAAAAATAAATAATTTATAATAAGATTTAATAATTGGAAAAGACTTGGGTGAGACCATCTTACGGATCTTTACATGTATATAATATTTTCTTTGTTTCTTGATCATATTTCATTTATATTTTTTATTATTTAAAATGTAATAATTTAAAATTTATTATTTATTTAATTTATTATTTAATTTAAATATTATAAATTTATAAAATCTGATAATATTTTTAAAAAGTAGTAATAAATTTTTTTTAATTATAAAGATACTGATAAAATAAAAGTGATAATTTTTCATTTGAATTATGTTACAAATAATTCATAATATTAAAGACTTATGTGAGTCTGTCTTACGAATGACTTACATGTGAAAAGGATAATAAGTGATAATTTTCTTAAGGAAAAGTGATACAAAATAGATGAAAAGTGATAACAGTGGTGTAAACTATTTTATAAACAATTTATACTATAATAACTGAAAAGTGCTAACATTAAAAAAAGTAATAATATTTTTAATAAAAAGTGATAACTAATTATGAAAGTAAATTTCACAAATAATTTATAGAATTAATAAAATGTGATAATATTTTTAATAAAAGTGATAATAAAGTAGAGTAATAACTAACCAATTGAACTATTTCTTGAATAATTGGTAGGACGGATTAAAAGTGATAATATTTTAATAGAAAGAGATACTTGATCAATGAAAAATTATAACAATTTAATTAAATTATTTTATAAACAATTCGTAAAATGAATATAAAGTGATAATGTTTTTAATATAAAATGATACCCAGTTGATAATAAAATTTTGAACAATCTAATAATAATGGTAACAATAATAATGATTATTATTATTATAAAAATATTAATTTAATTAAAATAATGAACTGTGTAAAAATTAATTTAATTCAAAGATAAATTATAAACAACGCCATTCAACGTAAAAGAATAAGGCAACTGACTGCAAACTTCTTTGAATTTAAGTTTACCAAACACGGCCCGCTCTTTTCAATTTATTTTTTAAATCTAATTTAAAATATATATTTAAATTGGGTTGAATACTCTCATCACATGCAGAGAGATTTATGAGACGGTCTCATCCAAGATTTATGCTGTTGATTAGTGATGACGTCGCCTGTATATGGATGCGGATATACCCGCGCTAAAGTGAGGTCATGACCCTACCCGTCCACGGAATGATATTCGTATACAAGTATTTTCCTTTTAATTTAATTAATCAAATCCCTTTTAATTAAACATTAATCAAATTTCGGCAATGTAATCAAATTTCGCCTCGCCTACAATTAACATTCTGTAAAATAAAAAATCATTTTTAATAAAAAAAATATTACTCCGTCCGTCCCAAATTCAAGTTCACGTTTACTGTAGATACGAAGTTTAAGAAAAGTTACTTTTTGACTTACTTTTGAGGGTAGTATTGTATTTTTGGATAATAAATAAATGATAAAGTATGTTATGTGTGTTAAAAAGATGATGACAAATTTGAAATTAAAGTATGTTAGAGGGATATTAGTTTGTTGCTTTTTCCTTTTATGAAAGTGTGAAGTTGAATTTGGGACGGACCAAAATGGAAAGTGTGAAGCTGAAGTTGGGACGGAGGGAGTATTATATATTATTATTAATTAATTAATTTTTCATTGGTAGTTCAATTTATTTATTAACACTTTATTTTAATCATATATCTCTTTTTATTAAAAATATTATCACTTTTTTATCCCACAAATTGTTCATTAAATAATTAAATCACTTTTTCTTAAGTGTGGTATCACTTTTTATCCAAATGAACTGTTTGTGAAATATTTTAATTACATGAATATCACTTTTCTTCGATTATAAGTCATTTTTTATTAAAAATTTTATCATTTTTTGTTATTTCAGTAAATTATTCATAAAATAGACTTTTTAATTAGTTATCACTTATTATAAAAGATATTATTACTTTTCGTTTAAAATGCTATAACTTTTCATTTATACTATAAATTGTTTTTAAAATAATTTACAACAATGTTATCATTTTACATCAATTGAATATCACATTTTATAAATTTATAATATTTAAATAAAAAATTAAATAGATTAAAATTTTAAATAATAAAAAATATAACTTAAAAAAATACTCCCTCCGTCCGCTTTCATTTTTCCGTTTTGGGCGTCCGCCCCCAAGGGTCTTATTTCCTTTTTTATCCACATACATCCACTAATACAATTAAAAAATGGGACCACACCTCCATTAATACATCTACCCACTACACATTAAATAACAATACTTATTAATCTCCGTGCCCAAAAGCAAATGACACCTTTAAATCCGAACGGAGGGAATATATATATATATATATATATATATATATATATATATATATATATATATATATATATATATATATATATATATATATATATATATATATATATATATATATATACTAGTATGAACACGCGTACAACGTGAGATCATTTAATTATTATTCTTATTTTTATAATTTAATAATCCGTGTTATATAACATAACAACATTAATTAAGGAATTTTTTTTATCTTATAGCTAGAATTTTTTTTCTTCAATATAAAGAATTTGCAACAAATTATAATATTTGATTTATGATAATGTAACATATAACTAAAACATGTAAAAAGTTTATATATATATATATATATATATATATTCTAATTTTTTAAAAGAATCTTAACTTGTAGTTAAAAAAAAATATAACATACGACAATTGAGATCTATTTATTACCCTCACCATCTTTCTAAAAAAATGTGCAACCACATAGGGAAAATTTTGTCTCTTTGCTATATATTTATATAATGAGTAGGATTTGGGTACAACCAGGGCACACCCTTCTAATTAATTCATACTCCTTCATTAATATTTTTTTATTTTATTTTTAAATTAATTATACTTAAATGACTATTATACCCTAAACATTAGAGATAAATTATACCCTAAACCATAAGGGTAAAATTATAATTACACCCTAAACCCTAAACCTTAGAGATAAATTATACTCTAAACCATGGGCGACACCTCAATAATTTACCATAAAATAATATTTCTTTTTTTTTTCAAAAAAAACATATAAAATTTTAATATTTTTATTTATTTGGTATCATTAATTAATTAATAACTAAATATTTTAATACAAATAAATTAATTAGCATCAAATCAAATCAAATATAAAGGGAAAAAAGAATATTCCAAATAATATTCCTTCTCACCCCACTTATAAATAAGATTTTTTGGTTATTCATTCTCCTATAAATAAGATTTTATGTCTATTCATTCTAAACACACATTCGATTATTTAAGAGGGATAAGATTTTTCTTCAAGTTTCTCTAGAGAATTTATTTATGATATAGTATAATTTTTTTGATAGAGTAAATCAAATAAAGATTAGATATACCTTTAAAAAATTGATTCAAGTATTTTTCAAGAGAAAGAGGAAGATGATCAATTCAAGTATTTTGGAATCAATTTACCTCTTAAGAATCGATTCTTCAAGAGAAAGAAGATCGATTCAGGAATACTTGAATCAATTTACCTTTTAAGAATCGAATCTTGAAATTCAAGTTTTCTTAAATCAATTTACTTTTTAAGAATTGATTCAAGTAAGAATTGATTATTCAATAGTAAGATGATCGATTCAAGTATTCTTAAGAATCGAATTCAGATCGATTCAAGAATACTTGAATCAATTTACCTCTTAAGAATCGACTCTTGAAATTCAAGTTTTCTTAAATCAATTTACCTTTTAAGAATCGATTCAAATAAAAATTGATTCTTCAATAGAAAGATGATCAATTCAAGTATTCTTAAGAATCGATTTCAACTATTCCTTAAGATATACCTTTAAAGTATCGATTCAAATATTCTTCAAGTGAAAGAGGATCAATTCAAGTCTTCTTGGATCGATTTATCTATAGAACAAGAGATTGAAAAACTAATTCATACAAAGAATCGAAAACATAAGTTCTTAAGTTCAAAAATTATTTCATATCAAATAACATTAGAATCGAATTTGTAGATGTTTGTTAATTTTTTTAATTTGGAATATTAATATTTATTTATATCTTAATTATTCAATTATTAGATATGAATTATAAAATTTATTCAAGAAACTAATAGAGTTAATTTAAAAATTAAAGATAATAAATTCATTACAAATTTTTTAATATTTAAAAAATATTATATATAAATTAATTTTATTTATATTTTATACTCCCTCCATACCATTGAAACGCACTCGCTTCCTTTGTAAATTTCAAAGAAAGCGCGTACGTTTCAATGGGATGGAGGGAATATATTTTACATTAGTTTTTTTAAAAATAACAATTGATGAAAATAGAATTACTATTATAGAATTAATTAATAAACATTTAACCATTATCATTAGTAAAAAAAATACTCTATTTAAACATTATGTTTCAATTTAAAAAAATTGAGATTTTTTAAAGTATAAATTTATAAGAATAATTTTATTTTTATTATGAAATATTTGGTGTTTTAAAGAAACAAATTAAATTATATTACTTGGACGTAGATACTTTGATCTTAATTTCACATAAATACAATAAAAAATTAAAATACTATTAACTACATAAATATAAATTAATGAGACAAAATTACTCATATGTTATTGTTTTTTTTTTTTTGGAGAAACAGAGAGAGTAATAAATAGTTCTTATTTTATTATGATATAAGGTAGCATTTAAAAAAAAGTCAAAATTCTTTAAAAAATTGAATATATATATATATATATATATATATATATATATATATATATATATATATATATATATATATATATATATATATATATATATATATATATATATATAAACTTTTCACAAGATTTAGTTATATGTCACATTATCAAAAGTTAAAATTTATAATTTGTTATAAATTCTTTACATTGATAAAAGAAGTTGTCTAGTTATAAAACTTAAAAAAAATTAATAAAAATAAAATAATAGAAAAATTCTCCCTAATATAATGTTGAATCATTACATGGCACATATTTTTTAAATTATAAAATATAAAAATAATAATTAAATGATCCCGCGTAGTACGCGGGTTTCATACTAGTATATATATATATATATATATATATATATATATATATATATATATATATATATATATATATATATATATATATATATATATATATATATAACATAATGAATTGAATATAAAATATGTGGTATATCGAATTATAAAAATAAAAAATTAGGATAAAATTAAAAATATTAAATAGATCGTAAATTAAATTGATTGATAAATAAAAGATTATGATTGAATTAAAAATATTAAATAAATTTTGTATTAAATTGATAAAAGTAAAATCTCGTGATAAATTTAAAACTCTCGTGATGATTCTTTTTTAAGAATTAAGCCTTCATTTTATTGTTTTAATATTTTTAATTATTTTGCAAAGGTTTATTTATTTAATGCCTGGAATAATGTAAAAATGAGGTTACTTAGTATTAAAATAAAACCCAATTCCCTATATGCATCTTAATATTATAGAAATTATAATTTAATAAGTATGTGAAATTTATTTTTTTTAGTGATAAATTATTATTATTCTTTATGAATAATATTATTTTTAGTTAAATATGGATATGCTATAATTTTTTATCTTCATATTGTAAGTAATTGTTTCATTTAAGGAAAAGACTTGTATGAGATCGTCTCACGTAAAGGCTTACGTGAGACAGACGAAAAATGATAATTTCTATAACAAAAAGAGATAATGAATTATTATGGGACATACACAATGAAGCATCATCATTGTGGGTGAAATTGATCCATACAGTGTACTTATCATCATCCCAGTGGACGGTGGTCTCCCCTAGGTCCAATTCTACATACCTATGGAGGACGCTGATTTCCATAAAAAATATGATAGATATGAGCGATGAAGAGCGAGAAGGAATTTTACGAATCATGGAACAATGCAGTGAGAATGGAATCTTCAAAGCTAGACGTATGTGCATACAGATGAGGAGCAGATTCATGGAAGACACTAGCTTTGTGTACAAACAGATCTGGTACTAATGGATTGTGAGGAAACATAGCTTTAGACTTTGGTTAGTACATAGAGATCGACTAGCCACAAAGGATAGAGTTTGGTGTACAGGAGAAGACAAGCGGCGTGAATTCTGTTTCGATAGAGAAACCACATCACATCTCTTCTTTTATTGCCGTTATACAAAACGCATTTGGGAGAATGTCAAGAGTTGGAAAGGGTGGAGGAGAGGAAGGATCAACTCAGTTACAGATACCTTCCGTAAGATCAGAATGGATACTCGAGGAAACAAAAGAGCAAGATGGCTTCTTTTCATCACCATTGCAACCATAATATACTATATCAGGATAGAAAGAAATGCCTTGTATTTTGGCATGAGGATGCTTTCTCCGAGTCATGTAGTAGATAAAATCAAGCTTCAGATTGCGTCCTTATATTTGAATAGGTGATTGATTATAACCCGAGTACCCATCCAAAAAACAATAATATTCATACCCTGCAAGACGATCAAACATTTGATCCATGAAAGGAAGGGAAAAATGGTCTTTGCATGTATTCTCATTCAGTTTCCTGTAATCCGTACACACACGCCATCCCATAGGAATTCTAGTGGCTAATGACTCTCCATCTTCAGATTTCGCAATAGTCATGCCCCATTTCTTAGCTACAACATGCAATGAACTCACATGGGGACTATCACTAATGAGATAAATAATTCCTGCATCAAGCCACGTTAAGATTTGCTTTCTAATCACTTCTTGAATAGCGGGATTCACTCTTCGCTGATTCTGAATGCTACTCTTGGCCTCATCTAACAATCTTATTCAATGCATGCAATAGGAAGGACTAATACATTTTAAATCATCAAGAGACCAACCAATCACAGACTTATACTTTATAAGTACATCTAACAATTCCTCAAGTTGATTATCATCAAGGGAAGAAGATACAATTATCGGATATTTTTCATTGTCACCTAGGTAGGCATACTTCAAGTGCTCCGGTAGCGGTTTCAACTCCTCTTTCTTCTCTTCATGAGGTGCACTCTCTCTATCCAATGACAAGTACTTCTTAGTCCACTTGACCTCTTCAATTTTGGTCCTTGTCGACTCATACCTGTCATCACCCAAAGCAACCAAGTTTTCAAGAAATTTAATACATACCTCATTGGAGAGTTCATTTAGCTCAGTAGTGGGAAAAGTAATAGACTCCGCCAAACATGTCTTAAGAGGATCCTTTGATAGAATCAAAGACATGTCTTCCTTCACTATCTCCTCGACTACATCAATATTGTAACATTGCATCTCCATTGACATCTTCATTGCTTTGTCAAGGTTAAATATGACCTCTTCTTTATCCATCCTTAGCCGCAACTCACCCTTCCGCACATCTATCATAGCTCCAGTAGTAGCAAGGAAAGGTCTCCATAATATAAGAGGGACACTATCCTTGTTATCTTCAATCTATAGCACAAGAAAATCACAGGAAAGACAAGCTTCTCTACTTTGACAAGAACGTCTTCAATAACACCCTTCGTAAAAGTCATACACCTATCCGCTAGTTGTAGAGCCACTGTCGTGGGAGTTAACTCCCCCAAACCAATCCTTTGAAAATAAGATAATAACATCAAGTTGATGTTTGCCCCAAGATCATACAAGGCTCGTCGTGCGGCCCCTTTCCAATCTCACATAAGATAGTGAAGCTTCCCGGATCTTTTAACTTAGCTGGCAGCTTTCTTTGAATGATCGAGCTACAATTCTTCGATAGATTCACTATTTCAATTCCGTTTAAACTTCTCTTCTTCAAAAGTATATCCTTCAGGAAATGGGCATAATATGACATCTCCAATATCGCCTCAGAAAAAGGAATGTTCAAGCTTATCTTATTTATGATCTCTGAAAACTTCTTGAACTTCTCTTCCAATCCCTTCCTGACTAGCTTGTGAGAAAACGGCGGAGGTATCTTAGTTTTGGGAATCCCCCATTCATCACGTTCAACCTTCTCCGCTTTATCCTTTTCGGCTCTCAATCTCTTGGCTCTTTCCCACTTCTTCTCTGCTATAATCTCTGTATTTTACTCTTTGGAAGGTACTGAAGTAGCATCAACATCACGTGGAACATTCAAAGTAGAAAATGGTGCAGAATGAGATGGTTCGACCTGAGTTCGACCTGGGTGGCTGGTCGAACTAGGTGAGTAATGGTTGAACTGAGCACCTAAAAGTTCGTTTTCCCCCTTATAGGCAGGTTCGACCACGGTTCAACCAATAGGTGATCGTGATCGAATCAGGCATCAGAGAAACAAGGTGCTCTGGACAGTGGAGTTTGACCTGAGTTCGACCAGAGCTTGTGGTCTAACTGGCCTTCTGCAACTTTCAGATGTCACCCAGGTGCCCCGTTCGACCTTCCCTGTGTAGTTCGACCATCTATGTTGGTCAAATTGGGTCAAATCGGGCTCCTGTCTCTTCAAACTTCGATTCCGGCCTCATTGGTCCCTCGTACTGCGTTCCAGACCTCAATGTAATGGCGTGAGAAGACTTTGGATTCTCAATACTTTGCGACAGAAACTTCCTTTTCTCAATAGTTTGAGTTAACTTGTTCACATTTTCTGCCATCTCCCCCATCAACAATGTAAGGTCCTTCACTTTCTTAGACAAATCCTCATGGTTAGCATCAATCTTCTTTTCTAATTTGGCCTCAAGATGGTCTATTCTTGCATCATTCCTCGCCATGTACATGTTCACCGTATCCTCGAAACCCAGCTTCCCTTCTTCCACCTTAACTCCAGGATCAACACCAATAGGAGGTTTCATTGCATTATTTGGATCGCTCCATGAAAATTCCGACCTCCATGGTTGTTGATAGTTACCCGAGGGACCACGATTGTTGTAATTCCCCTGATAATTCCGGTTTCATTGATTTGGGCACCTAGTTCCTTGAATACTTTGACCCATGACGTAATTTACCTCCTCAATTTCCTCTTGGCTAGCTCATTCATAGCCACTATCCTGTTGCATCATTGCCACTCTCTGAGATAAATCCGTGATCTGCTTTTGCTAAGACTCTAGTATCTTGCTAATGTTAGTCAAACTAGAGATGATCTCATCATCTCTTCCTGACTTCACCATAGTATGATCAACCTGTGCTACTTTACCAAGGACATAAGTGCCTCTTACTCTATCAGTCTGCCAATCCCTTGAATTCATCGAAATATCCTCAAAAAGCTTCTCGGACTCATTGAGTGACTTTTTAAGCAGTGCTCCATTAGAAGAAGCATCAAGTAAAACACGAGAATCGCAATCCAACCTATTGTAGAAAATACTGATATATTGAGCTTTAGATAGCCCATGCTGTGGACACTTCCGAAGCATGTCCTTGAATCTGTCCCAAGCTTCATGAAACTTGTCATTGCCATGGATAGAAAATTGATTGATTTCTTGCTTCATCTTGAACACCTTTGAAGGTGGCATGTATCTCTCCAAGAATTTCACATTCAACTTCTCCCATGTATCACATTCAGCAGCATCAAGATTATCGTACTAATCTCTTTCTTTTTTATTCAGCGAGAACTTAAACAATATGATCTTCTTCGCGTCCTCATGAGCTCCTGTATCTTTTTGTGTACTTGCAGACCCAAGGAACTTATTTAGATGTTGCTGAGGATCTTCAAATGTTCCCCAGAGAAGGGACTCCGCTCAATCATGCTGATAAGAGTATGGTGTAAATCAAAATTAGCTCCAATACCTCTTGCTCCGAACATCCCAGTATTGCCAGATCCGTTATTCTTAAAGACTTCCCGGATGGCAAGTGTATCAGGATCCGCTGCCATGTTGATTGCTTCTACTTTCAAATTAACTTCGGTTGCAGCTTCAATCGTTTGCGAATCTAGCACGTCAACTTCAACTCCTAAATCAAGAGCTTCAGTTGGATCTACTTTCTTGTTCTTTTTGTTCTTCTTCTTTACTTCCTTGACGATGCTCCGATCTTTGGATTATAAGGCGCTAATTCACCTGTCTTTGATCTAGTGAGCATACACCTAAGAAAAATAAGAGTTAGAAATTAAAGACAAGAATAATATAATCTCAATTAAACTAGAAATAATCAACTAATAATTAATGTCGTCCCTAGCAGCGACGCCAAGAACTTGATGAGCATTTTCTCAACACACAAAATTAATCCTCAAGTATAAGGATATCACTTGTAGTCTCGATAGGCGACCAAGTGATTATCGAACCCAAGAGACTGATTATTATCAATTCAATTATATTCTAATTAACTAAGACTATGTCGGCAAATTGGTTTGGAATAGTTATGAAACTAAATAACATATAATTTGAACAACAAATTAAATAAACAAGCAATAAATAAAATATAGTAGTGATCAAGTAAGAAATTAGGTAGTACTTCGGGTCATTCAATTTTACTTATTAATTTCCTTTCCATGTGTTATTGTCCGACTCTGCCTTGTAGTGTATGGACGCATCACTAAACCATGCAAGTTCATCCTATAGACACAAGTAAACATGCGTTTGACCCGTGTGAATATCCTCGGAGCAAGAGATATAATTCACCCCCCTTTCTAGGTACTATCAGTATCAATTATTTCCCGTGCTACTATCAATTATTTCCCTTGCACTTAGTATTCTAACCCGATATGATCTCCCTTTATAGGTACTATGAAGTTATACTCTTTATCCTACTTATTAATCCGAATAAGATTTAATTAACAAGTATCTATATAAGATAGTTCTAATAAGATTTCAGAATCCTTTCACTTAGAATTATAACATGTAATTCTGCTCAGCGGTGAATGAACTCAATCAATAACCAAGAGATGTATTCAGACTCTACATAACAGTTAATGATGCATAAAACGACCGTGAGTATAAATTAAAAAGGCACAATCTTATATAAAATAAACCACAAGTAGTGTTGTACGGAGTTTACACGTGGAAATTCAATTAACATATAAAACTTTCATAACCCTAGAACTACCGGAGCAGTTCTAGCCCATGATTGATCTAGGAACAATCATGGCTAGTTCGTATGATCTTACTTGACTCACCAGACGAACCTCTCTCACGACCCCTTCGGATGATGGTAGGGTTTTGATGATGGATGGATGATGAATGATGTGTGTCTCCTGCGAAAGCTCTTCTTTTATACTTATATACTCTCCTTACGGGCCTTGGATGGGCTTCTTGAGCGAACACAT
Organism: Pogostemon cablin; assembly: GCA_023678885.1. Classification (NCBI taxonomy): domain Eukaryota; kingdom Viridiplantae; phylum Streptophyta; class Magnoliopsida; order Lamiales; family Lamiaceae; genus Pogostemon; species Pogostemon cablin. The sequence goes on from CM042956.1 coordinate 21,000,879, forward strand.
GCATTAAAGGTGTAAATATATGAATATAGTAAGTTTCCGCACGTCAGTTCGACCAACAGGCCAGGTCGAACTCTTCTCCACTAGTGAATTCCAGGTCGAATCGCTCTGTAACATGGCTACAGGTTCCAAATTCGACCATAGTCCTGGTCGAATCACAAACATTCTAGTCAAATTGCAAGTGCATCTGTTTAGACTTCTGGTTCGACCACGGTTCGACCAACTGGCTTGGTCGAGCAATACGATCGTGGTCGAATGAAACTTCTTCTCAATGAGTTTGACTACAGGTGCTGGTCGAACAACTTCCTTCTTGGTCGAATCCACCTCCTGCTCAGTCGAATTGCACCATGGAATCTCCTTTTTCCGAATCCGATCACTTCTAACACGTTTTCCTTCGAAAATCAACTCAAATAGCCTTGTATACCCCTGATTCGTGACTTTCCACTGTGTATATAGATACACATCGAATTACAACCGTTTAATACACTAAAAGTACATGAATCCGAGCTCGAAACTAGTGAATTTACACTCATTAGTGATTTTGTAGTTGTTGTAGATTTATATTTATTCATCCTCAAGTTGTTTTTTGAGATGATTGGATAGGCTACAAATCTGTGAATAAATATCGGTGATTCACTGATATCTATTTAGTATTTCCACCGTTATTAATGGAGGTCTTATTAAAGGTCCCATAATAGATATCGGTGAATCACCGATATATATTCTGTGAATAGATATCGGTGATTCACCGATAACTATTCAGTATTCTACCGTTATTAATGGAGGTGTTATTAAAAGTTTCCAAAATAGATATCGGTGAATCAACGATATCTATTTCATGAATAAATATCGGTGAATCACCGATATCTATTTAGTATTCCACCGTTGTTAATGGAGGTGTTATTAAAGGTCTCCTAAATAGATATCAGTGAATCACTGATATATATTTCATGAATAAATATCGATGAATCACCGATATCTATTTAGTATTCCACCGTTATTAATGGAGGTGTTATTAAAGGTCCCCTAAATAGATATTGGTGAATCACCGATATCTATTTCATGATTAATATCAGTGAATCACCGATATCTATAGAGTATTCTATAATTATTAATTTAGGTGATATTAAAGATATTGACCAATAGACATCGGTGGTTCACCAATATTTATTAAAAATTCACTGATATCTGCGAAGATGATATTAAAAATAATGAACAATATACATCAATGATTCCGATATCTTTTTTCTAAATAGATATTAGTGATCTACCGATACTTCAACCATTAAATTCTAATTTATATAAAAATTTCAATAAACTCGTACATTCCAACAAATATTTTATTCCTCAGCACATAATTACGAGTATCCAAATTTAACGTCAAACACTCCAACATTCAAAGCACTTAATTAAATATTAATATATACTAAAACAGAAGTATGAAAAATGTAGCTAATGTCCTATCTGCAAAATAAGATGTTAACCTTCTTGATTGATAAAGTCCACTCCATCACAGCTAACATATCTCCTGCATTAAAAGGAATAAGATCAGAAAATCAGAATTAAAATAATAACACTTGTATAAATTGCTTTATCTATCATGAAGAAACATGAAACTGATAATCCTTACATTTTTTTATTTACTTAATAAAGAAAGATCACAAAATAGTGTGATCAAGCTTGAAACTTGATTAACAGTAGCTGCATTATTACATAGCTTACATCCTTTATAGTACTAATTTTCATATGCACATACTTCTTCAAAAACATAAGCTTTTACTCAAAATTCACTTAATGCCAATTTTATTCGTTAGTAACTTAGTATCCCAATATTTATAAAAAAATAAAACCTGACATCAACAGTTAAATTACATGTCTCATTCTAATATGTTTAAACACATATATAATAGACTTATTTTGAAAACTCAATCACATCAATTTTATAGAACACAGAAAACTAAATCACATCAATTTTATAAAATAAAATATTTACCAAGGCAAGGTGAAAATACACACTTTTATAAAATAAAAGACGACCAAAGAGACGGAATCAAAAGCACCATTAATGAAAATGTAATCACTTTATAACCAATTAAATAGAAGCACAAGAATTATAGTTTGTCAATTAATTTCTTCATAAAATTGACCTTACTAGTTCATATATAGTATACAACCAAAATATTAAGTTTAGTTTAAAAAGATTTACATTAGTAACAAAAGTGATTAATTATAGCAACGATTATGGATTGAGATTACTACTACATGTTAAATCAAAATAATTAATTTTTACTCATCATACTTCATCTAATATAGATACTTAACAAAAAAATCTAACATAAATTTTAAGATTCATTAAATTTCAACAAAATTAATATATATACTTAATAGAAAATCTTGCATAAATTTTAAGATTCATTAAATTTCAACAAAATTCAAATATTTCAACAGGTCATACCCATCACTCTTCAAACCCAACGTGTTAAATTAATTAAGAACTCAACAATTTGATTTCCAGATTTAAAAAATTACATCTAAATGTTTATATATAAATTCTGATGCGTGATAAAGCCACAACTAGAACTATGCACAATGCAAATTTGGGATTTCATCGACAAATTGCAATAAATTCCAGATCACAATACAGAAATAAAACTACTCAAAGTCTAAATAATTATAATTTTAAACAGACAGGAATTAACTTAATCCAAAATGTGTTTACGTGTACCTTCTAAACGTTCAGGAGATGAGTCAAAATTGTAAGATGCAATTCTCTCTCTAACATCAGCTATTCCACCATCATCTTCTTCTCTAACAGTAGTTGTTGCCTGTCACGTTAAATGATAAAGGAAATTAGTGACCTATTTTTTATTCATTATTTTGCAGTGGTTTTATTGTTGTAATACCTAGTTCAAAATATTAGATCTAAATTCACCAATAAAACTATGTATAAACATCATGCATAAGAACATTGGGATGAATAAATTGTGCAATTTTAACCTTGGGCGCTAGAGCTTTTTCTTATTAGTAGCTGCTTAGCCTCTTCGTTTCTTCACTTCAACTTTAGCTGAAAATAATACAATGGATATTATCTTAACTTAATCAAGTTGAAATCACAACATGCATTATATTAACATAAAAATAAATTGCTAACACACCAGGAGATAATAAGAATAATAGATATTTATAAGAATAATCTAAACATAATAGATAACGGTAGTATAATAGATATCAGTTAGTAACATTATAGATATCATTTTTACAAAACACCGATATCTATGCACTAATATCTATTCATAGTTTTCTAGTAGTGTAGACAGGTATTGTTCTTGCATTGTACGCAAGTACTTTGTAACCGTTTTCAGTGAAATAATACTTACAAATTTCACAAAAGTGATAATGAATTAATGAAATGTGATAATGTTATTTCATGAACAAATTACAACATAAATGAAAAGTAATAACTTTTTATAGCAAAAGTGATAACATTTTATAGCGAAAATGATAACTATTTTAAAAAGTGTAAAATGGTCTCACGTGAAACGGTATCATGCAAGACCTATCCTTCTTTTAAAAGAGTAAATATTAAGTTGCAAGATAATATTCAATGCAAATGATTAATTTGCCAAAAGTACAATACCAACTCACATACTTTTCTTTCAGAAGAGTACTTCTACAATTTCAAAGTAGACCTCTCTTAATATACAATATTATTGATATTAGTATCATAATTTTATTTAAATCTTTAGAATTAAAATAAATTTTAGATTTCATATGATAGTAGACATATGAGCAATATTCATGTGAAATCATACTATAGATGATTTTACCTTTTCTTTTAATTAATTATTACTTTCTTTAAGATGGGTATTTTTTTATACAACTAATTTATTGAAATATCTATTGGAATTATGAATTACAAATATATTTTTTCATATTATAATGATTTTTCATTGTTGGAATTCAACAGTTTTCTTATAGTGCACATTAAAATTTGACAAAGTTTCTTGTGAGACGTTAGTTATGTGAGACCGTGTGTGAGATGTGTCAAAATATGCCTATTATATAGATAAAGTATGCTTAATTGTTGTTAAACATGTCTTCTAAAGTACGATGAATGATAAATTAAAGTATAATTTTAGGATTTTATAATATGATTCATTATAGATATACTTTAATTACAAATAAACACAACATACTTTACCTATATAATAAATATACTTTAGTGATGAGTCGACCCGTCATACAACTCTCTCACAAAACCCGTCTCTCAAGAAAGTGTCTCTTAAAATTTTTATTTAAGAAAAAGTAATCATCCTTCATTTATACTATAAATTGAAAATGAAATAGACCTGTTCACTTTACGAATTCATCAATTTTTGTTAAATTGTGATCAATTTTTATTTATCTCATAAAATTCATTTTGTAAAATAATCTTACAGATGTGTTTGCTTATATATATTTGAGGATCCATGTTTCATGATATTTGTGGGTAAAATCTTAAAAAAAAAATGAAATTTAAAAATTTGAGTATTCTTGTTATGATAGACATATACTCTCTCCGTCCCATTTCAAAATTTATATTTACTTTTTGTACGGAGATTAAGGAATAATATTTTAATATGTAGTGAGGTAAGACAAATAATATTATAATGTAAAGTGGGTAAGTGTATTAGTGTAATGTTTGGACCATGGAGAGAGAAATAATTAATTTATATAAGTCTCATCTACCAAAAAAAAAAATGTAAAAATTGAAATTGAACGCACAAATTGAAAATATATAAAGATTGAAATGAGAGTATATATATTAATAATGACAGGCATCTGTGAACCGAATAAGAAATTATAACATTTATTAATTATAATAAATTGTTATATCTATTTTATGGAAAAGTGATAATTGTAGAAAATGTGCAAGTATTTTTGGGACGGATCAAAATAGAAAATGTGAAGTATTTTTTGGATGGAAAAGTCCTATTTTTTAAATAATATCAAATTAAATTAAAACATTTTTTGCAAGTATTTTTGGGGCAAACAAAAATAGAAAATGTGGAAGTATTCTTGTGACGGAGAAACCCTGTTTTCTAAATAATATCAAATTAAATTGAAGCATTTTTTCACCAATAGCGACATTAAATTTTAGAGTGAGATTTGTGGGTATCAATTTATACTAATTAATACTATTATAAACTAAAGCGATTCTTCAATAAAAACGACCTTAAAATGAGAATGAGATTTGAGCGTATCAACTTACGACTAATATGGTAGAATTGGTTTCGATCTACTAGAATGAAAAGAAAGATGTGAATACTTAGATCAGCCTGTAGCATGATTCTTATTCCCTATGATTGATACTTATTCCTTAATGTTGAGATTAAAAAGTCCGATCAATTGACTGCAATAGATTTGTACAATTGTAATTAAAAAAATAAAATTATTTATTTTTGGGCCATAATGGTGGACAAACAATGTAAGAAGAATATGAAACAAAGAAACGTTAAAAGTGAGAGAGAAAAAATAAAAAATATATATCAGTGTTAGAAATCCATCAAATATTCAAGTATCACTTAATGATGATTGCAGGAAGAAAGATGTGATGAATGATTCACCATTTAACTAATCATTATAATATACCAATTTGGGGCTGCTCTCCGGCTGCTTATCAATTATTAAATATTATTAACTACTTTACCATTTAATATTATTACTATAAATATTTAACACAAAGTAGGAGATCTTTTTTATTGAACAGGGGGCAGAGCAGAACAGACGATAGTAGAGGCCACGTGCAACGTGCGTGCAACTTAGTTACCCTTAGATTGGAGAGGAGAGAGAGAATCAAAGCAAATCTGAGAGAAAAGTGGCCCACCATCCCATGTGCTAATTCCTCCCACAGCCTTGGAATAAAAGCAGCTGCTGAAGCAATCACGTGACCCACTAAGGGCAAAGTTAACGTGGACGCGCTCACACCGGACGACACTACACCCCTTCTCACATAGTAGTAGAGAGACAAATTAGTAAGACAAACTCACCATGCTGGAGAGAGAGAGATATTAGTTAGTGGCAAATACTTAAATATGCCCAATTCACAACTATCAAATATCAATACCAACACTTAAATTACATTACTTTTTAAATTATATTCTTTTTATTTTAACCAAAACGAAACCCTCTTACCCCTCACCCACCCCACTTGGTATTCCACCCTTCTCCCCCATGTCCACATCCCTCCCACCAAGTATTCCACCCCCTCCCCCGTGACCACACCCCCTCTCAATTATAAGCGAAATTTCACCACGTGACCACACTTTACCCACTATCCCGCTGGTTATCGTTGACGAAAGGTGGTCGCCTTGACCCTTCTTCTCTCTCGTTCTCGTTTTCTGCTGGGTGTCGCCAATATCTCATTCAACGGCGGTAGTCAACGCCCCTAAACTCGGCGATAGTCAACGGCCTTCCATTTGGTCTTTTATCTACAACAATCAAGGTGTAGTGCCCTCAGTTCGTTCACGGCGGCAAGGTGTTCAACGACTCAAGGTGTATTGAGGAATCCACAACCGTACCTAGTATCATTGGTGTCGGCTTCTCCAATTTCCGGTAAGATCCCCAATTCTTCATTTTTATTTGCCTATTGGTACTAAAGAGATTGTGTAATAGCAGTCAGTAATATTTTCTAAGTTTCAATCTTCAAACAATCTAATATTCGTAGTAGAGAAATCGAATTCGATTGTATATAGATATTCTCTAAAAAAAATTATTTATTAGACATCATTGAAAGCATGACAATAAAGATGTAATGAATTCTACTAGGTTGATTTGATTGAATCTGCTTCTTTGTTGAACTAATACCACTCGACTCGATCTATTGTGCTAATAATTGAGATTTCCTTGATATTTAGTATGATGCCCCTAATGCAGAATGTAGTATATTAGATTCTTTGGATAACATGGAGATTCTGTTTAAGTTGTGTATAGATGATAATTGATGTTTAAGAGGTGCCAAGCCAATTTTAGTTTCACTTCCGTAGTTCATTTGGATTAAATTAGTTGTTTAAGTGGACGGCTGATTGTGAACTCTTGATACATGGTTTGAACTCATTCACATTCGACAATAATCGTTGATTATTTTCTTTGTTGTTGGTATCCCCTTACACTGTTTTAGCTACCTACTATTTATTGAATTAAGTAAGAGATAAGGTGATTGTACTTAACAAAGATGTTAGTTATTTTTCCCTTGACAATTGTAGTTAAATATGGTGAATCAGATTGTTGCTGTGCATACTAATGGAGTATGGAATGGTGCCGAATATGTCGGTAGGAATGTAAGGGCTGTGCGTATGCCTGCAGACGATCACACCATAGAATGTTTAACATAACTCCTCCACAAATTCATGAAATCAGATTGCAACAGTGTTATGTATGACATTTTTCAACTATGTACGGTGAATGATAAGACAATGCAACTCTCAATTCTGGATGATGATGACGTAAGTTTCATATTCAATAGTGAGGTAGCCCCTGAGATATATGTGGATCAAAGGAAATTGACGCTATCCCTTAACTGTATAGACACATGTGGTTCAAGATCTTTTAAGGAATGAGATGATGGTTTGGTCGATTGGTTTAATGAAAAGGGGTCCGACAATCCTGCAGGAAGTATTGGTGAATTCAATTGTACGTGGGATGAATCGTCATATTCAAAAGAATTATAATTTGATGACGTTGATTCAAGATCTTGTTCCAATGATGATGTAAGTCTAGAAGGATGTCATATTTCTGAGGATGAATTTGATCAAAGAAATCGAGTGTACATATTATCACTCAACTGCTGATATTGGTAATGATAACATAGGCACAGAGTTTAACGATACAGACAGCGACTCCCGCCCTTCTATTTGGAGAATACCCTACAAGGCCCATTTTTCAGAACCAATAAATACAACTCCCGAATCCTATGATCTCGCTTCCGATGAATTATCAACGAAGAAGATATACATAAGCAGGGAGGAAATGGTAAAAGATGTAAGTATGTATAACTTATTACAGAGTGTTGAGTTTCAGGTTTTACATTCTGACCCTAGTAGGCGGGAGCTGAAATGCAAGGGCATAAAGTTGTGTAACTTCTTCTTTGCAGTAAAGGGAAAGCACGGGATTTGGAGCTGTATAGAGTTCACTCGACATTCATGCTTGCTTAGTGGTGATCGTTCCGAACCAAAGTCATGCTATTCTAGAGTTATTGCTAAGTTATATTTTGACAAACAAAGGAATCCATCCACATCCATGACACCCAAGGGTATTAAGTACGACATGAAATATTATTTTGGGGTTGATATAAAGTACTGCCATGCTTACCGGGCATACCAGCAAGCAAACCTTTATGTGTACGGCTCATCGGAAGAATGCTTTAGTTTGCTTCCGTCTTATATGCACGTTTTACAAAAGTGCAATCCTGGGAGCACTACGGAGTTGATCACACACCCCGATGGAAAGTTCAAGTTCAAATTTACTGCCTTTGGGTTGTATGTGAATGGATTAAAGAACTTCGGATGATCAGTGTTAGTTGTAGATGTGGTTTATCTTAAGGGGCACTACAAGGGGGTCGCTTTTGTCGCGGAGACTCAAGACCCAGACAATCAAAATTTTCCCTTAGCAACTGGCGTTGGTGATCAAGAAAATGCTGAGCTATGGTCCCTTTTCTTGTCACATATACGAAGAGTGATAGAAACCCCATCAGAACTACTAATTGTGTCTGACCAGCATACAGGGATCCTTTGGGCAATGGATCAAGTATTTCCTAGAGTTGCTAACGGGCTATGGCGCCGTCACTTGTGTAAGAAATTTATTCCCTTTGGTGCCATAATTGTAAATATTTTTGAAAGAGCAGCTAATGCTTATAAGGAAGCTGAATATGACAGGTGTACTCATAAATTTTACCATGATTTATCATTGTACTGTTAATGTGATTTCTCAGTTATTTTGGAATGTTTCATTCCCAGTTCTGGATTCTTATTTTGATAAACCCTTTCCTAATACTTGTTACATTCTAATTGTACATTTAACAAATACTCTCAGTAATTCTCGCTCATATTGTAGAAACGTGGTATGTGAATTTTACGCCAATCTTCCAAATTGTATGACTGATTGTGAGTCGAGTAGATATGAGAAGGTTCACTGTAGGAATCATATTTTTGATTTCTCTTCGACTCATATAAATTTTGCCCTAGGACTAACGTCGATTGGTACAAATGATTACCCTATCCATTTGGACATAGTGACAGAGTATTTAACCGGTGTTAAAGGATCGAAGTGGGCCTATGATGGTTTGCTAAAATCTAGTTCAAGCAGAAAGGCCCAAATATTGGCTGAAATTACTTACTACAACTGGATACCAAGCTAGGAGTCTTCAAGATTGAGTCCAGAACAATGGAGTTTCATTAATGCCGTAATGCTTGGTAAACATGTTGATTTCGGTATATTTGTTTATGATCATATTATGGAATTTGAGGGGAAAATCGATATAGAAAGAGATTACCATTTCCAAACGCCATTTGGAAACTCCTTACTAGCATGCATGATGGTGAAATCATGCCGCGTGACTACGTTGAACCTCCGATTTGATGATTGGAGTTGAGCAACTTAAGAAATAATGATGAACACATCTCAACAGATGAAGAAGATCCGAAGAAGCATGATCTACTCTCCTTGGTTAGAGTTGCAATGAATCAACAAGAGAAAATACGAGGCCTTGTTGAAGAACAAAATGTTACTCTTAAAGTTATAGAAGATCAGTTAGGATTATCTTAGTACTTTTTTGATTGTAGATTGATCTTACTATTATATAACCTATCGATTACGAGTAGTTTTTATAGAAGTAATCAATTTTTTCTCAACATGACATTCCATGATTAATGACATTGTAATGGATATGAGTATTTAACTGTTTCTCTTCTGTGATACACATATCATCTTCACAACTTCAAAGACAATAAACATTATTCGTTGCATTAAGCAAAATCACTTCAATTGATTATAACATAATTATACTATGCATGACTCGATAAACATTATTTGTTGCCTTAAACAAAATCACTTCAATTGAAAACATTAAATGTAAACTCGACACATAACATATCTATGGGAAATATAATCGATATAGATTAGTTGTCGCGGCTACCGCAACAACTAATCCCCCATTATAATCCCACCTCTAAGTGCCCTCAGACGACCTCCTGCTGACAAGGCTCTATCTCCAAAAAGAAAATACAACCGAGTATACTCTGGATCATCACAACGCACATATGTCCTTGCAAATGAGTCGTCCTGAATGAAAATCCATGTTATAGAACATAATTTTAATCTTATTATTGAATCATTAATCGATGTATTGAGTTTGCTAGCCATACCTCTATTATAGATTTCCAAATCCTTCTGGCCGCGTGTAGATTCATCTCAGCTCTGTTGTTAATCTCTCGTTCTCTCATCCTTTCCAGCACAAGAGTGAAGGTTTCATAACGTTTGCGCATGAAGTCCTTTCTATTGTAAGCATGAGCCCACGTAAGCTGCTTCAGCATCGATATATTCACAACATCTTTGGCAACTCCTAATGCCCAGCATTAGGTCCACTATTATCTCATTCGCCCAAGTTCTTCTGATGGATTAAGGCATTAAGGAAGCATGCTTCCATTTAAGTATTCCAGATTTGGTCATACAACATTTCAAGAGGGAATGATATATTCTCCATAATTTTGATATTTCAATATGGAACTGAATAAGAATGAATTACAAATAATTTGCAATATGAAAGAGCATTATATATAGATGTATCATATTTGAACTTCAATCGAAGCAACCAAATATTATGTCCAAGATTGAAAATAAAAAATTTAACCGACGTGTTCATATGGAGTCAGACTTATCCTGTCATTGATGAAAATAATGGCATCTAATTCTTATATTACTTCATTTCCACATCACTTATTTCACCAAAAAAATAGGTTCATATTATTTTCTCAAAAAATATTAACCGTGTAGTTACAACAATGATGACATGTCAAGTTATGAATGGTGAATAAATATAAAGATTAAGCATTATATGAAAATTGATAGAATATAAAATGTATAGGAACAACAACGAACAAAATTGGTGAGTGACTTTAAGGAAAGCCACAACCATAAAGAAAGCAACATTGCATTGATAAGGGAATGAAATTTATGATTCAACTACCAAGCACATAATAGCTATTAAGGAAGTATATTTCTTTAAAACTCCAACACTACCTAATATTACAACAAGAATTAGAAGTTTGAAATATCATTGAATTGAGTACTTCATGCCATAAAATCGTCCTTGCATGATCTTATGCATTCAATGCCCGATAATCCTTCATATCAAAAGAATTGATTCACCTCCATGAATAGACATGTATCATTCATGGCAAAAAAAGTGTGGGTGATGGCTTTATATTTCTCACTATGAATTGAGTTCGGCACCACTACCTTCACTAACAACAAAATTCATTTGTGGGTTTATTAGATGGTATAAGTTATAACCATCAAGTGGATCACATGTTTTGGCTCTATTCATGGACTACTAAGAATGAAAGAGCTTTATTTAACATCATGTGCGACGTATTTCAGGAAAGTAGATGGACATCAGAGAAGATGGGCGATGGGCTGCTCAATGATATCACCGATATGCTAATCAACAAAGAAGGGAAGCTTTTCACCCTGTCGAACATGTGGCATAAGACCAAGGAGTTCAAGTCGCGCTTCACCCTTTTCTACAAGATCCAGGGACTGCGGGTGTGCAAGTCTGTAGCATCACCCAAACGCTCCACGCTGAGGAGGAGACGTGGGCCAAAATTATTCAGGTGCATCTTTGTTTACATCTTCAACGTAAACAACTGGTGGTATCAATATTTTTAATAGTGCTATTTTGCATAACAATCCCGCTGCTGAAAGGTTGAAAAGTGAAGGAGATAGTATCTAGGATTGCTTGCATTTCACATTTGGCCAGTTCAAGAGAAAACAACCGCTCCCTATACCAAGTCCTCTCTAAAACCAGAAGCCTGCCGTCGACTTCTACCATCTCGATTGTGCTTGTGGTAGAAATCCGTATGACATTTGGGGCCGGAGCGATTAGGAAAATTTCCGGTTATGTGCATAAGAGCAATGTATTTTTAAGTTTGTGTCTCAACCATTCTTCTTTCACTCCATCATTGTAGTAATCAGACTATATAGTATTAATCCATGAAAATGTAGTAGGGTTGTGGCTTTCTTTTGTTTATTGTGTTGTAACCTATGGTTCTTGTTTTACTAAGAACTCTAATATTAGTCATCTACTGATGATATCCCATTTCATTAATGCTATTGAGGGAGTTTCAAATAGGGTGACGATGTATGTGATTATGTGGGAGTGAGTGTGAGTATATGGTGTGGATGATCAAGTTTCAGTATGGGTAGTACCACTATTTACTTCGATATATGAAGCACACCACCCTAAAATGATAAACTACAATTCTTATAAAATGATATCAAAGGACACTAGTAGGAGACTATAACTCTTAGTATGAAAAGTTGTACCCAATTGCAATATGATATATCAGCCAATAAAGGCTAGTAAATATGTGTGGCACATTGGTACTCCTACATTACCTAATATCATTGCAAGATTGCCAAGATAGACATATCACCTAATTGCTAGCCTTTTTGCAGTTTGAATACATATAGACAATTTGTCCTTTCATGATTTATTGCTTCAATGCCCTATAACCTATCATATCAAAGTAATTAAACCTCCTAACAACCCATGAATGGAGAGGTAGCATTCAAGACAACAACTCCCCAAGATGACTTTATATTACTCACCATGAATTGAGTTCGGCACCACCACATTCACTAACAAGAAAATTAATTCGAGGGTTTATCAGATGGATATGGGTGATAACCCTCAAGTGGATCACATGTTTTGGCTCTATTCATGGACTATTCAGAATGAACGTGCTTTAGCGGACATCATGTATGACTTGTTTCAGCAAGGGAGATGAACATCAGAGGAGATGGAGGGCATGCTGCTAAATGACATAACCGAGATGTTGATTCACAAAAAAGGAAAGCTTCTCACCCAGTCAAACATGCGGTGTAAGATCATGAAGTTCAAGTCCCATTTCATCCTTTTCGAAGAGCTCCAGGGACTGCCGGGTATGCAAGTGTGTAGCGTCTCCCAAAGGCTCAACGCTGACGAGGCGACTTGGGCCAAAATTATTAGGTGCATCTCTGTTTAAATCTTCAGAGTAAACAACCTATTACACTAACATTGTTAATATTAATATATTACAGAAGAATCCCGCTGCTGAAAGGTTTAAAAATAAGGATGATAGCATCTGGAATTTCTTAGATCTTACATTTGGTCGTTTCAAGTGAAACAAACCACTTCAAGACTCTAACTGATACTACAGGCAAAAGCCTGCTTATAACTTCTACCACCCAGATTGTGCATGTGGCATGAATATGTTTGACTAAGGACTAGGGAGATATTAAAAAATATGTATAAGAGCGAATAGATTTTCAAGTGTCTGTTTATGGTTCTCTTTAATTTCTTGTATTGTAAGTGCAAACTAGTAAAAATGCAGTAGGATTATGGCTCTTGAATGACTTTTATTTTTAACATAGCGTTCTGGTAATATATGGTCCATTATAATAAACGGGCGGAGTAGTGTGTCGAGAAAGTTTCAGTGTGGGTGAGTGGTGAGTTTTAGTGTGGGTGAGTGGTGTGTCAAGAAAGTTTCAGTATGGGTGAGAGTATGGGAGGTGAGTGGTATGTCGAGAAAGTTTCACTGTGGGTATGTGGTGAGTTTCAGTGTGGGTGATATTGTGGGTGAGCATGTGTTTCTTTGTGGGTGAGTGGTGTGTCGAGATAGTTTCAGTATAGGTGGTATTGTGGGTGAGCATGAGTTTCAGTGTGGGTAAGTGGTGTGTCGAGAAAGTTTCAGTATGGGTGATGGTGTGGGTGAGTGGTGTGTTGAGGAAGTTTCAGTAAGGGTGATATTGTAGGTGAGCATGAGTTTCTTTGTGGGTGAGTGGTGTGTCGAAGAAGTTTCAGGATGGGTGGTATTATGGGTGAGCATGAGTTTCTGTGTGGGTGAGTGGTGTGTAGAGGAAGTTTCAGTATGAGTGATAGTATGTCGAGGAAGTTTCATTGTAGGTGATAGTATGGGAAAGAATGTGGGTGCGTGTAAGTCTTCGTTGAATTATTAATACCATCCTGTGACGTACCAATCCACCTAGACAATTACAAACTAATCTAACAATCAAGATAGATAATTCAAACAATAACGTATTAACATTAATTTCGGCCTTGAAACACATTCACAATATACACAATTCAAAGCTTCAACTTGGAGCCCAATATAACTAGCCATTAGTCTACTTCAAAATTAGTCATAAGAAAGTCAATTTCAAAATTAAACAGTTAAAGACACAAACTACAATAGTCACCTCACAAGTCAAGGCATGATAAAGTCTTCATTGTAAAGCTCTACACAAAAATGAACCCGACGTTTTGTGTAAGTTGATAGATCGACTTCTACAGATCGATTCCTAATAATTTTGTCGAACAACATCATAGCCAATGACCCACAACCACCTCCATTCATCTGTTGCGGAGGGTGCAAAAACTTCTCCACTACCCAAGGATTCTGTGAATTAACTTCATTGACAATCTTGTACTGCTGTACAATGCTTTGTATCATATTGGAGGAGTCCTCAAACTCATTCAAAAATTTTTGCTTTGTGGCCTTAGACTGGGTGTCCTACATGATGATGCGATGGTCTAAAACATGAATATCATATAAGACTTAGTGATTTGCACCAACAAAGCTGACTCCATAGATTGATTCGATGCTCTTCCAATCCCTCGGTAGGCCCCACTTAGGTAGTTTGCCACATATGAACTTCTTCATGCCACGATACTTTTGGTCCCAATCCCATGGTTCTGTCTTCTTCTCTGCTACCAAGAACTCTTCCTGAAAACTCATAACTATGTTCTACATTTAACAAAAACAAATGCATGTTAAATTTCCAAAACAATAGGAACATTACCCAGAATTCAATATCTACCACTGTCCAATTATGCACAAACAGCTCTGGACATTTGGTAGATTTATGAACAATAAGATGGATAAGAGCATCCATATTCTGCCATTCAAATTAAATGCATTTAATATCAATCCAAAAAAAAATCATGTTTCAACAATTACAACATGTTATAAAAAGAAGATATAACCTTGGTTGGTTAACCTTTGCTCCGGCGCGTAAATGTTGCTAAAAGAATTTCAATATAAGGATCACTAGTGGGCTCGAACTAATAGAAACTGCTGCTTGTTTTTTTAAATTGATCAAACCAAGTTTCGAAGTCATTAATAAAATCAGGTGGGTATATCTCACCAACAAAATCCTCAGGGCACTCCACCTCAACCTTCGACCTAGCCTTTCCTTTATTCTTTTATTTATTTTTTGGGCGATTAGGATTCACCCATGGATACTTTTTATGTCGTCCAGGCATTCGGCTATGCTTCGATGGATCATCGTGAACAACAGCCAGTTCCTGTGGATAAACATAGGGATTAATTATGAAGAAATAATACAAACTTGGAACTATATTTCACTAATAAGAACAAATACCAGTTCATTATTGATCCCCTGATCACATTATAAATTCTCATTTTAAACGTCATGTTGATTTTGTTCGGGAACTCTGAATTCTCCTTGCATGGAATGCTCAACTTCTTCCATAATTCCCTTGCATTTTTTAATAGTTGTTCTTTAATTCCTTCTACATCCAATTGATCTTTGTTAAATCCTTAATCAGATTGCTTTACTGCTTCCTATTCACCTTTATTATCTTCTCTACCCATAAGATTCTCTTTTTCCTCAACTTAATGTTGCTTCTCATTTTTTAGATCTTCAATCTCTTCTTGGGATGGTTGCTTATCATTACCTTCTTCTTTGGCATTTTCCTCTTCATTGTCTTCTTCTCCCATATCATGTTCTTGCTCATTGTTCTCTTCTTTATCCAAATGTTGTTCTTGCTCTTCAGTCTGTTCTTCAAATTCATTAGCAAATCTTTCACCTGTGGTGAATCAACTTCATGCATTCTTCGGGATCTAGATGAAGAGAGAGAACGTACTGGAAATCGATCATCAAAACATCGAGGAAAAGCTTCAATCATTTGCATAAGCTACCTTTAATTACTTTTCACAGACTCCATACTGCTACTAAGCGCATCAATTTTCTTTTCCAATGCTCCGTAATGAGTCATCGGTGGAGATGGTGCGGCTGGAGGGGAATCTTCTCGAATGCGTCTTGAAGACTCCTAGGGCCTACGTACACTACAAGATGGCTGTGCATGAGTGAGCTTGTTCTCCCAACTGGCAGCACTAAGATACTATTCAGATTCAAGCTCCTTTATAGATGGCTCAAGCGCCTGATTCACTTCCACCTAGTGAAGAAAACATCATGTTATACACATACTCAATTGATCAAGCTATATGCCTCACTAAATAACAGTAAATAACTTACATGTTTGACACTTTTATTAGACCCACGCAGCTCTTTGAACACCAGCTTCCTTAGTTCTGTTAAACTAGGGGTGCAATTCGGTGACCATTTTATCAAACGAGGATATGCTTCCCCCTTGAACGACCATACGCCTTTCCATGACTGGGGTTGCTTCATATAACCACTCCAACACTGCATAACTGAATCCGTTAGCATCATAATATTTTCTTGGTTGTTCACCATCTCTTGACCGCTTCCTCAACATCTTCAACTTCATGAACTCAGTCAACAGGTTGAAGAACACAATACAACTCCATGGATAGGTGTTAAATAGATGTAGATCGTCGACAAGGCGTATGTATTCAAGGTTCACAATACCGAGTTTGGAACCTTGAGGGATAAGTAAGAAGACAAGGACCATCAACATGGCAAGTCTAAGAGAATCATCATCGTCGGTAATCTCGAGAAACTTCTCCCGAATTTGGGGCGGTGTAATGTTCTTCTATTGGCATTTGGATTTTTTTGTTAATATAAACCGTTAAGGTTCCATGCATTTCTAAATCAGCGGAAGTAAGAAATCATATAAACTTATTACCTTTCAATAGGGTATGTTGAAGAAGAAAGATTCTAGCTTGCAGTCTGCGCAGCCTCACAGTTTTGGCCATAACTTCCTCATCCGATCTTTTATTTGAGTGATCTATGTACCAAAATGATTCTATCTTCCGTGGATTTTCAACGGTGCATCACACGTACAATTTGGACTTACACAAGATTTTAGAAAACTTGTGGAAGTTGATGGATAGAAACAGCAAACAACCTTCTGGTCTTCTATTGTATTCTTAAGCCACGTCTTGACGTTGTGTGGGCAACGTTCTACAAGACGATCTTAGTCTATAGCCCTAATCTATCTTTCATGAGTTTAGGTGTGATTGACTTATATCCAGATTGATGAGATTAGCTATTTATAGGCTACAACAGGGACCAGGAGGAAAAATTAGGGTTTGGGCCTCCATTGGGCTTAAACATCCAAGTTTAGCCCAAAACTTATACGTAAGTCCAATAATAATAAATCAGTCCACTAAAGAAGTATTTTTACACTGTCACCCTAATCCCAAATTACGTTTATAGGCTCCTTCTCATTATGAGCTCGTTAATCTCCCCGTGTTTAAGATTCAATGCCCATTAATTAATTAAGTTATTGATAACTATTAATTAATATATTTACCGAGAGTAGTACAACTCAACCTTATTATCATGTCGGAATAAATCCACCTGCAGGGTTTACATGATAATCATTATGAGCTCTTCAAGGGGACTTCATCAACCAATTCCGTTAGGATATGGATTCCTTCTATAATTAACAGCACACCGTAGAGACAGCACCATCTCCCAATTCACCGAGCATATTGATTTATCTTTTAAATCTCACCCATTGATGAATCAAAAAAATAAATACTGCCTTACCTATCGAGATTATTGTATAGGGATTAAGAGTACGAACATCCATGTTAACAGAGATTAAGTTCTATTATATAGTCCGTATAAACCGAACGATCTCAACGCAGTCCTGCTCAATACACAAAGTGCACTAGTGCAATTTTATAGTCAAGACAGACTAATGCCAAATCACACTACAACTATTCCTATAGATACCATCTAACTCGGTTGTGAAAATCTATTTATACTTTATAAGGAGTCGATAATATAATCTTCTGTGTGACGCCGCACACGACATTATCTACAGTATAAAGTAAATGAACTTTTGCAACAGCATTATTACAAACATTTAATCACATGATTCTCATTTCAAATAAATTAAATTGTTAAAACATTATTCATACAAAAAGCTAGACTTTCAGTATACAATCCAACAATCTCCCACTTATACTAAAAGACTATGCTGCCATATCTGCTGTCATACATCTGATTCCCTCTCCCACTACTTGACCATTAAAAGCTCTAGCCTTAAGGTCCTT
The DNA here is from genome assembly GCA_023678885.1 of Pogostemon cablin. NCBI lineage: Eukaryota > Viridiplantae > Streptophyta > Magnoliopsida > Lamiales > Lamiaceae > Pogostemon > Pogostemon cablin. The sequence continues at coordinate 21,019,406 of CM042956.1, forward strand.
GTAAAAGAATTTACTAGGTTATCGTTCGATGCAATCTAGACGACAACAATCTTCTCCTCACTATACAAAATCTCGTATCAGGTAGTACTAGCTCTCTATGTGTTTAAGTGCCATATGGGCTGGTGATTCTTCAAGTTTGCAACTGCACCATAATTATCATAATAAATTGTGATAGTCTTGGGCAAACTCAGAATTACATCTAAGTCCATTACGAAGTTTCTAAAACCACACTAATACTTTGGCTACCACAAGGCTCTAAAATCATCATTTTTCCATGGTGGAGTCTAAAATATATTTCTATATAACACTTATCCATACTATGGATCTACTTCCAATTTAAACACATAATCTTGAGGTGGATTTACTGTCATCTCCATGATTTGAAAAACTAAATCTATGTAGCCTTCAAAAAGTAATGAATATGTCCGTAAGCCTACATATAATTTCAAGTCCTTCTCAGGCACTTCAAATATATTTTATCACAATTTAATACTCTTATTCTAGGTTACCTTGATACCCACTGACTATGTCATTGGCAAAATAGATATTCAATCTCGTGCGTAGCATTCCATAGATGAAGCATCCTTATTGCCGAAGCATGAGGAACCACCTTTATCTATTTTATCTACTTTTGTGTATTAAGACACAAGTCCTTAGATAAAGTCACATGCTAAAACGAGTAAGGATTGTATCACTTCATGAAGCTTGAGATAAGCACAACATCCTTTCTTGTGATCATTGTAACTATGATCGCAAGAATATATTTTGCTTCTCTTAAGTCCTTCATTTCATACTGCTTTATTAACCATACCCATACGCCTGACAATACTCTTTCATTGTCTCCAATGAGTAAGATACTATCTACGTACATACAAGAAATACCACCATGTTTCCGTCACTTTTTTCAATGCACAAGATCTATCTGAGCATTGATTAAATCTGTACGACTAGAATTCCTTATCAAAACGGATGTTTCATGATCTAAAAGCTTGCTTTAGTCCATTGATGGACACTTTTAAGCTTACACTTGAAATACTCTTAATTCTATGCACAGTATCACTCTGGCTGCTTCATTGTAGACCCATTTTCATCCAATGGCTTTTACACCATTTGATGGTTCTACAAGCTCCCAGAGTTGATTTTGAATCCAAAGATACTATTTCAGAAATCGTTGCAACTTTCTAAGACTCAGCATTTCGATCTTGTAGTGCTTCGTCTGTACATGGGTCGATTTCATGTTTACCAGGGACCAAGTCACACGACGTTTCCAAAACATAAATCCATCATATTATCAAACAATGCTCCTACTACGACAAGGCACTACATGCAATTGGTATCAGATGTGATACGCGATGCAGTTTTCTTGTGGTATATCCTCTTGTACAATTGGTACTAAAATTTGTGTTTCCCTTCTCACACTTTTAAGAACATTTTATACATGGTTTTGTGATTTATTATATAGTCCCCTTCCATAATTTTAGTGTTTGTGTTAACAATCACCCTTCGATCTTTTGGACTAACGAATAAACTACCATTCATTTTTCTAGGATCTCCCAAAATGAATTTAATAACTCATCATCTATCTAACCATTTCCGTAAGAGTCTTATTCCTTTATCTATCATACCATTCAGTTGGGGTTTGCCCGGTGTTGTCAACTTGGGATTCAATCACAACCTCTGATTAATAGCTCCTAAACTATCTTAAGAGGTACTCGCCACTACGATTAAATCGTAAGGACTTGATATATTTTCCATGACACTACACCGCATCAGCCATGTACTTCTTGAATTAATAATAGTACTCAGACTTGCAGTGCATCAAATAAATATATCTTGTTTCTAGAATAATCGTCAAATAAAATGACGAACATTCATAACCACCTCTCGACAGGGTAATCTTAGGATCGCTTAAACTTGAATAAACCATTTTCAACATATCTTTTCATGGCTTTATACCCCTTTGCCTTGGAAAGGTAATTAATCATATCCACTTCCAAGTAAAACTCGAAAGTCAGATAGTTTTCACTTCCAATAAACCTTACGGTTCATCGGCTATCAACTTTCGAATTATACTTAAGTAAAATGATCTAGTCTTAGATGCCAAAAGTATATGTTTAGTTCATGTCCAAAGGTTCCTTTCTCTTACTTAGATTAGAAGATACATTATTAATTACTATTGTTGCATCCGTGGGATAAACATGATTTAGGAGTTTTTCACTAATGTACCACAACAGATTATAACTCTATTCTTCATTATAACGACTATGTCATTCAATTGGAATAGAGTATCCATCTGTAAAATATAGAAATCGAAATAAAATTCTTTCTATGAAAACGTACATAAAGTCAATTTCTCTCAATCAAACATTTATTCATATCATAAGATAAATAAACAACTCCTACTGCAACAGCCACTACTCTCATAGCTTACCCATGTATTTAATTATCTTATCATCACTATGTTTAAAACATAAAATGATTCTGGTATCTATACACAACGTATCAGTAAACGCCATCATTAATCATGTTTCAACAACTAGTGAATAAAATACTAACCTTGTTCACTTCTTTGATAAAATTGGGTTTTCCTTTGCCATTTTTTGTCAGGAATTCCCCACCATATACAATCCTTTGTATTTCAGGTAGAACTCGCTCAAAACATCTAGGCAAGAGTAAAATTGACTCGGGTTTCCCCTTCAATTTCTTCTCCAAGTTTTCCAATTCTTTCATCAAGTTAACAATGACCTCTTGCCTTTCTAACTTACTCAAGTATCCGAAGAGTTTCATGAGATTATCATATTTCTATGAACCTCTCACCTCTCCACTAGGGACTTAAATAGGCATTAGAGAGCATCCTTAGTGAGAACACACATTTTTATTTTTCTAAGCAGATGAAGAAATAAATCAAACAATTTATTATCCATGGTAATGAGAAGTTTCATGAAGCTTGTGACAGATTCAAGGACATGCTTTGTAAGTGTCTACAACATGGGCTATCTAAGGCTCAATATATCAGTATTTTCTATAATGGATTGGATTGCGATTCTCTTATGTTACTTGATGCTTTATCCAATGGGGCATTGCTTACAAAGTCACTCATTGAGGCCGAGAAGCCATTTGAGGATATTTTGATGAATTCAATAGATTAGCCGACTGATAGAGTGAGAGACACTTATGTCCTTGGTAAAGTAGCACAGGTTGAGCATACTATGGTGAAGTCGGGAAGAGATGATGAGATTGTCTCTAGCTTGGCTAATATCAGCAAGTTACTTGAGTCTCAGCAAAAGCAGATCGCAGACTTATCTCAGCGCGCACCAATGATGCAGCAGGAAGGTGGCTATGAAGGAGCTAGCCTAGAGGAAATCGAGGAGGCTAACTATGGCATGAGTCAAAGTATTCAAGGAATAAGGATCCAAAATCATGGAAACCGGAATTATCAGAGGAATTACAATAATCATGGTCCCCGGGTAATTACCTACAACCTAGGAGGTTGGAGTTTTCATGGAGCAATCCGAATAATGCGGTCCAACCTCCTATTGGTATTGATCCGGGAGCTAAAGTGAAAGAAGAGAAATTGGGTTTCGAGGATACGATGAACAGTTACATGGTGAGGAAAGATGCAAGAGTAGACCATTTTGAGGCCATGTTAGAAAAGAAGATTGATGACAATCATGAGGATTTGTATAATCAAGTTAAAGACCTTATATTGTTGACGGGGGAGATGGCAGGAAACATAAATAAATTGACTCAAACTATTGAAAAATGGAAGTTTCTGTCTCAAAGTATTGAGAATCCAAAGTCTTGTCACACTATTACATTTTGGTCTGGGACGCAGTACAAGGGACCAATGAGGCCGAAATTGAAATTTGAAATGACAGGAGCCTAGTTCGACCCCAATTCAACCAACATAGATGGTCGAACTACACAGGAGAGGTCGAACCAGGCACCTGGGTGACATTCGGAAGTTGCAGAAGATCAATTCGACCAAGAACATGTCAGTTCGACCAAAAGCTCTGGTCGAACTCAGGTCGAACCACACTGTCCAGAACACTCTATTTTGTCTGAAGCCCGATTCGACCACGATCACTATGGTTTGACCAACCTGTTGGTTTAACCGTGGTCGAACCGGCCTGTAAGGAGGAGAATGAACTTTCAGGTGCTCAGTTTGACCATTATTCACCTAGTTCGATCAGCAACCCTGTTCGAACCCAGGTCAAACCATACCATTCTGTACTTTTTCCACGTTGAATGCTCCTCATGATGATGATGCGATCCTAATGCCTTCTAAAGAGTAGAGTACTGAGATTATAGCGGAACAGAAGTGGGAAAGAGCCAAGAGATTGAGAGCCAAAAAGGATAAAGCGAAGAAGGTTGAACGTGACGAATGGGGGATTCCCAAAATAAAGATACCTCCATCATTTCCTTACAAGCTAGTTAAGAAGGGATCGGAAAAGAAGTTCAAGAAGTTTTCAGATATCATAAATAAAATAAGCTTGAACATTCCTTTCTCTGAAGCGATATTGGAGATGCCGTAATATGCCCATTTTCTGAAGGATTTATTTTTGAAGAAGATAAGCTTGAACGGAATTGAAACAGTGAATTTGTCAAAGAATTGTAGCTCGATCATTCAGAGGAAGCTACCAGCTAAGTTGAAAAATCCGGGAAGCTTCACAATCTCATATGAGATTGGAAAGGGCCGACACGTAGAGCCTTGTGTGATCTTGGGGCAAACATCAATTTGATGCCTTTGTCTATTTTCCAAAGACTTGGTTTGGGGGAGTTAACTCCCACAACAGTTGCTCTACAACTAGCAGATAGGTCTATGACTTTTCCGAAGGGTGTTATTGAAGACGTTCTTGTTAAAGTAGAGAAGCTAGTCTTTCATGTGGATTTTCTTGTGCTTGAGATGGAAGATGACAAGGATAATATTCTACTTATCTTAGGGAGACATTTCCTTGCTACTGCGGGAGCTATAATAGATGTTCAGAAGGGTGAGTTATGGCTGCGGATGGATAAAGAAGAGGTCTTATTTATTCTTGACAAAGCAATGAAGATGCCAATGGAGATGTAATTTTAATATATTTATGTGGTGGAGGAGATCGTAAAGGAAGACATGTCTTTGATCCTTTCAAAGGATCCTCTTGAGACATATTTGGTGGAGTCTCTTACTTTTCCCACTATGGAGCTAGATAAACTCTCCAACAAGGTATGTATTGAATTTTTAGAAAACTTGATTGCTTTGGGTGATGACAGGTATGAATCGGAGAGGACAAAGGTTGAAGAGGTCAAGTGAACTAGGAAGTACTTGCCTTTGGATAGAGAGAGCACACCTCAAGAAGAGAAAAATGAGGAGTTGAAGCCGCTACCGGAGCACTTGAAGTATGCCTATCTAAGTGACAATGGAAAATATTCAGTAATTGTATATTCTTCCCTGATGATGATCAACTTGAGGAATTGTTAGATGTGCTTCGGAATTGTAAGTCTACGATTGGTTAGTCTCTTGATGATTTAAAAGGCATTAATCCTTCATATTGCATGCATAGAATAAGATTGTTAGATGAGGGCAAGAGTAGCATTCAGAATCAGCGGAGGGAGAATCCTGCTATTCAAGAGGTGATTAGGAAGAAAATTCTAACGTGGCTAGATGCTGGAATTATATATCCCATTAGTGATAGCCCATGTGAGTCCATTGCATGTAGTAGCTAAGAAGGGGGGCATGACTATTGTGAAAGCCGATGATGGAGAGACATTAGCCACTAGGATTCCTACGGGATGGCGTGTGTGTACGGATTACAGGAAATTGAATGAAAAAACATGCAAAGACCATTTTCCCCTTCCTTTCATGGATCAAATGCTTGATCTTCTTGCAGGGTATGAATTTTACTGTTTCTTGGATGGGTACTCAGGTTATAATCAAATCATGATTGCACCCGAGGATCAAGAAAATACTTCTTTACTTGCCCTTATGGAACTTTTGCTTTTAGAAAGATGCCTTTTGGACTATGTAATGTGTCTGCTACATTTCAGCATTGCATAAAGGCCATATTTGATGGTTTGATAGAAAAGATCATGGAGGTGTTTATGGATAATTTTTCTGTGTTTGGTTCCTCATTTGAGCTTTATTTATCTAACCTTGCTACTGTTTTGAAGAGATGCTAAGAAACTAATCTTGTCTTGAATTGGGAGAAGTGCCACTTCATTGTAAGAGATGGGATTGTTCTTGGCCATCATATTTTAGCCAAGGGATTGGAGGTGGATAGAGCAAAGGTGGTGGCAATTGAGAAGCTTCCACCACCTCTTAATGAAAAGGGAGTGCGGTCCTTCCTTGGACACGTCGTTTTTTATAGAAGATTCATAAAAGACTTCTCGAAAAACTCCCAGACCTTATCTCATTTATTTGAAAATGATGTTCCTTTAGTTTTTGATGAAGAATGTCTGTAGCTTTTCAGATTTTGAAAGAGGCGCTTATTATTGCACCTATCTTGATCACACCGGATTGGACTCAGCCATTTGTACTTATGTGTGATGCAAGTGACTTAGCACTTGGAGTGGTGCTTGGGCAGTTGAGGGACAAGAAGTTTTGTACCGTTTACTATGCAAGTATGACTTTTGATGCTGCACAAAGAACTATACGGTGACTGAAAAGGAGTTTCTAGATATGATGTATGCCTTCAATAAGTTTTAACAGTATTTGATTGGCATGAAGACTATAGTGCATACGGATCATTCTGCAATTCGATACTTGATGGAGAAGAAGGAAACAAAGCCAAGGATCATTAGAAGGATTCTTCTTCTATAGGAATTTGATATGGAGATCCGAGATAAAAAGAGTATGGAAAATGTTTTGGTGGATCACCTATCAAGGTTGGAGACAAGGGAGCACTGTTATGATTCTTTCGATTACATAGAAGAGATATTTCCTGATGAGAAGAACATGGTGGTATTTGTTGAAGGAGCGGAAAAAACATGTGTGGTGGCTGCCCAAGGAATGGATCCATGGTATGCGGATTATGTGAATTACATTGCCGTAGGAGAAATTTTGAGAGATCTTAACTGATATCAACTTGCAAAATTCAAGAGGGATGTTGAGACATTTATATGGTATGATCCATTTATCTACAAGATATGTACTGATTCCATAATCCGTAGGTGTGTGCCCGAGATAGAGATGGAGAGTGTTCTTGATTTTTGCCATGCACAACCTAACGGGAGGCCCTTCAGAGCTCAAAAGGTGGAAGCGAAGGTACTTCAATCTTCTCTTTATTGGCCCACTTTGTTTAAAGATTGTGAAACCTATGTGGCGACATGCGATAGATGTCAAAGGATGGGGAACATTAGTCAAAGAGATGAGATGCCACTTCAGCCGAGCATTGTTGTTGAGATCTTTGATGTATGAGTCATCAATATTATGGGGCCTTTTCTCCATCTAATGGATTTCTCTACATCCTTTTAGCAGTGGATTATGTATCAAAGTGGGTGGAAGCCATTCCCACTCGTGTGAATGATTGAAGGACTGTGTTGTCTTTCTTGAAGAAACATATCTTTGTCGGCTATGGAGTTCCTAGAGCACTAGTAAGTGATGGACGTACACACTTTGTTAATAAGCTTCTTGAAAGGGTGCTTACGGATTATGGTGTTAAGCATAAGCTTACTACACCCTATCATTCTCAAGAGAATGGATAAGATGAAGTCTCCAACCGACAAGTGAAGCAAGTTTTGGAAAAGGTAGTTGGAACCAATAGAAAGGATTGGGCTATGAAGCTTGATGATGTTTTATGGGGGTTTCAGACTGCGTATAAGACGATGTTGGATATATCATTGTATCAAATTGTCTATGGGAAGCCGTGCCATTTACCCATAGAAATTCAGCACAGAGCTTTTTGGGCATTGAGGAGTTTGAACTTGTCTTTAAAGGATCAAAAGGAGTTGAGGATGACTCATATCAATCAATTGGATGAGTTTAGAAATCGAGCTTACAAGAACTCGGAGATCTACAAGGAAAGAATCAAGAAATGACATGATTCGAAGATCTCTTACAAGGAGTTCAAGCAAGGTGATGAGGTATTACTTTTTAACTCTTGTATGAAGCTTTTCGCAGGAAAATTGAAATCAAAGTGGTCGGGACCGTTCATTATCCATAGAGTATGCAGAGGGGGGTTGAGCATATGGACAAAGACGGAGACATCATAGCGGTAAATGGGCATCGATTGAAGCATTACAAGTCGACGGATGATGCTTGTGTTGTCTTTGAGGATACTTTGCACTAGATTGGTACTGTAGTGACTCTCCAACGTTAAACAAGAGTGCCTGTTGGGGGCTTTTCCTTCCTTTTTATTACTTTATTTCTTTAGTGTGAGTAAGAAATTATTATATTTGAAGTGCTTATTTATCAACAATTACATCTCTTTGCAAACTTAGTTTCGACTATAGTTTCTACTAAGTTTGAGGGTGTGATGTACTTACCTCATTGAAGCACCGAGAATATAATCTTTTCTTTGTAACTTTTGTTAGGAGAGTTGATTTTTTACGGCATTGAAACTTTAACCGATCTTAGTGCGCTGATATTTTGCAATTTGCCTAATGTTTAGTGGTGTTTTGGGTTATTTTTTAGTGTCGTATGAGGATTTACACATAAATATTGAGTTTTAGGGTTGATTCTCGGGCTTAGTTTTGCACTGTTTTGGTACCTAATGTTCGTTTTTGAGCTTGAAGTGTGTAGGGGAGGAGAAAATTTGACTTTGGAGCATCAGGTGTTCGATTTGACCAAAGGTGCATGTCAAACTGAGGAGCTCAAGTCGAACTAGTGATCAGAGACTTCGTTACAGGTCGATTAGACCACACAGAAGGTGGTTCGACCAAGGCTTCGACCAAGATGAAGGTCGAACTGGAGATCAGAGAATTTTATATAGGCCAGTTCGACCAGAAAGGTTTAGTTCCACAAAAGTGTAAGTCAAACTAAGGTTGAATCGTGGACATGAGAGTTTATACAGGAGAGTTCGACCACGATCATTTGGTTCGACCAAGGCATTTGGTCAAACTGTGGTCGAACTGAGATGCTGAAAGCCTCCAGAAATGTGGTTTGACCATGACAATTCCGTTCTACCACTCCAGCAGGTCGAATCATACCAGGCACGTCCATTTTTAAATGTGTTTTTCACCCCATTCGATCACTTTTGCACACCACCTTAACCCGAATTCGTGCCGAATCGAAAACCCTTCCTTCTAATATTTGATTCCACTCGATTCCACTCCAATTAAACCACACTCCACACTCCTTTCACTCAATTTATCACAATTTTGGAACGATCTAGTTGCAAAACTAGGGTTTTGAAGCGAATTTGAGAATTTGTCACATTTGTTCATCTTAAGCCATGGCCGATTCAAAAGGTATGTTTTCTCGACTCTAGTACCCTAGGATTGAAGTTCTAATTGTTGATTATAGTGGGTAAGTTGATTGAACTAATCTATATAGGAATTCATGGTGTAATTTAAATTTTGAGTACAATTTCATATGAACAATTGATGGGTTCCATTTTGAGTGATAAATTGTTGTCAAACCTTGATGTTTATGTGAAGTTATAAGTAATTTAAGTAGTGTGAGACTAAGCATGCTGGATTTTGAGTAAATTGCTTGAATTGTTAAAGCATGTTAGTGGTTGATAGCATCGTTGGTTGTTCTTATTGCATACTTGATGTTGGAATGGAATTCAGTAAAGGTGAGACATGACATATTGAATTATGAGGGACGAATATGCTTGTTTGGAGTGTCTATACATAGAGAAACTTTAAGTCTTGAGTATAGTTGAATGCTAGTTGATTGTGAATTAGTTTGGTTTGCTTTCTTGTTTGTTAGTATTGAAGTATTGATTTCAGGAAAAGAAAAGGAAGCCGAGGTGCGTTCTAAAAAGAGGCAAGATAGGCCATCTCGTGAAGATGCAGTGACAAAGAAGTTAAGGCTTCAGGAGAGGTTGCCTATGAATTTTAAGATTCAGATGAATGATTGGGAAGAGATAAAGGATAAATGGGTTATATGTCGGATAAGATTGCTAGAACGAGGTATCAGGATGATGAGATAATGGTTATAATGTGCATCCGAGATGATATCCTTTGGATGTTTGATCAAGTGGGGATTTGTCGCTTCATGGAATTAAAGAAGCCGATATACTTCCATGTGACTGCTGAGGTATTGTGTTCGATGATTGTTAAGAAAGGTTCAAGCCATCTCCCATATGAGTGTACATTCCAGCGTGGAGGAGAGATGAGGACGTGGTCAGCTGAGGAGTTTAATGCGCTGTTTCAAACTCCGAGAGAGATCTCGAGGAATGAGAATGGATTTTTCAATGCAAATAACTTTTGGAGTGATATTTCTGTATAATATATGGATTTTAAGACCAACAGTGTTTGTGCTTAATTGATTTAGAATCCTGTACTCCAATATATGGATAAAGTCCTAAGCAACACACTATTTGGCCGTACTGAAAGAAGTTGTGTTTCAAGGGGAGAGTTGTATGCCCTCTGGATCATGCTCAATAGAGTGAGGTTCAATGTGGGATCTTACCTTATTCATCAGCTATACAGGTTCAGGAGCTCTCCGTTTCAGGAAGTTAATATAGGAGGTTTGCTTACTACTGTGGCTGAATATTATTACATGGACTTTGCTGGTATTACACCCATCCTTGAGGATCCAGACTTAGTTATGAGTACATGTGTGAAGGGTGGGTTTGCTCATCTTCGTGATAGATATTGGTTCTACCCGAGGGGATCTAAGCCCTTTACTTTCATGTTTTTGTTTGATGTGAGTGAGTTGACTACTATCCAGACTGAGGGTAACAAATTAATGACCACATTGGTGCATGATGATCTTTCCATCACTTGCTTGATGAAAGGTGATTGGAGGACTGTAGCTCAGATGTATGCTGAGGGGATGAATGAGGAGCTTCAGAGGATTGTAGACGAAGGGCAGTTTTGGCCTTGACTACAACCATAACAGCAGCAGGAGCGTGGAGCGGATCAGGCGGATCTAGAGATGGAAGTTTCGCAGCCGTACGAGATGCCACCACGACCCATTTCAATAGTGCCACAATAGTAGTAGGGTGGTCTTGATGCTTATTATCAGGAGAAGTTTCGATTGATTCATGAGCATTTCGCCACACAGAATACGAACCAGCTGGAGATAAATAGGCAGCTGGCATTGGCGAATGTGAACTATGCAGCACTGGATGCGAGGTACAACACACTTTAGAATAATTATGTGGAGATACATAGGAGATTAGGGAAAATGCATGCCGATGAGCGCGAGTTGGATAGGAAGCTTAATAGTCTTCATAGAGATTTGGATCAATTGCGCTCGGAGATGAGTGATGGTGATGATGAAGAGGATGCGAGTGATGATGATGCTCCGGAGGATTAGGTTACATCAAGTTTTTGTTCTTCATCTGCTTCATCTCATCTCCCTTCTCTTTTTTTCTTTACAGGATGAGTATTTGTGGTGTGAGTGGCACGTACGTATTTTGGAAGTATGTTTGATGTTAGATTGAGATGTGATGATTGATACTTGAGGGTGAAATTGGTTGGAGATACTTGTATGTATTGTCATGATATGTGGGCTTTACGTTAGTATGTTGCATTCATATTTTACATGTGTTAATTTTTGTTGATGAGAGGCATGTACAACTTGATAAGTATGTCGAGTTCATCTGAAGTTGATCTTGATTATATGCTATTAGGAGTACTTAGGATTCTATTTACCCATGTGAGAATTTGAGCCATATGAATCATGCTTGATCATGACAGTTTATTCTTGTGAGAATCATTTATATGACCGTATTCTAGAACTTGACTTGGAGTCTTGTGTGAAACTTATGATTGATGAGTTGCTAGGACATGATCTTAGACCTTTATTGTTTATTTGAGTCACTTAGCCGAAATTTTACCTTACCTTATAATATATATATCATTGGAAGCCCTTTTGAGCCTTAAAAAACTTTTTCTTTGGCAAGCCTTGATAGAAAAGCCTTATTTAACCTTTACTTGAGCCTTGTTTAATACCCTATTCATTAGTAGATCGTTGAGGTGAGTAAGTACTAACAAGAATGAAGAAGCTAGAAGATTGGTTGAGAAACTTGAAAAAGAGAAAATAGTATGGTTAAATCTTGTTTAGGGCTAGTGCCTAGTAACCGGTATCCCGACTGCTTAGAAGGTTAGTGCCCAAAATTGGTACCCTTGATCAATAATGAAAGATGGTGTTGATGCTAAGGAAAAGAAGGAGAATTCAAACCATGAAGATTATAAGAAGAAGATGGAAGCATAAATGAAGCTGAATGACGAAAATCAAAACTCCAAGGTAATCCTCTACTAGTGAATTAGTCACTTTACCTAAGTTTTCCTACCTTTACCAAAGAGGCCAACATTACAACCCAAAAGCAAGTCTTTTGTGATCCTAGTAATGAAGTGAATATAAGTTGATTTTTTAGACCCTTGCCAAGCTTATGGTTACGCGGAAGCATGAATTGAATATAACCATATATTAACTTGTTGAAGTGTACATCCTTTACACTAGTGAGTGAGAGTAAATACTTATCCTGTGAGGAAGATGACTTAGTACTCCGAATTGCGTTATAATTGAGTGATGTTTTGCATGAATGATATATATGATGTTAGTGATACTTGTTTTGATTGATGGAATTGCATATGTGAATCTGAATTGTATTGAATGTGGTAGCTGAGTGAATTTTACACTACTTTGTGGTTTTGATTTCGTTGTCTAGGGACGAGCAAGATGTAAGTTTGGGAGTCTGATGAGTGTGTAAATTCACGTGTTTCGAGCGCAGATTCGTGTAATAATGGTGTGTTAGATGGTTGTAATTCGATATGAATCAATATATGGTGGAAAGTCACGAATCAGGTGTCTTCAAGGCTATTTGAGATAATTTTTGACGGAAAATGATTAGAAGTGATCGGATCCAGAAAAAGGAGGTTCAGAGGTGTGATCGACCAAGCAGATGCGTAGTTTGATCACAAAGGAGATGGTTCGACCAGCACCTGTGGTCAAACCGATTGAGAAGAAGCGTCAAAGTGCCGTTCGACCAAGCCATTTCGTCGAAGCGTGGTCGAACTGAAAGCCTGATGGGAAGCAGCTGCAGTTCGACTAGGGAGTATGCGGTTTGACTTGGATACTTGTCGAATCCGAAATCTACAGCCATTTTACAAATTGATTCGACCTGGAGTTCGACAAGCTGAGGATGATTCGACCTGGCTTGTTGGTCGAACTGTGGCACGGAAACTTACTATATTCGTACTTTTACACCTTTTATACTTGTGTTCGCTCAAGAAGCCCATCCAAGGCCTGTAAGGAGAGTTTGCAAGTATAAAAGAGGAGCTTTCGCAGGAGAAAGAGAACATCACTCATCATCCATCCACCACCGAAACCCTACCATCATCTCAAGGAGTCGTGAAAAGAGATTTGTCTAGCGAGTAAATTAAGATCATACCAATTAACCATGATTTGTCCTAAATCAATCATGAGCTAGAGCCGCTCCGGTAGTTCTAGGGTTATGAAAGTTTTATGAGTCAATTGAATTTTCATATGTAAACTCCGTAGAACACTACTTGTGGTTTATTTTACATAAGATTGCACTTTTTAAATTCATACTCACAGTTGTTTTGTGCATCATTAACAGTTATGTAGAGTCTGAATATATATATTGGTTATTGATTGAGTGCGTTCACTGCTGAGCAGCAAGATTACATTTTATAATTCTAAGTGAAGGGATTCCGAAGTCTTATTAGAATTATCTTATATGAATACTTGTTAATTGAATATTATTCGGGTTAATAAGTAGGATAAAGAGTATAACATCATAGTACCTATAAACGGAGATCATAACGGGTTAGAGTACTAAGTGTATGGAAAATAATTGATACTGATAGTACCTAGAAAGGGGGTGAATTATGTCTCTTGCTCTGAGGATATTCACACGTGTCATACACATGTTTACTTGTGTCTATAGAGTGAACTTGCATAGTTTAGTGATGCGTCCATAAAACACAAGGAAAAGTCGAACATCAATGCATGAAAAGAAAATTAATAAGTAAAACTAGATGACCCAAAGAACTACCTAATTTCTTATTTGATTACAGTCGTATTTTCTCTATTGCTTGTTTATTTAATTCGCTATTTAAGTTATTTGTTATTTAATTCCGTAACTATTCCAAACCAATTTACCAACATAGTCTTAGTTAATTAGAATATAATTAAATTGATAATAATCCATCCCTTGGGTTCGATAATCACTTGGTCGCCTATCAAAACTACAATTGATATCCATCATAATTAGAGATTATTTTGTGTGTTGAGAAAACGCTCATCACATGCATACAATATAACATATACAATTTGTGCAGTTTAGAATGCTAATATTACGGCAAATACAGTAGTAAATCAAATAGCACATGCAATCCAAATATATAATAATAATTAATAAATAAAATAATTATATCAATTATATATAAGGAAAAAAATAAATGGCCAAATAAAAGGGGTTTGACTTGCTCAACAAGCAAGCAATAACTTGGGAGACTTGCACAACAAGGAAACTTTGGCCCCAAGCCATCCAACACAAGGACACAGCAATCCGGAAACCGTCGTGAATTTCAGCGTCTCTCCAGCCATGCTTTTGCCCTCCAATGAACTTGCTCGCCGGAAAAAAGTGATACGTCGGAGATCCTAGACGACCGCCAGACTTGCAGCCTCGCCTCGCCGGGTTCCACCATCGCTCAGCCAAATCACCACCGGTGTCCTCTCGCACTTCACCGTCTGCTGCCGGATACCACACCGATAGTAGCTACCGGTAAGTCGTTCTCCGGCTTGTATGACCGCCTACTCTGCATCAGTCTCGCCTTGCCTTGGTGCTTCCAGCAGCCACCAGCCACGCCACGGTGCAATCTATAGTAATCATCTGCTACTGCTATAGCGGTATCATCCTGATCGCCGCTACTGATGCACCATGAAAAACGGACATGCTGATTCTACTTGCGATGACCCATGCCAAGTCCGACCAACGCCATGCGGTCTCCTCATCATCGGTGATAATCGTTGCCACCGCATATCCAACGTCAATCATGTTGCACCACTACGCCACTCGCCATACTCACGATGTGATCCAGTGACCAGCTCGAAAACTCTATAGACCCACTCAGAAGCAATTTTAGAATCGACCTGGAAACAGGCCTGACTTGACCAAAACCTCCAACAGTCCTGATCGGAAGCATGTGTGGCCCACCGGAATTATTAATTTGGATGCCACTGTGTCGCTAGGTTAGGAAATTCATCGGGAAATGCCAAATCCGATAATCACGTGACATGGACGTGATCGATTCTAGTGAAAATGTCAAATTTTGGAAAAAATGAGGCAACATTGGCTCAACTATAATGATATTTAGATAAATGCCCAAATCTTATCTTTTTTGGGGCAAAAATTATGCATGACCAAACTTACGGGATAAAAAAAATTCCCATTAGGAAATGCTAAATTTGATGATCACGTGACATGCACGTGATCGAATCCGGCAAAAATGTCAAATTCTGGCGAAAACGGTATTAGGACAAATGCCTAAATGTTATCTTCTTTGGGCAAAAATTGTATATGGCCGAACTTATAGGACAAATTTTTTTATCCCCATTAACCTATAATCTGTAAAATACAAGAACATAAATGTAAGCAATTAAAAATTCACAATCCAATCAAATGGTGACACATGGATTTTCTTATTTAAATATCAATTTTAATTTATTTTGGAATTTAAATGAATAAATTCCTAAAATAAATTAATAAATAATTGATAATTAATTTAAGCCAAAGTCAAATGAGGCCTGACCCAAGTCAAACAAGCCCAAGTTAAAGGTGACCTGACTCAAGTCAAATAAGCTCAAACAAATTAAATAATGCCCAAGACAAATAAGCCTGACTTAAAGTCTAAGCAAGTGGAAGGCCAAGCCCACAAAATTAGGTCAAATCAAGGATCAACCAATCAAACTGCATTATACATAGAAAGGCCCAAGCCCATAGAATTAAGTCAAATTAGCCCTGCACCAATCAAATTGTGAGTTATTTATGGGACTTCCTCACCCTTCACCTATATAAGGAGCCCTCCTCCATTCATTCCACACACACTCAAAAAACCTAAAGATGCTAACACTCTTAAGATATTGAAAACACGAAAAACGCTGCTTCAAAATCTTCAAGCATCTTCAAGTTAAGAATGACATACGATTTGGAATCAAGGTGCGGAACCCTCTAATCAAGCTTTCTTCATACACTAAGTTCTTCAGCATTCTTTACGGTAAGAACAACATACGACCCGGGATCAAAGTGCTAAACCCCCTAGATCGAGTGTTTTTAACATCAAACACCTTTAATCCAAATAAAGGCTCGACGTCTCTAGATTAACGTTGTCCCAAATCCGAGTTTGGACAACTTCAACTAAAGATCCAACTCAACACACACAGTCAGCGCAGTCAACGCAATCAGCATGGTCAACACAACCAGTTAAAGTCTAAATTGATTCGAGAGAAGAATTAGAGGATAGATAGAGTCTGTTTCCTAAATTCTCAAGTTTTATTCTTCTGGATTATTATTGTAATTCTTTTGTATATATTTTATTATAAATATAAAATTTATTGTTACAAATTTTGGCACGCCTAGTGGGACCGTCTCCACCTCTCATCTGTTCTCTCTACAAGCTTGAAAAGGTAATTAATCATATCCACTTCCAAGTAAAACTCGAAAGTCAGATAGTTTCCACTTCCAATAAACCTTACGGTTCATCGGCTATCAACTTTCGAATCATACTTAAGTAAAATGATCTAGTCTTAGATGCCAAAAGTATATGTTTAGTTCATGTCCAAAGGTTCCTTTCTCTTACTAAGATTAGAAGATACATTATTAATTACTATTTGTTGCATCCGTGGGATAAACATGATTTAGGAGTTTTTCACTAATGTACCACAACAAATTATAACTCTATTCTTCATTATAACAACTATGTCATTCAATTGGAATAGAGTATCTATCTGTAAAATATAGAAATCGAAATAAAATTCTTTCTATGAAAATGTACGTAAAGTCAATTTCTCTCAATCAAACGTTTTATTCATATCATAAGATAAATAAACAACTTCTACTGCAACAGCTACTACTCTTATAGCTTACCCATGTATTTAATTATCTTATCATCACTATGTTTAAAACATAAAATGATTATGGTATCTATACACAACGTATCAGTAAACGCCATCATTAATCATGTTTTAACAACTAGTGAATAAAATACTAACCTTGTTCACTTCTTTGATGAAATTGGGTTTTCCTTTGCCATTTTTGTCAAGAATTCCCCACCATATACAATCCTTTGTATTTCAGGTAGAACTCGCTCAAAACATCTAGGCAAGAGTAAAATTGACTCGGGTTTTCCCTTCAATTTCTTCTCCAAGTTTTCCAATTCTTTCATCAAGTTAACAATGACCTCTTGCCTTTCTAACTTACTCAAGTATCCGAAGAGTTTCATGAGATTATCATATTTCTATGAACCTCTCACCTCTCCACTAGGGACTTAAATAGGCATTAGAGAGCATCCTTAGTGAGAATACTTGGTTAAGTAGCACAGGTTGAGCATACTATGGTGAAGAGATGATGAGATTGTCTCTAGCTTGGCTAATATTAGCAAGTTACTTGAGTCTCAGCAAAAGCAGATCACGGACTTATCTCAGCGCGCACCAATGATGCAGCAAGAAGGTGGCTATGAAGGAGCTAGCCAAGAGGAAATCGAGGAGGCTAACTATGTTATGGGTCAAAGTATTCAAGGAATGAGGTTCCAAAATCATGGAAACTGGAATTATCAGGGGAATTACAACAATCATGGTCCCCGGGTAATTTCCAACAACCTAGGAGGTTGGAGTTTTCATGGAGCAATCCGAATAATGTGGTCCAACCTCCTATTGGTATTGATCCGGGAGCTAAAGTGGAAGAAGGGAAATTGGGTTTCGAGGACACGATGAACAGGTACATGGTGAGGAATGATGCAAGAGTAGACCGTCTTGAGGCCATGTTAGAAAAGAAGATTACTGACAATCATGAGGATTTGTATAAGCAAGTCAAAGACCTTACATTGTTGACGGGGGAGATGGCAGGAAACGTAAATAAATTGACTCAAACTATTGAAAAAAGGGAAGTTTCCATCTCAAAGTATTGAGAATCCAAAGTCTTGTCACGCCATTATATTTTGGTCTGGAACGCAGTACGAGGGACCAATGAGGCCGAAATTGAAATTTGAAATGATAGAAGCCCAGTTCGACCCTAATTCAACCAACATAGATGGTCTAACTACACATAGAGGTCGAACCAGGCACCTGGGTGACATTCGGAAGTTGCAGAAGATCAATTCGACCAAGAACAGGTCAGTTCGACCAAAAGCTCTAGTCAAACTCAGGTCGAACCACACTATCCAGAACACTCTATTTTGTCTGAAGCCCGATTCGACCATGATCACTATGGTTCGACCAACCTGTTGGTTGAACAGTGGTCGAACCGGCCTGTAAGGGGGAGAATGAACTTTCAGGTGCTCAGTTTGACCATTATTCACCTAGTTTGATCAACAACCCTGTTCGAACCAATGTCAAACCATACCATTCTGTACTTTTTCCACGTTGAATGCTCCTCATGATGATGATGCAATCCTAGTGCCTTCTAAAGAGAAGAGTACTGAGATTATAGCGGAACAGAAGTGGGAAAGAGCCAAGAGATTGAGAGCCAAAAAGGATAAAGTGAAGAAGGTTGAACGTGATGAATGGGGGATTCCCAAAATAAAGATACCTCCGTCATTTCATTACAAGCTAGTTAAGAAGGGATCGAAAAAGAAGTTCAAGAAGTTTTCAGATATTATAAATAAAATAACCTTGAACATTCCTTTCTCTGAAGCGATATTGGAGATGTCGTAATATGCCCATTTTCTGAAGGATATATTTTTGAAGAAGATAAGCTTGAACGGAATTGAAACAGTGAATTTGTCTAAGAATTGCAGCTCGATCATTCAGAGGAAGCTACCAGCTAAGTTGAAAGATCCGGGAAGCTTCATAATCTCATATGAGATTGGAAAGGGGCCGGCACGTAGAGCCTTGTGTGATATTGGGGCAAACATCAATTTGATGCCTTTGTCTATTTTCCAAAGGCTTGGTTTGGGGGAGTTAACTCCCACAACAGTTGCTCTACAACTAGCAGATAGGTCTATGACTTTTCCGAAGGATGTTATTGAAGACGTTCTTTTTAAAGTAGAGAAGATAGTCTTTCATGTGGATTTTCTTGTGCTTGAGATGGAAGATGACAAGGATAATATTCCTCTTATCTTAGGAGACATTTCCTTGTTACTGCGGGAGCTATAATAGATGTGCAGAAGGGTGAGTTATGGCTGCGGATGGATAAAGAAGAGGTCTTATTTATTCTTGACAAAGCAATGAAGATGCCAATAGAGATGTAATTTTAATATATTGATGTGGTGGAGGGGATCGTAAAGGAAGACATGTCTTTGATCCTTTCAAAGGATCCTCTTGAGACATATTTGTTGGAGTCTCTTACTTTTCCCACTACGGAGCTAGATAAACTCTCCAACAAGGTATGTATTGAAATTTTAGAAAACTTGATTGCTTAGGGTGATGATAGGTATGAATCGGAGAGGACAAAGGTTGAAGAGGTCAAGTGAACTAGGAAGTACTTGCCTTTGGATAGAGAGAACACACCTCAAGAAGAGAAAAAAGAGGAGTTGAAACTACTACCGGAGCACTTGAAATATGCCTATCTAAGTGACAATGGAAAATATCCGGTAATTGTATATTCTTCCCTGATGATGATCAACTTGAGGAATTGTTAGATGTGCTTAGGAATTGTAAGTCTACGATTGGTCAGTCTCTCGATGATTTAAAAGACATTAATCCTTCATTTTGCATGCATAGAATAAGATTGTTAGATGAGGTCAAGAGTAGCATTCAAAATCAGCGGAGGGAGATTCCTGCTATTCAAGAGGTGATAAGGAAGAAAATTCTAACGTGGTTAGATGCTGGAATTATATATCCCATTAGTGATAGCCCATGTGAGTCCATTGCATGTAGTAGCTAAGAAGGGGGGCATGCCTATTGTGAAAGCCGATGATGGAGAGACATTAGCCACTAGGATTCCTACGGGATGGCATGTGTGTACGGATTACAGAAAACTGAATGAAAAAACATGCAAAGACCATTTTCCCCTTCCTTTCATGGATCAAATGTTTGATCTTCTTGCAGGGTATGAGTTTTACTGTTTCTTGGATGGGTACTCAGGTTATAACCAAATCATGATTGCACCCGAGGATTAAGAAAATACTCCTTTACTTGCCCTTATGGAACTTTTGCTTTTAGAAAGATGCCTTTTGGACTATGTAATGTGCCTGCTACATTTCAGCATTGCATAAAGGCCATATTTGATGGTTTGATTGAAAAGATCATAGATGTGTTTATGGATAATTTTTCTATGTTTGGTTACTCCTTTGATATTTATTTATCTAACCTTGCTACTGTTTTGAAGAGATGCTAAGAAACTAATCTTGTCTTGAATTGGGAGAAGTGCCACTTCATTGTAAGAGATGGGATTGTTCTTGGCCATCATATTTTAGCCAAGGTATTGCAGGTGGATAGAGCAAAGGTGGTGGCAATTGAGAAGCTTCCACTACCTACTAATGAAAAGGGAGTGCGGTCCTTCCTTGGACAGGTCGATTTTTATAGAAGATTCATAAAAGACTTCTCGAAAAACTCCCAGACCTTATCTCATTTATTTTAAAATGATGTTCCTTTAGTTTTTGATGAAGAATGTATGATAGCTTTTCAGGTTTTGAAAGAGGCGCTTATTACTGCACCTATCTTGATCACACCAGATTGGACTCAGCCATTTGTACTTATGTGTGATGCAAGTGACTTAGCACTTGGAGTGGTGCTTGGGCAGTTGAGGGATAAGAAGTTTTGTGCCGTTTACTATGCAAGTAAGACTTTTGATGCTGCACAAAGAACTATACGGTGACTGAAAAGGAGTTTCTAGCTATGATGTATGCCTTCAATAAGTTTCGACAGTATTTGATTGGCATGAAGACTATAGTGCATACGGATCATTCTGCAATTCAATAATTGATGGAGAAGATGGAAACGAAGCCAAAGATCATTAGATGGATTCTTCTTCTATAGGAATTTGATATGGAGATCCGAGATAAGAAGAGTACGGAGAATGTTTTGGCGGATCACCTATCAAGGTTGGAGACAAGGGAGCACTGTTATGATTCTTTCGATTACATAGAAGAGATGTTTCCTGATGAGAAGATCATGGTGGTATTTGTTGAAGGAGCGGAAAAAGCATGTGTGGTGGCTGCCCAAGGAATGGATCCATGGTATGCGGATTATGTGAATTACATTGCCGTAGGAGAAATTCTGAGAGATCTCAACTGATATCAACTTGCAAAATTCAAGAGGGATGTTGAGACATTTATATGGTATGATCCATTTATCTACAAGATATGTACTAATTCCATAGTCCGTAGGTGTATGCCCGAGATGGAGATGGAGAGTGTTCTTGATTTTTGCCATGCACAACCTAACGGGAGGCACTTCAGAGCTCAAAAGGTGGAAGCGAAGGTACTTCAATCTTCTCTTTATTGGCCTACTTTGTTTAAAGATTGTGAAACCTATGTGGCGACATGCAATAGATGTTAAAGGATGGGGAACATAAGTCAAAGAGATGAGATGCCACTTCAGCCGAGCATTGTTGTTGAGATCTTTGATGTATGGGGAATCGATTTTATGGGGCCTTTTCCTCCATCTAATGGATTTCTCTACATCCTTTTAGCAGTGGATTATGTTTCTAAGTGGGTGGATGCCATTCCCACTCGTGTGAATGATTGAAGGACTGTGTTGTCTTTCTTGAAGAAACATATCTTTGCCGGCTATGGAGTTCCTAGAGCACTAGTAAGTGATGGACGTACCCACTTTGTTAATAAGCTTCTTGAAAAGTTGTTTACGGATTATGGTGTTAAGCATAAGCTTACTACACCCTATCATCCTCAAGAGAATGGGTAAGATGAAGTCTCCAACCGACAAGTGAAGCAAGTTTTGGAAAAGGTAGTTGGAACCAATAGAAAGGATTGGGCTATGAAGCTTGATGATGTTTTGTGGGGGTTTCAGACTGCATATAAGAAAATGTTGGATATATCATCGTATCAAATTGTCTATGGGAAGCCGTGCCATTTACCCATAGAAATTCAGCACAGAGCTTTTTGGGCATTGAGGAGTTTGAACTTGTCTTTAAAGGATCAAAAGGAGTTGCGGATGACTCATATCAATCAATTGGATGAGTTTAGAAATCGATCTTACAAGAACACGAAGTTCTACTAGGAAA
This sequence comes from Pogostemon cablin, assembly GCA_023678885.1. Taxonomy (NCBI): domain Eukaryota; kingdom Viridiplantae; phylum Streptophyta; class Magnoliopsida; order Lamiales; family Lamiaceae; genus Pogostemon; species Pogostemon cablin. The sequence continues at coordinate 21,041,869 of CM042956.1, forward strand.
GAAACAAGAAATGACATGATTCGAAGATCTCTTACAAGGAGTTCAAGGAAGGTGATGAGGTATTACTTTTTAACTCTTGTTTGAAGCTTTTCGCAGAAAAATTGAAATCAAAGTGGCCGGGACGTTCATTATCCATAGAGTATGCAGAGGGGGGTTGAGCATATTGACAAAGACGGAGACATCATAGCAGCAAATGGGCATCGATTGAAGCATTACAAGTCGATGGATGATGCTTGTGTTGTCTTTGAGGATACCTTGCACTAGATTGGTACCGTCGTGACTCTCCAACATTAAACAAGAGTGCCTGTTGGGGGCTTTCCCTTCCTTTTTATTACTTTATTTCTTTAGTGTGAGTAAACAATTATTATATTTGAAGTTCTTACTTATCGACAATTACATCTCTTTGCAAACTTAGTTTCGACTATAGTTTCTACTAAGTTTGGGGGTGTGATGTACTTACCTCATTGAAGCACCGAGAGTATAATCTTTTCTTTGTAACTTTTGTTAGGGGAATTGATTTTTTATGGTATTGAAACTTTAACAGATTTTGGTGCGCTGATATTTTGCAATTTGCCTAATGTTTAGTGGTGTTTTGGGTTATTTTTTAGTGTCGTATGAAGATTTACACATAAATATTGAGTTTTAGGATTGATTCTCGAGCTTAGTTTTGCTCTGTTTTGGTACCTAATGTTCGTTTTTGAGCTTGAAGTGTGTAGGGGAGGAGAAAATTTGACTTTGGAGTATCAGGTGTTCGATTTGACCAAAGGTGCATGTCAAACTGAGGAGCTCAAGTCAAACTAGTGATCAGAGACTTCGTTACAGGTCGATTAGACCACACAGAGGGTGGTTCGACCAAGATGAAGGTGGAACTGGAGATCAGAGAATTTTGTATAGGCCAGTTCGACCAGAAGGGTTTAGTTCCACAAAAGTGTAAGTGAAACTTAGGTTGAATCGTTGACATGAGAGTTTATACAGGAGTATTCGAACATGATCATTTGGTTCGACCAAGGCATTTGGTTAAACTGTGGTCGAACTGAGATGCTAAAAGCCTCCAGAAATGTGGTTCAACCACGACAATTTCGTTCGACCACTCCAGCAGGTCGATTCGTACCAGGCACGTCCATTTTTAAACGTGTTTTTTACCCCATTCGATCACTTTTGCACACCACCTTAACCCAAATTCGTGCCGAATCAAAAACCCTTCCTTCTAATCTTTGATTCCACTCGATTCCACTGCAATTAAACCACACTCCACACTCTTTTCACTGAATTTATCACAATTTTGGAACGATCTAGTTGCAAAACTAGGGTTTTGAAGCGAATTTGAGAATTTGTCACATTTGATCATCTTAAGCCATGGCCGGTTCAAAAGGTATATTTTCTTCACTCTAGTACCCTAGGATTGAAGTTCTAATTGTTGATTACAGTGGGTAAGTTGATTGAACTAATCTATATAGGAATTCATGGTGTAATTTAAATTTTGAGTACAATTTCATATGAACAATTGATGGGTTCGATTTTGAGTGATAAATTGTTATCAAACCTTGATGTTTATGTGAAGTTATAAGTAATTTAAGTAGTGCAAGACTAAGCATGCTGGATTTTGAGTAAATTGCTTGAATTGTTAAAGCATGTTAGTGGTTGATAACATCGTTGCTTGTTCTTATTGCATACTTGATGTTGGAATGGAATTGAGTAAAGGTGAGACTTGAAGTATTGAATTATGAGGGAGGAATATGCTTGTTTGGAGTGTCTATGAATAGAGAAACTTTAAGTCTTGAGTAGAGTTGAATGCTAGTTGAATGTGAATTAGTTTGGTTTGCTTTTCTTGTTTGTTAGTATTGAAGTATTGATTTCAGGAAAAGAAAAGGAAGCCGAGGTGCGTTCTAAAAAGAGGCAAGATAGGCCGTCTCGTGAAGATGCAGTGACAAAGAAGTTAAGGTTTCAGGAGAGGTTGCCTATGAATTTTAATATTCGGATGAATGATTGGGAAGAGATAAAGGATAAATGGGTTATATGTCGGATAAGATTGCTAGAACGAGGCATCAGGATGATGAGATGATGGTTACAATGTGCATCCGAGATGATATCCTGTGGATGTTTGATCAAGTGTGGATTTGTCGCTTCATGGAATTGAAGAAGCTGATATACTTCCATGTGACTGCTGAGGTATTGTGTTCGATGATTGTTAAGAAAGGTTCAAGCCATCTCCCATATGAGTGTACATTCCAGCATGGAGGAGAGATGAGGACGTGGTCAGCTGAGGAGTTTATGCGCTATTTCAAACTCCGAGAGGGATCTCGAGGAATGAGAATGGATTTTTCAATGCAAATAACTTCTGTAGAGAAATTTCTGTATAATATATGGATTTTAAGACCAGTAGTGCTCGTGCTTCATTGATTTGGAATCCTGTACTCCAATATATGGATAGAGTCCTGAGCAACACACTATTTAGCCTTTCTGAAGGAAGTTGTGTTTCGAGGGAAGAGTTGTATGCCCTCTGGTGCATGCTCAATAGAGTGAGGTTCAATGTGGGATCTTACCTTATTCATCAGCTATACAGGTTCAGGAGCTCTCCGTTTCAGAGAGTTAATATAGGAGGTTTGCTTACCACTGTGGCTGAGTATTATCACATGGACTTTGCTGGTATTACAACCATCCTTGAGGATCCAGACTTGGTTATGAGTACATGTGTGAAGGATGAGTTTGCTCATCTTCGTGATAGATATTGTTTCTACCCGAGGGGATCTAAGCCCTTTACTTTCATGTTTTTGTTTGATGTGAGTGAGTTGACTACTATCCAGAATGAGGGTAACAAGTTAATGACCACATTGGTGCATGATGCTCTTTCCATCACTTGCTTGATGAAAGGTGATTGGAGGACTGTAGTTCAGATGTACGCTGAGGGGATGAATGATGAGCTTCAGAAGATTGTAGACGAAGGGCAGTTTTGGCCTAGGCTACAACCATAACAGCAGCAGGAGCGTGGAGCGGATCAGGTGGATTTAGAGATGGAAGTTTCGCAGCCTACGAGATGCCACCACGACCCATTTCAATAGTGCCACAATAGCAGTGGGCTGGTCCTGATGCTTATTATCAGGAGATGTTTTGATTGATTCATGAGCATTTCGCCACACAGAATGCGAACTAGCAGGAGATAAATAGGCAGCTGGCATTGGTGAATGTGAACTATGCAGCACTGGATGCAAGGTACAATACACTGCAGAATAATTATGTGGAGATAGATAGGAGATTAGGGAAAATGCATGCCGATGAGCGCGAGTTGGATAGGAAGCTTAATAGTCTTCATAGAGATTTAGATTGATTGCGCTCGGAGATGAGTGATGGTGATGATGAAGAGGATGCGAGTGATGATGATGCTCCGGAGGATTAAGTTACATCAAGTTTTTGTTCTTCATCTGCTTCATCTCATCTCCCTTCTCTTTTTCTCTTTACATGATGGATATTTGTGGTGTGAGTGGCATGTACGCATTTTGGAAGTATGATTTGATGTTAGATTGAGATGTGATGATTGATACTTGAGGGTGAAATTGGTTGGAGATACTTGTATGTATTGTCATGATATGTGGGCTTTACGTTAATATGTTGCATTCATATTTTACATGTGTTAATTTTTGTTGATGAGAGGCATGTACAACTTGATAAGTATGTCGAGTTTATTGTGAAGTTGATCTTGATTATATGCCATTAGGAGTATTTAGGATTCTATTTACCCATGTGAGAATTTGAGCCATATGAATCATGCTTGATCATGATAGTTTATTCTTGTAAGAATCATTCATATGACCGTATTCTAGGGTTATGAAAGTTTTATGAGTCAATTGAATTTTCATATGTAAACTCCGTAGAACACTACTTGTGGTTTATTTTACATAAGATTGCGCCTTTTAAATTCATACTCACAGTCGTTTTGTGCATCATTAACTATTATGTAGAGTCTGAATATATATTGGTTATTGATTGAGTGCGTTCACTGCTGAGCAGCAAGATTACATTTTATAATTCTAAGTGAAGGGATTCCGAAGTCTTATTAGAACTATCTTATATGAATACTTGTTAATTGAATATTATTCGGGTTAATAAGTAGGATAAAGAGTATAACGTCATAGTACCTATAAAAGGAGATCATATCGGGTTAGAGTACTAAGTGTATGGAAAATAATTGATACTGATAGTACCTAAAAATGGGGTGAATTATATCTCTTACACTGAGGATATTCACACGTGTCATACGCATGTTTACTTGTGTCTATAGAGTGAAATTGTATAGTTTAGTGATGCGTCCATAAAACACAAGGCAAAGTCGAACATCAACGCATGGAAAGAAAATTAATAAGTAAAACTGGATGACCCAAAGAACTACCTAATTTTTTATTTGATTACAGTCGTATTTTCTCTATTGCTTGTTTATTTAATTCGCTATTTAAGTTATTTGTTATTTAATTCCGTAACTATTCCAAACCAATTTACCAACATAGCTTAGTTATTTAGAATATAATTAAATTGATAATAATCCATCTCTTGGGTTTGATAATCATTTGGTCGCCTATCGAAACTACAATTGATATCCTTTATACTTGGAGATTATTTTGTGTATTGAGAAAACGCTCAACACATGCATACAATATAACAGATATAATTTGTGCAGTTTAGTATGCTAATATTACGGCAAATACAGTAGTAAATCAAATAGCACATGCAATCCAAATATATAATAATAATTGATAAATAAAATAATTATATCAATTATATATAAGGAAAAAAATAAATGGCCAAATAAAAGGGGTGTGACTTGCTCAACAAGCAAGCAATAACTTGGGAGACTTGCACAACAAGGAAACTTGGGCCCCAAGCCATCCAACACACGGACAAAGCAATCCAGAAACCGTCGTGAATTTCAGCGTCTCTCCAGCCATGCTTCTGCCCTTCTATGAACTTGCTCGCCGGAAAAAAGTGATACGCCTGAGATCCTAGACGACCGCCAGACTTGCAGCCTCGCCTCGCCGGGTTCCAGCATCGCTCAGCCACATCACCACCGGTGTCCTCTCGCACTTCGCCGTCTGCTAACGGATACCACACCGATAGTAGCTACCGGCGAGTCGTTCTCTAGCGTGTATGACTGCCTACTCTGCATTAGTCTCGCCTTGCCTTGGCGCTTCCAGCAGCCACCAGCCATGCCACGGTGCAACTCTATGGTAATCATCTGCTACTGCTACTGCTATAGCGGTATCATCCTGATCGCCGCTACTGATGCACCATGAAAAACGGACATGCTGATTCTGCTTGCGATGACCCATGCCAAGTCCGACCAACGCCATGCGGTCGCCTCATCATCGGTGATAATCGTCGCCACCGCATATCCAACGTCAATCATGTTGCACCACTACGCCACTCGCCATACTCACGATGTGATCCAGTGAGCAGCTCGAAAACTCTACAGACCCACTCAGAAGCAATTTCAGAATCGACCTGGAAACAGGCCTGACTTGACCAAAACCTCCAACAGACCTGCTCGGAAGCATGTGTGGCCCACCGGAATTGTGCTGCTGATCCGCTCGGAAGCCATTGCAGATATTAGAAAACGCTGATGACCTGATGGAAATTATTGTAAACCCGTCGAAAATAGGTGTTACTCGTTTGGAAAGTTTCATCCCTATCTAGAAAGTTCCCTATGCATCCCTTAAACGCTGATGAACCACGTCGCCATCTTACCACCATCGCACGTTGTCTGGTTCGATCGAGCAGCCTCAAGATTTTTCCCATCATAGCCATAATCTTCAGCCACCACCATGATCAACCCCAGCCGGAATCACGTGAGCCCTTACCACCGCATGCAGCTACTGCCGACTCTGCCAATTTTTGGACCAATAGAATCCACCGATAGCCAAGCATCTAATTGACGGCATACCCAATGACTATCACTGGCAATTTGCTGTCTCAAAATTGCATCTCCATCGTCTCTCAACCACGCCATCGTGGCTCCTGCCGTCAACCATGTCGCCTAGCAGCGACACACGGCAGGGACCAGTCGGTGTTGATTAGACAAGCCTCGCTTTCACCATCGACGCATTCCGATGTGTAGGTAATTAGGGTTTTAATGATGATGCACTTTCACTAGCTGATTTAGGGTTTTTATAGGGTTGAGCATGAATTAAATCCGACAAACCAAAACCCTAAAATATCATGTGATTCTATTCCAAATAAAAGCACATTATTCACATAAACTATAGTCTAACGTGTCACATTTAGCCTTAGAACCTACGCTCTGATACCAATTATTGGCGTTTGAATCTTTTGTTTAACGTGACCTATGCTCAGATACCAATTGTTGGCGTTTGGATCTTTTGCTTAACGTGAACCGTTAGAGTTCCATGTATTTCTAAATCAGCCTCACGGTTTTGGTCATAACTTTCTCATTTGATCTCCGATTTGAGTGATCTACACACCAAAATAATCTTCTCTTCCGTGGCTTTCCAACAGTGTATCATAAACACATGAATTTATAAAAATCATGGAAGTTGACAGACAGAAACAACAAACGGCCTTCCAGTCTTATGCTGTATTCCTAAGCCACGTCTTGACATTGTGTGGGGTACAAGACGATCTAAGTCTACAACCCTAACCTGCCTTTCTTGTGTTTAGACGTGATTAACTTATATCTGGATTGATGAGATTGGCTATTATATAGGCTACAACAAGGAACATGAGGAGAAATTGGGGTTTGGGCCTCCATTGGGCTTAAGCATCCAAGTTTAGCCCAAAACTTATACTTAAGTTCAATAATAATAAATCAGTCAACTAAAGAAGTATTATTGCACTGCCACCCTAATCCTAAATTACGTTTATGGGCTTCTTATTATGAGCCTGTTAATCTCCCCGTGTTTAAGATTCATTGCCCATTAATTAATTAAGTTACTGACAACTCTATTAATTATATATATTTATCGAGAGTAGTAACACTCAACCTTATTATCATGCTGGAATAAATCCACCTGTAGGGTTTACATGATAATCATTATGAGCTCCTCAAGGGGACATCATCAACCAATTCCGTTAGGACACAGATTTCTTCTACAATCAACAACACACTGTAGAGACAACACCATCTCCCAACTCATCGAGCATATTGATTTATCTTTTAAATCTTACCCATTGATGAATCAAAGAAATAAATATTGTCTTACGTGTCGAGGTTATTTTATAGGGATTAAGAGTACGAACATCCGTAATAACAGAGATCAAGTTCTATTATATAGTCAGTATAAATCGAACGATCTCAACGCGGTTCTGTTCAATACACAAAGTGCACTGTGCAGTTTTATAGTCAAGACAGAATAATGCCAAATCACACTACAACCATACCGATATATAGTCCCTATCTATCTTGGTTGTGAATATTTGTTTATACATTATAAGAAACCGATAATATGATCTTCCGTGTGACGCCACACACCACATTATCTGCAGTATAAAGTAAATGGACTTTAGCAAAAACATTATTGCAAACATTTGATCGCATGATTCTCATTTTAAATAAATTAAATTGTTAAACATTGTCCATACAAAAAACTAGACTTTCAGTATACAATCCAACACTTCTTATCCTCAGATACCCGGACAAGAAAGTCACCCTTGTCTGAAATTGCTGGTAGTGGACCAAACCGCAACCCAGTCACCAAAGAAAATTCACTGGGACCAAACTTAGCTTCTACTTTATTGATTTTGAATACGAATGACTCTTCAGATGATTTGAAGTCAAATGTAGATAGGAGATGGAGGTACAGCTGACCCTGGAACTTAAAGTCAATTACTCCTAATAAAACTACGAAACAGCTCAAATGAAAACTATCTAAGTTATTAGAGCTGAGTTTTTCCTTAATATCCCGTAAAACCTTAATTTCAGATCGATTTGATATACTGGATGGATTGGAGCTTGCCATTTGTTTTATCCTGGAATGTGACCCATATAGATTAGTTGAGAATAAACACATGGTTTGAACTCATAGCATGACATATAATAATCACTGATGAGCGATAAAACGTGCATGGATCCCAAAACCACAAATTAAGAATACTCATTCACCCACAATCAACAATAGGGTTTTGAAAGAAAGAACATCAATATAAATAAGAATAACATTCTAACAACACGGTATGAAGAGAAGAAATCAACAGAACCAAGTATGAATTCATTTGAAAAACAAGCAACAAAAAACAAGAGAGAAAACAAACAGATTTGCAGTATGAAGTAACAATAAATTAATAAAAGAATGAGCTAGGATAGCCTTTACACCAACGAAGAAAACATAATTTTAAATCTATAATTAGAGAATCAACCATTCTTGGCAAAGCTTGACCATCGGCAAATCTCCCAAGTTTTAGTCCTTCAATTTAGGGTTGCAAAATCGATTCACAGCGAAAGAAGTTAAAGGAAAAAAAACCCTAGAAAAAGAAAGATTTACAATGCAATTAAATCGTTCATAGCATCCCACAAAGGAAAGTTGCACTAAAAATTGAGTGTCACACAACATACAGGAATTACAAAATCAGTCTTGTTTTTCGAAACCTCCATTTGCACTTCCACAACTAATATTATCTTTAGAAAATTGAAGAAGCAGAGGCTCTGAGTTTGAAGAACTCAACAATATCTTCAAAATTTTTGAAGTACCACCGAGTCTGTGAAGCAATTAGACAAAAGGTGAATGAGTCAAAGAAATGGTGGGTTGTGTTGTTGGAATTATGCAATGGAGTCGAAGAACTCACAGTTTCCTACGCACTGTAATAATCGACGAAATTGTGCTGCTCTATTCGGCAGTCCGGCGACAAAAGGAGACGGGGATTGTGGGTGAATGATGAGTTGGTGATAGAGGAATCCAAACGTTGGGCAGAGAAGAAACAAAAAATTTTAAAATTTTCGTTTCATTCAAGTTCTAGGTAGGTTGTCACGTGCGTGGGGGGAGAGGGGTTGGATGATACACAGGTAGTTGTGAGAGAGGGTTTAGTAGGGTAGGGTGGGGTGGGGTGGTTTAATTAAAATTGTGGTCGGTGGGTGGGTGGGGGAGAGGGGTAATAGTGTCAAAAATGTGCAAATGTATAGAAATGATAACAAACATATTGAAGTGTTGGTAAAGATTTTGTATATTGAATTTAGTGTATTATTTTAATTTTCCCTATTACTTAAGTGTTTTTTTCATTTTTATAGATTTGTGAAGTTGAAATTGAGACAGATCAAAACGAAGAGTAAAAAGTTGAAATTAGGACGAATGGAGTACTTCCTCCGTTCCATTCATAAGTCACCATTTACTTTTTTAAGGAGTATTAGTATTATTTTATATATAGTATGTGTAATTATATTAATATTGAGTGGTAAGCTATATATATAGGGCTCTTTGCTAAAAGAGAAAAATGAGAATATTTTGATGGAATGGATGTAATATTATTTAACGTGATGTAAATAAATGTATTAGTTGTATGTTTGGTCTTTCTCCTTAAAAAATGAAATAATAATTTTGGAGTAAACGATGAAAATGAAAAAATTGTTATCTTTTAGGTTGACATAAAATATAAAATATAATTTTGATGTTCTTATATGAATTAAATGTTACTCCTTCCACTTCTCATCTTCTCATTTCCTATTTGCACGCAAATTAAAAAAATACTTTAACTTACTTTGAAAGATAATTTAATATTTTAATAATATATAAATAATAAAGTATTACTCCCTCCGTCCCGTTTCAATCTTTACATTTCTATTTTGCGCGTCTGATTTAAATGTTTACGTTTTCCTTTTTGGAATATGCAACCCACCTAAAATAATTAATGTATCATCCAACACTAATACACCTACCCACTTTATATTAAATATTATATATTTCATCTACTATCTATTAAGATATTGTACTCATTCATCAACAAGTAAAAAACAAACATAAAGATTAAAATGGGATGGGGTGTCTTTTTTCCATTATACTCTCTCCGTCCCCCTTTAAAGAGAGACTTTTTCCATTTTGGGCGTCCTACTCAAAGAATCTTCTTTCCTTTTTTACACACATGAGATCCACACACTCCCACTAATACAATTAAAATATGGGTCCCACACTTCCGCTAATACAACTTCACACTACACATTAAATAATAATACTCCTTAATCCACGTGCCAAAAAGCAAAAGACCATCTTAGTGAGGGACGAGAGGATTAAACTCCCTCTGTCCAGGCGTAAGAGGGTCATTTGCTTTTTTGCACGTAGATTAAGGAGTATTATTATTTAATGTGTAGTGTATAGTTGTATTAGTGGGAGTATGATCCCATAATTTAATTGTATTAGAGGGGGTTGTGGGTCTCATGTGTGTAAAAAAGAAAAAGGAACTCTTTGAGTAGGACTACTAAAATGGAAAAATGACACTTTTAGCCTGAGACGGAGGGAGTATATATTAAAAAAGTGATGATACTTTTAACATTAAAATGTATTAGAGAAACGATAGTTATGTTGTTTTATGAAAGTATAAAGTTAAGAAGAACATTATTTATTCATATACTCATTATATGAGTAAACGATTGTATAGGAGAAACTAACCCGAAAATGTAAATGTGGGTGTAGGAGTAAACAATGACCCTAAATCTCCAAAGGAAAGAATATAATCAATATCAACTTTGCCTGCTACTCATTACCCTATATCTCCATAATGAATTAATAATGAGCATTGATAGTTACTTATAATACAAATTATTTTATTTAATAAATTAATTAACTAATATATATTGGGAGCAATGATATTATAAGTACTTATTACTCACAGAGTCACACTCTAGTCGTGAACCCACGCACCCTCATGTGATCAGCTTTTAAACAATGCGACTTTATTTCAATCCTACAAAACGTGTCAAATTCAAGTATTGCATAATAAACTCAGAGAATGACAAAAACGTGTCGATCACTTAATATATTTTTTTTCCAATTCCAAAATTTCCACAAATTTACAGATAAAATTTTGAATGAATTCCGCTCCTGAGGGGCCACAGATCTCCCCACATGGACCTCTGTGCTTGATGGTGCAACATCGGGTTCTGGCGTTGAGTTATGACGACTCGATCGAACGATCCTTCCGTACCCTCACTATTGGTTGCTCGGCACATATCCAACTCCACTCGATTGCCCCTTCTAAGGGGCATGTAAATTATTCTTCCCCATCCGCTACCGAGGTGAGCACGATGGTTTTCTTCATCCTCACCATTGTCATTCTCAGTCGTTTCTTCAGAGTTATCATCTTCAATGTCAAGTTCATCATTCTGGGTTTCTTTGGAATCAAATTGGCTCTCTGAGAATGATCAGAGAAAGGGATCAAAGATGAATAAAAACAAAATTGCCATTAAGAAAAAGGGATCAAAAAGGGCACAATTGGCATAATAGAACGATTTTACTTTTAAATTTTTGTGGGACTAAGTCGAGTTGGAGCGTTTACCTGTAGCAATTTCCAAATCTTCTGGTATTCTATTAGCTTTCATCTCTTTTAACGTTTCGAAGGTCATTCCATCAAGTGGCCAAGGTTCTCTGCAGAGGAAATTAAACTAAATTTTCATAATTACATAAATAATGATTTCTTGACAGCTGAATATTGGACTTCACAGTGACGAGAGAGCTATCAGAGTGAATTAGAGAAAAGCTAACATAATCTGGAATAAAATGCTTCATCATGCAAGCACTCAGTATTAGTTGCACATTAAGGGAAAAGAGAATTAACTATAGTAATGGAAACCCCATTCCTCAACAACCTTTGAACAGAGCATTAGTTATTTTGGGCCTTTGGCCGTCAAATAGGTCTCTATTTTGAGCAATTGCAACAAGCATGAGTGAGGAAGCCAATTTAGGGTACCTTAATGAGAAATGCTCTCAGTTCTAAAACCTGAATTAGGCATTTATTATATCAAAAATATAGTTTCAGCACAATCCGATATCACTGGCATATAACATTCGAGTGGGAAACTCATAGCACCAATATAAGCGAACCGCAAGCACAATCCAAGGAGAGGATCCCAGAGACTCGTCTCTGCAACAAGCAGTAAGTCTGATTTTCATTTTGAAAAAAAAAAAAACCTAGGAAGTAATTTCCCAAGTTACATATAAGTTCCAGAAACCATATCTAAGCAGCCCGTGCATAAAACCTGCTCAAAAGAGTGCTAATAACACTTTTTGGAATAAAAGGAGATAAAGTAATCAAGGAAAAGTCATCAAACTTCAAAGGAAATAAGTAATGAAAAGAATAAAGCAGAAACATCTTCCATTGATTAGTTGTCTTCTTCAGCCTTCTGTGATACACGATAACCTGTGGTCTGTTAACTGCATCGGTCAGTAAAGCAGCCTTGTCCTCAAGGCTGAACTCTAACTGACCTTGCATATTAATCACATCAGCATAAGTGCTATCCTCTAGTCCACAACCCAACCAGTGCAGATAAACATGCTATACTGCACACCCTCACGATCTACGTACTACAATCAAGCAAAGCAACAGGTAGAAATGGTGGCTCCCCATCCCAGATGTCATCAAGCAAAGCTAGAGAGGCAGAAGCAGCCCCAATAGTTGGTTTCAACAATGAAACACGAAACACGGGAATTCGGGATCAATCCGAAAGAAGAAGATTATATGTTGCCTTACGATTCTGTCTACCACCTCAAATGGGCGAAAAAAGCAATGTGCTAACTTTTGTTGCCTGCTGGAAATAGTGTAGATCGGCATAAGGATAGAACTTAAGATACGACTTATTCCCAATAGAAAATCCAGGTGGCGGCAGTTTTTATTTCCTTTTTGAACCATTAAAATTGTGCATGCTCCAAGTATGCCTTCAGACCACCCAAAACCTCATCTCTTTCCTCAAAATATCAGCCAACCGTTGTGTCCTTATCTCCCTAGGTAGGAATGGAATCAAATGGGGCGTGGACACCCATAAAGCGCCTCAAAAAGTGCGGTGCCAGTGAATGAAACCGGTATTGTAACAAAACTTAGCCCACATCAACCACTTACTCCATCTCATTGGTTTCTCTGGTGCAAAACAATAAAGGAAATGTCTCCATGCAATGGTTAAGCACTTCAGTTTGCCCATCTGTTTCTAGGTGGTACGTCAAACTCATCCAAAGTTTGATCCCCATGGAATTAAACAATTCTTGCCAGAAAAAAATAAAGAAAAGCTGATCAGTTCTCACATGCCCTCCTTGTGCTTCCACTAGCTACGCAAACTCACTCTTCTTGTCAATCAGGGATCCCATCTGTACCCTCTTACCACCATGGGGGCAACTGTCGGATCTTCTCCTCCAAGGGCCTACCACCAATGAACGGTTCACATTATACATGGCCTTGATCTGTACCCACCGACAGTGCGAGCAACCACATGATATTGGAGCTATGCATAGGAGGATGGGTCGTTGGCATTCTTTTAGCTCCGATTCAGTCCTTCGCACTCCACTGAAGAACGGATGGTTCATTATCAATCTCGCGATTCTAATTGTGATCTCTAGATTAATATCAAGTGCACGCATCCCCACGTGGTAGACCACGTTGCCGGCAATGATGCTTTCCATTAGAAAACCCTAGGGAATTCAACGAATTCTTTGATCAAAGGGTTGGCGTCACGACCGGCGAGTGTTTAGGTTTTATCCCACTACACTTCGTCCATGAGGTCATCGTACGCCTCCAGAAGACGACTCTCCAATGCTAGGTATTACTCGACGGAAGCGATGAGGAAAGGAACATGAGCAACCATACGGTTGCATGACTTGGAAAGAATATGGAGTGGTGGCGCTCAAGAATAAGAATCCTCCACTATGGAAGTAGATGATGATGGGGAGCATGGTAACGTGAATAGAGTGGTACGAGTGGAAGATTCAACGATTGCCGCCTATGGTGGTGAGAGGGTACACGAGGGATCCTCTAATTGACAAAAAGAGGGAGTTTGCGAAGATGATGGAAGTACGTGGAGGGCACGTGAGAATTGAGTGCATTGATGTAGAGTATTTTTTTTAATTAAATTTTCAATAAAATATTATTATTGTTATTGATGTGGATGTCACTGTGTCGCCAGATCAGTAAATGCCAAATTCGATAATTACGTGACACGCATGTGATCGATTCTAGTGAAAATGATAAATTTTGGAGAAAATAGGGCAACATTGGAGCAACTATAAAGATATTGGGACAAATGCCCAAATCTTATCTTTTTTGGGCAAAAAATGTACATGACCAAACTTACGGGGCAAAACAAATCCCATCGGGAAATGCCAAATTCGATGTAACGTGACATACACGTGATCGATTCCGATGAAAATATCGAACTCCGGCGAAAACGGGGCAACATTGGCGCAATTATGAAGATAGTGGGACAAATGCCCAATTGTTATTTTTTTTGGGGCAAAAATTGTACATGACCAAACTTATGGGGCAAAAAATATTTTACCCTTTTATAATTGCCACTATATAACCCATAAAAATGCAAGGATGGCTACGAGGGGCCAATTTATGTGGAGTGTAATCACGAAGATAAAAATAAACCCAACAACCAAATGTTTTAAAATGGGCATAATTTGGAGTAACACCATGCAAGAGTTCAAAGGGTGATTTATTATCCAAAATTTGTGTAGGTAACCTATTTATGATATAAACAACTGTTGAAAAAGCCTTAAACCAAAATGAAACAGGAATATGTGCATGAAAGAGCATAGAAAGACTTGTCTCAGTGATATGTCGGTGTTTACGTTCCGCAAGACCATTTTGTGCCGGAGTGTACGGGCAAGAAATTAGATGATGAACACCAAGTTGAGTAAACAAATTTTGAACTTTACGGTTGGTAAAATCAGTACCTCCATCACTTTGAAAGACATTTAAAGAGCTAGAGAATTGATTGCACACAAATGTATGAAAGTGAACCAAAACGTCATAAAATTCAGATTTAGCACGTAAAGGGTATAACCACATGAATATAGAAAAGTCATAAACGAATATAACATAATAAAGAAATCCCTCATTAGAATTAATAGGTGCAAGTCCCCAAAGATCACAATGTATTAGATCCAAAACAGTAGAGGCTTGTTTTTCATTCAAACAAAATGAAAGACGTTTGCTCGTAGCTAACTCACGAGAGGAGCATAAACCAGGTTTAGGCAACAATGATGTAACGGATAATTGCCCTAATTTATTTAATAACTTAATAACATGAAAACTTGCATGTCCTAAACAAGAATGCCATAATTCAAAAGAGGCTTTAGATGCCTTATCCTTCAATGCAGCGATTAAAACGGGACTACTATGCTCTAATATATATAGCCCATCACTACATCTTCCCCTAGCTAGTGAATCTCTTGTTAACCAATTCTGAATCATAAAAAATTTGTTAGAGAATAAAACATCAACCAAAGAATGAGAAGTCAACTTGCTGATGGAAATTAGATTGTTTGTAATATATGGTACTACAAGACATTTAATAATTGCAATTCATTAGAAATTTTGCATAAACCAGTGCAAGATATATTTATGTTATCGCCATTACCAACGATAACATGACTATTACCAGTATAAGGCTCTATCAAGTCGAGATTGCCAGTCTTTGATGTCATATGGGCCGATGCTCCAGTATCCATGTACCAATCTAAAACGAGGTCATCGGAAACACGAAAATTGATCATCTTAGGTTAAGTTAGCTGAAGGAGTATTAGATGGTTGTGCATAATGTTGAGAGCAAGTGTTAACATTATGACCATCTTCTCGACATATTTGACAACGAGGAGTGTATGGCTTTTTTCCTGAGTTTCTATGACCACGACCAAAATTGTGATAAGCAGATTGATGTCCAGAAGGTTGAACTTATGAATGATGACCCATTTGTACTTTATTTCCAGAATTATTAGAATGATTGCCACGACGCCGAGCGGCAAACACAACGAGCACTGAAGAAGAATCATCCATAGAACGGTTGAAATTTTCATAATTTCAAGCTTGAGACAATAGATCACGAAATGGAAGAGCTGGAGAAATATCCATTCAAACATCGGAGAAATTTGTGAATTGAGGGCCGAGACCTCAAAGAAAGAAATGACATTTATCCGTCTCAGGTACATGGTGCCCGATAACAAAAAGTTCTTCACACACCATTTTGAATCGACTACCATACTCTTCAACACTAGAGGAGTCTTTACGAATCATATGCAATTCACTTCAAAGCTGATGAATTCGCAAAGAAGATGATTGGCTAAAAGGAAAATCAAGGACGAGCCAAACTGACCTTGCAGTGGAAGAGCCCACAACTTCAGTCATAGATTCTTTGATTAGACTTGAGTATAGGAGACTAGCCACTTTTTGATCTTTCATAAACCATAGATCTTGATCTGGGTTTGATGCAGTTTTCCCATCAACTTCAATAATGGGAGAGGGAGGAATGGATGATCCCTCCACAAAGTGGAGTAGATCGTGACTCTTAAGAGTAGCAACGACCTGATTTTTCCGCAATAGATAATTAGTTGCATATAACTTAATAGTTATCATGTGGGAAAGTTGAGCAATATTGACATTTTCTGCCATGAGAAAGATGAGAAAGAGGTTTGGTGTATGTGTAGAGAGAATGAGCAGAGTGAGAAGAGAAATAAGATTAGGGTTTTTCGGTGAATTAGGCTGATACCATGAGAGTGAGAATTGTATCACCGTTAATGAGATGACTGAGAAATTTATTCCACTATTAATAGTACAAGTATTTGTATGAATTATAGAAGAAATTATTCTACAAGATATACTTCAATTTGATCTAAATTAATTACAAAGATATGAAAGTATCAATCAATCAATTTATGTCTTATTAAAGACTATGTTGCTTTGGTTTCTTTATGGTAGTTGGAATGATATAAGCACGTTGCTTTGATTTCCTTTATTATAGTTGGAATAATATTACATAGGTTGCTTTGATTTTCTTTATGGTAGTTGGCTAAACAATGTTAAGATTTTATTTCATTTGATAAATGTTCCGTATATTTGATGATATATAAAAGTCGAATAGATAATCACTTTTTTCAGTATAGCACTATCACTATTCTAACAAGCTATTATCACTTTTCAAGCATAGTGTCATTGCTATTTCAACTAGGCATTATCACGTTTTCAGAATAAGACTTATCCCAATTTCTGTTTACATTTCAACCTTAACCGGACTTGAACACTATTAATTATAAAAATGTTGTATAATATCATTACCATTGTACACTATACTAGTCATGTTAACCTTGAATTATACTATACAAATTATATTGCATTTGAGCTATTCATTTGACATTACAAAATACACATAATTATAAATATTATTCAAGGTGTGTGGAGCACCTATCACCATATTTTTTTTTATTCACTAGATATTACCATTTTTTAGCATAACAATATCACTATTCCAACTACGTATTATCACTTTTTCAGTATAGCACCATCACTATTCCAACTACGTACTATCACTTTTTCCAACTACGCATTATCACTTTTATAGCATAGTAATATCACCTTTTCAACTAAATATTATAATTTTTTCATTGGATAGCACTATCACTTTTAAACTCGTTATTATCACTTTTATTGAATTCGTATAAAAGTCATTAGCATGAAAAGCTTAACTATAATCTTTATATATTAACCTAGGGATAAAATTTTTTTTACCCCAAAAGTTTGGCCATGTACAATTTTTGCTCCAAAAAAGATAACATTTGGGCATTTGCCCCACTATCTTTATAATTGCGCCAATGTTGCCCCATTTTCGCCGAAATTTGATATTTTTGCCAGAATCAATCACGTGCATGTCACGTGACATCGGATTTGGCATTTCCCAGCGGGAATTTTTTTGCCCTGTAAGTTTGGTCATGTACACTTTTTGCCTCAAAAAAGATAAGATTTGGGCATTTATCCCAATATATTTATAGTTGCGCCAATGGCCCCATTTTCTCGAAATTTGTCATTTTTACTAGAATCGATCACATGCGTGTCACGTGATTATCGGATTTGATATTTCCCAAAGAATTTACTGACTTGGCGACACAGTGACATCCACATCAATAACAACAATAATAATATTTTATTAAAGATTTAATTAAAAAATACCCTCCATCAATGCACTCAATTCTCACGTGCCCTCCATGTACTTCTACCATCTTTGTAAACTTCCTCTTTTTGTCAATTAGAGGATCCCTCATGTGCCCTCTCACCACCATGGGCGGCAACCATTGAATCTTCCGCTCGTACCATCCTACTCACATCACCAAGCTCCCCATCATCATCTACTTTCATGGCGGAGGATTCGTATTCTTGAGCGCCACTACTCCATATTCTTCCATGAGGCATGCAACTGTATGGTTGCTCACATTCCTTACATCATCGTTTCCATCGAGTAATACTTAGCATTAGAGAGTCATCTTCTGGAGGCGTACGATGACCTCATGGATGAAGTGCAGTGGGCTAAAACTTAAGCACTTGCCGGTCATGACGCCAGCCCTTCGATCGAAGAATTCGTTGAATTCTCTAGAGTTTTCCTAATGGAAAGCAACATCACTGGCAACATGG
This sequence comes from Pogostemon cablin, assembly GCA_023678885.1. Classification (NCBI taxonomy): domain Eukaryota; kingdom Viridiplantae; phylum Streptophyta; class Magnoliopsida; order Lamiales; family Lamiaceae; genus Pogostemon; species Pogostemon cablin. The sequence continues at coordinate 21,060,460 of CM042956.1, forward strand.
TCTACCACGTAGGGATGCATGCACTTGATATTGATCTTCAGATCACAATTAGAATAACAAGATTGATAATGAACCATTTGTTCTTCAGTGGGGTGTAAAGGACTGAATCGAAGCTAAAAGAATGCCAACGACCCCATCCTCCTCTGCATGGCTCTGATATCATGTGGTTGCTCGCGTTGTCGAGGGGTACATATTGAGTCCTTGTATACTGTGATCCGTTCGTTGGTGGTAGGCCCTTAGAGGAGAAGATCCCACAGTTACCACCCATGGTGGTAAGAGGGTACACAGATGATCCCTGATTGACAAGAAGAGTGAGTTTCCGTATATGGTGGAAGCATGTGGAGGGCACGTGAGAACTGAGTTCATCGATATTGAGGGTATTTTTTTAAATTAAATTACCAATAAAATATTATTATTGTTAATGTGGATGCCACTGTGTCGCTAGGTTACGAAATTCATCGGGAAATGCCAAATCCGATAATCACTTGACATGGACGTGATCGATTCTAGTGAAAATGTCAAATTTTGGGAAAAATGGGCAACATTGCCGCAACTATAAAGATATTTAGATAAATGCCCAAATCTTATCTTTTTTGGGGCAAAAATTGTGCATGACCAAACTTACGAGATAAAAAAATTCCCATTAGGAAATGCTAAATTCGATGATCACGTGACATGCACGTGATCGAATCCGGCGAAAATGTCAAATTCTGGCGAAAACGGGGCAATATTGGCGCAATTATAAAGATATTAGTCCAAATGCCTAAATGTTATCTTCTTTGGGCAAAAATTGTACATGGCCGAACTTATAGGGCAAATTTTTTTTATCCCCATTAACCTATAATCTGTAAAATACAAGAACATAAATGTAAGCAATTAAAAATTCACAGTCCAATCAAATGGTGACACATGGATTTTCTTGTTTAAATATCAATTTTAATTTATTTTGAAATTTAAATGAATAAATTCCTAAAATAAATTAATAAATAATTGATAATAAATTTAAGCCAAAGTCAAATGAGGCCTGACCAAAGTCAAACAAGCCCAAGTTAAAGGTGACCTGACTCAAGTCAAATAAGCTCAAACAAATTAAATAAGGCCCAAGACAAATAAGCCTGACTTAAAGTCTAAGCAAGTGGAAGGCCAAGCCCACAAAATTAGGTCAAATCAAGGATCAACCAATCAAACTGCATTATACATAGAAAGGCCCAAGCCCATAGAATTAAGTCAAATCAGCCCTGTACCAATCAAATTGCGAGTTATGGGGCTTCCTCACCCTTCACCTATATAAGGAGCCCTCCTCCATTCATTCCACACACACTCAAAAATCCTAAAGATGCTAATGCTATTAAGATATTGAAAACACGAGCAATGCTGCTTTAAATCTTTAAGCATCTTCAAGTTAGGAATGACATACGATTTGGAATCAAGGTGTGGAACCCTCAAATCAAGTTTTCTTCATACACTAAGTTCTTCAGCATTCTTTACGGTAAGAACAACATACGACCCGGGATCAAGGTGCTAAACCCACCAGATCGAGTGTTTTTCACATCAAACACCTTTAATCCAAATAAAGGCTCGACGTCTCTAGATTAACGTTATAAGGTCCCAAATCCGAGTTTGGACAAGCTTCAACCGAAGATCCGACTCAACACACACAGTCAGCACAGTCAACGCAATCAGCATGGTCAACACAACCAGTTAAAGTCCAAATTGATTCGAGAGAAGAATTAGAGGATAGATAGAGTCTGTTTCCAAAATTCTCAAGTTTTATTCTTCTGGATTATTATTGTAATTCTCTTGTATATATTTTATTATAAATATAAAATTTATTGTTACAAATTTTGGCACGCCTAGTTGGACCGTCTCTACCTCTCATCTCTTCTCTCTACAAGCTTGAAAATATAAAATGACTCTTGTCAAGATAATAGTGGGAAGGACTATTGCCTTTAAGCCCTCAGATTCATTGATTGAATGTGTTGTTGTTGTTACAAGGAGCATGTCAATGAAAGCTCATTCGGAAGCCTCATCTGAATCCGACCCTTCAGTAGAAGAGGCTTCGAGAAAATAACTGCCCCTTAAAGTGGATAGTGATGAAGATTCTGCCTGCTCACACCCTCACTCATCTTAAAGCTCTTCATCTGACTCAAATGTAGCTCCCTTAATGATGGCAAATACTACAACTGTTGAGGAACAACTAGCAAGCATGATGAAGGCTATCGAAGGGCTCACGAAACACATAGAAGCTCAAGATACAAAGATCTCAAAATTTATGGAAGGAAGGGACCTCAAGGAGACTAGCCGTGCAAACGGAAAAGGAGTTTTAGACGATAGCGAGGTGGAAGAGTTTACAAGGCACTAGACTATTGAAAAAGAGCAAACTGAAGGAGCATTGCAACTTTCAGCTGATGGAATGCTCCAAGTTGATCAATTGAAGGATATAATACTTGGAACAATAAAGGAAAGGTTCGAAGAGACTTCCAAGCCATCCTTCATTTACTCTAAATCGTACACAAAAAAGTGGATAATTTAAAGATGCCGGCTAGCACCAACCTCCCAAGTTCCAACAATTTGATGGCAAGGGAAACCCAAGGCAACACGTGGTAATTTCATTGAGACGTGCAATGATGCTGGTATTTATGGAGATCATATGGTTAAGAAGTTCGTCCGCTCTCTCAAAACAATGCTTTGATTGGTTTATCGACTTGGAAGCTGAGTCCATTGACATAGGGGCAAATGGAGCATGAGTTTCTAAAATAATTTCTACAGCATGAGAAGAACCGTTAGCATGATTGAGCTAACTAACACTCATCAGATGAAAGAAGAACCTGTGATAGATTATATTAATCGATAGAGGAATCTGAGTCTAAATTGTAATGATCAATTATCCGAAGGGTCTTCTATTGAAATGTGTATCCAAGGGATGAAATGGAATCTCTTATATATACTCCAAGGAATTCAGCCTATGACTTTTGAAGAGTCCCATGACATGGAATTATGTATGGCTGCTAGTGGAATCAAACATTCACCAATCTCGGACTCTTACAGGTCCAAAGATAAACAAGATGTCAGGAAAGGAGGCAAGCGCTATGCTAAAATCTCCAACAAAGAATCAATGGACACAAATATTATGATGGTCAAAGTCCAAAAGAATGGAGATTATAAGAAAGACAAGGGAAACAAGTTACCCATGAGTGGGGGCAAAGAAGATTAACCCTAAAAGGGATGCAAGAAAAGGAATATCCATTCCTAAACTCTGATATTTCTGACATATTTGATGATCTGATAAAAAATAAAATCCTTGACCTTCCTGAGATGAAATGTCCAGAGAAAGTCGGCCCAACTAATGACCCAAAATACTGCAAGTATCATAGGTTGGTGGGTCATCCAATTCATGATTGTTTCATCCTTAAGGAAAAGATCATGCAGTTGGCTAAGGAAGGGAAAATCGTGTTAGAAGATGGGGCAGCCACAAACTTCACTTCTGTAAAAGAAATTCATAATGAAGGCTCATGTCATGTCGTGAATGAGGAGGACAATGAAAGAGAACAATCTAAAACTAAGGGTAAAGCTTACTCCATAAAGGTGACCTTCACGGATGAAGATATGTTGTTGGGTTTGTAATCTCATAATTGACCACTATTTGTAACTGGTTATACTAAAGGGATGCGAGCGAATCGCATACTTGTTGATGGAGGTTCGGCAGTAAACATTCTATCCTTGAGAATGTTGAAAAAGTTAGAAATACCAGTGAATGAACACAATCATAGCCGATTGATGATTCAAGGGTTCAACCATGAAGGGCAAAGAGCTTTCGACACAATTATTATTGATTTGTTAATTGATGAGATGAAGACGACAGTGCTCTTTTATTGATGCAAAAACTTCATACTACATGCTTTTAGGGCTCCCATGGCTACATGAGAATGGTGTAATCCCTTCTACATTACACCAGTGCTTCAAATATAGTGAAGGTGACAACGTGAAAAGGGTATTCGGTGACGACAAGCTGTTAATGAAGCTAAAGCTTAATTTGCAGATGCTAAATATTTCTTAAAAAATACAAAGGAAGTGAAACATGAAGAAACCCCAGCACAAGATGATGGGGGTAGTAAATAAATAAAAGATGAGGGTAACATGTCATCTCCCACTCTCAAGAAGAGCAAAGAGAAGCTGAGACCTTGGAAGAGTTGACGGTGCCTTTAACTAAAGTTGATGCAAGTAAACCCTCTTCTCCACCACTCAAAGGAATCATATATACGTTCTGTCGAGGGAGCAAAGACCGAACATGGTGAAGTGTTTGAAGCAGTAATAGCTAAGACATATAGTCCACAAGGTTATAAACTTCTTATGAAGACAGGTTATAAACTAAAGGAAAAGTCGATAATGAGCAAGATGCATCAAGAAACCATCAACCAACCAGAACATGGGCTTAACACTACTAAAAAAATATTGAAAAATGGTGGTCACACTGTTAAGAATGCTAAGCCTGGTTTGGGATACGTCCCTAAAAAGCCAATCCGCATTGTAATTAGAAGAGCAAACACAAATTATATCACCGAGGGAGAAGCTTCATCTATAGAAGACGTGTTTGATGAATATGGTAGAAAAATCAAGAGAATCTCTGTCTTTGAAAGGATTAGAAGTGTCTTCAAAAGGCTTGAACCCTGTGAGAGGAACAAATGTGTGAAGCAAAAGCATGTTAAGACTACTAGCTTCCAAAAACTCTAAAGTCGGATTCCCTCTCGCATGAAGCGACAAAATATCTTGACTGTCTTATGTGGAAGAGTGTTGAAAGCTAAGATGCAAACAATCATCTTTACTAAAGATGATAGTGATGATGATTGAGAAAGTGTAGCTTTTACCAACCATATCACTGCTCTTGATGATTCTCAAATATAGGAGGTAGATGTTGAAGATGCCCCTCCACAATTTGAAGAATGTGTGAAAGCCACTGTTGATGAGTTAAAAGAAATCAACTTAGGTGATGAAAATGATCCACGTCCTACCAACATAAGTGATCTGCTAAATGTTGAGGAAAAAGAAAAGTATATTAGCATTTTGCGAGAATTCAGATAAGTCTTTGCATGGTCACATAAAGAAATGTGAGGTTTGGATCCGAAAATCACAGTGCACCACTTATCCATTAAAAAGGGAACTCGACCAGTAAAAAAATGCAGTGTCAATTTCGACCAGAGTTGATTCCTTTGATTGAGGACGAGGTTAATAAGCTTCTTGAAATAGGCAAGATCCAAGAAGTCAAATATCCCACATGGATTTCTAACATTGTGCCTGTGAGAAAGAAAAATGGGCAACTCAGAGTATGTGTTGATTTTTTAGATTTGAACATGGCATGCCTGAAAGATGATTTTCCACTTCCAATTATTGAACTCATGATTGATGCAATGACGCGGCATGAAGTCCTTTCATATATGGATAAGAATCTAGCTACAATCAAATTGGTCTGCTTCCTGAGGATCAAGAAAAGACAACCTTTCTTACTCCAAAAGGAATATATTGCTACAATGTCATGTCATTTGGCTTGAAGAACGCTGGTGCCACTTATCAACGAGCTACGCAAAAGATATTTGATGATATGCTCCACAAAATTATTGAATGTTATGTTGATGATATTGTGGTGAAATCAAAAGAAAAAAGACCATCTCTATGATCTAAGGCGAGTGTTTGAACGATTAAGAGAGCATCAACTCAAAATGAATACACTCAAGTGTGCATTTAGAGTTACATCCAGAAAATTTCTCGAATTTATTATTCGCCGTCGAGGAATCGAGATTGAGAAAGCAAAGATTGATGCAATTATGAAGATGCATGTGCCTCGGAACATACATGAACTTAAGAGTCTGCAAGGAAAGTTGGCATACTTAAGAAGATTCATATCAAACTTGGCTGGCCGATGCCAACCGTTTAGCCACCTTATGAATAAAAGTAGCACATTAGAATGGGATGAAGCTTGTAATAATGCTTTCAATAGCATTAAAGAATACTTGATGAAGGCACCAGTGTTAGGTGCTCCAATACCTGGACGCCCCTTAATCCTTTATCTTGCTGCTTAGGAGCATTCTATTGGAGCTCTGCTTGCACAAGAAAATGATGATGGTAAAGAAAGAGGTCTATACTATCTAAGTAGAACCATGACTCCAAACAAGTTGAAGTATTCACATATTGAGAAGATATGCTTATTCCTTATCTTCGTGATTCAAAAGTTAAAACATTACTTACAGTTTGGCTAGTTTTGAAAGCCAACCCACTAAAGTTTGTCATGTCAATGCCAGTACTCTCTGATTGGCTTGCAAGATGGTATCTCCAACTCCAATAGTTCGAGATTGTGTACGTCTCTCAAAAGGCCATAAAAGGACAAGTGTTGATAGATTTTCTAGCTGATTGCCCAATGGCTGCTGAATGGGAACTATCTGATGAACTCTAGATGAAGATGCTTTTTCTGTTGAGATAGTTTCTGCTTTGAGGATGTATTTCGATGGAGCATCTCATAGAGAAGGAGCCGGTGCAGAAGTTGTGTTTGTAACATCCAGTGGTGAAGTTCTACCGGTGCAGAAGTTGTGTTTGTAACATCCAGTGGCCGTTGACATAAAACAATTACACCTTAGGGTGTATGGTGATTCGCTATTGGTGATAAACTATATACATGGAATGTATGGAGTAATGAAGCCCGAGTTGCTCCCATACCATAGGTATTCTCAAAGCTTATGTGTTACTTTGGTGATGTTGATATCAAGCATCTGTCTAGAAGAGAGAATAACCAAGCTGATGCCCTCGATAAGCTAGCATCAACTATAGCTATGCCGGAGGCACAAATTCAAATACTGGTGTTTAGAAGTTGGGTTGTACCACCAATCTTCGAAGACGATAATTATGAAGAAGTTGAAAATTATGTGGTGGAAGTCTTCAATATTGAAGAAGAAGATTAGCGCCAACCACTCGTGGACTATTTGAAGTATGATAAGTTGCCAAGCGATCCACGCTAAAGGATTGATATCCTGCATCGTGCACCTCAGTTTATTTATTTCATAGGTACACTTTATAGAAGATCATTTGAGGGAATCTTCTTGAGATGCTTGGGTAAAGAAGAAGCAATTCAAGCGATGGAGGAGGCTCACTCTGGAATTTATGGTGCTCATCAATTTTGCCGAAGCTACATTTCTAAATAAAAAAAATAAAAAAAGTGGTTACTATTGGACTACAATGGTGAAAGATTATATGGATTACGCACAAAGATGTAAGCTTGCCAATTCCATGGAAATTTGATTCATCAAACCCCGGAGCCTTTACATCCGACAGTCGCTTCGTGGCCTTTTGATGCTTGGGGTTTAGATGTGGTGGGGCCACTTACAAAGTCCTCTGGTGGTCATTTCTACATTCTTTCTGCAACCGATTACTTCTCAAAGTGGGCCGAAGCTGTGCCCCTAAGGGAAGTGAAGAAAGAAATCTTGCTGATTTTATTCGGATCAACATCATTTATAGATATGGTGTTCCTCGCTACACCATCACTGACAATGGAAAGTCTTTCAGTAATAGTTGGATTTATAAGTTGTATGAGAAGTTTTACTTCAAGCAAAAAAAGTCGTCGATTTATAACGCAACTGCTAATGGTCTTCCGAAGTCTTCAACAAAACTTTATGCTGTCTGGTGAAGAAAGTTGTCTCTAAGTCAAAAAGAGATTAGCATGAAAGAATTAATGAAGCTTTATGGGCATATCGCACCAATTATAGAACACCTACTCAGACCACTCCGTATTCATTGGTGTTTGGTGTTGAAGCTGTTGTGCCTCTTAAAAAATAATTTCCCTCTTTGAGGATGTCCATACAAGAAGGTCTCACAGAAGAGGAAAATGCAAAGTTGCGCTTCAAGAGTTGGAGGCCTTAGATTAAAAGAGGTTGGAAGCACAACAAAGACTTGAGTGTTACCAATCTCGCCTTTCTAGAATGTTTAACAAGAAAGTGAAGATACATTCTTTCCAAGTTGGTGACTTGGTGCTTGCTATGAGAAGGCCTATAGTAGTCACTCATCGTGCTGGAAATAAGTTTCTACCCAAATGGGATGGCCATCATGTTGTGAAAGAAGCCTACACAAATGGCATCTATAAATTGATCTCAGAAGATGGCGTGACCATTGGCCCTATAAATGGGAAATTCTTGAAATGCTACTACGCGTAAAATAAATACAAGTACAACACTTCTTGACGCATGAGTCTAAACTATACGTTAATCCTGGTCCGCATAAGTATAAACTGTGTGCGACGAACTCCTGGTCCGCACGGGTATAAAATGTGTACGACATCCACCAAAGGTAAGTATACATCGTTAAACTATTAATTTACCCCACTCAGGTATTTTAAGTGGTTAAGACATTAAATACCCTACTTTGTCTAAAGTGGTAAAAGAATAGTCACTCCTGGCCCGCATGAGTATAAACTGTGTGCGACACACCCTTATCCAAATCAAATCATGTCCCTTTGAACTACGTGATGACTTGATCCTCTACAAAGAGGTACGTAGGCAGCTTAGGACTCTACTAAGTTCAGTCATAATTCAGCTTATTCGATCGAGTTTGTGATGCATGCACTAAGTTGGAACATGAATGAGTTGAGAACTAAAAGGTTGACAAGGAGAAGACAGTGGTTGAACGTAACATTCAATGAAGAAATTCAAATTATTATAGTGGTAAGAGAAGTTCAACTTCTTGGAGTGTTGAAATAATTTTAAATCTTATAGCAGTGAAGTGAAGTTACCTTCTAACAACGAGCCACCGAAGTTCGCAAATGCTTCACATTACTCACCTAGTTGGAACCTTGTTGACAGTCGCCATGCCACGTCAAGCAGCCGCCAGAATAAAAAAAGCAAAAGTTTCATCTCAAGGATAGTGGTGATATTGACGTTGCTCTATTAATTCCGTCTCAAGAAAGAATGGCAAGGCCGATATTGTTTCTCGTTGATAGCATCCCATTCACTCTTTAGAGGAAGGTCATGAACACAAAATTCATTTAAAAAAGGGGAAAGAGTTCAAATTAATCTAAGTTTATGAATTTAATTAATTAAGAGATCCAAAATAAATTTGTGGGATCAATTAATTATTAAATTCAAAACTATAAGTTATATGAGTGGGTGGCGTCCCAAAATATCAACATGATCACTTAAATTAATTCATGTTTTGGGTTTAATTAATTATTCCAAAAACATGTATTAAATTAAGCAAGTTTGAAGTGTTGGTCAAGTACTTGGCCCAAAACATTGGCAAGAGAGTAATGAAATTATTGGCCCAAGTTAATCAATGGATGTACTTGTGAGGCCCAAAACATCTTCACACTCAATATTTGATATTCAAAGTATGAGCCCAATTCCATTTAATGGTTTCAACAATAAGTGGCCCAAAGTATGAAGTGATGTTGGCCCAGCAAGTCATCATGCCCACGTTGATAAAGGTTGGAAAATTAAAGAGGAAGATTAGGATTTATTAGATGGCAAAGAGAGAGAAAGTAAAAGCTGCCAAAATTTCTTTCTCCTCCAAGGAAAATCACGTGAACTTCTTTCTCTCCAAGAAAGGAATTATGCTCTTCTTTTCTATTCATGGAAAAGAAGTTTCTCAATTCTCTCTCTTCCCAAAATAGCTTCCTCTCTCCTGGGGATTCACATGGGTGGTCAGAATTGGTCAACCTTTTTCACATGAATACCTAATTCTGAATAAATCAAAGTTGAAAGCTATTGTCTAATTCTCTCATACAAAAATCGAGGCTGTCCTTTCGCCGAAGAGTTGCGACCTAGTCGGACCAAGTGTTGCCGTGTCCATCGACTACCTCAGCACGCGACTCCCCATGACCCACGAGCCACCGAGGTCTGTTGCAGTTGACTTTCATCATTCTGGATCCAATGTCGAGATCCGTCGACCAAACTGCAATGCCAGCTGCCGTGTTTTCCCTTCCAGCTACTGGCGCAAACTAGAAGCACCCGTCACCGTCAGATCAGTCAGTCTAAGCCTTTCACCGGAAATTTCACGACCCACGTGCCAGCTGAGATCCAGCTGGAAACCACGCCGCTATCGGTATGACTAGCTCTTCACCCCAATACCGACAACCACCATCACGATGGGCAGATCCACCGCCGGGCCACCACGAGTGGTCTCTTATCGACCAGTCACCATCTTAAGGCCATTAAAGACACGAGCTCGTCGTTCAACCACCATTTTTGGTGCCACACACAACTGTTACCGTATGGGGACAACCATTAAAAGGGACAACCGTCAAGGGACAATCGTAAAGGGACAACCGTCAATTCATTAAAAGGGACAAGACTCATCGCCGATTCCTTCGAAGAGGAAGAATGGCGAGGTCGATGAAAAATAGGCATAATGAAAGGATATTATATACTAGTGAGCCCATTAACAAATATGAAAATTATTTGTAAAGGGTGCAATCTCTACGAAATTTTAAAAGATTCTTTACTACAAATAAGTTTTATAATTTTTAGTAAGATCAACCAAGTTTTGGTGAACACGAAACATATCGGTGTCATATTTACATTCTTTTGGGATTCTAGAGGATAAGTTAATTGGGCCATCAAAAGATTAGAGAATTGGGCCAAAAAATTTTATTTACCCTCTTAGATCAAATAAATTTTATAATTACTCTTTAAAGTCGAGAAGTTTTGCAAGTTGAACACTTCAAAAGAAAATTTACGAGAGAAGAAACAGATTTTTGCGATTCTTTCACAACAAATACATCGTTCGTGAAAAAATCGCGAAGGGGGCATTTGTAAGCAATTAAAAATTAACAGTTTAATCAAATGGTGACACGTGAATTTTCTTGTTTAAATATTAATTTTAATTTATTTTGAAATTTAAATAAATTAATTCCTAAAATAAATTAATAAATAATTGATAATTAATTTAAGCCCAAGTCAAATGAGGTTTGACCCAAATCAAACAAGCCCAAGTTAAAACTGGTATGACTGAAGTCAAATATGCCCAAACAAATAATTATAATCGACCAAGTGATTATCAAACCAAGGGACGTATTATTATCAATTTAATCATAATCTAACTTATTAAGACTAGGTTGACAATATAGTTGTGATGAATCAAGTAACTAATAAACAAATAATGAAAATAGCAATTAAAATAAATAAGCAGTAGAGATTAAACGAATGTGAATAAGTGAGAAATTAGGTAGTCCTTCGAGCCATCCAATTTTACTTATTAATTTTCCTTCCGTGTAACGATGATCGACTCTGCCTTGTGGAGTATGGACGCATCACTAAACTATGCAAATCTTCTCTATAGACACAAGTGAATAAGCGTATGACACATGTGAATATTTTTGGAGCAAGAGATATAACTCACTCTCTTTCTATGTACTATCAGCATCAATTATTTCCCGTGCGCTAAGTACTCTAACCCGATATGATCTCCCTTTATAGGTACTATGAAATTTTTCTCTTTGTCCTACTTATTAACCCGAATAAGATTCAATTATCAAGTATTTATATAAGTTCGTTCTAATGAGACTTCGGATGTTGTGAAGAATGAAGGTGGTGAATGGTGTCTCTCCCTGCTGCATAGGGTCTTCCTTTTATAACTTTAGCTCCTCCAACGGGCCTCTAATGAGCTTTTTGAGAAAAAACACTTACTGAATGTGTAAAAATACGAATCCAAAAGCTTTCAACACATCGGTTCGACCAAAGCCCTTGGTCGAAGCAATCATGCCTTGGTCGAACTGGCCTGTAACGCACTGGCAGATGGCTAGTTCGACCCAAAACATCGGTCAAACCAGAAGCTTCATGGTCGAATCACTTCTCCAAAACTTCAGGCTTTTGGTTCAACCATGGTTTGACCATCATGCTTGGTCGAACCACAATGTCATGGTCGAACCGTGCTGAAACCACTTCCAAATTTCTGGTTCGACAAGAATTGATGGTCGAACCACCTCCTTTTTGGTCGGACCAGGTGCTAAAACACCCCTTTTCCGATTTTGAGCACTTCTGTCTTATTTTCCTTTGAAAATCCGCCCAAACGGCCTCGCACACACCTGATTCATTACTTTCCACTACATATCTCAATTTATCTTGACTAGAGATCAATTCATACATCATTATCACAGAAATCAGAGCTCAATTTACGTGAATTTACACTCTTATCAAACCCCCAAACTTACATGTTGCTCGTCCTGAGGCAACAAAATCAAAATCATAAAAGTAAGTGTAAAATTCACAAGGCCATCAAGTTAACTACAATACATACCTACACATGCAATGCTATCAATTTAAAATAAGTATCACTCGCATCATACATCTCATTCATGCAAAACATCATTCAATTATAATACGCTTCAGAGTACTAAGTCATCTAGCTCACAAGATAAGTGTTTACTCTCGCTCTCAAGGGAAGAATACACTTAAACAGGTTAGTATATACACTCATTCCCAATTCACATTTCCGCGTAACCATAAGCTTGGCAAAGGTCTTAAAAATCAACTCATAATCACTTCGTTACTAGGATCACATAGGACTTACTTTTGGGTTGTAATGTTGACTCTTTGGTAAAGGTAGGAAAATATAGGTAAAGTGACTAATTCACTAGCAGAGAATTACCTTGGAGTTTTGCTTTTCATCAAACAGATTCCCTCCAACTTTATTCTCGGGATCTTTGCAATTCAATTTCTCCTTATTTTCCTTGGCATCAACATCTTCTTTCTTCAAAGTACAAGGGTACCAATTTCGGACACTACCCTTCCAAGCAGTCGGGGTACCTGTTTTATGGCACTACCCCTAAACAATATTTAACCATGAATTCTTTTTCACTTCATATCGTTCAACCAATTTTTCTCCCCTTTCTTCTCACATTCAGCCTAGCATATATTCAACTCAACTCTCTATTAATGAATAAGCTATTCAACAAGGCTCAAGTAAAGGATTAATAAGGTTTTTTATCAAGGCATGCCAAAGAAAAAGTTTTTAAAGTCTCAACAGGGCTTCCAATGATTAATACTATATATGGGATGGTAAAATTTAGCTAAGTGACTCAAATAAACAATAATGGCATAAGATCATGTCCTAATAACTAACAAACATAAGTCTCACACAAGACTCCAAGCCAAGTTCTAGAATACGGCCATATGAATGATTCTCACAAGAATAAACTATCATGCATGGATGTAGCATGATTTCAGAAGGCTCAAATTCTCACATGGGTAATAGATTCCTAAGCACTCCTCATAGCATATAATCAAGATCAATTCCATAATGAACTCCATTTATTTAACAAGTTATACATGCTTCTCATCAATAAAATCAACACATGCAAAATATGAATGCAACATACTAATCAAGAACCCATCATATCAATCTAAATCAAGTATCACCAACAATCCAACATCAGAATCAGTAAAGAATATCAATACATGCCACTCACGCCACCAAAACCCATCCTGTAAAGAGAAAAGAGAAGGGGGATGAGATGAAACAGATAAGATGAAAATCTGGCACCCTCTACTCATGTGGAGCATCATCATCACTCTCACCTCTGCGCTAATCATCAAAATCCCTCTATAGGTTATCCACCTTCCTATCCAGAGCTTCATAATTGTTATTCAAATCTCCCAATCTCTGATCCATCACCACATAGTTGGCACGCAACGCATTGTAACACACATCGAGCGTGGCATAGCTCGTAGTAATCAAGCCCAGCTGGCAGTTCGTCTCCCTCTAATTGTTGTTCACATTGACAAGATGTTCATTTATCAACCCAAAATGCTCCATATACTACTCATCGAGACCGCCCCAATGATGTTGCTGTGGCTACTGTGGATGTGGTGGTGGTGGCTTCTCATGCTGCTGCTGCTGAATCTCTATCCCAGGAGGCTCTGACTCCTCTTCATGCATCTCAACATGCTCCTCGTGCTGAGGCTACTGCTACTGCTGTCCTTAATCAACTATTCTTTGTAACTCCTGACACATCCCAGCAGCGTACAAATAAGCCACGGTCCTCCAATTTCCTCTTCTCAAGCACGTTGTTGATATAGCCTCATGTACCAAAGTATTCATCAATCTATTCTCATAATTTCGGATAGTGATCAAGGCTCTCACATCATATAGAGACATAAAAGAATAGGGGTTAGAACCCCTAGTGTAAAACAATCTCTATCACGGTGCAAAGCAAATCCAGCTTTAACACATGAACTCATTACGAGATTCAGATTCTTCAAAATATGTGTAATGCCAGTGAAATCCATGTGGTATGACTCAACCACAGGACTAAGCAATCCTCTAATATTCACTGTTTGAAAAGTGGAACTCTTGAATCTGTAGAGCTGCTGAATCAAATATGAACCCACATTAAACTGTACTCCATTCATCGTACACCAAAGAGCATACAACTCTCCACTAGATACTCAACTTCCCTCAGATCGGACAAACAATGTGTTACCCAAAACTCAATCCATGTATCTAATAGCAGGATTTTGAATCAAAGCAACACAAGCATCCTTCGTCATAAAATCCATATTCTCACCTAAAATAGATCTCCAAAAGTCATTCTGTCTGAAGTACCCATTTTCATGCCTAGAGATCCTCCTCGGAGTTCCTAACAGAATATTAAAATCCTCCACTATCCAAGTTCGCTTCTCACCTCCTAACTGGAATGAGCACTCATACGTGAGAGAAATAGAACCCTTCTTTATTGTAATGGAGCACAACACCTCTGCAGTCACGTGGAAATATATAGACCTCTTCAACTCTATGAAGTGATGGATGCCCACTTGATCAAACATCCACATAATGTCATCACGGATATTCATTGTAATCATGGCCCCATCATCTTGATACCTCGTGTGAGTGATCTTATCGGACATCGCACCTCATCTATCCTTTATATCCTACCAATTCTCCATTCGGATGTGAAAGTTCCTTGGCAGCCTCTCCTTAAGTAGTAACTTCTTTGTCACCTTATCTTCACGAGGCTGCCTATCCTCCCTCTTCTTGGAGTGGATTTCAATTGCCTTTCCTTATCCTACAAGAGTATTACTTCAATACCAAACAAATACAAGGAAAGCTACCAATCCTATTTCAAAACTAACCATACAGGCAACTCTACTCAAAACATCAAGTAAACATGCTCCCAACTCCATGTGTTCACAAAATATAAAAATGAATCCATACACATGCTAATTCAATTTCACTTCAAATTAAACTCTCCAACAAGAATTTCATCAATCACTTCACTTCCATGAGCATGCAATTTATCAAACCCATAAATTCAACAAAAAATTCTAACATGCTTCTCTTAACCACACAAATTCCATATAGAACACAAAGTTTATCAAAATCAATCACGAAAATTGGACCTATCACTTGTTCATATGAAATTTCAAACAAAAAATCCAACTTACACCATGAATTCACATAAAAACGAGTTCAATCAACTTACCCACCAAAAATCAAGCAATAGAAATTCAATCCTAGGGTAATAAAGTCAAGAGAATGTACCTTTTGATCCAGTCATGGCTTAGTATGATCAATTAAGAAAATCCCAAACAAGATGAGAAACCCTCGTTTTTCAACTAAATTCTTCAATTATATGAGAAATAAAGTATGGGTAGGTGGAAAGTGGACTAATCAGAGTAGAATGAAGTAAAATCAAAGTTTAAAAGAGAGGGTTTTTGGTTGGAAGAGGATTCGAGTGAGGATAGTGTGAAGAGTGTACGGAACAGGGGCGAAAATCATATATACACATGACTTACCTGACCTAGTTTGACTCAAACCAGGTGGTCAAACCATGCTATTATGGTCTAACCACACTTCTGGATGACGTTTGAATCTGGTTCGACTTGAACCGTTGGTCGAACCATAGCATCGAGGTCGAACAAGCCTGTAACAAATTTTTAGGTGGTTGGTTCGACTCGAATCCTTGGTTGAACCACAGCCACTTGGTCGAACAAACCTGTAAATTTTTCTCAGATCCATGGTTCGACCTTCTCCCTTGGTTGAACCGACATCTTGCTCCTTCAACTCGACTCTTCTTTGTCCCTAGTGAATTTCAAGCCCAAAAACGATCATTAGGTACTAGAATAGAGCAAAACTATAGCTAGAGAACCACAATTAAGACTCAATAATAAATGTATGTATACTCTGTATACAACAAAATAAATAAAATACCACTGAACATTAGGTAAATTGTAAAAAATCGACACATCAACACCGATTAAAGTGTTAATATACAGCAAAAAATCAACTCTCCTAACAAACGTTACAAAGAAAAGATTATACTCTCAATGCTACGATTAGGTAATTACATCACACCCCCCAAACTTAGTAGAAACTATAGTCAAAAATATGTTTGCAAAGAGATGTAATTGTCGATAAGTAAGCACGTCAAATATAAAAATTTCTTACTCACTGATGAGCATTTTCTCAACACACAAAATAATTCCCAAGTATGAAGGATATCAATTGTAGTCTCAATAGGTGACCAAGTGATTATCGAACCCGAGGGATAGATTATTATTAATTTAATTATATTCTAATTAACTTAGACTATGTTGGTAAATTGATTTGGGATAGTTGCGAAACGAAATAACATATAATTTAAATCGCAAATTGAGTAAACAAGCAGTAGAAATAATATGGTTGTGATCAAGTAAGAAATAAGGTAATTCTTCGGGTAATCCAATTTTACTTATTAATTTCCTTTCCATGTGTTATTGTCAGACTCTGCCTTGTGGTTTATGGACGCATCACTAAACCATGCAAGTTTACTCTATAGAATTAAGTAAACATGCGTATGACACGTGTGAATATCCTCAGAGCAAGAGATATAATTCACCCCCTTTCTAGGTACTATCAAAATCAAATATTTCCTGTGCACTTAGTACTCTAACCCGATATGATCTCCATTTTTTAGGTACTATGAAGTTATACTCTTTATCCTACTTATTAACCCGAATAAGATTCAATTAATAAGTATTTATATAAGACAGTTCTAATAAGACTTTGGAATCCCTTCACTTAGAATTGTAACATGTAATTCTACTCAGCAGTGAACGCACTCAATAAATAACCAAGATATGTATTCAGACTCTACATAACAGTTAATGATGCACAAAACAACCGTGAGTATGAATTAAATAGACACAATCTTATATAAAATAAACCACAAGTAGTGTTGTACGGAGTTTACACTTAGAAATTCAATTAACTCATAAAACTTTCATAACCCTAGAACTACCGGAGAGGCTTTAGCCTATGATTGATCTAAGAACAATCATGGATAATTGATATGATCTTACTTGACGCGCCAGACGAACATCTCTTCACGATTTTTTTCGGATGATGGTAGGGTTTCGATGGTGGATGGATGATGAATGATGTTTTTTTCTCCTACAAAAGCTCTTCTTTTATACTTATGGAACCTCCTTGTGGGCTTAGAATGGGCTTTTGCTTGAGGCATACATCAAATTTGGTAAGAAAACTCTTGAATTACCATAAATAGAAGCAACGAGAATCCGCTCAACCATACCTGGACAAGTCGAGCAAGGCTTCCAAATCGAGCAAAGGTCGGGCAAACTCTCTATACAAGTTTGCCCATTTTGCTTGATTTTACCCATCCGCTCGACCAAGATGATTCTGGTTGAGCAACACCTCCAGGTCGAGCAAGCTCTCTGAACGAATCTGGTATTCTGCTCGACTTGACCACCTCTGCTCGATCAAAGTAATGCTTGTAGAGCAACGCCTGGAAGTCAAGCAATCCTTGAAAATTACCTAAAAAATCATGTCTTCCAATTCCGAGCTCTTTCGATCCATTTTTCTGTACAAATACACTCAAAAAGCCATTGTATCCTCTGATTCGTGGTTTTTCCGTAAACATTCCAATTCGTCTCAATAAAAGACTCAATCGTACTCCATTTCCACATAAATCAAAGCCTGAAGTACATGAATTTATACTCTCATCAAACCCCAAACTTACATGTTGCTCGTCCCGAGGTAATGAAAATCAAAACAAATCCAGAGAGTGTAATCACAAAATCAAGCACAACCTATCCTAACATATGTAATTATATCAACTCAAAACATGCAATCCATCATACCTTTCATTCACGCAAAAACCTCAATCAATCACAATACTTCTACAAGTGCTAAGTCATCTAGCTTACGGGTAAGTGTTTTCTCTCTCTCTTAAGTGTAAAAGATGTACTCCCTCCGTCCCAGGAAAGATTGCATCCCCTTTCTTGGCACGGAGATTAATAAAGTAGTGACTTTTAGGGGTATTATGATATTTTTTGATAATAAATAAATGATAAAGTATGTTAAGTTTGTTAGGTAGTGGTGGTTTTTTTTTAAATAAAGTGTATGAGGAGGGGTGATTGTGTTTGACTTTTTGCTTTTTTAGGAATGTGCAAACTTTTGTGGGACAACCCAAAATGGAAAGTGTGTCATCTTTCCTGGGACGGAGGGAGTACACTTTATGGGTTAGTATCGACACTTAATTTTAATTCATATACTCGCGTAACCATAAACTTGACAAAGATTTCAAAAAATCCATCTATAACTACTTCAGTACTAGGATCACAAAGGACTTGCATATAGGTGGTAATGTTGGCTCTTTGGTAAAGGTAGGAGAATATAAATACGTAATTAAATTACTAGTAAAGGAGTACCTTGGAGAATGGCTTTTCAAAAACTTCATTTCTTTTCTCCTTCATCCTTCTCATGATCACTTCAACTTGCGCTTTCTCAATCTTTACTTGGATCAACATCTTTTCTTTGCAGTAGAATACCAATTTCGGTGTTCTTCAAGTATAAGGATACCAGTTTCGGGCACTACCCTTTCTAGTATTTGGGATACCGATTTCAGGCACTATCCCTTGCAAGATTTAACCACTTGTCTTTTGATTCTTATTAAACCAAATATCTTCTTCCTATTCTTCTTCAACACTTCATATAACATTCATTTACCTCCACTCTTTACTAGTAATCGGAGTTCAAGGCTCAACAAGGTAAATGACTGTTTATCAATGGTTTGCTAAAGAAAAAGCTTTAAAGGCTCAAAAGGGCTTCCAACGATAATCATATAATAAGGTAGGATAAATTTGGCTAAGTGACTCATTCAACAATAATGGCCTAAGATCATTTCCTAACATCTATCAGTTATAGACTTCCAATAAGACTCCAAGTCAAGTTCTAAAATACGAGTATATAAATGAATCTCAAAAGAATAAACTATCATGCATATAGCACGATCAAAAGGCTCAAATCCTCACATGGGTAATAGAATCCTAAGCACTCTTCAAAGCATGTAATCAACATCAATTTTCTATGAACTACAAGTAAAAATAGAACATGCTCGTCATCAACAAATCAACATGCATCAAAATAAGGCAAATGCATAACATGAACCATCCTCATCACTAAACAATCGCAAATCCAGCAATCAATCACTCAATTATCATTAATCAAATACATGCCACCCACACATGAATCAAACACTACAACCACAGCAATCAAGTCTCAACATGTAAAGTGTAAAAGAGAATGGGGATGAGAAGAATCGGAAAAGATAAAAGACCTGGCAACTCTACTCCTCCAGAGCATCATCATCCTCATCTCTTCATGCCATCGATCAAATGCTCTATGAAGATCACTGGTATTCCTATCCATCACGCGCTCACGATCATTCATTTGCCTCAACCGACCATCCATGGCATCATAGAGCGCATTGAGTGCGGCATAATTAGCATTCGCGAGCGCCAGCTGTCTATTTGTTCGTTGCTAGTTCGCATTCAGCGTAGCAAAGTGCTTGTGCATAAATCAGAATTGCTCTCGATAAAACTGATCCCAGCTACCCAATAATCTTACTGTGGCTGTGGTGGTGGCTCAAAAAACTCCTGCTCCTATGGCTATGGCTGTGGAGGCTGCACTAGAGGAATACCAATCTCTGGATATACAAAAGCTAGCGGTGGCTGCGGCTCTTCCTCTTCAAAGTGGGCTGGATCTCCTATTAGGACCATGTCCTTATCTAGGACGATCCCGTGAGCCCACATATCAGCAAGGAGTTTATAATCTCCTCTCTCCAGACACATCTCTGAGATCACCCTATGCTCAATGGTATCTATCAATATATTGCTGTTAACTCCAACGGTGGTGAGATCAATAATCACAAGTGGAAACCTGAATGAACTAGGGTTCTTGCCACGAATAAACGTCCACGTGTCATCTTTCCGCTCTATCAGCCCCATCCTCACACATGTTGTCAAGATCAAGTTCGGATCCCCTCGAACGGGTCTATGTCTGCTCAAATCGACTCTATAGTACTTTGCTATCAAGGTGATGAGTCCTCCAATGTCCACGCGTTGAAATCCATGAGTCGTGAACTTATGAAGATGATTGAAAAAGTATGCTGCTACATTGAAACGAACTCCATGAAGCATGCACCATAACACATACAGCTCACCCCTCAAAATACAACTCCCTTTGGACCTTGCAAACAACGTGTTATGCAAAATCCTATCCATGTATGTTAACACGGGGTTGCCGATGGAAGCAACCTTGGTAGAATTCAAGTTATATCTCTCTTGCCTCCCCATGATATCTCTCCAGAACTCATCCGACTTAAAATCATCATGCTCCATATCCTTCTCATTCTTACACCCAATCAATTCATTAAACTCTCGGGCCCATATCATCTGCTCTTGTTCGCCAATCCCTTTACCTACAAATCAATACTTCAATTCATACAAAAAGAGAATAACATGTATATCCATCTTAAGACTAGCACGAATCCTACTTAAGACTTCAAGTTCACATGCTTCAACAACTTAATCTCAAGTGTTTATCAATTACAATTGTACTCTAAATCAACACTTTCAATCATGAATATTGAGTTTCAATTAGTCTTAACACCACTCCACACAAACATACTATAAATTCCATGCAAAAATTTCACCAAAACAACACTTAAAACATGTTCAAATTCTACCCTCAATTGCACCATAACAACACCTAAATTCAACGAGCCCATATATATAATTCAAAATTAAACTAAAGCCCATGCTTCATAGATCATCAATTTAACAAGAATTCCACGATTCAACGTAGAACAAATCATGAAAATTTCGAGTGCAATGTCAAATAAGAACTTTAACAATTCAACAATCAAATCTAATCCAAACTAAGTTAAATCCACTCACCCCATCTTGAATAGGCATAAGAAACACAATTCAAGAATAAAAAGTAAGAGAAATCGTACCTTTGATGGACATGGTGTGAGTGTGGTGAAAAGCAGCAAAAATCCTAAAGATTCGAGTAAAAACCTAAATTGGACTTGCAAACCCTCGAATTCGGACGTGAAAGTGTGTGGAAAGATGGATTTAGGTGTAGAAAAGAACTTGGGAGGAAGGACTTATGGTTATGGATTGGTGCTCGAGAAAGGTTGACAGGAATGTGTCGAGCGGAATGAGAACTAACCTTTAAAATCTGATTCCGGACTCCGCTCAACTTGACTAGCGAAGTCTAGCAATGGGTGCAAGTCGAACTACCCTTGCTTTGCCCTTTAAAATCATATCGCTTGACCTCCGTTTGACTCGGACAAACTGGTCGAACGGGTGTTGGAAGTCGAGCAACACGCCTAGTCGCGCCCCTGTTCTTCTTTGTCTTGCTCGACCTCCTTTCGACTTGGACTTCTTGTCGAGCAACCACTGCTTGGTCAAGCAAACTCTCTGTAAGATTTGCGCATTATGCTTGACCTCTGTTCGACTTGGCATAGCTGGTCGAACAACCACCTCGAAATCGAGCAGAGCCACTGTAAGTTTCGTTCATTTTACTCGACCTCTGCTCGACTTCTTCTCCTTGATCGAGCAATCGTGTAATGGTCTAACAACAATCCGACTTCTTGAAAATTTGTACTCTTCTCATCTCACTCTGGCAACATTCAACTTCAGGACAACACTAAGTATCAAGATATCCATAAATCAAGCAAGAGAACCTCTTTAAACGTTATGTGTAACTCCGTAATGACACTAAAAAATAAAACACCACTAAACACTAGGCAAATGGATACATCAAATCGGTTAAAGTTTTAATATACAGCAAAAAATCAATTCCCCCAGTAAACATTACAAATAAAAGATTATACTCACGATGCTATGATGAGGTAAGTACATTTTTTCTTGTACATATACACTCAAAAAGCCCTTGTATCCCCTGATTCGTGACTTTTCCGTAAACATTCCAATTTGTCTCAATAAAAGACTCAATCGTACTCCATTTCCACATAAATCAAAGCTCAAAATACGTAAATTTACGCTCTTATCAAACCTCTAAACTTACATGTTGCTCGTCCCAAGGCAACAAAAATCAAAACAAATCTAGAGAGCATAATCACAAAATCTGTAATAATTTTTTACAATTTGCCTAGTGTTTAGTGGTGTTTTATTTTCTAAGTGATTAAGTGTTTCCACTGCTAAGCCGAAAAGGGCTAAACCGGTTAAAGTTTTAATATAGCATAAAAAATTAACTCCCCTAGCAAACGTTACAAAGAAAAGATTATACTTTCCTTGCTATGATGAGGTAAGTACATCACACCCCCAAACTTAGTAGAAACTATAGTGGAAACTAAGTTTGCAAAGAGATGTAATTTTCGAATAATAAGTACGTCGAATATAAAAATTTCTTACTCACACCAATGAAAATAAAGCAATAAAACGGGAGGGAAAGCCCCCAACAGGTGCTCATGTTTAACGTTGGAGAGTCACGACGGTACCAATCTAGTTCAATGTATCTTCAAAGACGATGCAAACATCATCCGACGACTTGTAATGCTTCAATCGATGCCCATTCACTGCTATAATGCCCCCGTCCTTATCCATAAGCTCAAAACTTTCTCGCCACATTCTCTATGTATAATGAACGGCCCCATCCACTTTGATTTCAATTTTCCTACGAAGAGCTTCAAACGAAAGTTAAAAAGTAATACCCCATCACCTTGCTTGAACTCCTTGTAAGAGATATTTGAATCATGCCATTTCTTCATTCATTCCTAAAAGATCTCTGAATTCATATAAGCATGATTCCAGAACTCGTCCAATTGATTGATGTGAGTCATCCTTAACTTCTTTTGATCTTTAAGACATAAGTTCAAACTCCTCAATGCCCAAAAAGCTTTGTGCTAAATCTCTACGGATAAGTGGCACGACTTTCCATAAATAATTTGATATGATGACATATCCAACACCGTCTTATAAGCAGTCCGGAATCCCCACAAAACATCATCGAGCTTCATAGCCTAATCATTCCTAATGGTTCCGACTACCTTCTCCAAAATTTGTTTTACTTGTCGGTTGGATACTTCGACTTGCCCATTCGCTTGAGGGTGATAGGGTGTAGCAACCCTATGCTAGACACCGTAATCCTTGAGAACCTTTTCAAGAAGCTTATTGATGAAATGAGTACCTCCATCGCTTACTAGTGCTCTAGGAACTCCATAGCGGCAAAGATATGTTTCTTCAAGAAAGATAAAACAGTCCTTGAATCATTCACGTGAGTGGGAATGGCTTCTACCCACTTAGAAACATAATCCATGGCTAACAAGATATAGAGAAATCCATTAGATGGAAGAAAAGGCCCCATAAAATCGATCCCCCATACATCGAAGATCTCAACAACAATGCTTGGCTAAGGTGGCATCTCATCTCTCCTGCTTATGTTTCCCATCCTTTGACATCTATCACATATCGCCACATAGGTTTCACAATCTTTAAACAAAGTAGGCTAATAAAGAGCAGATTAAAGTACCGTCGCTGCTGTCTTTTGAGCTCCGAAGTGCCCCCCGTTAGGTTGTGCATGACAAAAATCAAGAACACTCTCCATCTCCATCTCAAGCACACACATACAGACTATGGAATCCGTACATATCTTATAGACAAACGGATCATACCATATAAATGTCTCAACATCCCGCTTGAATTTTACAAGTTGATATCAGTTGAGATCTCTTAGAATTTCTCCTACGACAATGTAATTAACATAATCCGCATACCATCGATCCATTCCTTGGGCAGCCACCACACATGCTCTTTCCGCTCCTTCAACAAATACTGCCATGATCTTCTCATCAGGGAACATCTCTTCTATGTAATCGAAAGAATCATCACAGTGCTCCCTTGTCTCTAATCTTGATAGGTGATCCGCTAACACGTTCTCCGTACCTTTCTTATCTTGGATCTCCATATCGAACTCCTGCAGAAGAAGGATCCATCTAATAATCCTTGGCTTTGTTTACTTCTTCTCTATTAAGTACCGAATTGTAGAATGATCCGTATACACTATAGTCTTCATGCCAACCAAATACTGTCGAAATTTATTGAACGCATACACCATAGCCAAAAATTCTTTTTCACTCACCGTGTAGTTCTTTTGTGCAGCATCAAAAGTCTTACTCGCATAGTAAATGGTGCAAAACTACTTGTCCCTCAACTGCCCAAGCACCACTCCAAGTGCTAAATCACTCGCATCACAGATAAGTACAAACGGCTGAGTCCAATCCGATGTGATCAAGATAGGTTCAGTAATAAGCGCCTCTTTCAAAACCTGAAAAGCAGTTAGACATTCTTCATAAAAAATGAAAGGGACATCCTTTTCAAGTAAATGAGATAAGGGCTTGGAGTATTTCGAGAAGTATTTTATGAATCTTCTATAAAAACTGGCGTGTTCAAGGAAAAACCGCACTCCATTCTCATTAATAAGTGGTGGAGCTTCTCAATCGCCACCACCTTTGCTCTGTCCACCTACAATCCCTTGGCCAAAATATTATGACCAAGAACAATCTCATCTCTCACCATGAAGTGACACTTCTCCCAATTCAAGACAAGATTAGTTTCTTGACATCTCTTCAAACAGTAGCAAGGTTAGATTATCAAATATCAAAGGAGGAACCAAATACAGAAAAATCATCCATAAACATCTCCATGATCTTTTCTATCAACCCATCAAATATGACCATCATGCAATGCTGAAATGTAGCAGGCTCATTACACAATCCAAAAGGCATCATTCTAAAGGAAAAAGTTCCATAAGGACAAGTAAAAGTCGTCTTTTCTTGATCCTTGGGTGCAATCATAATCTGATTATATCCCGAGTATCCATCCAAGAAGCAATAATAATCATATCCTGCAAGATGATCAAGCATTTGATCCATGAAAGGAAGGGAAAAATGGTCTTTGCATGTATTTTCATTCAGTTTCCTGTAATCAGTACACACACGCCATCCCATAGGAATCCTAATGGCTAATGTTTCTTCATCTTCAGCTTTCACAATAGTCATGCCCTCCTTCTTAGCTACAACATGCAGTGGACTCACATGGGGACTATCATTAATGAGATATATAATTCCAGCATCTATCCACGTTAGGATTTGCTTCCTAATGACTTCTTGAATAGTGGGATTCACCCTCCGCTGATTTTGTATACTACTTTGGCCTCATCTAATAATCTTATCCTATGTATGCAATATGAAGGACTAATACCTTTTAAATCATCAAGAGACCAACAAATCGCAGACTTGTACTTCCTAAGCACATCTAACAAATTCTCAAGTTGTTCATCATCAAGGGAAGAAGATACAATTACTGGATATTGTTCATTGTCACCTAGATAGGCATACTTCAAGTGTTCTGGTAGCGGTTTCAACTCCTCTTTCTTCTCTTCTTGAGGTGCGCTCTCTCTGTCCAATGGCAAGTACTTCCTAGTCTACTTCACCTCTTCAATCTTTGTCCTTTTCGACTCGTACCTGTCATCACCCAAAGTAAGTAAATTTTCAAGAAATTCGATACATACCTCGTTGGAGTGTTCATCTAGCTCCGTAGTAGGAAAAGTAAGAGACTCCGCCAAGCATGTCTCAAGATGATCCTTAGAGAGGATCAAAGACATATCTTCCTTTACTATCTCCTCCACCACGTTTATACTATGACATTGCGTCTCCATTGTCATCTTCATTGCTTTGTCAAGGTTAAATAAGATCTCCTCTTTATACATTCGCAACCGTAGCTAACCCTTTTGCACATCTATCATAGCTCCCGCAGTAGCAAAGAAAGGTCTCCCTATGATAAGAGGGACATTATCCTTGTCATCTTCCATCTCAAGCACAAGAAAATCCACTGGAAAGACAAGCTTCTCTACTTTGACAAGAACATCAACAATAACACCCTTTGGAAAAGTCATAGACCTGTCCGCCAATTGAAGAGCTACTGATGTGGGAGTTAACTCCCCCAAATCTAGCCTTTTAAAAATAGACAAAGACATCAAATTAATGATTGTCCCAAGATCGTACAAGGCTCATCGTGCTAGCCCCTTACCAATCTCACACAAGATAGTGAAGCTCCCCAGATCCTTCAACTTAGCAGGCAGCTTTCTCTGTATGATCGAGCTGCAATTTTCCGACAGATTCCCAGTTTCAATTCCGTTCAAGCTTCTCTTCTTCAAAAGTATATCTTTCAGGAAACAGGCATAATACAGAATATCCAAGATCGCTTCAGAGAAAGGAATGTTCAAGCTTATCTTGTTTATAATATCTGAAAACCACTTGAACTTTTATTCCAATCCCTTTTTGACAACCTTTAAAAGAAACAGTGGAGGTATCTTTGTTTTGGGAATCCCCCATTCATCACGTTTAACCTTCTCCGCTTTATCCTTTTCGGCTCTCAATCTCTTCATTATTTCCTACTTCTTCTCCATTGTAAGCTCAGTATTCTGTTCTTGAGTTGGTACCATAATGTTCTGATCAAAAGGTGTAGCCTTCTAAATCAAATCGGGAACGAAATAGGATTGCTCGACCTCCGTTCGAGTTGGGTAAGTTGGTCGACCAACTTGTCCTTGGTTGAGCGATGTAGGCGATTGAAACCTATGTTCCTTCATGTGTTGCTCGACTTTTGCTCGACTTAGGTGGTCTAGTCGAGCAACTTGGTCCAAGTCAATCAAACCTCCCAATCGAAAGCTACCCGTGGTCAGGTGCTGATTGACATGGATGGTCCGATCGAGCGAAAAGGTTCTAGTCGAGTGGCGAACCTGAAAATAGAGTCTCGTGATTCTATTTTTTCAGAGCTTGCTCGATCTAAGTTCAACTTGCAAATATGGTCGAACGGGATTGTGTTGGTCGAGCAACTTCCCTATTTTTCTCATTCTCGCTCGTCGTATCATCGGACCTTCATATTGTGTTCCCGACCTCAATGTGATGGTATGACAAGACTTTGGATTCTCAATACTTTGAGATGGAAACGTTCCCTTCTCAACAGTTTGAGTCAATTTGTTCACATTTTCGGCCATCTCCCCCATCAACAACGTAAGGTCTTTCACTTGTTTAGACAAATCCTCATGATTAACATCAATTTTCTTTTCTAACTTGGCCTCAAGACGATCCACTTTTGCTTCATTCCTTGCCATGTACCTGTTCACCGTATCTTCGAAACCTAATTTCCCTTCTCGATCTCCTCTTGGCTTGCTTCTTCATAGCCACCATCTTGCTGCATCATTGGTACGCGCTGAGATAAGTCCGTGATCTACTTCTGCTGAGACTCAAGTAGCTTGCTAATATTTGCCAAGCTAGAGACAATCTCATCATTTCTTCCCAACTTTACCATAGTATGTTTAACCCGTGCAACTTTATCAAGGACATAAGTGCCTCTAACTCTATCAGTCGGTCAATCTCTTGAATTCATCAAAATATCCTCAAAAAGCTTCTCGGCCTCAATGGGTGACTTCGTAAGCGATGTTCCATTAGAAGAAGAATCAAGTAACACATGAGAATAGTAATCCAACCCATTGTAGATCATGCTGATATATTGAGCTTTAGATAGCCCATGATATGAACACTTACGAAGTATGTCCTTGAATCGGTCCTAAGCTTCATGATACTTCTCATTACCTTGGATAAAAAATTGATTGATTTCTTGCTTCATCTTGAACACCTTTGAAGGTGGCATGTATCACTCCAAGAATTTCACTTTCAACTTCTCCCATGTATCACATTCAGCAGCATCAAGATTATCGTACCAATCTATCGGTTTTTCATCAGGCGAGAACTTAAACATAATTATCTTCCTCGCATCCTCATGAGCTCCTGCATCTTTTTGTGTTCTTGCATACCCAAGGAACTTATTTAGATGTTGCTGAGGATCATCATAGGTTCTCCTAGAGAAAGGGCTCCTTTCAATTATAGTGATAAGAGCAGGGTGTAAATCGAAATTGGCTCCGACCCCTCTTGCTCCGAACAACCCCACATTGCCTCCTTCGTT
The DNA here is from genome assembly GCA_023678885.1 of Pogostemon cablin. Taxonomy (NCBI): domain Eukaryota; kingdom Viridiplantae; phylum Streptophyta; class Magnoliopsida; order Lamiales; family Lamiaceae; genus Pogostemon; species Pogostemon cablin. The sequence continues at coordinate 21,088,761 of CM042956.1, forward strand.
GTTCTTAAAGAATTCAAGGATGGCAAGTGTATTCTGATTCGCTGCTATGTTGACTACTTCTACTTCCAAATTAACTTCTGTTGAGGCTTCAATTATTTTCGAATTCAGCACGTCAACTTCAACTCCTAAATCAAGAGCCTCAGTTGGGTCTATGTTCTTGTTCTTACTCTTCTTCTTCTTTTTCTTCCTTGACAATGCTCCAATCTCCAGATTATATGGCGCTAATTTACCTGTCTTCGATCTTGTATCATATACCTAAGAAAATAATATGTTAGAAATCAAAGACAAGAATAATATAATCTTAATTAAACTAGAAATAATAAACTGATAATCTATCCTGTCCCCAAAAACGGCGCCAAGAACTTCATGAGCTTTTTCTCATCACATAAAATAATCCCCAAGTATGAAGGATATCAATTGTAGTCTCGATAGGTGACCAAGTGATTATCGAACCCGATGGACAGCTTATTATTAATTTATTTATATTATAATTAACTAAGACTATATTGTTAAATTGGTTTGGGATGATTACAAAATGAAATAACATATAATTTAAATCGCAAATTAAGTAAACAAGCAGTAGAAACAATACGATTGTGATCAAGTGAGAAATTAGGTAGTTCTTGGGCAATCCAATTTTACTTAGTAATTTCCTTTCCATGTGTCATTATCCAACTCTGCATTGTGATTTATGGACGCATCACTAAACCTTGCAAGTTTACTCTATAGACTCAAGTAAACATGCGTATGACACGTATGAATATCCTCGGAGCAAGAGATATAATTCACCCCCCTTTCTAGGTACTATCAGTATCAATTATTTCCTCTGCACTTAGTACTCTAACACGATATGATCTCCCTTTTTAGGTACTATGAAGTTATACTCTTTATCCTACCTATTAACCCGAATAAGATTCAATTAACAAGTATCTATATAAGACAATTCTAATAAGAATTCGGAATCCCTTCACTTTGAATTATAACATGTAATCCTGCTCAGCAGTGAACACACTCAATCAATAACTAAGATATGTATTCAGACTCTACATAACAGTTAATAATGCACAAAACGACCGTGAATATGTATTAGAAAGACACAATCTTATATAAAATAAACGACAAGTAGTGTTGTACGTAGTTTACACATGAAAATTCAATTAACCCATAAAAAATTCATAACCCTAGAACTACCGAAGCGGCTCTAGCCCATTATTGATCTAAGAACAATCATGGTTAATTGTTATGATCTTACTTGATGTGCCAGACGAACCTCTCTTCACGACTCCTTCGGATGATGGTAGGGTTTCGGTGGTGGATGGATGATGAATGATGTTGTTTTGTTCTCCTGCGAGGCGCTTCTTTTATACTCATGGAACCTCCTTATGTGCTTAGGATGGGCTTAGGCTTGAGGCATATGTAAAATGGGCTTAGGATGGGCTTTTGTAGTGAGAATCCGCTCAACCACAACTGGACAAGTCGAGCAAGGCTTCCAAATCGAGCAAAGGTTGAGCAAACTCTCTGTACAAGTTTGCATATTTTGCTCGATTTCACTCATCCGCTTGGCCAAGATGATATCTGTTCAAGCAACACCTCCAGGTCGAGCAAGCTCTCTGGATGAATCTGCGTATTTTGCTCGACTTGAACACCTCTGCTCGACCAACGCCTGGAAGTCGAGAAATCGTCGAAAATTGCCTAAAAAATTATGTCTTCCAATTCCGAGCTCTTTCGATATGTTTTCCTATACAAATACACTAAAAATCTCTTACATCCTCTGATTCGTGACTTTTTTGTAAACATTCCAATTTGTCTCAGTAAAAGACTCAATCGTACTCTATTTCCATATAAATCAAAGCCCAAAATATGTGAATTTACACTCTTATCACTCACACTAATGAAATAAAGCAATAAAATAGGAGGGAAAGCCCCCAACATGCGCTCTTGTTTAACGTCGGAGAGTCACGAAAGTACCATATCAATGCAAGGTATCTTCAAAGATGATGCAAGCATTATCCGACGACTTATAATGCTTCAATCGATGCCTATTCGCCACTATAATGTTTTCGTCCTTGTCCATGATCTCAAGTTCTAAATAACTAGCATTACACATAACTACAATTGGCTGAGTACAATCCGGTGTGATCAAAATAATGCAGTAATAAGTGCCTCCTTTAAAACCAGAAAAGCTGTTAGACATTCTTCATAAAAAACAATAGGAACATTCTTTTCAATTAAGTGAAACAATGACTTAGAGTATTTTGAGAAGTCTTTGATAAATCTTCTATAAAATCCTGCGTGTCCAAGGAAGGACCGCACTCCCTTATCATTAGTAGGTGGTGGAAGCTTCTCAATCACCACCACCTTTTCTCTATCCACCTGTAATTCTTTGGCCGAAATATGGTGCCCAAGAAAAATTTCATCTCTCACCATGAAGTGACACTTCTCCCAATTCAAGACAAGATTAGTTTCTTGACATCTCTTCAAAATAGTAGATAGGTTAATAAACAAATATCAAAGGAGGAACAAAATACAGAAAAATTTTCCATAAACACTTCCATGATCTTTTCTATCAACCCATCAAATATGACCCATCAACTTAGATCATGCAACTTTCATTACATGTAATAATCATTACAAAGTATACAAAATAAGACAATCACCACCAATTCAAATGCTCCATTGACATGTTCTCACGGGAAGTATATATCACTAACACTCGTGTAAAAGATGTATACTTACGGGTTATGGTGTATACGCTCAAATTCAATTCAAGTGCATGCGTAGCCATAAGCTTGCCTATTGTCTCAACTCTTCTTTTACTTGTAGCTAACAAATCATGGATAAAAAAAGTCTTTTAATTGGTTGTAATGTAGGCTCTTTGGAATAGGTGGGAAACATATTCTCTTCAAACACTCCCATCTTTCTCCTTCAAACACAACCTATTTTTTTTCAACTTTTCTAGCTCTTCAACTCAATCATTCTCCCTTTCTTCACCCTTTTTTCTTTCTTTTTATTTTTTGAGGTACCAGTTTCGGGCACTACCTCTCACATCCACTATAAGGTACTAGATTTAAGCACTATCCTAGGGTATTTGTTTTCATAGAGTACTAGATTTAAGCACTACTCCAATATTTTTCCTTTAATCCTTAAGATTCTTCCTTCATCATCCCTCAAATCACCACTCTCTTCAATTAAGCTTTATTGGCTATCAAAAGAATAGATGTAAAAAAGCTCAAATGGGCAGACTAAGGATTTATTGAATTTAGGTAAAATATATGGAAAAGATGGACTAAATATCAAAGATGGACTAAATATCAAAGATGGCCTAATATCATTTCCATAATCCGCTATACTAATCTTGAATATTCATGGAGACTCAAGGGTAGAATACACACACAAGAATGATACTCACTAGAAAAAAATATCATGTGATTATGTAACATGATCAACAAGGCTCAAAATCTCACATGGGTTTTTAACAAATAACAAGCACCTTTCATGTTACGTAATATCCCACAAGTACACATAGAACTTCATACTACAATATAACTCAAGTACACTTCCTCCATCAATTTCAAAAGCATATGAATTTCAGGCACAATTTAAAACAATGTAAGCTCACATGGATCACCAAAAATATAAATTCAATCCCTTCACTCCATGAATTAAAAGCACATATAAAAATTAGAGTAAGGAAACGAGGGCACCTAATTTTTCTTCAACGTATACACGAGCTCCTCAGCGTAGAACCCATCTTGCCACTCTCCTACCTTTTCTATCATCAAAGCTCAACAAACCTCGTCATCACATGATTCATCATTACTAATATAGGAAAACTAGAAGAACGAATCAATTGACTATCTAATCGACTTCACACACTATAAACACAACAAAACACTAAGCAAATTGTAAAAAAACGACACATCAAAACTGATTAAAGTTTCAACATAATGTAAAAAATCAACTCCCCTAGCAAACATTACAAAGAAAAGATTATACTCTTGGTCCTGCAATGAGGTAATAACATCACACCCCCCAAACTTAATAAAAACATAAGTTGAAATTATGTTTGCAAAGAGATGTAATTGCCGATTACGTGAACATCTTAAATATAACTCCTCACTCACACAAAAGAAATAAAGCAATAAATGGAAGGGCAAACCCCTAACAGGCGCTCATGTTTAACGTCGAAGAGTCATGACGGTAGAGGACGATCTTCTCTCATCCTCACCTTCAAATACTTTCTTTCCCTATTCTTGTCTACACACAATACCTCACCTTTCTTGGTAACAAGTATACAATCCTCGGAATTTCCTTCCTCCCATGGTTGTCTAGACACCTCCTTGTCAATCTTCCACTCAAATTCAGAATCATCTGCCTTAGAAAAATTAAGATTAAACAAGTTAGAAATCACATTTATGCTCTTGCATGATTGATTCTCCATGGGCATCTTCATTGCATGATCAAGATAGAAAACCATATTTTCATTATCCATATGAAGTCTAAGCTTCTCCGCTCTTAACCTCTTTGCTCTTCCCATTTATTTTCCGCTATAAGCTCAGTATTCTATCCTTGGGATGGCACAGAGTATCATTAACATTATGTAAAACATTCGGCATGGAAAATGGTGCAGAATAGAAGGATTCAACCTGAGTTCGACCAGGGTTACTGGTCGAATTGGTTGAATAGTGGTCGAATTGCACACCTGAACGTTCATTCTCTCCCATTACAGGTTTATTCGACCACGGTTCGACCAACAGGTTTGGTCGAATGGTAGTGATTGTGGTTGAATCGAGCATTAGATAAACAGAGTGCACGGGATGGTGCTGTTCAACCAAAGTTTGACCACCGTGCCCATGCACAGCCTCTCCCGTGGGCATTTAACACTTTCTTATGACTGTGCACGACCTTCTCAAATAGGCCCGTGTTCCGCACACGGGGCGTGTGCTGGTGCACAAATCATATGCCGGAACACAGCCTTCTTCTGGCCGAGTCCTGCGTTTTGATGCTCGAACATGGCCACCTCATACAGGCCCGTGTTCCGCACACGGGGCGTGTCCAAGCGTGCCCTGTTCTTCCTTCTCCATTTTGCTCCTGATTCCATTTTTCTCCATTTCTTGACATGTTTTGCACATATTTAAGCTCATTTACACATTTCTATCAATTCATACCACATTTCTCATAATTACATAACTCCACCAAAAATCACACAAATACAGATGAAAATATTCGAAAATCCACCAACAAAGACACTAAAATCTAGGTAAAAATGATAACGATCATGCATGCTACATGGAGTCAGTTTTAATGTAGCGGCTTACTTCTTCCAGCAGCTTCACAAGTTTACTACCCACGGATTTCAGCGTGTGAACACCAGAGGGCTCATCACATTGATAGTTGAGTACTATAGAGTCGATTTGAGCAGGCATATGCCTATCCGAGGGGATCCAGACTTAATTCTAATGTCTTGTGTGAGGATGAGGCTGATTGAGCAGCTAGATGATGCTTGGATGTTCATCCGAGGAAAGAATCCTAGTACATTAAGATTTCCACTGTCGATTGTTGACCTCACTACCATTAGGATCGACAACAATTTGTTGATGAATACCACGAAGCATAAGGAGATCTTGGAGACTCTCTTGGGAAGAGGAGATTGGAGACTTCTTGCAGAGATGCGCGCTCAGGGGATCGTCTTAGATGAAGACATGGTCCTGATAGAAGATCCGGCTGACTTTGTAGAGGAAGAGCCACAACCGCCTCCAGCTTTTGTATATATAGAGATGGGTATTCCTCCGGTGAAGCCTCCACAGCCACAGCCATATGAGCAGGAGTTTTATGAGCCACCGCCACAGCAGCAGCAAGATATTTGGCAAGCTCATGATCAGTTTTATCAGGAGCAATTCTGATTGATGAATGAGCACTTTGCCATGCTTAATGCAAACCAATACGAGATGAATAGGTAGCTGGATTGGCGAATGTGAATTATGCTGCACTTGATGTGAGGTACAACACGCTGCAGGGCTACTATGTTGAGATGGATAGGAGGTTACGGACGAACGCGAGTTGGATAGAAGGCTTAATGCTCTTCATAGAGATGTAGATTAGTTGTGATTGGAGATGGGCGATGGGGATGACGAAGAGGGTGCGAGTGATGATGATGCTCCGGAGGAGTAGAGAGCATCAGGTTTTTCTTTATCTGTTTCATCTTATATCCCTTCTCTTTTATCTTTACAGGTTGGGTTTTTGTGGTGTGAGTGACATGTATTTGATAATATTGATGATGATTGGGTGATTGATTGGTGGAAGTTGTTTACATAGATTTGTTTTGGATTGTTTAGTGATGAGGATTGTTCATGTTATGCATGTGGCTTATTTTGATGCATGTTGATTTGTTAATAACGAGCATGTTCTATTTTTACTTGTAGTTCATAGAAAATTGATGTTGATTACATGCTTTGAAGAGTGCTTAGAATTCTATTAACCATGTGAGGATATGAGCTTTTTGATTGTGCTATAAGCATGATAGTTTATTCTTGAGAGTCGTTTGTATACTCGTATTCTAGAACTTGACTTGAAGTCTTGTTTGAAGTCTATAATTGATAGATAGTAGAAAATGATCTTAGGCCATTGTTGTTGGTTAAGTCACTTAGCCAAATTTATCCTACCTTATTACATGATTATCATTGGAAGACCTTTTGAGCCTTTAAGCTTTTTTCTTTGGCAAACCATTGATAAATAGTCGTTTACCTTGTTGAGCCTTGAACACCTATTACTAGTAAAGAGTGGAGGTAAATAAATGCTATCTGAAGTTTTGAAGAAGAATAGGAAGGAGATATTTGGTGTAATAAGAATCATGAGACAAGTGGTTAAATCTTGCAAGGGATAGTGCCTGAAACCTGTATCCCTAATGCTAGAAAGGGTAGTGCCCGAAACTGGTACCCCTATACTTGAAGAACACCAGAATTGGTATTCTACTACGAAGAAAAGATGTTGATCTAAGAGAAGATGGAGAAAGCGTGTATTGAAGTGATCATAAGAAGGACGAAGGAGAAAAGAAGGAAGTTGTTGAAAAGAAAATCTCCAAGGTACTTCTTTACTAGTAAATTTAGTTACTTATCTATATTCTTCTACCTTTACAAAAGAGCCAACATTACAACCTAAATGCAAGTCCTTTGTGATCCTAGTATTAAAATAGTTATGGATGGATTTTTGAGACCCTTGTAAAGCTTATGGTTACACCAGTATATGAATTGAAATTGAGTGTCTATACTAACCCGTAAAGTGTACATCTTTTACACTTGAGAGAGAGAGAGTAAACACTTATCCATGAACTAGATGACTTAGCACTAGTAGAAGTATTATGGTTGATTGATGTTTTTGCGTAAATGAAAGGTATGATGGATAGCATGTTTTGAATTGATATAATTAAATGTGTTAGGATAGATTGTGATTGATCTCGTGACTACACTCTCTGGATTTGTTTTGATTTTCGTTGCCTCGGGACGAGCAACATGTAAGTTTGGGAGTTTGATAAGAATGTAAATTCATGTATTTTGGGGTCTGATTTATGTGGAAATTAAGTACGATTGAGTCTTTTATTGAGACAAATCGATATATTTATGGAAAAGCCACGAATCAGAGGATATTAGGGCCTTTTGAGCATATTTGTACAGGAAAATAGATCAAAAGGGCTCGCAATTGGAAGACACGATTTTTGAGGTGATTTTTAACGGTTGTTCGACCTCAAGGCCTTGTTCGACCAGCATCATTTTAGTCGAACAAGGTGGTCAAGTCGAGTGGAATATGCAGATTCGTCCAAAGAGCTTGCTCGACTAGCATCATCTTGGTCGAGAAAATGAGGCTTAGTCAAGCAAAATATGTAAAAACTTACAGAAGGCTTGCTCGACCATTGCTCGACCAGGTGGCCTTGCTCGACCAATCAAGGCATTGTCAAACGGATTCTCACTGCTTTTATTTTTGGAAATTCTAGACTTCTTTTACAAAATTTAACGTGTGCCTTAAGTAAAAGCCCATTTTAAGCCCGTAAGGAGGTCCCATGAGTATAAAAGAAGAGCTTTTGTAGGAGAAAAGGGACAAACACCACTTCATTACTAAAACCCTACCGCCATCCAAATGAGCTGTGGAGCGAGGTTCGTCTGTCGAATTAAGTGAAAACTAAGTGAAGATTCAAGACGAAGAGAGTCGCGACGGCACCCGCATCTACGGTTTCCTTTACTTCTTAATTTATCTTGTAATTTTCAAGACTATGGGTAAGATCCTACCAACCACCATGATTGTTCCTAGATTAATCATGGGCTAGAATCGTTTTGGTAGTTCTAGGGTTATGAAGGTTTTATGAGTTAGTTTGTCTTTTATGTGTAAACTCCGTACAACACTAATTGTGGTTTATTTTATATAAGATTGTGCTTTTTAAATTCATACTCACAGTCGTTTTATGCATCATTAACTGTTATGTAGAGTCTGAATACATATCTTGGTTATTGATGAGTGCATTCACTGCTGAGCAAGATTACATGATATAATTCTAAATGAAGGGATTCCGAAGTCTTATTAGAACTATCTTATATGAATACTTGTTAATTGAATAATATTCGAGTTAATAAGTAGGAAAAATAGTATAACTTCATAGTACCTATAAAGGGAGATCATATCGGGTTAGAGTACTAATTGCACGAGAAATAATTAATACTGATAGTACCTAAAAAGGGGGGTGAATTATATCTCTTACTCCTAGGATATTCACACGTGTCATACGCATGTTTACTTGTGTCTATTGAGTGAACTTGCATGATTTAGTGATGCGTCTATGATGAGTGTGTAAATTCACTAGTTTCATGCTTGGATTCGTGTACTTAGGTGTGTTAAATGGTTGTAATTCGATGTGAATCGATATACATGGTGGAAAGTCACAAATCAGATGTCTACAAGGTTATTTGAGTTGATTTTTGAAGGAAAACGAATTGGAAGTGATAGGATCTGGAAAAAGAAGATTCCAGGGTGCAATTCCACCAAGTAGGAGATGGATTCGACTAAGAAAGAATCAATTCGACCAGTACCTGTGGTTGAATCCACTGAGATGAAGTGTCGTTTGAACACGATTGTGTCGTTCGACCAAGCCAATTGGTCGAACCGTGGTTGAACCTGAAGCCTAAATAGATGCATCTGCAGGTCGACCAAAATGTTTGTGATTCAACCAGGACTCTGGTCAAATTCGAGACCCGTAACTGATGTATAGGTCGATTCGACCAGAGAGAATCGGTTCGACCTTTGTTGTTGGTCGATCTAACTTGCAGAAACTTACCATATTCGTATTTTTACACCTTTAATACATGTGTTTGCTCAAGAAGCCCATCCATGGCCTGTAAGTAGAGTTTACAAGTATAAAATAAGAGCTTTTGCAGGAGAAGAATATCATTCATCATCCATCCATCACAGAAACCCTATCATCATCCCAAGCAGTCGTGTGGAGAGGTTCATCTGGCGAGTCAAGTAAGATCATACCAATTAGCCATGATTGTTCCTAGATCAATCATAGGCTAGAACCATTTCGGTAGTTCTAGGTTACGAAAGTTTTATGAATTAATTGAATTTCCATGTGTAAACTCAGTACAACACTACTTGTGGTTTATTTTATATAAGATTGTACTTTTTTAATCATACTCACGATCGTTTTGTGCATCATTAACTATTAAGTAGAGTCTGAATACATCTCTTGGTTATTGATTGAGTGCGTTCATCGCTGAACAAGATTATATGTTATAATACTAAGTGAAGGGATTTCGAAGTCTTATTATAACTATCTTATATAGATACTTGTTAATTGAATCTTATTTGGGTTAATAAGTTGGATAAAGAGTATAACTTCATAGTACCTATAAAGGGAGATCATATCGGGTTAGAGTACTAAGTGCACGGGAAATAATTGATACTGATAGTACCTAGAAAGGGGGTGAATTATATCTCTTGCTCCGAGGATATACACACATGTCATACGCATGTTTACTTTTGTCTATATGGTGAACTTGCATGGTTTAGTGATGCGTCCATAAACCACAATACAGAGTCGGACAATAACACATGGAAAAGAAATTAATAAGTAAAACCCGGATGCCCGAAGAACTACCTAATTTCTTACTTGATCACAACTGTATTTTCTCTATTGCTTGTTTATTTAATTGCTATTTTAATTATATGTTATCTAGTTTCATAAGTATTCCAATCCGATTTATCAACATAGTATTAGTTAACTAGCAAATAATCGAATTGATAATAATCCGTCTTTCGGGTTCGATAATCACTTGGTTGTCCATCAAAACTAAAATTGATATCCTTACACTTGGAGATTAATTTTGTGAGTTGAGAAAACACTCATCAGTCCATAGACCACAAGACAGAGCTGGACATCAACACATGGAAGAGATATTAATAAGTAAAACTGGATGACCCGAAGAACTACCTAATTTATCACTTGATCACAGTCATATTATCTCTATTGCTTGTTTATTTTATTTGCTATTTTAATTACTTGCTATTTAGTTACTTAATCACCACAAACCAATTTGCCATCATAGTCTTAGTTTATTATAATATAATTAAATTGATAATAATCCGTTCTTTGGGTTCGATAATCACTTGGTCGCCTATCGAAACTACAATTGATATCCTTCATACTTGGGAATTATTTTATGTTTAGAAAAAGCCCATCAGTATGGATCCCTAACAGTTAACATTAACCAAACAATCGAACGCCAACAATTGGTATCAGAGCTTTGATTTTGTGGTAAAGCGTGACACTTCGGCTAGGGTTATTTGTCAAACATGATTAGGGTTTAGAATTTAGTTTCTTGTTGAATACTCTAATTGTACACGGTGGCACACGAGCACCGCAAGAAGACCCGATAGAGCTGTCAGACGGTATTGAAGAGGGTCGATGATACAGTAGCAGCAGAACCGCGCTGCAAAGTGAAATTGTGGCTTGGTAGATGTGCAGAACGGCTGGAAATTTGGCAAGTGTACAACGCTGTATGGGTAACGATTGCTGCTATTGGATAACAGTGCTATATCAGATGTGAACCAAGATGGAAAGTGATGGTCGTTGCTGATGACACGGTGATGGTTTCTCTGATAAATGACTGGAATGCATGGCGTGCAATGCGGCGGTGGTTGTAGCTGGCGGCGAGATGTGTAGTATGGATTTCAGTCGACAGGCCTTGCTGGCAAAACTCGCAGGCGTGTGTTCGGTGCTAGTGGTGTTAGCCAATGAACGACTGGTGTGAAGGTGGCGATGGCGTGTGGCACAAGTCAACATGTTTTCGGGCGAGTCTGACCATGTTCCGGGTGAGTCCTGTCGGGGTTATGAGCGAGCCCTGTGGTGTTTCGGGTGAATCATGTAGATTTTTGCGTGGGTCCATGGGGGTGCGAGGGGCTCGAGTTATGAGTGTTGGCGTGCGAATGGGCAGCATGCGGAGCACAATTTCCATCACCTGTCGGGCGTGAGGTGAACGAGTCATGCCGGGGAATGGCACGACTGGCAAAGCATTGGCATGCAGATAGGCTGAGTGAGGCAGCACGACAAAGAGTTGTTGCTGGAACGACTGCCGATTGCTTCCGGCATGAGTCGTGCATGTTGTATTGTATACTAAAAGTCTAGCCTTAGTATAAACAATGCTATAACAATTTATTTGAAATGATAATCAAATGATCAAATGATTGTGTGACAACACTCGAAAGATCATGTTATCGATTTTTTAATAAAGTATAAATAGATGCTCACTACCGAGATAGACGGGGACTCTCTATCGGGATGGTTGATGTGGTTTGGTATTAGCTTGTCTTGGCTATATAATTATATTAGTACACTTTGTGTGTATTATGCAGGACCGCTTGAGATCGTTCGACTTATACTGACTATATATGAGAACTTGATCCCAGTTATAATGGATGTTTGTGCTCTTAATTCCTATACAATAACTTCGACACGTAAGGCAGTATGTATTTCTTTGATTCATCAATGGGTGATATTTGCATGTAATTAAATCAATAAACTCGGTGAGTTGGGAAATAATGCTGTGTCTATGGTGTGTTGTTTATTGTAGAAGGAATCCGTGACCGACATAGGTTGATGATGTCCCCTTGCGGAGCTCATAAGGATTATCATGTAAACCCTGCATGTGGATTTATTTCGGCATGGTAATGAGGTTGAGTGGTACTACTCTCGGATGAGATATTAGTTAATGGAGTTGTCTGTAACTTAATTGATTAATGTCCATTGTATATCTAAACATGGGGAAACTATCGGGCTCATAATAAGAAGGAGTCCATAACATCATTATGGGATTAGAATGGTAGTGCAATTATAATATTTTAGTGGAATATATTATCATTATTGGACTTAAATATAAATTTTGGGCTAATCTTGGATACTTAAGCCCAATGGAGGCCCAACTCTATTTTCTCATCTTGGTCCCTGCTGTAGCCTATAAATAAGTCATCTCAGCTTATCTGGATTCCTAATCCTGCGCCTAAAACACATTGAAATTAGGGAGGAAGCAGATTGAGAAGATCTGGAAGATCGTCGCCCATGTGATGTCAAGATCGGACTTGGGAATACAGCAGAAGATTGGAAGGCTATTTGCTGTTGCTGATAATCCTCTACATCAACCCTGGTGAAAGGTAATACGATTATACTCTTATGCTTCCGCTACAGTAGAATTGCATGGAACCCTAACGGTTCATGTTAACCAAATAATCGAACACCAAAAATTGGAATCAGAGCTTCAATTTCGTGTTGAAACGTGACACATTAAGCTAGAGTTTAACTGCTATACGTGATTCATTGTCGTATAGATAGCATGATAATTAGGGTTTGGTATATGTGTGAATTATCCATGAAATCCTATATGCTTTGTCGCCGGATATTGATGTGTGATTGTTGATAATTGAACTCGCTAGACACAAAACGCACATGGCTGCACCGTGAATGACGGATGGCATGAGAGTACACAGTTTGCCTTGGTGTGATGGATTGGTGAAAGGTTGTTGCGACTGGCGGAGTTACACACGGCGGCTGGCGGATTGATCAACGATAGGCGTTTGAAGGCGATGCAGACCACGCTGGGTGTCGAGCAGAAAAGCAAGCATGTTTACATCCAAACCAGGCATGGTGCCGAGTTGAAGGCCAGACGGCCCACCTGGTTACCCACTAGACATAGCGCTCGGTGGCGTGTTTTTGTGCAGTGTGGCGTACAGAAAAAGTAGGCGAGGCACCCATTTTGCTTGCACGAGAAATCCAAGGATGATCGAAACCAGGTGCGGAAACTAGGTATGGGAAACCAGACTTGATGGCGAGCGAAAGGCCGGGCGGAGTGCCGGTGACACGCTCGACGTGACGGCCTTTTTAAAGGACGGAAGCGAGCGGGTCGCATGGTTGCTGAAAAACCACGCATAGTACTTGGCGGCGTACTTGGAGGGGCGCATGGTGGTGTGCGTGTTTTCATGATGAGAAACCACGTAGAGCTCCTCGCGGCGTGCTCAGAGGGGCGCGCGGTGGTGTGCGTGTTTTCATGATGGAAACTAGTTGAAGCTCCTAGCATGAGCGACGATGGCGGCAGTGGTCGACTGTAGTCTTCATGGTGGCGGCGATGACATCTGACAGATTTTGGTTGACGACAGATTTGAATGATGGGCGTCTTAGGGCACTAGCAATCCTGCTTGTTGCGTAAGGATCTGTTTATCGCTGGAGTGTTGGACAAGACATTTGGAGAATTAACTCCTAATATATAACTACCATAATAGATTGTCTATTATTGTTATATATGATATCGAATTAATTCCTAATATATAACTATCATAATAGATTTAATTAATTATTATTGTTATATATGGTTGGATGTCTATATAGATGATTTTTATAATCTGGACGATATCGACGGCTGACATCAAGAGTTTCGAAAATTTGATAATCTGAAAATTTTTGAAAATTTGATAATTTGATCAATATCGATTGTCGATATCGATGGGTTTGAAAATTTGAAAATCTAGACATTTTCAAAATTTTGATAGTCTTGAAGTCTTTGCCGACATTCGTGATTGGTGGCGAACAATTGAATTCACTGATATATAACTATTAATAATTAATTTAATTATTTGATTATTGTTATACATATATGCCTATTCTACGTGATTTGCTGCCTTATTTGTCGTAATAGGAGCATGCTAGAATTGCGTATTTTAATTTTGAATGTTATATTCATGTACAAACCCTCATTGTTAAATAAATAAGTGAGAGAGGGGATTGGTAATTAATTCCTGCGGTCTCCATTATTGGTTTGTAATGTGATGCAAGTATACTTGCATGTTGGATACAATGTCTTCCTCCCCATCAGATGAGTATATTTGCGGATCACTGGTACGGACTTTGTTAAATAATTATTATTTGTAACGTGATGCACATGAACTTGCATGTTGGCTATAGTGCCTTTCTCCCCATCGGATGAGTTTATATGTGGTTTACTGTTACAAACTTATAATTGATGACTGTAGGAAGTTATCCGAGCTCGAGTGTACTTCTCCATCTGTAAGGCACACAAGCTTGCACAATGGACTTGGGGTCAAATAATGGTGTACACTTAAGTGCAAATAATAAGTATCCTCTCCATCGGAGTCACTGCTATTATTTGCATAGCTAAAGAGGAAGCGACTATTAATTATTTTGTCATGAGGTTAGGTTGACGAATGAAATTAATGAGTAAAATCTTCTCTTGTAAATGTTCGGGTTTGTAAATGTCCACACTATCGTGGCTTGCAAACTCATGGTGCTTGAGATATCGGTGAATTTTATTTTATATAATTTTGATGGAATCAATATAAATGGATACATTCGAAGATTTGATTGGTGTATTTATTTATAATTCTCTAAATTTTAAAATGGTTTTATCTTGCTTATTGTTTACTAAAAGAAACATATTTACCTGTCCAAAATTAGATGATTAGAAAAGAATCATGGTTTTAATTTTTACTGTTTAGGAAAATAAAATATGTTCTCACTAAAGATGTTTATATGATGCCTATTAAGGTCATTAGTGAACAGGTGAGAGGTTCATAAAAATATGATTGTCTCATGCGACTCTTCAGATACTTGAGTAAGTAAGAAAGGCAAGAGGTCATAGATAAGTTGATGAATGAATTGGGAATGCTTGGAGTAGAAATTAAATGGAAAACTTAGGTATATATTATTCTCTGTAGTTTGCCTGGATGTTTTGAGCAAGTTCTACCTGAAATACGAGAGGTTGTATATGGTGGGGAACTTCTGACAGAACATGTGGCAAAGGAAAGCCAATTTCATCAAGATCTGAACAAGGTTAGTATCTTATTAACTAGTTATAGAAGCATGATTAGTGATGGCGTCTACTGACACGTAGTGTTGGATACTGGAATCACTAATAGCCTACAACTAAGTAATGATGAGATTGTTATGTACATGGGTAATACTACGAAAGTAGTGACTGTTGCAGTGGAAGTTGTTTATTTATCTAATGATAGGAATAAATGTTTGATTATGAGAAATTATCTTTACGTACTTTTTCATAGAAAGAATTTATTTTAGTTTCTATGCATTTACAGATGGATACTCCATTTCATTTAAATGACATGGTCATAGTGATGAGGGATGGAGCTATAATCTATTGTGGTACATTAATGACTATTTGTAAACTCTTAAATCATGTTTATCCTACGGATGCAACAAATAGTTATTAATAGCACGTCTTCTAATTCCTAGTAAGAGAAAGGAACTTTCGGAGATGAACTAAACATACTTTTGGCATCTAAGACAAGATCAATTTTACTTAAGTAGGATTCAAAGGTTGATAGCCGATGGACCGTTGGGTTTATCTGAAGTGGAAACTATTAGACTTGTGAGTTTTGCTTGGAAGTAAAATGATTAAAGGCCTTTTAAGGCAAAGGGGTGTAGAGCAAATGATATGTTGGAAGTAGTTCATTTTAATTTAAGCGGTCCTAAGACTCCCGACGAGAGGTTGTCTTTACAATTTAATCATGGTGGCGCGCACCTCTTAGGATAGTTTAGGATCTATTCATCAGAGGACGAGATTAAATCTCAAATAATCTACACCGGACATACCCCAGCTAAATGGTGTGGCGGAAAGAAGGAATAAGACTCTTATGGAAAAGGTTAGATAGATGATGAGTTATTTGCAATTATTAAATTCATTTTATGGGTATGCCCTAGAAACAACATGTCATATAATGTTTGTCTTTTTATGGGATATCCTAGAAAAATGGAGGGTGATGATTCATTTAGTTCGAAAGATCGAATGGTGATTGTTAACACAAACACTATATTTTGGAAAAGGACTATGAAATAAATCACATACCTATGTATAAATTGTTCTAATGATAGTGAGAGGGAAAACACAAACTATTAGTACCAATTGTACAAGAGGAGATACCATAAGGTAAACTGCAACGCGTGATATGTCTGATACATAATTGTATGTAGCGCTTTATCGTAGTGGGAGGGTTGTTATACAACCTGATAAAGTATATGTTTTGGGAGAGTCGTGAGACTTGGTCCCTAGTAAACATGGTATTGACCCACAAATACGATGAAACACTACAAGATAAAATTGTGGTATCTTAGCATGATGCAATGAATTCTGGAATAGGATCTATGGATTCTAATTCTAGTCTGGGAGCCGGTAGAACCATTAAATAGTGTAAAAGCCATTGGAAATGGTCATACAAAATAAAAGAGGATCAAATGGTAAGGTGAAAACCTTGGAAGCAAAGCTTGTTGCGAAAAGGTATACTTAGAAAGAAAGGGTTCGATTATGAGAAAACCTATTCGTTGATAGCTATGCCAATAATGATCCGGATTCTTTTATTTGTTGCTAATCATATTGATTATGATTAATATCAAATAGATGTCAAGACAGCTTTCCTGAATGGAAGTCTTGAGTTAAACATCTATGTGAAGCAACCAGAGTGATTCATTGCAAAAGGCTAAGAGAATTTTGTGTGTAAGCTCAAAAGTGTTCATCAATAGACTAAAGCAAGCTTCAAGATAATGTAACATATGTTTTGATGTGAAAATGCAGGAATGTGGATTTATTCAATGCGCGGATGTATCTTGTGTATTGAAAAGATTGGCGGAAATGTGGTGGTATTTCTTGTACTGTACATAGATGATATATTGCTTATTGGAGATAATGAAAGAGTATTGTCGGGCGTATGGGTTTGCTTAATAAAGCATTATGAAATTAAGGATTTATGAAAAGCAAAATACATCCTTTTGAACATGGTAATACGGATCACAAGAAAGGATATTATGCTTGTCTCAAGCTTCATAAAATGATACAATCTTTACTCATTTTAGCATGTGACTTTAAATAAGAAAATGTGTCTTGACAAAAAAAAAAGATAAATGAGATGAAAGTTGTTTCTTATGCTTTGCCGAATAAGGAAGCTTAATCTAACGAATGCTATGCACGAGAATGGATATCTATTTTGCCAAAGGCATGGTCAGTGAGTATCAAGGTAACCCAAAACAAGAATGATGAACTGTGGTAAGACATATACTAATGTACCTGAAAAGGACCAGAAATTATATGTGGACTTACCAAACAGATTCACTGATTCTTATGGGTTACATAGATTCAGATTTTTCAAATCAGATAGGGACAACAATAAATCCACCTCAAGGTTATGTGTTTAATTTTAGGAAGTAGAGCCATAAAATGGAGGAGTGTTATATAGAAATATATTTCGGACTCCACCATGGGAAAGATGATAAATTGGAGCCTCTAAGGAAGCCAAAGTATTTATATGACACTAGAAACATCATGATGGACTTCAAAGTGTTTCTAAGTTTACCCAAGATTATCATAATTTATTGTGATAATAATGGTGCAGTTGCAAACTTGAAGGATTTACGAGCACATAAGACAATTAAACACATGTAGCGCAAGTACCACTTGTTACAAGAAATTGTATGATGAGGGGAAGGTTGTTATTACCAAAATTGTATAGGATGATAACCTAGTAAATCCATTTATAAGGACCATAAGGTGAGATCTTTTAATGATTGTGTAGTGGAATTGGGAATCAGATGTATGGCAGTGGTTCTGACAGCATAGTCTTTTAGTATAAGTGGGAGACTGTTGGATTGTATACTTAAAGTCTAGCTTTAGTATGAACAATTTTATAACAATTTAATTGAAACGAGAATCATATGATCAAATGATCGCATCTTATAATTTATTTATATGCACGATGTAATAGTTCACTTACTTTATACTGTATATAATATGTTGTGTGACAACACGCGGAAGATCATATTATCAGTTTTCTTATAAGGTATAAACAGATGCTCACAATCGAGATAGACGAAGACTCTCTATCGGGATGGTTGTAGTGTGGTTTGGTATTAGCTTGTCATGGCTATAGAATCACATTAGTGCACTTTGTGTCTATTGAGCAGGACCGCTTGAGATCGTTCTACTTATACTGACTATATAGCAGAACTTCATCTAAGTTATTATTGATGTTCATGCTCTTAATCCCTATACAATAACCTCGACAAGTAAGACAATATGTATTTATTTGATTCATTAATGGGTGAGATTTACATGTAATTAAATCAATAAACTCGGTGAGTTGGGATATAGTGTTGCCTCTATGGTGTGCTCTTGATTGTAGAAGGAATCTCTGTCCGACATAGGTTGATGATATCTCTTGAGGAGCTCATAAGGATTATCATGTAAACCATGCAGGTGGATTTATTCCGGCATGATAATGAGGTTGAGTGGTAATACTCTCGGATGAGATATTAATTAATGGAGTTGTCAGTAACTTAATTATTTAATTGGCATTGTATATCTTAAACATTGGTAGACTGTCAGACTCATAATAAGAAGGAGCCCATAACGTAATTATGAGATTAGAAAGGTAGTGCAGTAATAATATTTTAGTGGAATGCAATATTATTATTGGACTTAAGTATAAGTTTTATGCTAAACTTGGATACTTAAGCCCAATGGAGGCCCAACTCTAATTTCTCCTTCTAGTCCCTGCTGTAGCCTATAAATAAATCATCTCAGCTTATCCGGATCCATAATCCAGTGCCTAAAACATGTTGAAATTAGGGAGGAAGCAGACTGAGGAGATCTTGAAGATCGTCGCCCACACGATGTCAAGATCGTATTTGGGAATACAACAGAAGATCAGAAGGTTGTTTGCTGCTGCTGATCATCCTCTATATCAACCCTGGTGAAAGGTAATACGATTCTACTCTTATGTTTCTGCTGCAGTAGAATTGCATGGAACCCTAACGGTTCATGATAACCAAACGATCCAATGCCAATAGTGCAGGCTTCGATTACAGGCCAGACGTGCATTTTTTTCCAGCATGGGTGTAGGCAGAGTGTACCAATGGCGGCATTTGCTGGCACAACTTGTGCTGATGGACTGCACGAGTCGTACAAGTATAATCTGTGGGCTATCAAGTTCAATTTAGCGATTTGACATTTTTGCATTTTTTAGTGTTATATATGTGGATGCATGTTCTATTTGATTTACTGCAATAATAGAAGCATGCTACGATGCGTATTTTATTATTGGATATTATATGAATGTAAAAGTCCTCGGTGTTAAAGAACTAAGTTGGAGAGGAGATTGGTACCACGACCTCCATTATTGGTTTGTAATTTATGTGAATAAACTTGCGCGTTGGCAATAGTGCTTTCCTCCCTAACGAATGAGTTTATTCATGGATTACTAGTACAAACACTTCGAAGTGTTTGATCTGTTCATTTATTTATGATTTTGAGAATTTTCAAATGGCACTCAATTTCACTTATTGTTAACTAAAAAAAATTATATTTACTGGTCCAAAATTAGATGATTAGAAAAGAATCTTGTTTTTTATTCTTACTGCTTAGGAAAACATATGTGTTCTTACTATGGATGTCCTCTGATGCCTATTTAATTCTCTATTAGTGAGGTGAGAGATTCATATAAATATAATGGTCTCATGCGACAATTCAGATACTAGAGTAAGTTAGAAAGGCAAGAGGTCATGTTTAACTTGATGAATGAATTGGAAAGACTTTGAGTAAAATTTGAAGGGGAAACCTAGGTCAATTTTATTCTCCATAATTTGCATATATATTTTGAGCAAGTTCCACCTGAATTACAAGGCGCTATATTTGGTGAGAAAATTCTTACAAAACAAGTGGCGAATGAAATACATTTTCATCATGATGTGAACAAGGTTGTATCTCATTCACCAGTTGTTGAATCAGGATTAGTGATGGCATCTACTAACATATTATGTGTAGATACCGGGATTACTAAAAGTGTGTAACTAAGTTATGATGAGATAATTGAGTACATGGATAAGCTACGAGAGTAGTGGGAGTTGTTTATTTATCTTATGATAGAAATAATTGTTTGATTATGAGAAATTATCTTTACATACATTTTATAGAAAGAACTTCATTTCAGTTTCTATGCATTTATGGATGGATACTCCATTTGATTTAAATGACATGGTCATAACAATGAAGGATGGAGCTATAATTTGTTATCGTACGTTGATAATAATTTGTACACTCTTAAATCATGTTTATCCACGGATGCAATAAATAGTAATGATAACATGTCTTCTAATCCTAATAAGAGAAAAGAACCTTTGGATATGAACCAAACATACTTTTTGCCCTATGAGACTATGTCATGATTGCTTTTTCATAACATAGGGGTGAAGAGCTAAAGATATGTTGGAATTGGTTCATTCTGGTTTATGCGGTTCTAAGACTATCCAGGCGAGAGGTGGTTAGATATATTATTTGATACACTGCAAGTCTGAGTACTATGATTAATTCCAAATTGCATGGCTGATGCGGTGAAGGGTCATCAAATATATATCAATTCATTACGATTTAATCATGGTGGCGAGTATCTCTTAGAATAGTTTAGGAGTTATTTATCAGCGGTTGGGATTGAATCCTAAGTTGTCAACACCGGGCAAACCCCAGCCGACTAGTGTGGCGAAAAGAAAGAATAAGACTTTTATGGAAATGGTTAGATAGATAATGAGTTATTCGAAATTACTAAATTCATTTTATGGGTATGCCCTAGAAATAACATGTGGTATGGAGGTTTTTCGGTTTGTGGGATATCTAAGAAAAATGAAATGTGTTTTATTTGATAGTCCAAAAGATCAAAGGATGATTATTAACATGAACATTAGATTTTTCAAAAATGACAATAAAATAAATCACAAACTTATGAATAAATTATTCTAAAGGATGTGAGAGGAAAAACTTAAGGTATAGTACCAATTGTACAAGAGGATATACCACAAGGAAACTGCATCGCGTAATACATCTGATACATAATTGCAAGTAGCGCTTTATCGTAGTGGAAGGGTTGTTCTACAACCTGATAGATTTATCTTTTGGAAGAGTCGTGATCGGCTCACGGATATGACGAAGCACTACAAGATAAAAATGCAATATCTTAGCAACTTGCAAATATTTCTGAAATAGAATCTACGGATTCTTAATTAGGTCTGGGTGCTTGTAGAACCGCAAAATGGTGAAAAGCCATTAGAAGTGGCTCTACAAAATTAAAGAGGATCAGATGGTAAGGTGATACTTTGAAACAAGACTTGTTGTGTAAAAGTACACTCAGAAAGAAGGGTAAGTTCGAGTATGAGAAAACCTTTTTCGCCGGTAGCTAAGATTAAGTCGATCGAGATTCTTTTATTTTATTGCTGCTCATTTTAAATTATGAGGTATAGCAAATAGATGTTAAGACAGCTTCCGTGATTGAAAGTCATGAGGAAAACATCTATGTGAAGCAACCAGAGTGGTTCATTGAAAAGTGCGGAAAACATTTTGAGTGTAAGCTTAAAAGTGTCCACTCATGGACCAAAACAAGCTTTGAACTCAAAGTACATATGTTATGATGAGGTAAACCAGTGATATGGATTCATTCAATGCGCAGATGTGTCTTGTGTATTAGAAAAGAGTGACGGAAACATGGTTGTATTTCTTGTACTATTCGTAGATAGTATCTTGCTCATTGGAGACAATGAAAGAGTATTGTCGAGCGTATGGGTATGGTTCATAAAGCAGTATGAAATGAAGGACTTAAGGAGAAGCAACACATATTCTTTTGATGTATCACCACAAGAAAGAATGTTGTGCTTATATCAATCTTCATGAAATGATACAATCCTTACTCATTTTAGCATATGACTTTATCTAAGGAAATGTGTCTTGTGACACAAAACAAGATAAAGGTGATGAAGGCGATTCCATATGCTTCGGCGAATAAGGAAGCTTAATCTATGGAATGTTATGCACGAGAATGAATATTTGTTTTGCTAAATACATGTTCAGTCGGTATCATGGTGACTCGAAATAAGAATGTTGAACTGTGGTAAGACATATATTTATATACCTGGAAAGGACCAGAAATTACATGCGGGCTTACAATACAGATTCACTGCTCCTTATGAGTTACATAGATTCAGATTTTTCAAGTTAGGTAGGACGGCAGTAAATCCACCTCAAAGGTTATGTGTTTAATTTTGGAAGTTGAGGCATAATATGGAGGAATGTTATAAAGAAATATATTTTGGACTCTACCATGGAAGATGATAAATTGGAGACTCTAAGACAGCCAAAGTATCTGTATGACTCTCGAAACTTTGTGATGGACTTGGATGTGGTTTCTAAATTTACCCAAGGGTATCACAATTTATTGTGATAATAATGGTTCAGTTGCAAACTTGAAAGAATCATGAGCCCATAAGTAATTAAACACATGGAGCGCGAGCACCACCTGTTATGAGAAATCGTATGCAAGGAAAGGATGTTTTCACCAAGATTGCATCAGATGATAACTTAGTGAATCCTTTTACAAGGACCTTAAGGTGAGAGCTTTTGATGGTTGTGTAGTGGGAGTGGGAATCAGATGTATGGCAGTTGACATGACAGCATAATCTTTTAGTATAAGTGGGAGATTGATGGATTATACACTAAAAGTCTAGCTCTTTATATGAACAATGTTATAACAATTTATTTGAAATGAGAATCATATGATCAAATGATTATGTCTTATACTTTATTTATATGTCCGATGCAATAATGCACTTATATTATATTGTAGATAATATGTTATGCAACAACACGCGGAAGATCATATTATTGATTTTCTTATAAAATATAAACAAATGCTCACAACCGAGATAGACGGGGACTCTCTATCGGGATGGTTGTAGGGTGATTTGGTATCAGTTTATCTTTACTATAGAATCATATTAGTGCGCCTTTTGTGTATTGAGCAGGACCGCATGAGATCGTTCAACTTATACTGACTATTTAGGAGAACTTGATCTTAGTTATTATGGATGTTCGTACTCTTTATCCCTATACAATAACCTCGACACGTAAGGCAGTATGTATTTCTTTTATTCATCAATGGTTGAGATTTATATGTAATTAAATCAATAAACTCGTTGAGTTGGGAAGTAGTGTTGTCTCTATGGTGTGCTATTGATTGTAGAAGAAATTCGTATCTGATACAAGTTGATGATGTCCCCTTGAGGAGCTCATAAAAATTATCATGTAAATCTTGCAAGTGGATTAATTACGGCATGAAAATAAGGTTGAGTGATATTACTCTCGGATGAGATATTATTTGATGGTGTTGTCAATAACTTAATAAATTAATGGGCATTGTATATCTTAAACATGGGGCACTAACGGGCTCATAATATGAAGGAGCCCATAACATAATTATGAGATTGGAGCGGCAGTGCAGTAACAATATCTTAGTAGACTATATTATTATTATTGGACTTAAGTATAAGTTTTGGGCTAAACTTGGATACTTAAGCCCAATGGAGGCCCGACTCTAATTTCTTCTCTTGGTCATATTGTAGCACGTATATAACTCATCTCAACTATCCGGGAACCCTAACTAATGACACATACATAACCATGAGTAGGAAAAGAGTATAGCAAATTGAGAAGATCTTGAAGATCGTCGCCCACACGAAGTCAAGATTGGACTTGGGAATACAACAGAAGATAAAGAGGTCGTTTGCTGTTGTTGTTCGTGAACATCCATTATCTTTCTAAAATCGTGTATAACTCCAAACTGTTAGTGTGATACACCAATGGAAAGACACTGAGGAGTGGACAATTTTGGGGCGTAGATCACTCAAATTGGAAATTAGATGAGAGAGATATGTCCAAAACAGTGAGGCTGGGCGTGTTGCAGGTGAGAATTTTTCTTCTTCTTTAACATACTCTAGTTAAAGGTAATATTATTTTATGTTCTTGCTTCCGCTGATATAGAATTGTATAGATCCCTAACGTTTCATGTTAACCAAATGATCGAACGCCAACAGATATACCACAAGTAAATTGTATCGCGTGTCATATTTGATACACAATTCCTTGTAGCACCTTGTCGTAGTGGGTGGGTTGTACTACAACCGGATAGATTTATATTTTTGGAGAGTCGTGAGACATGGTCCCTAGTAAACATAGAATCGTCCTATGGAATTATGACGAAGTACTATATGATCGAAAGGTAGAATCTTAGCAGGTTGCAATGAATCTGGAAAATAATCTATCGATTCTAAATTAAATCTTGATGCTTGTAAAACCACTAAACAGTGTAAAAGCCATTGGATGTTAGTGGCTCTACAAAATTATAAACCATGATCAAACGGTAAGGTCGAAACCTTGGAAGCAAAGCTTGTTGCTAAAAGGTACACTCGAAAAGAAGGGTTCAATTATGAGAAAACCTTTTCGCCGGTAGTTATCCCTATATCAATCTGGATTATTTTAGCTATTGGTGCTCATATTGAATACGAGGTATAGCAAATAGATGTCAAAACATCTTTCCTAAATGGAAGTTTTGAGGAAAACATCAATGTGAATAAACCAGAGTGATTCCTTGCAAAGAGCAAATTACGTTTTATGTGTAAGCTTAAAGTTGTCTATTTATGGAATAAAGCAAGCTTCAAGATCAAGGAACATCCATTTTGATGAAAAAATCCCGTCATGTGGATGTAATCAATGAGCGGACGAGTCTTGTGTATAGAAAAGAGTGACAAAAATGTGGTGGTATTTCTTGTACTGTACGTAGTGGTATCTTGCTCATTTGAGACAATGAAGAGTATCAGACATATGTGTATGGCTGATAAAGTAGTTTGAAATTAAGGATTTAAGATAAGCAAAACATGTTCTTGCGATTATGGTAATAAGGATCTTAGGAAAGGATGTTATGCTTATCTCAAGCTTCATATATTGATACAATCCTTACTCATTTTAACATTCAATTCCTGAAAATTTTTTCAACTATTCGGAATCGGAGTGACATTATTTAAGGTTATGTGTCTTAAGACACAAAAAGAAGATAAAGGAGATGAAGGCAGTTCCTTATGCTTCGGCAATAAGGAAGCTTAATCTATGGAATGCTATGCACGAAATCGAACATATATATTTCCAATGGCATAGTCAGTGGGTATCAAGGTAATTCGAAACAAGAATATTGAACTATGGTAAGACATATATTTATGTGCTTGATAAGGACTAGAAGTAATATGTGGGCTATTGGCAATATAAATAACACGTGGATATTACATGCAAACACTTGCCAGTGGATATCAAGGTAATCCGAAACAAGAATGTTGAACTGTGGTAAAATATATATTTATGTGCCTGAAAAGGACTAGAAGTAATATGTGGGCTATTGGCAATATAAATAACACGTGGATATCAAATGCAAACACTTTCCATCACATTAAGCTCTTTCTGTTTTATTCTTCTAGCTGTAAGGATTAGATGACGTAGATTATGGAGTTTATTATTTATCATTCATGTGTACTGCACTATATAAATATGTGTGCCCATTTCATTGTAAAATATAATAAAAGAAAGGGGATTCTTCTTCCATATTCGGTATGATTTTTACTCTGTTTTATCAGGGTATTAGAGTAGGTCATTTATCTTATAATTATATATATATTTTAAATTAATCACGATGTCTTCCTTAAATAGTTCATGGCCAGCGCTTCAAACTCTTAGTTCCAAAATGCAAGCTCTTGGCTCCACGCTTTCTGTTACACTTCACAATCTCTTGGCTCCAACACTGCAGAAGTTTCAGAGGCCAATCCTTACTTTCTTCATGGTCCAGATCATCCTGGATTGGCATTAATACCCTATCAATTAACACGTTCTAATTTTCTCCATTGGAAACGTTCTATGGAAATTGCTCTTGGTCCTAAGTCTAAGCTACCTTCCATAAATGGTGATTTGAAAATGCCTGATCCAAAACATGATACATATTCATTGTGGAAAAGGGTTGATTGGACTATCTTATCTTGGATTCTAAATACACTGTCTAGAGAGTTATGTGATACATTTGTTTATGATGAATCTGCTAAGGATCTTTGGGATGCTATTGGTCAAAGGTATGGGGAGAGTAATGGACCTATGAAATATAAGATAAAGAGGGAGATTAGTAATTTGGTTCAAGGGAATAGCACAATTGTTGAGTACTTTCATAAGCTGACAAAACTTTGGGATGAACTACAAAGTATTATGCTTACTGTGAGTTGCACTTGTACAGGAGGAAAAGTCCTTGCTCAAAGTAATCAAGAAGATAAGTTGATTCAGTTTTTAATGGGACTTTACCATCCATTGATAAAGCTTATTCTATGCTACTTTCTGCTGAAAGACAAAGGTCTGTACAAGTTGCTTTCTCAGAGTTAGACTCCGTTGGTATGATGGTTAGAACCCCTACACCAGGTAGAGGCAATGAAGGAAGAGGGGGAGGATAAGTGAATGGATGATCAAGTGACCGATGTAGGGGTTTCAATAGAAATACAATGGAGAAAAAGGCAAAATTAATATGCGATCACTGTGGGGTACCTGGGCATGAGATAAGCTCTTGTTTTAAGAAGCATGGAACACCTGATTAGTACAAAGAGCTTAGTGTGATGGCAAGTGTTTGCATGTAATATCCATGTGTTCTTTATATTGCCAATACTTTTTTTTTTTGGATTTGCAGGTTATCTTGAAGCAGTTGCAAGATATGACTACATACGTAAAGAAAGAAAATGAAGACAAAATTGTGAGCTATGCCCAATTTGTAGATTTTGTAGGTTATTGTTCACAAAACTCTTTCCATTTTGCATTATCATTGCTTGACAATAAGATAACAGGGGATTAGATAATAAATACCGGAGCAAGTAAACATATGTGTACAAATTCAGACTTCATGGTTCATATTAATCCAGTTAAAAATAAGACCACAATATACCTCCCTGATGGAAGTGTTAGAGAGGTTAACTATGTTGGTGAAGTACATCTTTCTTCACAAATAATATTGAAAGATGTATTGTTGATTCCAACTTTCAAGTACAATCTACTGTCTGTCCCACAACTATGTGCAGACTCTAGTTTGAAATGCATTTTTCATGCATCTTCATGCTATTTTCAGGACCTACAGAGTAATGAACATGTTGCTGAAGGAGAGTTAAGGGGAATTTTATATTACTTGAAAGTTGTCACTCAAATAAAGGGACATGCATGCACTGTTACACTTGAAGATTGACATAGAAGAATGAGACATACATCTTTGAATACTTTGCAGGATTTGAGTTTTTTCAAATCTTATTGTAATAATGGGAGCTTTGATCCAGTGAAAACATGTGAAGTATGTTTTAAGGCCAAAAAACATAGACTACCTTTTGATAGCAGTTCCATTAAAACAACTTCTTGTTTTGAGCTTATTCATGTTTATATTTGGGGTCCTTGCAAGGATGAATGTTATACTAATACTCCACACTTTCTTACATTGGTTGGTGATTTTAGTAGGAGCACATGAGTATTTTTGATGAGACATAAAACAAAAGTAGAAGCTATTTTGCAGAAATTTATTTAGATGGTAGAAAGACAATTTGATCGGAAAATTAAAAGAGTAATGAGTGACAATGGAACTGAATTTTTAGGTAAAGACGTTCAGAATTTTTTGTCTTCACAGGGAATTTGGCATGAAAGATCTTGTGTGTATACTCCCCAACAAAATGGAGTGGTGGAAAGGAAACATCGGCACTTACTGGAGGTTGCTAGACCCTTTTTGTTTCAAGCTAAGCTACCTACTTCCTTTTGGCCCTTTTCTGTATTATCAGTAGCTTTTGTCATCAACCACTTACCTGCAACAGTTCTAAATTTGCAAAGACCCTATGAAGTTCTTTATGGCAAGGCATCTAACTTTGACAAACATAGGCCCTTTGATTGTTTGGCTTTTGCTAAGGTCACAACACCTTTTAATAGCAAATTCAACTCCAGGTCCTTGAAATGCATATTCATTGGTTATCAGCAAGGGCTAAAAAGATACAAACTTTTTGATTTGGAGAATGCTAAATTTCTGGTTTCTAGGGATGTTCATTTCTTTGAGCATATTTTTCCTTACTCATCTCACACTCCTTATACTCCACCACCTCCTCAGCTCAACATAAACACCATTGTGAGAACCAAAGATATCATAACTCCTCTAGAGAAATGTCAAATTTCAGAACCTGATTCAAGTATGCCAGCTAATCCTGTTGAGCCACAAGTTGTACAACTTCTTGTACCATTGTCTACAAGAAAAGTGTAAGAAATACTCAACCTCCCCTCTGGCAGAAGGATTATGTTTGTCACTTGTCTGCTCCTTCCTGTTTAGGCGAGTTTCATGATACTTATTCGGCCTTTCTAGCCAATTTATATCTCAATAAGGAGCCTGCATTCTGTAAACAAGCAGCTGATGAATCAGTTTGGGTGCAAGCAATGCAGAAGTAAATTGATGCTTTGGAGGTAAACAACACTTGGACTTTAACGAACTTGCCCCCTGAAAAGGCAACCATCGGTTGTAAGTGGGTTATAAGATTAAAAGGAAACTAGATGGATCAGTGGAGAGGTATAAAGCTTGGCTAGTGGCAAAGGGATATAATCAGCAAGAAGGGGTTGATTTCTTTAAGGTTTTTTCCCCTGTTGCAAAACTAGTTACAATGAGGTTGATTATATTTATTGCTTCTAAGAAATGATGGGATTTGCATCAACAAGATGTCAATAATGTCTTCTTACATGGTCACTTGTCTGAAGAAGTTTACATGAATCCACCACCAGGATACACTAAAGCTTTCCCTGGTCAAGTTTGCAAGTTTTTAAGACGTCTCTATGGGCTTAAACAAACCTCTAGAGAATGGAATGTAGAATTAAGTAGAAAACTTACAGAGTTTGGATTGATACAATCACCTCATGATCATTGTCTATTTACCATGCTAAGGAATGGGCTTTTCTTAGCTATGTTAGTATATGTTGATGATGTTCTTATCACTGAATCAAACACTGTCATGATAGATGCCCTTAAGCATTTTCTACATAATGCTTATACTATCAAGGACCTTGGGTTAGCAAAATATTTTCTAGGTGTTGAAATACTTAGAAATGTTGATTGTATATTTTTATATCAAAAAAATACATTATGGACATCCTTGCAGATGTACATATGACAGACTGCAAACCTGCTACCACTCCTCTCCCTCCTAGTTTGCATCTTAGTTTAACAAATGGAGTCATTTTTGGAAGCTCCAAATCAGTATAGAAGGTTAGTTGGGAGGCTACTATATTTAAATATGACAAGGCCAGATATTACTTACTCAGTGAAACAGTTAAGTCAATTTGTTACTAATTAGCCATTTTGTAGTAGGGATGACCAATTAAAACAATTTATCAAACCATAAGGAGGTAGGTACTAGTGCTTAAGCGATCTCAAGTTTCTTGTAATTTTGTAGAGACGAATCATCAATGGGGATTGTGATCAAACAAGTAATTGAAGAGTAATCAATGCAAGTAAACAAGCAATGATCAAATAAACAAGATAGATAAATGGATGAGTGGTTTTCCAAGTTAAGTAAAAGTGAGATTAAGAACAGTTACGAATTGGAAGTCCTAGGATAAATGCATCAAAGTCATATGATCATGGGTATAAGACTAAGGGTCAACACTAAAGTCACCTAAACTTCATCTCGAGATGGATAAGATATGAATCTCAATTAGCTCAACGGATTGGTTCTCACTCAAACAATTCCAACTAGGTACAAAGCTTGAAATGATAGCCCCTTCACACTAATCAACCTCTCAATCAAACCAATCACATGTTCTATCAAAGGGTTCTAAATTCTAAAGGATTTCTCAATCTCTTTATAATTTATAATGCACATGAAGTGTTTGATGAAATCATTGACTTAATTATATTAAGTATATAATTGATTTCTCAATCTAATCACATATTTATAACAACTAAACACACAAATCAACAATACAAATCAAGCAATTAATAATCAATCAGAGAAAATCATAAATCCAATCAACATATGAATTAAAATACACAAATCCTAAAATTATCCAACAACTCTCATGTTGCTAATCTCACAAGGGAGATTAGCCTACCATATTAACAAGGAAATTAACATAGACATTAAGATCCTTACAAAACATGATAAACAATCCGGTTTTACTACAAAGTATGGATGAAAACTCCCTTGAAGTGCTTCAATGGTGATCTCCTTCATTCCCCTTCAATTCTCCTCTCTTCCTTGCTTCTTTTTCTCAATTGGATGAAGTTTTGATGGTGGGATGATGGTAGATGGTATGAATGAAGAATTGATGAAGATTATGGTGTAAAATGAAGGAAATGGTGTGTGATGTGTGTGTACAGGGCAAAACCACCAAAAATCTCTTCAAATATTGAAGTATTGGGTATTTATACCCCTTGGTCGTTTTGGATAAATTGATGTCAGAAAACAGCCAAGGCATACAGGGCCGTGTTGCGTAACACGGGTTGTGTGCTGCAACACGGCCGACCATGTTGTGCAATCCCTGTTTTTACAATTTTATTTCGGCTCGTTCTCCCTCGTTTCAACTC
The DNA here is from genome assembly GCA_023678885.1 of Pogostemon cablin. NCBI lineage: Eukaryota > Viridiplantae > Streptophyta > Magnoliopsida > Lamiales > Lamiaceae > Pogostemon > Pogostemon cablin. Next base: position 21,119,796 of record CM042956.1, read on the forward strand.
CGAATTGAGATCCACTTTTTCCTACGTCTTTCTTTTCACGTCTAGGATCTATTTTTGCCTGAAATTCATACGTTTAAGCTCATTTACACACATCTCCAGAAAAACTCAAAATACAACCAAATAGTATACAAAAAGGATAAAATAATACGAAAACACACATAAAAAGACACTAAAATCAAGGTGAAAATATCACTCATCACACCCCCAAAATTAAAGTGTTGTATGTCCCCAAACAACGAAAATGATAAACTAAGGGGTGAGATTTTCACCTAAGAAAAGACTAAACGAACATAAGTAATAACACATCAATAATAATAAGAACTACAAATCATGCTAAGTCATCCTACAACATTAGATTCATGACCTGCAAACAATATTAACAAGTTGAATCAAAAGAGAATTAAGTTTAATATAGTCCCTTTTTAGTCCAAGCCTCACATAGATTATCAATTTCACTCAACAATCCATGAAGGTAAGGTAAATCAACACTCATTAACTGATTGGCTCGACTTGCTATAAATTTCCTCCTGGACTATATTCACAAACCACCAAAGTTTCAATCAATGATCAAAAATGTCTTTAATTAGGATGTAATGATAGACTTTTGGGTAGGGTAGGTAGAATATGAATATTAGTAACTAAACAAGTGCAAGTAATCGAATAGATGACTAATTTCTCCAACTTCTCCACTTTTCTTTCTTCCTTTCTTGTCTTTAATGTTCACAAGTACTAATCATCAACTTTCCTTGTATTTTTGAGCTTCTTTTGATTCATGCTTCCTTCTTGGACTTCTAAGTACTTGAGCATATTGTTGTTGCTTTGCTCAATTTCTTGTTTTAAGGTTGCATGTACATTCATGCTCGTGCTCTTTGCATCCCTTCTCTTGCATATTTACCATTTCCTTTCTTATTTAGTTTTCTCATTAAACATTTCTAGTCATCATCTCCTCAATCTATCTCACACATAAGGGTAAATATATATGGCTCACATGGTAATTAAGGCATGTAATGTGCTAAATTCACAAAAAATAGGTTTATAGGCTCAAAGTGGTTGACTAGGGATGATGTTCATGGTAGGAAAATATATGGCAATGACTATAAAAATAAGGATGGCCTTAGATCATTTTACTAATCTCCACTAATCGGACTCGTTCCTATAGTCCTTGAGCAAGTTCTAGCTTATCAAACACAACCAATCCACTCATGAAGAAAAATACCATGCATGCATGGTTAAGGCTCAAATGCTCACAAGCTTGTGCTCGGACCTTAAGGAGTTAATACACCACATTCAACTCAAAATTGCACAAGTTAAATAGAACATGTCGCAATTCGAAAGTGTAGAAATTCTTAATCATAACTTGTCATCACTTATCACCACAACATGTCATCACTCACATTCAAAAATGACTCACAACCTCCCTAAAAACAAACCACCAAACATACCAAGATAAAAATAAAATATACACAAAACATATAAGAAAAGACTCACCAAACAAGATACAAACAAAAAAACATATAATATGCAAAACCAAAAATCACCATCATTAACAATAAAGCACATATTCTAGGTCATCCATGATCAAGTAAGCTCAAAAACGTCCCAACCTTGATTGAAAAGGAAATCTTAAATTAGGAAAGTAAACCTTCCACAAACATAACAAATGAAGTAACATGGTAATCCCATCAATCCAAATCAAATCAAATTATGCTAAACACATAGAAGTGGTAGGGTGTAGAATGAACTCCCTCAATAGGCATTTGGTATTAGAAGTTGTTAGCTACGAGCTCAAGTCGTGCTTCCAATACTCTTCTTACATGCTAAACAAGACCATTAGCTCAACAATTTCATTAAAAACATAGATTATCATGCACTTCAATCACCACGAATCAGACCAAAATCAAACCAAACTCATGAAAAAAATTTAAAATTGAGTCAATTTTACAAGAATCATACTCAAGTGGTGAGTCACATCACACACTCTTCCCCTAAAATTAAATTGAAACAAGAGTTTCGAGTTAAGTTTGCAAAAAGTGATAGGACTTACCCTTGTAGTTCCATTGATGATCTTCTTGTGGAGAAGTAAACGCATCCAACGAATTGAGCAATGTCCACCACGCACTAGTCCTTAAAACTTAACTCGAGACAAGAGTCGAGAATTAAGTTTGCAACAAGTGATGCGACATGCCTACTAAAATCCATGAAGCACTTCTCTTTTCTTCACTGTCTTTTCTCACAAGCACAATCCACCTACAAGGCCAAACAACAAAACAAGCATCAAGAGATAAAAAGAATGGGTTGCCTCCCATTTAGCGCTAAGTTTAACATCTTTAGGCCAGACGGAATTTCACGATCATTGGACCAAATGTTGGTCCACCACACTATCTCCTCGCATCCTCACTTTAAAAATTTGTGTCACCTTCTTCTTATCCACTAGCTCCACTTTAACATTCTTGCTTACTAGCATCAAGTCATCATCGAGAAGTGATTCTAGTGGGCTTCCTCTTTCTCCTTTGTCAAACTTCCACTCAAGCTCCGATGCTTTAATACTATTAACATCATAAGAAGATAAGTTAGAATTTGACATTTTTATATAATCATGAAGAAATGAATTTAAATTGTCAAAGAGAATAGAGTCATGATCCATAAGATCATCCGGAGGCTTCAAATGAGACTTGGCTCCTTTTTCCTTATTGCATAAGAATGTGACACTTCTTCCATTTGAGCTCAAAGAAAGTACTTCTCTTCCAACATCAATTTTAGAGCTTCCCATAGATAGATATGGCATTTCCAAAATAAGTGGCACTCGAGGATCCGTCTTCACTTCTAGCACCATGAAATCAACTGGAAAAGCTAGCCCTTTCACTTTCACCTCCACGTCTTCAACAATTCCTAATGGCTTCACAACCTCACCATTTACCACTTCAAGATGGATAGTTGTAGGCTTTAGCTCTCTAATTTCAAGGCTAGGTAGCATGAGATATCACGTTGATCCTTGCCCCCAAGTCACAAAATGCATCAAGAGTACCTTTTCCTTCAAAATCACAAGGAATGATGAATTTTGCCGGATCACCAACTTTTGTAGGCCTCTCCTTTTGCCTCGACTCACTCGCTTCGTGTAGCTCTTCTTTCCTTGTCTCCTAATACTTTTTCTTAAGATTTTTTACATTTTCCTCGAACTTCTTTTTCTTCTCATCCTTTACAAACATTTGTGGATAGGGAATAGGGAATGGAGTGATCGGAATACCCCAATAATCACGTTTATACTCCTCATATTTCACCTTCTCCTCCACTTTCTTTTCCTCTTACACCCTTTTCCACTTATGTATTCATTTAGGCTCATTCTCTTCTTTCTTAGCTATCTCTTCATTTTCTTCACCAACCTTGCTTTCCACCAACCTTTCTTCAACCTTTCGTTCCTCTTTCTTATCAACAATCAAACATTGAGCTTTTGGATTAACCTCGGTTGTGGCCAGAAACTTTTCCTTTTATTGAGCACTCAAAGTACTTGCAATTTGTCCAACATTGTACTCTAAAGCTTTAAGCCTCTTTTCATTTTCTTCTTCTACATTTTTCAATGCTTCATCTCGAGCTTTGTCAGATGTTTCTCGAGCTTTGTTTGCCGTGATCAATTATTCAAGTAGCTCATCAATCGCTGATCTTCCCTCATTTTTTGGTGCCTTAGCCCCCGGATGGTATCCAGGAGGATAAGCAACTGCATTGCTCGGATTGGAGTAGGAAAAGTTACCTTGCCTTTGTTGTTGTGGGTAAGAGCATTCACTAACTTAACTATTAAAGCCCCTGAAACTACCTTGGAAATTATTTTGGTAATTCCCTTGGTAGTTTCTTCCTTACATGTATGACACATCTTCCACACGTGGCATAGAGTTGGCCCATTGTCCCCCACTCACAACATTCGGAGGTGGCACACCTTGCTCAACTTGTAGCCCTTCAACTATACTGACTCCTAGGCTTACACTTTAATTTAAACTCATTTGCCTTAACACTTTCGCCGCTATCACCTCAACACTTGGAGTTTGTGGCTCAACATTCACACTTTTGACATTAAACTGTTGCCCTTGATCAAAATTCTCAAAACTATAGCATTCACTAACTTTTTTTTATGGCCATTTGTAGTAATCTCATCAAAAATCCTTATAGCCCTTTTCGGAGTCACTCTAAGTATGGATCCACCTGCCGAAACATCAACAAGCACTCTTTGACCATTCGCTAATCAATGATAGAAAAATCCAACTGTTGATTTTTCCAAAAATCATGTTGTGTACACTAGCGAAGGATATCCTTAAACCTTTCCCACGCTTCGTAGAAACTCTCTTGAGGCATTCGCTTGAATTGAGTGATCAAGCTCTTCATTTGAAGCATCATGGAAGGTGGAAAATACTTGTTCAAGAACATTTGTGCACGCTCATCCCATGTGTTGCACGTACCCAGAGTAATAGTGGAGAGTCATGTTCGAGCTCTATCTCTCACCTCATTGTTATACAATCCTCACTCACCCCATTTATCTTCATGGTGTTTGCAATCTCAATGAATTGAGCTAGAAGAGCATTGGGATATTCATTCAGGGTTCCATTAAATTGTTGTTCTCTCACCATAGAAATCATATCCGCTTTATATTCAAAGTTGTAGGCATTGATGGGTGGACCCATCATTTGTGGCATCGCCCTTAGCATAAGAAGTCCCAGATCACCCTTTGATCATTATGAATTCCATGTTACACCGGAGGTGGTGGTGGCACATATGCTTGTTGAGGAGGAGAAAAAGCTTGTGGATATCCTTGTTGAAGTAAAGCTTGTTGCACCATTTGTTGAAGCAATGCTTGGTTATTGAAAGCTCCATGGTTTTGATAGGCATGTTGAGGAGGGTTGGCATTGAATTGAGGTGCATGTACGTTTTCTTGCATGTGCACATTTTGTTCACCTCCCTCATCATGATCTATATCCACACGATCATCTCCTTGAAAATTCTCCATTGAATTACTATTTTTGGTTTTGTTCTCCTTTCTCCTTCTTCTTAAAGTATGCTCAATCTCCCAATCAATAGGTTCTACTTATTTCCCCTTGGATCTTGTTTGCATATACCTTAAAAAATGAGAGAAGTTAGAACAAAATTTTCAAAACAAATAAAAGTAAACAAATAAAATAAAAAAATCTCTAGTAAGATTACTCAAAACGATCCTTCTTCAAGCTACTAGCAACCGTTGCCTCCCCGGCAACGGCGCCATTTGATTAGCCATTTTGTAGTAAGGATGACCAATTAAAATAATTTATCAAACCATAGGGAGGTAGATACTAGTGCTTAAGCGATCTCACGTTCATTGTAATTTTATAGAGACGAATCATCAATAGGGTTTGTGATCAAACAAGTAATTAAAGAGTAATCAATGCAAGTAAACAAGCAATGATCAAACAAACAAGATAGATAAATGGATGAGTGGTTTTCCAAGTTAAGTAAAAGTGAGATTCACAATAATTAAGAAGTGGAAATCCTAGATGCATCAAATTCGTATGATCATGGGTATAAGACTAAGGGTCAACACTAAATTCACCTAAACTCCCTCTCGAGATGGATAGGATATGAATCTCAATTAGCTCAACGGATTGGTTCTCACTCAAACAATTCCAATTATGTTCCAAGCTTGAAATGAGAGTCCCTTCACACAATTAATTAAACTATCGATCAAACCAATCACATGTTCTATCAAAGGGTTCTAAATTCTAAAGGATTTCTCAATCTCTTTATAATTTATAATGCACATGAAGTGTTTGATGAAATGATTCACTCAATTATCCAAAGTATATAATTGATTTCTTAATCTAATCACATATTTAGAACAACTAAAAACACAAATCAACAATACAAATCAATCAATTAATAATCAATGATAGAAAATCGTAGATCCAATCAACATATGAATTCAAACATACAAATCCTAAAATTATCCAACAACTCTCATGTTGCTAATCTCATAAGGGATATTAGTCTATCATATTGAAAAGGAAATTAACATAGACATTAAGATACTTACAAAACATGAGAAACAATAAGGTTTCACTACAAAGTATGGATGAAAACTCCCTTGAAGCGCTTCAATGGTGATCTTCTTCCTTCCCTTACAATTCTCCTCTCTTCCTTGCTTCTTTTCCTCAATTGGATGAAGGTTTTGATGGTGGGATGATGATAGATGGTATGGATGAAGAATGGATGAAGATGATGGTGTAAAATGGAGAAAATAATGTGTGATGTGTGTGTAGGACAATACCACAAAAAATCTCTTCAAATATTGAAGTATTGGGTATTTATACCTCTTGGGAAGCTTATAGAAAGGTTCTGATGTGTTTATGATCCTGCAGCAACACGGGTCGTGTGCTATAACACGGCCACAGGGTGGCCGTGTTAGATGAATTGATGTCAGAAAATGGCCAAGGCTTACAGGACCGTGTTGCGTAACACGGGTTGTGTGCTGCAACACGGCTGGTTGTGTTGCAACCACTATTTTTACAATTTTGTTTCAGCTCGTTCTCCCTCGTTTCAACTCTGAATTGAGATTCATTTTTCTTACATCTTTCTATTCACATCTAGGATCTATTTTTGCCTAAAAATTAATGTTTAAGCTCATTCACACACATATCCATAAAAAAATAAAACCAAATAGTACACAAAAATGGATAAAATAATATAAAAATATACATAAAAAGACACTAAAATCTAGGTAAAAACATCACTCACCAGTTACATCTCCTACCTCAACACATTGGTCTGTTGCACTACATGTTCTTAGATACTTGAAGCACACCATATCCACTGGTTTGTTCTATTCTTCCTCTCCTATGACTACTTTGGAAGGCTTTTGTGATGCCGATTGGGCTATTTGCAAGGACACCATGAGATCAATCACTGGTTTTGCTGTATTTTTTGGTGATTGTTTGATATCTTTTAAAAGTAAGAAGCAAGCTACCATTTCCCGTTCATCTACGGAAGTGGAATATAAAGCCATAAGCTCAACAGTGTGTGAGCTTCATTGGATTCAGTACATTCTGCAGGATCTTATGCAACAAACTTCACTTCTCATTTCTCCACATTGTGACAATAAGGCTGCACTTAACATCACAGCGAATCCCATTTTTCATGAAAGAATAAAACATCTTGAAATTGATTGCCATCTGGTCAGAAATAAGTTTAAAGAATGATTTGTTCATCCTTGTTTTGTCCCTTCATCTTCACATATTGCTGATGGATTTACGAAGCTTTTAGGTGCTGCTCCATTTCAACAGTTTGTATGCAAGTTGGGAATGCAAGAATTCTTACATTCTCCGACTTAAGGGGAAGGTATTGACAATATAAATAACATGTGGATATCACATGCAAACACTTGCCATCACATTAAGCTCTTCCTGTTTTAATCTTCCAGCCGTAAGGATTAGATGACGTAGATTATGGAGTTTGTTATTTATCATTCATGTGTACTGCACTATATAAATATTGTGCCCATTTTATTGTAAAATATAATAAAAGAAAGGGGATTCTTCTTCCATATTCATTATGATTTTTTACTCTATTTTATCATGGGCTTATCAGATAAATTCATTGCTTCTTGTGGGTTACATAGATTGGAATTTTCAGATCGAAAAGGGATCACAGTAAATCCATCTCAAGGTTATGTATTTACTTTGGGAAGTAGAGTCATAATGTTGAGGAGTGTTATACCGAAACGTATTTCGGACTCTACCATGGAAAATGATAATATTGGAGCCACTGTGGCAGCCAAAGTATCTGTATGGCTCTAGAAACTTCATAATGGACTTGGATGTGATTCTTAAGTTTGCCCAAGGTTATCACAATTCATTGTGATAATAATGGTGCAGTTGCAAACTTGAAGGAATGACAAGCCCATAAGGCAATTAAACACATCGAGAGCAAGTACCACCTGAAATGAGAAATCGTATGATGAGGGGAAGGTTTTTGTCACCAAGATTGCATTGCAAGATAACCTATTAAACACTTTTACAAGGACCTTAAGGCGAAAGCTTTTAATGGTCATGTTGAAGAAATGGGAATCAGATGTATGACAGTGGACATGGCAACATAGTCTTTTAGTATAAGTGGGAGATTATTGTATTGTATACTAAAAGCCTAGTTTTAGTATGAACAATGTTATAACAATATTTGAAATGAGAATCATTGATCAAATGTTTTGCAAATTATAATTTATTTATATGTCAATACAAAAGTCCATTTACTTTATACTGTAGTAATATGGTGTGTGGCGTCGCACAGAAGATCATATTGTCGGCTTCTTATAAAGTTTACACAGATGCTCACACCGAGATAGACGGGAAAAATTTATCGGGATGGTTGCAGTATGATTTGGTATTAGTTTATCTTGACTATAAAATAATATTAATGCACTTTGTGTGTATTGATCAGGACCGAGTGAGATCGTTCGATTTACACTGACTATATAGACGAACTAAATCTCAGTTATTATGGATGTTCGTGCTCTTAATCCCTATACAATAACCTCAAAATGTAAGTTAGTATTTGTTTCTTTGATTCATCAGAGGGTGAGATTTATTCATTAAATCAATATACTTGGTGAGTTGGGAAATAATGTTGTTTCTATGGTGTGTTGTTGATTGTAGAAGGAATCCATGTCTTAATAATTAAGCTGATGATGTCCCCTTGAGGAGCTCATAAGGATTATCATGTAAACCTGAAGGTGGATTTATTCCGGCAAGATAACAAGGTTGAGAAGTACTACTCTTGGATAAAAGATTAATTAATGGAGTTGTCAGTAACTTAATTAATTAATGGGCATTTGCTTATTTACCTTATTGCATATGTCCCCCAAGTGTAGGGAATCAATTATAGTTAAGCGTGTGACCAAATAAAAATATCAAACCCAGAGGATAATTCTAGACTCTTTACTTAACCTATTTATGACTATTCAAATATAAGACAAATCTAGATATTTAAGTGAATTAATTAAACCTAAGATACAGAGAATTAGTACTAAAAATAATAAAATAGCAAATATAACAAATAAAATAAATAGGAAAGTGTTCAAGAGAGAAGATAGATAACTCTAGGAAATACAATTTAAATTGGTCAACCCAAATGACTAGAAAATTTGTTAGAATTCTTGCAGATCTTATGAAAGCAATCACTTAATTATGTTAAATCCCTTGGTTAAAGTAAACTTAACATGTAAACCTGGTTCAAATCCTCAGATGCATAAGAATAATTCCTACTCCATTTCTAGGTACTTCATGCGAAATTCCATTAAAGGCTAGAGCATTAGACTTTCCTTTAAAGGTACTTAAAAAATAAACTTCAATTCTCACCTAACAATCTAAGAAATCAAATCCTCTAGAATGATAATTAATAGATATATTAAGTGTCCAATATTAATTATTCTATTGAATAAAAGTTATATGATTAAGTCCCCTTTACCATAACAGGTTGATAAATATAATTCCTATATAACACAAGCAATAATCATAAACATGCATAAGATAATGACACATTCATGAATAAGGACAGATCATATAAGACAAAAATATAAGTCTTAATAACGCATTATTAAAGGAATAAGTATACTGCTGAAATCCAACCAAGTTTAGATCATCAATTAAAGAAATTCAAACCTTCAAACCTAGAACTTGTTGGTTGTATACTAAAACTCAAGCTTTTTGTATGAACAATGTTATAACAATTAATTTGAAATGAGAATCATTGATCAAATGATTGCATCTTATAATTTATTTATATTTCCGATTCAATAGTCCTTTTACTTTATACTGTAGATAATATGTTATGCGACAACACGTGGAAGATCATCTTATCATTTCCTTATAAAGTATAACTGATGATCACAACAGAGATAGACGGGGACTCTCTATCGGGATGGTTGTAGTATGATTTGGTATTAATTTGTCTTGACTATAGAATCACATTAATGCACTTTGTGTATTAAGCAGGACTGCTTGAGATCATTTGATTTATACTGACTATATAGGAGAACTTGATCTCAATTATTATGGATGTTCTTGCTCTTAATCCATATATAATAACCTCGACACGTAAGGAAGTATGTATTTCTTTTATTCATCAATGGGTGATATGTAGATGTAATTAAATCAATAAACTCGATGAGTTAGAAAATAATGTTGTCTCAGTATTATGCTTTTGATTGTAGAAGGAACCTATGTCCGATAAAATAGGTTGATGATGTCCCCTTGATGAGCTCATAAGGATTATCATGTAAACCCAACTGGTGGATTTATTCCTGCATGATAATGAGGTTTAGTAGCACTACTCTCGGATGAGATATTAATTAATGGAGTTTTCAGTAACTTAATTAATTAATGGGCATTGTATACCTTAAACTCGGGGAGACTAACGGGCTCATAATAAGAAGGGGCCCATGACGTAATTATGGGATGAGAGGTAGTGCAGTATAATAATATTTTAGTAGTATATATTATTGTTATTGGACTTAAGTATAGGTTTTGGGCTAAACTTGGATACTTATGCCAAATGGAGGCCCAACTCTAATTTCTCCTCCTGGTCCCTGCTGTAGCACATATATAAGTCATCTCAACTGTCCGAAAACCCTAAAAAATGATTACATGCCTAACCATGTGTAGGATAGAGAGAACAGCAGATTGAGAGGATCTTGAGGATCGTCACCCACACAACGTTAAGATTGGACTTGGGAATACAACAGAAGATCAAGAGGTTGTTTGTTGCTGCTGTTCGTCAACTTCTATGATTTTTCTAAAATCTTTTGTAACTCTAAACTATTTGTGTGATACACCTTTGGAAAGCCACAGAATAGGGGATCTTTTTAGCATACAGATCATTCAAATTGGAGATCTGATGAGAGAGTTATGCCCAAAACGGTGAGGCTGCGCATTCTGCCAGCGAGAATTCATTCTCTTCTTCAACATACCCTGGTGAAAGGTAATATGATTTTATGTTCTTTCTTCCACTGATATAGAATTGTGTAGAACCCTAATGGTTCACGTTAACCAAATGATCGAATGCCAATAATTGGCATCAGAGCTTCAGTTTTGTGGTGAAGCATGAAATGTTAAGCTAGGGTTTATGTGCCAAAGGTGAAAGGGTTTAAGTATATTTTGTGTTATGCTTGTATACCCAATTCGAACACCATATACGTGGATTAAGGTTTATAAATTATTAATTATTGTTGAATACCCTAAATGTTTGACTACAACGCGATGGACGACAGTGGCTATCGATGAGGATGTGCTAACGAGAAGTGTCTTGTCACACAAGGCAGGCAGACCAGCATGAGTCATTCCACCATATACGCTGCGTCAGCCGAATGCGTGCAGGCGGCACGAAGTGTGTGGTAGCGATGGCAGTAAGAACATGCACAAGTTGTGGTGTTACACAACACAAGTTGTGCGGGCTTGTATCATGGGCCAAGTGGATAGTTGCGGCAAGACCGGCAAGGCAAGGCACGACATTCAGCAGGCGCGCATGCATTACAACCTGGAGGTGCTACCGGCACTACTACCGACTACTGCCGGCAGAGTCATGCAGGTGAAAAAACTCTGCGTGGCTTGGCATCGGACATTGATGGCGTGCAACTGGAAAGGCATCGAAGGTGTACGGTAGCTGCATAGTAGACGACACGAGTCGTCCCACTTCACGGAACGAGTTGTGTCGGGGCTATACTTGGCGCTGCAGATAGCACGATCGGCAGAGGCTGTCGGCACGATAGCAAATGAGGGCTAGGTCTTGGACATGGCGACGACGTGTTTTGGAAAGTTTTTTGTTCATGGCAGCCTGTAATGATGAACGACCTAGGGTGCAAGCAATCCTACTTGTCGTGTAAGGCATCAATTGAACAGCGGAGTGTCAAACAAGACTTTTTAATTTAAGTGGCGATTTAATTCGTAATATATAACTGCCATAATTTATTTAATTATCTATTATTGTTATATATGGTAGCATGTCAATATTGATGATTTCGATAATCTAAATGATATTGAGGATTTCGATAATCTGGACGATATCGACTGTCAATATCGATAGTTTTGAAATTTTGATAATCTAGAAATGTTTGAAAATTTGATAATCTTGTCGATATCGATGATTTTAGTAATCTAGAAGATATCGATGGTCGATATGAATAGTTTTGAATTTTTGATAATCTGAAATTTTTTAAAATTTTGATAATCTAGAAGTCTTTGTCGATATTTGTGCTTGGAGGCAAACAATCAAATTCGCTGATATATAATACTGTTTATTATTGATTTAATTATCTGATTATTATTATATATGTATGCATGATTCTCTGTGATATACTGTCCTAATTAGTGTAATAGGAGCGTGCTAGGTTGTGTATTTTATTCTTGAATATTATATACATGGAAAAACCCTCGGTTTTAAATAACTAAGTGAGAGAGGGGATTGGTAATTAATTCCCGCAGCCTCAATTATTGGTTTGTAAGTGATGTGAGTAAACTTGGCGTTCACTTATTTCGAATGAGTTTATTCCCGCAGCCACATCGGATGAGTTTATTCATGGATCACTGGTACAAACTTCTTTATGATGATTATAGAAAGTTATCGAGAGTGTGTGTACTTCTCCATCTGTAAGACACATAAGCATGGGCCGCAGACTTGGGATTAAATAATGGTGTACACTTAGGTGCAAATAATAACTATCCTCCCTATCGGAGTCACTATTATTATTTTCATGGCTAAAAAGGAATCAACTATTAATTATTTTATCATAAAATAGGTTGACGAATAAAATTAATGGGTAAAACCTTCTCTTGTAAATATTCGGGTTTGTATACGTCTACACTATCGTGGCATACAGACTCACGGTGCTTGAGATATTGGTGAATTTTATTTTATATTATTTTGAGGGAATCAATATAAATGGATAAATTCAAAGTATTTGATCGGTGTATTTATTAATGTGATTCTCTGTATTTTCAAATGGTTTATTTCTCTTATTGTTTACTAAAAGAAATTATATTTACTGGTCCAAAATTAGATGATTAGAAAAGAATCTTAGTTTCGATAATTACTGCTTAAGGAAAATACATATGTGTTATCACTAAAGATGTCCTCAAGTGTCTTTTTAAGCCTCTAGTGAAGAGATGAGAGGTTCATAGAAATAAGATGGTCAATCTCATGCGATTCTTTAGATACTTGAGTAAGTTAAAAAGGTAAGAGGTCATGGTTAATTTGATGAATGAATTGGAAATACTTGGAGTAGAAATTGAAGGGAAAACCTAGATAAATTTATTCTTCATAGTTTGCCTAGATTTTTTGAGCAAGTTCTGCCTGAAATACAAGAGTTTGTATATGGTGAGCAACTTCTGACAAAACATGTGGCAAACGAAAGCCAATTTCATCAAGATATTGCTTGTTCACCTTTTTGTGTGTCCCCAGGTATAGGGAATCAGTTGCGGATAAGAGTGTGACAAAGTCTATTATCGAACCCAAAGGATAATTCTAGACTTACTATTTAACCTATCTATGACTATTCTAATATGAGACTAATCTGGGTATTTTAAGAGAATTACCTAAATTAAAGATGCAGAAAATAAATACTAAAAATAATAAAATATCAGATAAAATTAAATATGGAAGTGTTCAAGAGAGAAGATAGATAGATCTAGGTAATCCAGTTAAAATGGTCAAATAAAAAAATCACTAGGCAATCAGTTAGAATCCTACAGTTTTTATAAAAGCAATCACTTAATTATGTTAAACCCCTCTTTTAAAGTAAATTTAACAAATAAATCTGGTTCAAACCCTCAGAGCAGAAGAATATTCCATAATTCCTTTCTAAGTACTTCATGCAAAATTCCATTAAAACCTAGTGCATTAGACTTCCCTTTATAAGTACTTAAGAATTAATCTCTGGTTCCCACCTAACAATCTAAGAAACTAAATCCTCTAGAATGGTAATTGATAAATATATTAGGTGTCCAGTATTAATTATTCTAATGAATAAAGGTTATATGGTTAGATCACCTTTACTATAACGGTTGACAAATATAATCTCTTATATGGCACAAGCAATAATCATGAACATGCATAAGACAATGACATACCCATGAATAAGGACAGATCATATAGGATAAAAATATCAATCACAATTCAAAGCATTAATAAAGGAATAAGTATACTGTAGATATCCAACCTTAAGTCTAGATCATCAATTCAAAACAACTTAACCTTCAAACCTAGTGCTATTCAAGAAGTACTTGCCCATGGTGTTACAGACAATACCCATGGTTAGGTATGAAAGCATGTTCAAAATTAAGAAAGAAAGAATAAGAATAACCCTAAGAATGGTGCGATCCTCCTTGATTCTGAACCTTCTTGTTCTCCTTCTCAAGTAAGCAACACTGATGAACTCCCCGGGATGAGTGGATGGGACGGTGAATTATGAAAAGGTGTGTAGAGTTATGGAGAGTTGTGGAGAGTTAGGGTTTGGAACACCCCAAGGGTCTCTTTTATAGTTGAGGACTTAAAAATCCCGAATTCTGACTCAAAAGTGGGATTTTTAACGTAAAAAACATGAACGGGCCAAGAAAAAGATAAAAAATAACGACTGGACCTCGCTGGACAGTGGCACGAGTCATGCCAGGCATGTCGTGCTGCACGGGTGCTTGCTGGTGGTCGGCGCGAATCGTGCCAAATGTGGCACGGGTCGTGACACCCGTCGGCATCCTGCGCGACCTCACGGTTTTGCTCATAACTTTTTCATTCGATCTCCGATTGACGTGATTTTTGTGCTCACGCAATTCTCTCTTCCTTGGATTTCCAACCATATAAATAGCCCCTGAAAATTGGTCAATTTGAGTGTCGCACGAGTCGTGCAAAGTTGTGGCACGAGTCAAGCACTTCTGGGGCGTGCTGGGCGGCGATGGAATCTCATGTCCCGTACTAGCAGAATATGTGGGCTGCACGACCCATGCCAAGTCTGGCACGAGTCGTGCCATGCTGCACCAATTCTTATTTTGGCCCGGCTTCGCTCCCGACTTCTATTTTTGCTTTTTTTACCCCTGTTTTCCATCTAAAAACACGAAATAACACCTCACAAGCATTTATAACACAAATATATGCAATTCAATCAAAAGATGCTCAAATACGGATATAAATTCCACACAACGGTGCTAAATTGGACTCTAAAAATACAGATTTTCACACTAATCAAACCCCAAACTTAAGCTGTTGTTTGTCCCTGAACAACGAAAAAGAACAAAGAAGCAGAAAATTAGTGTGTAAATCTAAGGGAAAACAAGGAATATGACAACTAGGCCAATCAACACAATCGTTATTAACTCCGGTCATGCAACTCTAACCACATGTAATAATTCATTCATAGCATACAAGTTAAGACCATTACTACCAATTCAAATGCTCCATCCATTTATTCTTATGGGAAGTATATCACTCTCACTCAAGTAAAAGATGTACACTTATAGGGTGTGGTGTTTACGCTCACAATCAATTCAAGTGCATGCGTAACCATAAGCTTGTCAAACGTCTCAAACTATCTACCACTTAAAGTATGATTCGAAAATGGGATCAAAAAGGACTTTTATTTGGATGTAATGTTGGCTCTTTGGTTAAGGTGGGAAATATATGGATAAATGACTCAAAACACAAATCAATTAAGTCGCGATCCATCACGATCTTCATTCTTCTTACTCACTTCAATTCAAGCACATCATCCTCCTCAGCTCTTCAATTTCTCTTTCTTTCATGCACAACATATACATTTTTTTCTCTTTTTTCCTTTTCTTGAGGTACCAGTTTCAGGCACTACCTCACGCATCCTCCATAGGGTACCAGTTTCGGGCACTACCCTAGGGTATTTATTTCAATAGAGTACCAGATTTAAGCGCTACTCTATGATTTTCTTTAGATGCATTTTCAAGATCAATCACTTTTTCAACACCAACTATATTCCTTCCTAATCTGTTATCAAGCTCCATCAACTTATTTCGAAAAGTATTAATTATCTTCATGACGGACAATCAAGGATAAAAAAATCATTAAGATACCCAAAGTGGTTATTTTCTCGTAGTTTGCCAAAGAATGAGGTCTTAAGGCTCAACGGGGCTAATTACGGATATACAATTATATAGGTAGAGAATTATTTGGCTAAGTGACTTATAAATTCAAAAATGGCCTAAAATTATCTCCCATTATCTAACCTAACGTGTAGTCTCAAGTAAGACAAGAGGCAAGTTCTAGAGTACACACAAGAATGTTACTCACCAGAAAGAAATATTATGTGATTATGTACATGATCTAAAGGCTCAAAACCTCACATGGCTTTAAACAAATAACAGAGCACTCTTCATGGTAAGCAATGTCTCATAAGTACACATAGAACTTCATATCATAATATAACTAAAGTACACTTCCTGCATCAATTTCAAGAGCATATGAATTTCTGGCAGAATTTTAACAAATAAGATCATAATAAGCACACAACCAGAAACCCAAACGTAAATACCTCAACTATTAGAAAATAAACTCCACATAATATCCCCCAATACAAATCAAAAGTGTAAACTGACCCAAAATTCAAATATGAAGACTTACCTGGACCTACGAACGACCTCGGCAAGACTCGTGCCAGCATATAGTACGGGTCGTGCCACTTTACCTGTCAACAGTTGGCATGCTGCTGCACCAAACGACATGAATCATGCCCCATTCCTCAGCAGGTCATGCGCACTCCTTCCGTAGCTCGTGCTGGCCACCAGCACTAGTGCTGGGCGGCACGCCTTGGATTCCTATCCCATCAGCTTCGGCACGACTCATGCGACTATATGACACGAGTCGTGCACCTCTAAATTTCACACCTGGGCACTTTTTAGAACTTTTTACCTATATCTTCGAATTTTCATTCAAGTTAAGCTCAAATACACTTAATTCATCAGTAATATCATCAGGAAAACTAAAAAATTCAACAAATTAATCACACCAAATCTAGGAAAAATAAAAATGACAAAACAAAACACTTGGATAGTTGAAAAAAAATTTGAACATTCAAAATAAATTCGAAAAATTCTAAGAAAAAATCAACCTCCAAGCATCACACACAAGTGAAAGAAAACTTACCTTGGTGCTTCAAGACATTGGGATGCACGTCCACCCCCTTAAACTTAGTTCAAACTAAGTGAGAAACTAAGTTTGCAAGAAGTGAATACCATAGAAGAAGAAGCACCTAATAAAATTTCGTACACCGAACAATAACATTAAAGCAATAAAACAGGAGGGTAAGCCCCCAACAAGCACTCATGTTTAACGTAGCCCCCAACAAACGCTCATGTTTAACGTCGGAGAGTCACGACAAAATGCAGAATATGTAGACTACTGATTAAGAGGGCGATCCTCTTTCATCTTCACCTTCCAATACTTTCTCCCCCTCTTATCATCCACACTCTTCACCTTACCTTTCTTAGGGACCATATGATTAGTAGAATCTCCTTTCTCAAAATTTCTCATCTCATTCCAGTCAATCTTCCATTCAATTTCAGAATTATTCCTATCACCATCAAGATCAAACTCAGGATAAAATTGATCACAAAATAAAGAAAGAGAGAAAGGACTTTCAAATTTATTGGTATCTGGTGGTATATTAGGAGGCTTCTAGTAAGCATCATTCTTTGTCGACATCCTTCTTCTCAACCTTAACTACGACATCCCCCACCACCTTCAAAGGTAGTGTTTCTCTTGCACTTGCAACCTTGAGGCTCGCAGTAGTCGGCAGTTTGCTAAATCCCTGCAATCAGATTTATGTAAGTATTCTATGTATCCATTAGAGATCTCATCAAACCTGTCATCAAAATCAGTAGAAAGAAAAGCAAGAAGTTTGCTTCGGCTTTTTTAACAGGATCCTTAGACAGGATCAAAGGCACGCTCTCCTCCACGGCTCCCTCTACTTCTTTGATGCTTCTGCACTCTTGCATATCAGTAGGCCATTTCATAACTCTCTCAAGTGAAAAGACGACTTCTTTGTCATTAACTTTCAACTTCAGTTCCTTTTCTTCACATCAATGTTTGCTCCTGCAGTCGCAAGGAACGTCCTTCCCAAAATTAGAGGAACTTTGTCATTTTCTTCTTCTTCCATGTCTAGCACAATGAAGTCCACTGAAAATATGAACTTCTCCACTTTCACTAGGACATCTTCAACTACCCCCCGTGGGTATGTCAGGGATCTATCAGCAAGCTGCAATGCTATAGATGTAAGCTTCAACTCCCCCAAACCAAGTTTCTTGAATACGGAATGTGGTATCAGATTAATACTAGCCCCCAAATCACATAAGGCTCTCTTAGCTTGTCCATGTCCAATCTCACAAGGTATGGTAAAGCTCCCTGGATCTTTCAACTTCGTAGGAAGTTTCTTTTATATCACAGATCCACAACTCTCTATTTTATTAATTGATTCATCTTGGGTCAAACTCCTCCTCTTAGACATGATATCCTTCAAGAACCTTGCATAGTTGGGCATCTCTTCTAAAGCTTTTGCGAAAGGAATATTGATATGGATCTTCTTATACATCTCCAAAAACTTCTTGAATTTTTCATCCAATCCTTTCTTCAAAAATTATTGTGGAAACGGAATTGGATGTTTTGTCTTTGGAATGCCCCAAATATCCTACTCAAACTCCTCTCCTTTTTCTTTTTCAGCTCTTTCTGCCTTAGCTTTCTGCCACTTTTTCAACTTAACTTCAGGTTCTTTTGACTTTTTTGCAGTTTTCGAGACCTGGGATCATTCTGGATGAGTTCGACAACACGAGGATAGGGACAAATTCCTATTGTTTTTGCTAGAAAAAGGCACGGGTTGTGCCAAATTTCCTTGGACTCGTGTCGTCGGTCGTGCCTACCCAAATCGATAGTGTTTTTGGCAAGGCACGAGTCGTTCTGTCAATCATGCCAGCCATCCTCGACAATCATGCTACTCACAGTGGCCTCCTTTGGCTGACACGATGCTCCCCGTGTGCTGATTTCAAGGCTGCACGAGTTGTGCCTTTTTTGGCACGAGTCGTGCGGCATGTCAGTGTCATCATGTTCGTCCTCATTTATTTTTCGACCTCTGTTTCAAATTTAGATCGGTCTGATGGCAATTTTGGACCTTTGTACTAGGTTCCACTCCTCAGGGTGATAGCCATAACTTGCTCCTTTGGATTCGTCATCGTTTGAGAAGGGAACATACCTTGCTGCTCTAATCTTCCCACTGCAGCATGTAACTTTCCAAGAGCAATATCAGTTTCTTTCTACTTTTTCTCATTCTCATTTTATTTGATTTCAGCTTGCTCTTTATTGGTTATCATCAGCTTGACCATCAAGTTTATCTGATCCCCTTGATTCTTCAGTAACACTTTCAACTCAACATCCATGGATGCTCTTCCTTCAATAGGCTTATGGGCTAGATCAATTCCTGAAGGAGGTGCTACTGCATTACTTGGGTTTCCATATGACAGATTTTCATTCTTTCTCTTATTGTTGAAGTTGGAATTTTCTTGGTCATTCCTCCCCCATTGTTGATTACTAGGTCTGAAATTCTATCATTTTTGTAATCCCCTTGAAAATTCTGACCCCTAACATAATTTGCATCCTCCATATGATCTTCATCTTGATCCATTCTAGCTTCCTCTCCTTTGTTTCCTTGTCTGAGACGATCCATCTTCTTATGCAGCTCACTTAGTTGACTCTTTAATTCTAATAGCTCACTATTATTGACCTGAACTTTCACTTTAGCCACTTTATCAAAAGCGACTCCTTCTGATCTCTCCATAGGCCAATCATATGTGTTAGCTGCCTTCCTCAAAGATATCTTCTGTTTCATCTGCTGATTTTTTGAAGATTGATCCTCCTGGTGTCGCGTCCACCAACACACTTGATTCACTGCTTAGGCCTTGATAGAAAAAGCCTAAGTAAGTGTCTTTTGTAAATCTATGTTGTGGACCACAACGTAACAGGTCCTTGAATCTTTCCCATGCTTCATAAAAACTCTCCAAGGCTTCTTGTTTAAATAGTGTAATCTTTTACTTCACCTTAAAGCTCTTAGAGAGAGGGAAGTATTTGTTCAAGAACTTATCTACCAACTGCTCCTATGTAGTACAACATCCTGCAAGAATGTTGTTGTACTACTCTTTGGCTTCCCTATTAGTGAGAATGGGAAAAGCCTCATTCTAATAGCATCCTCCGAAACATTCCTATTCTTCAGCGTCATTGCATACTCATCAAATAACTGCAGATGCTCACTAGGATTCTCCAAAGGATTACCACTAAACTGTTGTGTCTGTACCATTCGGATCAGTCCAAACGGTAATTCAAAATTCTACGAAGTGATTGTGGGTCCATTCAATCAAATATTCGTGGTATCCTTCAGCTTATACTGGTCCCGCATGGGAGTTGGGGCTTGATCATCAGCCATCTTAGCTAATTTTACCTGAGCTCACGCAGCTGATTAGAATAGTTTGGATCTAAATAAAATAATAATAAGAAAATAAAAATAAAAATAAAAGAAATTAAAAATTTAATGTCCTAAATTAAAATAAATCACAAAAGAATATAATAGTAAAGCTTTGGAAATTATCCCCAGCAATGGCGCCATTTGCTTGTTCACCTTTTAGCGTGTCTCCAAGTGTAGGGAATCAGTTGCAGATAAGCGTGTGACCAAGTCTATTATCGAACCCAAAGGATAATTTTAGACTTACTATTTAACCTATCAATGACTATTCTAATATAAGATAAATCTGGGTATTTTAAGAGAATTACCTAAATTAAAGATGCGAAAAATAAATATTAAAAATAATAAAATAGCAGATAAAATTAAATATGGAAGTGTTCAAGAAAGAGGATGGATAGCTCTAGGTAATCTAGTTAAATTGGTCAAATCAAATCACTAGACAATCAGTTAGAATCCTGCAGTTTTATGAAAGCAATCACTTGATAATGTTAAACCCCTCTTTTAAAGTAAACTTAACAAATAAATCTTGTTCAAACTCTCAGATGTAGAAGAATATTCATAACTCCCTTTCTAGGTACTTCATGCAAAATTTCATTAAAGGCTAGTGCATTAGACTTCCCTTTATAGGTGCTTAAGAATTAATCCACGGTTCCCACCTAACAATCTAAGAAACCAAATCCTCTAGAATGGTAATTAATAAATATATTAGGTGTCCAATATTAATTATTCTAATGAATAAATGTTATATGGTTAGATCACTTTTACCCATAATAGGTTGACAAATATAATCTCTTCTATGGCACAAGCAATAATCATGAACATGCATAGGACAATGACATACCCATGAATAAGGACAGATCATATAGGACAAAAATATAAATCTCAATTCAAAGCATTAATAAAGGAATAAGTATACTGCAGATATCCAACCTTAAGTCTAGATCAACTCAAAAGTGGGCTTTTTCATGTAAAAAACACGAACAGGCGAAGAAAATGATGAAAAATAATGACTGGACCTCGCTAGGCAGTGGCACGGTCATGCTGCACAGGTGCTAGCTAGTGGTCACCATGAGTCATGCCAAATGTGGCACGGGTCGTGCCACCCGTCGGCAGCCTGCGCGACCTCACGGTTTTGCTCATAACTTCTTCATCCAATCTTCGATTGAGGTGATTTTTATACTCACACTATTCTCACTTCCTTGGCTTTCCATCCATATAAAGAGCCCCTAAAAATTCATCAATTTGAGCATCGTACAAGTCGTGCAATGTTGTGGCACGAGTCATGCACTTCCGGGGCTTGCTAAGCGGCGATGGCATCTCAAGTCCAGCACTAGTGGACTATGTAGGCTTCACGACCCATGCCAAGTCTGGCACGAGTCAAGCCATACTGCACCAATTCTTATTTTGGCCCGGCTTCTCTCTCGACTTCTATTTTTGCTCTTTTTACCCCCGTTTTCCATCTAAACATATGAAATAACACCTCACAAGCATCTATAATACAAATCTATGCAATTCAATCAAAAGATGTTCAAATACGGATATAAATTCCACACAACGGTGCTAAATCAGACTCTAAAACATGTAGATTTTTATACTAATCAGATATGAACAAGGTTAGTATCTCATTCACTAGTTGTTAAAGCGTGATTAATGATGGTATCTACTGACACGTTGTGTGTAGATACTGTAAGTTACAAAAGTAGTGACTGTTGTAGTGGGAGTTTATTTATCTTCTGATAGGAACAAATGTTTGATTATGAGAAATTGTCTTTATGTACATTTTCATAGAAAGAATTTAATTTCAGTTTCTATTTTATAACAGATAAATACTTTATTTCATTTGAATGGCATAGTCAATATAATGAAGGATGGAGCTATAATCCGTTGTACTATGTTGGTGGACAATTTGTACATTCTTAAATCATGTTTATCCCACGGATGCAACATAATAGTAATGATAATGCATCTTCTAATCTAATAAGAGAAAGGAACCTTCGGATATGAACAAACATACCTTTTGGCATCCGAAACTAGGTCATGATTGCTTCCTCAAGGCTAAGTGGTGTAGAGCCAAAGATATGTAGGAATTGGTTCATTCTGATTTATGCGGTCCTAAGACTACGCAGTCGAGAGGTGGTTAGATATACTTTAATGTACCGCAAGTCTTAGTACTATGTGTAATTCAAAGTGCATGGCTCATGCGGTGAAGGGTCATCGAAAATATATCAGTTACTTCTTAGGATAGTTCAGGAGCTATTTATCAGAGATTGGGATTGAATCCCAAGTTTTCAACACCAGGCAAACCCAGCCAAATGTTTTGGCGAAAAGAAGGAATATGACTCTTATGGAAATGGTTAGATAGATTCATTTTATGGGTATTCAATAGAAACACGAAAATGAAGGGTGTCGAAAGGATGTTTCTCTATTTGTGGATATCCTAGAAAAATGAAGGGTGTCTTATTTGATAGTCCAAAGATCAAAGGGTGATTGTTAACACGAAAACTAGATTTTTGGAAAAGGATTAAGTAATAAATCACAAGGGCTTCTTTTATAGTTAAGGGTTGATAAAATTCAGATTCCACCTCAAAATAGAGCTTTTACACGTCAAAAACACGAACTGGCCGAAAATTGGGTCGTCGGGTCATGCCACTTTTTGGCAGATTGTGGGACCTCATGGTTTTTACCATAACATCTTCATACAAACTCTGATCAGATGATTTTTAGGCTAACACAATCTTATCTTTCTTGGCTTTCTATACATATAAAGAACTCATAAAAATTCCAACATATGAATGGTACGAGTCGTGTAAAAGTGGCACGAGTCGCAGCTTGCGCGACTTTACTGTTTTGATCATAACTCCCTCATCTGACCTTCAATTGATGTGTTTCTTGATCAAGAATGACCTTCTCTTCTGTAGCTTTCCAACCATATATCACATGGTCTGTTTGGACCTCTATAAAAATATAAAAAATTATGCAAATCGGACATACGTTTTTCAATATTCTTTCACAATTTCACTCTTCATTCCAACTTTGCACTTTTAATCTATTTTCCACCTAAACACACGAAATAACACCTCAAATGCACTAAAATTTTAAATATATAAAAATTAACAATTTATTTCTAAAATACGAATATATATCCCACAAAATGTTGTTAAATCGAATCCTAAAACATGCAGATTTTGACACTGATCAGCATTCTATATCTTAAACACGGGGAGATTAACGGGCTCATAATAAGGAGCCTAAAACATAATTTGGGATTAGAGTGGCAGTGCATTAATAATACTTTAGTGGACTGTATTAATATTATTGGACTTAAGTGTAAGTTTTGAGCTAAACTTGGATACTTAAGTCTAATGGGTAGGGATGGCAATGGGGAGGATCAGGGCGGGTACCTATGTACCCAAGCCCGCCTCGTTCAGTGGCCCACCGCCCTGCCCTGTCCCGTGACCCACCTCGGGTCAGAATATCAGTACCCAAACCTGCCCCTATGCGGGGCAGGTCCGCCCAGCCCTGCCCCATCTAAATTTTTCATGTATATAATATATATGTAGAAAAGATAATATTATTGTGCACTTAAAAAATATTATTCGGTAAATATATTATTTTAAATATCACAACATTAATAACAGCAGCATAAGTACACCAACCATGAGTCACCATAAGTTCTTAATTCATAGGTAAAACATCCATTACAAATTACCAAATATAACAAAAGTTTGTCAAGTGCAACAATAATAATCATAATATACATAAAGACTAATTTGTCTAAATTCATCAAGCATTAGCTCTCCCATGTTCTTACTCAAGAAGCTATTGAACCATGGTATCCTTTTTTCATACTTCTTCTCCTACAATAATATGCAAGAATTTCAAATAAAACATTAAGAGATTTAAAGCAATGTATATATTAATATCAAGACTTTTAATTAATATATATATAAATTTTATATTAACATACCTCAAATTGTTCACTTTCAACATTAGAGTCATATAAAACACTTGCATGCCCATTTTCAAGGGATGTGTCATCTATACAGTAAAAAATATAAACATAAATAATTATACAAAAATCATAATGCAGTAAGTATAAAGAATACAATAATTGGAGTAAATTACCTTTCATCTGATTTGATAGCCAATTTTGTGCGCGCATTAAAGCTTATATGGTTTTCGGGAGAAGACTACTACGATGAGGACCAATTAGTCTTCCACTTGTGCTAAAAGCAGACTCAGAAGCTACTGTAGAGACGGGAATAGCTAAATATCTTTTTCTATTTGGGTTAATATCGGATATTTACCCACATTTAATTTTCACCACGATAAGACATCAAAATCTGAAACATCGGGTAAACTTTCTTCTTCTAAGAAGTTATCCAACTCTGACCTCATCGGTTTTCTTTTCTTTTGAGATATAAACAAGTTAAATTCAGTAAGACAGGCTGAATTTATAGATTAGCTACACTCCGATGATCCAAACCCCTCACCAACTTCTTTAAAAGAATCTCTCTCATATTGTTCATACAAATCACGACATAACACGAGAATTTTCTGTATCTAATTTTCACTTCCTAAACCATAAATCTTCCCAAAATAATACTCCAACAAATCAGTTTTGAACCTAGGATCAAGCAAAACAGCCACCCCCATCAAAGCATTCTCAATAGACCAATATTTATCAAAGTTTTATCATTTTCGAAGCCATCGACTCAATAATTTTAATGCCAGAAACTTACCACTGAATTAAAGCTAACTTAATGCACAAATATTAGGAAAATATAAGTTTATAGTAGGATATCGAGTACCAGAAAAAATCTCAGTTGCAGTGTAAAATACCTCAAGCTTCTCAAAAATTTCATTGGTGATTTTCCAATCATCATCACTTGGGCAACACTTGTACTTTGGATCATGTTGCTTCAAAAGAACAAACACATCTTTATATACAAGGGCTACTTGCAACATCAAGTATGTCGAATTCCAACGTGTTTTACAATCAAGTGCAAATTTTTTTTATAATTGGAACACAAACCTGACAAGCCGCTTCTACAAACTTCTCCCATTTCTTTTGGGTGCCCGACCAATAAGCAACACTATCTCTTACAGCAAAAATTTCCTTTTCAATGACATCTAACCCATCCTTTACAATCAAATTTAATATGTGATCACAACAACGCATATGGAATAACTTACCACAAACTAATAAAGTTTCTGAGGAAAGCTTTTCCAAGAGCAAATTCATCATAGCATAATTGGTCGAACAATTATCAACAGTTA
Source organism: Pogostemon cablin (assembly GCA_023678885.1). Taxonomy (NCBI): domain Eukaryota; kingdom Viridiplantae; phylum Streptophyta; class Magnoliopsida; order Lamiales; family Lamiaceae; genus Pogostemon; species Pogostemon cablin. Next base: position 21,145,591 of record CM042956.1, read on the forward strand.
TAAAAGATAATTTTTGTTCAATGTTTCAATCTAGGAGACATTCAAGCAATGCTTCACAAAGAACTTCACTTGTATGTGGACTTGGCACAAAAATAAACCTAAATAAGTTAAAAAGAATTAATAAACATCAAATAAGTAATGAGATAGTCCACACATACATCACAAAAAAGTGGGTTTTTTAATAATACCCAATAATTTTGCTATTTAGTTTCTAATTGTTGTCAATATAATAAGCTGTGATGGCCATGAATCCTTTCCTTTGAAAAGAGGATGTCCACATATCCGTTGTTACAGCTATGTGACTTTAATTTTTTCTAAAAATTTGCATAGTGGCTTCTTTTTCCGACTCATATATCTTCAAACAATCTGCTTAAACTGTGTTTCTTGACATTGGGTTGAAAAGTGGATTCAAACTCTAGCAAAAGGCCCTAAACCCTTCATGGTCCATCATTTTTAAAGGATATTCATGTATAATGATTATTTTGCCAGTTCTTTACGAGCCACATCTTTGTCAAAGCTAAAAGGTGAAAGTTCCATTTTCCCTTTGGAAAAGTTAGCTTGTAAAAGTTGTTGTCTTATGTCCTTCATTTTCTTTTAGTTTATCTTTCAATGTGCTTATGTAAGTGACTAGTACCTTTACTTGGATCTCCCAACAATAATTTAGCACATAACTTGCACTTGGCTTTCAAAAGACCTCCCACGGTCACTTTATCATAATGAGCTTTAGAAAAAACCCATCCACCAGTAGTATTCGGAACATTTGTTATACATGGAGAACTTTCAACATCTGGAGATGATGTGTTTGGGATCGAAGTAGAGTCATTTGGTGACATTTGTGCTTATAATTCATATATCATATTAGTGCTAACAGGTGAAATGGGAGATGGCGATGGAGTTGTAGATTTTGATGTCATGATATCAAAGTAAATATACCTTTAATTCGTATTTGGAAAAAAATGGCAGCAGTAAGATTAAATTAATAAATGATAGCAATAATTGGCTTAACTATCTTAAAACACATTTACCCAAAAAAGAAGAAAGATGTATCATATACATGTGCTGCCGTCAATGAATTTAATACGAGATCAATGCGAGAGGTCACCGTTATGTAACAAAGTTGTCTGAAACGCTATTATATGGTTAAATTTCCATTAAGAATCAACATAAACATGGGTGTTTTAAATGTATAAGGCTGTGGAAGTGACAACTGACCTCTTCTCGATTCGTTATAAATTATAATCCAATAGCCTCTGAACCCTTTTCTTTGCACAATACTGTCGATCAAAATGCTTCACCTACAGGCCAAAAACACCATGAATTCAATTAAGGACAGATACATTTAGATTTCGATAATCAGCACAACAAATACACAAAATGTCTTCAGGTTTATAAAAAATTACCCAAGTTGCTCTGCAATTCTTCATGTATTCCGCCATATTTTTCTCGCATTCAACTGGGTAGAGAAGACCTACCGACTCAATTTCTATGCATTGACGAGGGGCTGGTGGAACCTGAGGTGCCGAGGTGGTGGTTGAGATAAAGGTGTCGAGCAGCCGAGGTGAGTGAGATTTGAAAATAGGAGTGGGAGCGTCTAAGTGAGAGAGGAGCGGCTAGGGTTAGCGTCGAATGGGGAAAACCTAAGAATGAAATGTAAATGTAGGAATTATATATATTTTTTTTGAATACATAAATAAATATATATAATTTAATATATTAAATTAGTATGGGAAGGGGCGGGTCAGGGCGGGGTGGATCAACAGCAACACCCATATTTAAACTGCCCTATGTACGGAACGGAGCAGTCCCGGCCCATTCTTTGTGTGGAGCAGGTCTGGCTTGGCCCAACCGGGGCGAGGCAGGGCGGGTCGGCTTCGAGTCAGGAAAAATTATCATCCCTTCTAATTGGAGGCCCAACTCTAATTTCACCTCATGGTCCCTATTATAGCCTATAAATAAGTCTCCTCACACTACTACAAATCTGTGAATAGATAACGGTGAATAGATATCGGTGATTTGAAAAATTGATATCTATTGATAGAGTGACTGATATCTATCTTACTACTGATATCTATGATTATAGGATTACTCTAATAAATATCGGTGATCGTCTATTGATATCTTTTAGTGATGTCTATTTAGTATATAGATATCGCTTATGATAACCGATATCTTTTAACTAATATTAATATATTAATTAATTAATATTTTAATAAATTAATTAAAAAAATGTGTTTTTATAATGAATAAAATTGTGAATTCAAGATTTGCATCACATTACTCTATCCTTAGGATTTGAAACATAAAATTCAAAAAACCTATCGTGAACAAAAAATCCCAAATAGCCAATGAACCCTAGAACCACCTAGGACGAGCCGTGGCATCGCCTGCACCGTGGCTCTATCGCGTTGGATGCACATCCACCCGCTCGCTGTGGTCGCTCGACACCCTCGTGCTGGCCAATCTTCCTCTCATTCTCGTTCCTACTATCGCGCACCGTGGTTTTTCTATGGCACCATCATTCCTGCTCTACCATCTTCTTTCGCCAGAAATGATAAGAATCTGACCAAATCATTAAAGAAGTTAAGGAAGTATATACTTTCAAATCCAACTGCTCCGATGTGGGAAAGCAAGTGGACTGCCTCTGCCAGACCACGTCACCTTCCCCCGGTGGCACCTTCTACGCCTACCCAATTCGCCGCATCATCACCAAGGTTTCCAAGAAATGCTGCGGCGCAGCCCACTCTATTATGTTGTCACCATAGTCTCCACCATAGATTTTAAAAAGCTGCTTAACATCATCGACTCCTCCGTGGCGAACATGAAGTGGGTTTTGAGCATTTATGAAGCTGATAGCGCAAGTGAAGGAATTGTCCTAACTTTGCCCCCAATTGCTCGCAATGATCACATGGTTTCTTGGGTTTGGTCGTTTATTCTTCATTATATATGGGTCGACTGCAAGATAAAACTGAACCTGCAAATGAGTTGGCTTCTTTAGCTTACGATAATGGCATGAATAAGTAAATTATAGTTGAGGAAGATGGATATCTCATTTGATTAAGTTGTTGAAGAATAGTTCTAGATGGGTAGATCCCTGTTGCTTCTGCACTTTATACTTTAGCTAATGATGCCGAAAGGGTTCGAGCAATCATTGATGAACAACTTTTATTTATAATAGGCGTAAGCATTTTATAACACTGGAACATGTATGATGATCAGCATGAATTTCGTCCCAAGATTTGAGCTTTAGAGTTAAAATAGGCCAATAATACAGGGATAAACATTTACCTTTGTTGACGACTGTTCTTGGATCGTTCTCTTCAAGTATGAAGGATCAAGATGTTTAATAACGTAGCCAAGAACGAACACAATCAAACATAATAAACTATAAATAAAAGGGTTTTGACCATTAGAAAATCCATTCCACCAAAGAATGTAATCAAATTTATTACTCTCCCCTTTTTAGAACAACATTACTCTTCCTTCCGATTCTTACAAGTGTAATATGTAAAGTGAGTGCCCAAAAACCTACCTCTCTCCTATGAGAGAGGTAATTTATATTATTCCAAAAACCCTAAAATCAGATCAATCGTCTTGTGCTACCTGGATGAAGACAATTCACCTTTAATGAAGCTGTCTATTACTCTGACCAGTTGCAGGGATGGTTTGAGTGCCGTTTATTGCATTGTAAGAGTTTGTCGGGTGTCTCCGTCCTTTGCTGGCTTCTAGTTAGTTGTTGGAGTCAGGCACGCCAATCAACTATTGTCTTCTAGTTAGGATTGTCGTCCAAGATATCTTCTTTTCCCGTTAATGTTGTCTTCTAGCCTGCGGTACTTGTACTCTTTCATTATGATGTGTGTCCTCTGTTGTCCTGCTTTCACCGTCTTTCTTTGGTCTTCAGACAGGTTGTCTTTTGGTGCGGGAAAGTCCGTTCGAGGTCTTGGCCAGGGGAAATGTGGATGCCGAGGTGGCTTCCCGCCGAGGGTGCTTCCTGGGCTAATGAACTGTTGTGGTTCTTATTGGGCTGCCTTAATTCCATTCCCATTTATGTTTGACTAGGCACCCGGGAGGTTGGGCCTCCCCATTCAAGTATCACGAACCTATTTGGCCTCTTGGGCCTAACATGCATGGGGATATAATACCCATAACATTAGCCCCTCGAGCCTGAATAATTTCCTAACTTGAGATTGTTCGGGGTCGAACTGTACTTCACATGTTATATCGCTCATGTTTTGATACCTGTGATATTAGGGTTCCTTCCATCTCAGCTCCCCATAGTTCTAGATTGCTGCCCTTATATTGATAATCCTCTGCCTTATCGGGTTTTTCGCACCATTTTTTAGATATTTTCTTTTCGGTGGGGGGCATGTCTGTTATTTGGGGTGTACTTATCGATTTGAAATTTGAATCTTTTTGTCAGTTTCTCCTTCCCTTGCTTCCTCTTTTTTCTCCCTTTGATTCTGCAGGTTGTTGGCCTTCCTTCTACTCAGTAAGTTTGCTTTCCTTTGCCAGTTATTACTCTACTTTCCATTGTCTACCTTTCTTCCTGACTCATTTTCTTTTGTGTCCCTAAATTTATCATCGTTGTGGCTTAGGGTTTTCTCTTTTCCCTGTTTCCATGTTTTACTTTCCCTTATCGCGGTATGGCTTGCGAGGGGTCCTCTTCTTTTCCTAGATCCCCAGATCTCTTTCCCATTTGACCGATTCCTCGATTAGTGATTCTGAGTTACCTTTATCGTCATCCTCGCCGTCTTCTGAGGATCGTTCAGATCCTCTTTTTCCATCTTGAATTGCCTTTAATCAATGGGTTATCGACTTCGTTTCTACTTTAACACTGGAGCTCAATCTTAAGATTGGCGATGCTGGTCCTAAGTTATTGGGTCATCTTGGAAAACTTCCATTGTGGGACAAAAATACACCCTTTTCTGCAGCTGAGGTTTTGTCGACCCTTAACGACTCTTGGTTACGGAAGAGCCATGTTATTACTCTTGGCATGTTCCAGTGTGGGAAGGGTATCGATTTCTGTCTTCCTTCTCCTGACGTGCTTATGTGCTAAGCCCCACCCAACGGTGTGGCATTTTATGAACAACAGCTTGAGCTCGGTCTTAGGTTTCACCTCCACCCCAGTATTAGGGATATTTTTGAATTTTGGGGTATAGCCCCTACTCCACTGGCTCCGAATGGTTGGGCTACCTTGATGGGGATTTTGATCCTTTTCCGGAAAAGAAAATACTCTTTCTTGACTACTGCTGAGATCAACTTCCTGTATGGGTTCACCCCGAATAATCGAACAAAGGGTTATTATTATTTGGTACCGCGCCATGCGAATCTCGTTGCTTCCCTGCCCTGTTCCATTAAAGGGTGGAAGGATCCCTGGTTTTGGGTTCATAGGTCTTGGAGAGGGGACTCTGTATATGACCTCGGGGATCCTCAAAATCCCACTGTGCTCCACAGAAGTTCTTTCTTCAAGTCTGTCCTCAGTACGTGTATGTTTTTGTTGTCTCTTTTCTTATGTTATATGGGACCTTCTAACAATTCCTTTTTTACTCTGTGTAGTAGGGGATATGTGTGCCCTAGAGACACTGTCAGCCAAATTTCAGAAGGCTTTTCATCATGTTCGCAAACTCTCTGATACGAGACACAATTACCAGTGCATTCTCCGAGGAAGGAACCTTTTTAAAACAAACTTTACTACCATGTCTATAGCTATGCCAGGTAGTTTATCTGTGATTATTTCTTTGGCCTTAGAGATATTGTATAGTTCTTCCTCTTGTATTAATCTTCCTTCCTTCTATTTTTTTACCTTCAGGGAAAGGGAAACATCTTATGCCCGACTCTGTTCGCATGGGTACTCTCTCATCCGTTCGCTAGCGGGTTGCCCTCTCTAAATGGAAAAGAAAGCTTCCTAGATTTCTTCTCCGAAAGCCTCTATAATCCCTCTTACTATGCAGCCCCTTACATCTGTTAGGATTGGAGAAGCTTATGATCTCATTTCTAAGAGGTTGGAGGCCGATCTCACTCGGGGAGGAATTACTAAGAAAACCTCTGGAGCCCCAAAGCCCAAGAAAGGGGCGTCCGAGACTGCAGCCTCTAAGCTTGTTACTCTGAAATAGAAATATAAGTTGGTGGATGAGACTTTCGAAGAGGATACTCATAATAGTACTGCTCTTACCATCCGCCTCCAAAGAAAACCAAGGATGATTATGTGGGTGCTGATGTCGTCGGTTCTTTCGTAGCTCCTCAAAAAACCATTAAAATTTGTGATATCATCTCTTCCCCCTCTCCAGATATCCTTGTCTGATCTTCCTTTGTTGCTTTTGGCACGTCACGAGGTGCCTTTCCGTTCGAGGCTTAGCAGACCTTCGGTGGTACTTCCTATGATTCAGCATCTCATTGTTCCCCTTCTAAGATGTGGCGGTTTTACCAAGGGAAGACTCCTCTGCAGTTCTGGTCACACGGCAGTCCCTCTTCTGAGGGTGCCTCTTTCATTCTGCATGTGTCGGATGATTCTACCCCGTTCCTCCCCGTAGATCCTGTGGTTGATAAGGAGCTATCACAAAAGTATAGCTATTTGGATGAGGTCGGGAAAACTTTCGTCCGAACTCAAGAGCTCCTGCTTAACTTTGACGCTCCCGCGTGTTTAGCTCATGCTGCCACCTTCCCCTTTAAGGGGTGTACTCGTGAACTCCTTGAACATATGGAGAGTATGTCTGCCAAATATTCTCTTCATATCATTTCTGGCCATGCGGGTCGACTAGCACTTCATGCTATTAACGTCTTGCATCGTATTTTTGAGTTGGAAAGAAGTGACTCCCATCTATAAGATGAAGTTACTTCGTTGGCTCAAAAGGTAAGGGACTATGAGAGGAAAGTATCCGACGCAGGCGCGACTGAGGCTCTGATCAGGGGCCAGTTGAAGGTTGAGCAAGACAAGAGAGCTGAGCTACAGGGAACCTTTGACCTCCTCCGTGCTCGGTATGATAGTCTGTTAGCCAAATCCGAGGATGAGAGGAGCGCTTTGGAACTCCAGATCAAGGTACTTTCAGATAAGACTGCAGCTTCGGAGATCAAACACCAGGAGGAGATTGCGGCGAAGGAGAACCAACTATAAGCCGAGCTATCCCGGGTTCAGAGTAACTTGCATGCCTTCCGAATATCTTCTGAACAGAAACTTGAAAAGGTACGGCAGGAGAGGAAAACGTCAGAGGTTTCTTACACTCTGAATATTAAGGCGTCCGAGGATGTTATTTCAGAGATATTGAGAGAGCGTGATACGGCCTTGGCTGAGATGGAGCGTGCAAAGGATGTTTTCCTTCTATCAGAGGCAGATAATCAATACTATGGGGAATTTATTCTTTCAAAGACCAAGATTCACTACTTCTGCCCTTGCGCCTCTGTTTTTGCCCAAGCCTCTGCCCGGAGACCCTATCCTGATTGCCTCGATGACATGCGTAGCATTCTCCATCAAGCCCTTAGCGAGGAGAAGATGCCTCTTGGGGAGACTTTGAAGGACGACCTTGATTTTGGGATGCTCGGTGGGTATTCTGACTTCATCACTGACGTTCCTAAGGAGTCCATCGAAGGGTCCAAGGAGGGTCGATCTGATGAAGAATTTTCCGATGATGTCTTAGCTCTCGCCATGATTGATTCTGGGGTTGAGGGTCCGTCTGTCGTGGTTCCCGCTAGATCTGTAAGGGGACCTATTCAAGAGTTTCCTACTGAGCCTGAGCTTCCCATTCTCGGTGGTGAACATATTACCAGTCTGATCACTTCTGTCGAGGTTTCTACAGCTTAGCCTACTGAGGCTGCCACGGCTCCTTCAATTACCCCAGCCCCAGAGATCGCTCTTGCCTCTGATTGTGCCACGAATGTCAACATTTCGTTGAGGCCGATGACCTCTAGGCTCCCTTGGGTGCTTCAGAAGATACGGTGCTGATGAGCGAGGATCCGCAAACCACAGAGGTGGTTGGTTTCGAGGCCTCCCTTGCTGATCAATGAAGTATCATCCAGCCTCTAGTGTCGAATAGGGTATTTTTTCCTTGTTCAGATATTCTGTATCTTTCTTGCCTTCCCTTTATTAATGTTTGATAGGACCTTGAATTACTTTCGCTTTCATTGTAACTCATTTATACTTGAATAAAGTGTCTTCTCTTTCCTGATCGTTGATCTTGCAAGGGTGTTTTGGTAACTTGCCTCTAATTTCAAACATAACCGCTGTTTTCTATCATGAGATGTCACGTGGTCAGGTGTCACGAGTATTAATCTGGGCTCTTCGTTTTTCTTGGGAGTTGTAAGGTCTCTTCATCCTCGCTGTTGGATCTTAGCCATTTTTGTTCCATAACTTCCCATGGAGATACCTGTCACGCCTCACTTTATCAAATAGTTTCCCTTTTCATTTTTTTAAATTCAAATCTTCCGTATTCTCTCCCCTATATTTTCATTTTTTTAACCTAATTCTCTTGATATCTTCGGAACTTCTCAACATTTCGCTATCTTTGTGCCTTCTGAGAATCCCACTTTCATCCTCTGCCTTTTTGCCCAACCCTAATTTTCAGATTCTCAATTCGATTCTCCTTTTGAGTGAACAATGTCTAGTCAAGGTACTCCTCCTCCGCATGATATTCAAGAAGTGAATACCTATGATGATTCACCAACGAGGTGTGCATGGCCTGGTACTCGCAGCTCTAATCATCTCCGTCGGCTGCCCCATCCTAATTTGAGGGATTTGTCTTCGTCTTCTTCCTCGGGTGGGAACCAGGCTTCTGTCCCTTATTCCGATCAGCAACTAGTTCCTGATGTGCTAGCTACTGGTGTTGGCGGTGTTGCAATATTCTTCGATGCTAATTTGGGCGCGATACTTCCTCTTAGCGTGGGGGATTATCTTCCTGCTTGCCGCGATGTTGGTGACTTGGGGGTTGCTTTTCGAGGGATAGCCCAGCGTCTTAGTTGGGTGGCAGCTTCTAGGTTGTCTTCGAAATAATTGAGAGAACTTCAACGGCGATATGGCAACCCTAATACCATCTTTGAGCTTCCCTTGGATGGAGTTCCCATTTCTGAGCCACTCCTCTATCGTACAGCGTTCTATTACTCTCTCTTTCTTGCCGAGTTGCACCTTCCGCTTCCTCCTGTTGTTAGCCTACTGTTGCAAATGTGGGATTTGGCTCTAGGCCAGCTGTTGCCCTCTTCTTAGTTGAGCCTAATCTCCACCATGTCGCTTTTCCATGTGTTGGGCCATATTATCCGAGATTCGTTTGAGTTAGAGTTTCTTTTTATTTACGTTGCCTCTGGCCGTTCTAGCAGTTTCTACCAATTGTTGTCTCGCAAAAATCATTATTTTGTGGGGGCTTTTGACGTCATTGGTCAGAGCTGGGAGCGAGCCTGGTTTTGGCTAGGTGGTGACTGTCGCACTCGCGTCAATTGTGCCTCTGTGACTTTTCCCGTTTGGTTCCTACCGTTGGATAAGTGTATGATCCTTTCTTTTCTCTTGAGCCCTAGCTTATATGTCTTTCGTAGCTTTTGATGTCACTTTTGCGCAGGTCCTCCCCCTCGTCCTCTTGAACAGTTGAGCGATGGCTTTCGCCATGTCTACGAAATCTTATCTCGTCGGAGAACACTTATCGGGTCTCTGCACTGCTTTCTGAGCCTATCCTGAATTTAGATGGATTGTCCATTTTTAGCCGCGGCGCAACCACTGATGCTTCCCTTTCCCTGGCTTGGCCTGCTCTCCTTATTCCATGACTAACTTTTCTTTCTAGATGAGCTCTGGAATGCACTTTCCCCTGTGGGATCGACTGGTTCCATGGCTGGTTTATCATTAACCCCTTATAAATATGTTTACCAGTTTTCAGATAATGAAGCCGATCCCGATTATCTTGCACGTTCTCCATCTCCTGACGAAGATGTGGAAATGGATGACTTGTCTGTTGGGTTCGAGGACATGAAACTTAGTGAAGATTTATCGGTTACACAGTTTATCAAGCATAGGGTTCCATCCCCTTTGTCGCATTCCCGTCTGCATTTGCATCGTTCTCTTGTTGTTCCTTCTGGTGTTTCTGCTATCCCCGGTTCTGGATCTGTTTCTTCCCCCCTGCTCAGAAAGAGAGAAAGAAGTGTTTACGAGCACGGCGGGCCTTCTTATTCGACTGGAATTAGCTCTGTGCCTCATTCATTCCCCTCCGTTGGTGAGTTTGATCTCCTTGCTAAAAGATTAAGGGGGATAATCACCTCCATTCGAGCTTCCTCATCCTTTCCATGTTTATTACATTCTCATCCGTGGTACCCTTTTGCAGATCCTCCTCCCATCCCGTCTGAGGTAAAAATTCAGTATGAAGAGGATCCCGAGGAGGATCTAGAAGAGGATCTAGAGGAGGATCATAAATCAGAGGAGGTTCTCGAGGTGGGGATTGGCAGTGGCTCTGAGGCTGAGGATTACGACATGATGGTTGGTCCGAGGAGGAGGTCTATCCCTGTGGCCGATGTCAGCTCTATTCCCTCAACCTCTCGAACTGTTCCAACAGTCCCTTTTCCCAGTCCAAATCTAGAAGGATCGGTAGCTGCGACCAATCCCACCATTGTGGATGTTGAGGCCGCCAGGTTAGCCGTTTAGAGAGCCCATGAATGAGGGAAAGGTAGGGCTGAGGAAGGTGATGAGCCTGCTCTGGCCGAGTTGCGAGAGCTAGGGCTCCAGAGTTTTGTGGCGGGTGTAAGTTCTCTGATCCCGCATCAAGCTTTTCCAACCGTCGTCCCTAGCTCTCTTTCCCAAGACTCCTCGGGTTAACCGTGATGGCTGGATTTACCATCGCTTCTCTCGCCTCTTCTATGTACTTTATGGATCATTGTGTGTTCGGGAGCCACTTTATCGATCGCTCCGAGGGATCTTTTGCCAGCTTTGAGGAAAGAATACATGCTCTGGAGATCGAGAATGCCAAGCTGAACTCTCTTGTGACGTACCAGAATGAACGATAGGTTGTTTCAGAATTTAAGGTTGATATAGGGCGGGCTACTCTCGAGTCTATGGAAGCGAGTTTGACCAAGACTGAGATTGCTAGAGATGCTGCGAGAGTCGAGGCCGCTGAAGCACTCGCTAGGTTGGTTGAAGTCGAGGCTCAGATCCGAGCCTTGGAGCAGCGTATTCCTCATCCCGACTCGGTAGAAGAAAGGGTCGTTCGCGCATAAGCTCAGTTGAAAGAAATGGAGGATAAGATGGCGAACATTTTCCATTCCTTTGGCAGCTGAAAGAAAGATTAATGTCTTCCACATTGTTTATTCGCCGGCTGGTTCCTGCTTTACCCCCGTTCTGGTGTTGTTTATGATTTTTTCTTGTGATGACTTCGTAGATTTTGAATATTGACTGCTACTGTTAATGTTTTGCCCACGTCAGGGGGTTGATTCTCATGTTGGTTTTTATGGTATCAATCTTTGAAGAATGCCTATTATTTAATGTTGATGTGTGTACTTGTTGTGTTTTTGTATGTGCTCGTCCCTGTTGTTTGGTGAATCCCTGTTCTCACGTGACTGCCAGCAATTCCGGGGTTGTAACCCTATCTCCACGCTCTGCTCTCTACTTTGTATTGGTTCTTGAACCTCCGAGTTTATCAAATCCATTTTATATTTTGTCCCGAATTTCCTCTCCGTTCCGATCCCGATGTCTCGCTCCCGAATTTCTTGTATATACCGTTAGGTATATCTGCACGTATTGATTTCCTGCGATATATCGATGAGATTTCCTTTTACTTTAAACCTAAAATTTCAATCCTTGTACATATCCGTTATATACCCTAACCGCGTCCTAGTTTGACACCCTTACAAGGCCGATCCCCATAGCCTGATGCTTCAGCATCTTTTTTCCAATTTCCCTGATCCGACATTTTCGCCCTTTCTTTTCGTTTGATTCTACATTATTAGTCTGCCTTGTCTTTCTGTTCCCGATGCCTCGGCATTCTTGTTCCTAGTTTCCAAATCTAATGTTTTTGCCTTTTCATACTGGTTTGATTCTGCACTCTTAATCTGCCTTGCCTTTCCGTTGCCGATGCCTCGACATCTTTGTTCCCATTTTCCGAATCTGATATTTTTGCTTTTTCCCATTCTGAACACATTTTTTTAGCATGATGTTTATATAGGCCTTTCCCGAAGCCACGGTATCCCGACACATGAATACTTTTTATCATTTGTGATGATCCCTTTAACTATGCATAAACACATTAATATCCTTAACTATATATCATTTAAAATGATTTCCGTAGATTGACACCCTTAACCACATATCATTAAAAAGATTTTCATACACAACTTTCACCTCCATATAGTATGGCCTAATGCCTTGATTAAAAGTTGTAAACAATCGTGTCACCAACCTTATTCGACCTCATCTTCTTTCTCTTTTACTGATAATATTTCTTCAGGTGTTGTGCATTCCACGGGTGAGGTATCTTTTTGCCATTCACTTCTTCAAACTCATATGCTCCACCTTCTAGACCCTCTTCATTATGTAGGGGCCTTCCCAGTTTTGGTCGGTACTCTGGGCCGTTGGGCCCACTATTTTCCGTAGCACTAGTTCTCCCCCTTTGAACCTCCTTAGTCTTATCTTAGAGTTAAAAAATATCTTTGCTCTCTGCTTGTAGATTGCATTTTGTAACTCCGCATTCAATCTCTTTTCTTCCACTAGGTCTAAACTCTCTTGGATCAATTCATCATTTGCCCCTTCTTGGTGGAGGGTGACTCTAGGGCTGGGTTCTCCTATTTCCACTGGTATCACTGCCTCAATACCGAAGCCATTAAGAAAAGGGTCTCATTGGTGGATGTTCTCGTCATCATCCTGTAGGACCAAAGCACTCATGGTAATTCTTTTGGCTATTTCTTATCCAGTTTTTCCAACCTGGCTTTTAGTGAGTGTTTGATGACTTTATTCACTGCTTCTACCTGCCCATTGGATTGCGGGTGGTGTGGTGTTGAAGACCATTTTTTAATATCGTAGTCTTTATAAAACTTTCTTAGCTTGTCATTGTCAAACTGCTTGTTGTTGTCCGTCACTATGACAAATGGTATCCCGAATCGGCATATGATATTCTCCCATATGAACTTCTCGACCCTAGCCTCGGTGATCATCGAGAAGGGCTCTGTCTCTGCCCACCCTGTGAAATAATCTACTGCCATGATAGCAAATATGTTTTCTCCTTTTCTGATCAGAAGCGGTCCGACTAAATCAATCCCTCATTTTGCAAAGGGCCATGGGCTGAACACTGAGGTCAGCTATTCCGAAGGTGCTCTCACTATCGGAGCCAGTCTTTGACATGTCGCGCATGCCCTCGCATACTAGGTGGCATATTTTTTTAACGTCGGCCAAAAATAACCTTGTCTGATCACCTTGTGGGCTAAGGTGATCACACCCGTGTGGTTTCCGCATATGTCTTAATGGATCTCCGCTAGCACATAGCCGGCTTCTTCGGGGCCTAGGCATTTCAAGAGTGGTACGGAATACCCTCTCTTGTACAACTTTCCTTTCATCAAGACATACCTTGCCAATCAGAGCCTGATCTGTCGGGCTTTGTCCTTGTCTGCGGACATCCTCTCTTCTTCCAGATATGCCCATATTGGGGTCATCCATGACACCCCTGCTGGCTAATCGTCTAAGACCCACATGCTAGCGTCCGAAGGGTTTTCCTGCCTCATTATGTTGATATTATTTAGATCTTCGTTGTTCGAAGCTGTGGCGAGCTTAGCCAAGGTGTCTGCCCCCATATTATCTTTCCTGTGAATGCATTCCAAGAACACCTGTTTAAACTTCTATAGTATGCCGGCAGCTAGCCCTCTATTGTGGCTCATGTGCTCGTCCTTAGCCTCGTATTCTCCTTTCATCTAGTTCAATACCAATTGCGAGTCGTTGTATATCATCAGCTCATCTACTCCCATGGCCAATGCCAACCTCAAACCGTTCAGCAGGGCCTCGTATTCTGCCTCATTGTTGGTAGTCAGAAAACCGAACTGAATTGCAATCAAGAAAGTTTCCCAGAATGGAGTTTGAATGATTATTCTGGCACCCAACGTCGTTACTGTCGCCGAGTCATCCACGTGCATAACCCAAGGTTTTCTCTTTTCCTTTTTGGTTGGGACTGGGAAAGTTAGCTCCACTATGAAGTCTGTCATGACTTGCCCTTTAACTGCATTCCTCGGTAGATACGTTATGCTGAACTACCTTAGTTCAACTGACCACTTCAGCAGCCTCCCCGTTGCGTCTTGTCTTTGGAGCACTTGCCTTAAGGTAATGTCGTCAGTACTTCGATGGTATGTTCCATGAATTACGGCCTCAGGTTCCTTGAACTCGTGACTAGAGCATACGTTATCTTCTCCATTACAGGGTATTTGAGCTCTGCGTCTCTCAGGGATTCGCTTACGAAGTACACTGGCTCTGATTCTTTTCTTTTGTTTTGGCCAGTATTGAACTGATCGCATTTCCCGACACTGCAAGGTACAGCTACAATGTTTCGCCTAGTGAAGGCTTGGAGAAGATCCTAGGATCTGATAGCTCTCTTTTTATCTCATCGAATACCTTTCTACATTCTTCTGTCCATTCAAACTTTGTTTTTTTAATGACATGAATCTGTTCTGGGCGGCTAACCTACCCGTCAGATTATGAACCTCTTTCATGTGCCTCGGCGAGTCCATTCTTATGATTGCCTCCACCTTCTCTGGGTTCATCTCGATCCCTCTTGAGCTGACCAAATATCCGAGAAAGCTTCCCTTGCTCACTCAAAACGTGTATTTCTCCGGGTTTAGTTTCATTCTATAGTGTCTGAAGATTCCGAATACCTTTCTCAAGTGATCGAAGTGGTCCATTCTTTTCAAGCTCTTTACTACGGTGTCGTCAACGTAGACCTCGACTATTTTCCCAATATCCTCACCAAACATTTTGTTCACCAATCTTTGATAAGTGGGCCTCGCGCTTCTCAGGCCAAACGACATGTTGTTCCACGCGTAGACTCTATTTTCGCAGAAGAAGACGGTTTTTGCCTTATCATCTGGGTTCATAGGAATCTGATGGTATCCCAAGAATGCATCCATGAAACTCATTATCTTGTTTTCTACCGTAGTGTCGACCATCTGGGCTATCGATAGGAGTGGGTAACTATCTTTCGGGCACGCCTTGTTTAGATCGGTGAAGTCGATGCATAGCCTTTATCATCATTCTTTCTTCTTTACCATAACTGGATTTTGCACTCTTATGGGGTACTTACATTCGCTGATTCTTCCGCTCGTAGCTGTTTGTGCACTTGCAGTTCTATAGCCGTATTTTTCTCCGGGCTGAACTTTCTTTTTCTGATGGAATGGCGGGATGCTGGGGTCAAAATTCAGCCTTTGACAAGCGTATTTTTTATGTACCCCCAGTGTTTTGTTTGGGTTCCAAGCGAACACATCTAGGTATTCTTTCAGTAACTGGGTTAGCTTTTCTTTGAATTCTCTTTCCCATTCCGTTCCGATCTTGACATTAATATCAGCATTTTTTGGTCTAGTTGTACCACTTATGTGTTTCCAGCTGTTCTTTCGATTTCATCCTCGGATCTTCATCTGGTGTCACCTGCTTTCGCCTTAGCACCTTTGCCGTCACTTTCTTCTCTTTTCATTGCCCTTCTGTTCCTTTTCCCCCTGCTATTACTAGTATTCCTTTTGGTTCCTTATCCTCCAGCCCCCCTTCTGGAGCACTTTTAGTTTCCTTCAATATTTCTGGATTCTCTTCCTCTTTCATGATGTCTTCGAAACTCAGCATCTCGTATTCCATATCATGATAACTTAGACCTTCTGCCTTTTCTATAAATGAGCATTCTCTCGCGCTCCTCTGATTTCCTATTACCATCGCCACCTTGTCGTCTACGATGATAAATTTGAAACATTGATGGAGGGTGGACGGAATAGCCCCAAAGGCGTGAATCAACGGGTGCCCTAGTATGCAGTTGTACGTGGAGCCTTGGTCCTCGACCTTGAATGTCAACTGTTTTTGCATTTGAAATTTTCCATCCAGGCCTTCTAGCTAAACTGATAAGTCAACCTCCATAGTAGGTCTGGTCAGTGCATTGTCGAACCTCTTGATCTTATCACCGCAAGGCCTCACCTTGTGATGACTTTCTCCTCCCAGAATTTCGAATACCTCTTTAAAGATTATGTTGGCATATGCTCCAGTGTCTACCAAACATCTATGGACTTTGGCCTTCGAAAGTATCGGCGAAATGACTAAAGGGTCAGAATGAGGGGTACTTACCCCGTAGAAGTCGGATTCGGTGAAGAATTTGTCCGTTCTTGTTATCCACTTTGACCCCGAGGTTAGCAACCATACCTGAGGGATTTGTTGATCTAAGCCTCTCAGCTCAGCCTTCCTCTTCCTCTTGGATGCCGTGGTGAATGCTTGAGAAGTTCCGATATAGGAGGTTTCTTCTGCTAGCTCCATCATGTGTATTTTTCCCTGTCTATCTCCTCTAGGGGCTGGCTCTCCGATCCTGTCGAACACTGGTGGCCGTCCTGGAGGCGGAGGGGGTAGGGGCATCGCTCCGTCATTATGCCCTCTGCCAGGGGACCTCGGTCGACCCGTAGGAGGGGAAAGATTAGCGTCTCTCTTGTACACCCTCAGCCTCGGGACCTATAACATCCTTCTTAACTTTTCTTCCTTAAACAACTTCCACAACTTCGTGATAAGGTCTCGGCATTGGTCTGTATTGTGCCCATGTGTCAGGTGGTACATGCAATATTTCCGAGGGTAGGTGAGCTTCGAGGATACAAGGACCAGTCTCGGCGTCTGAAGGACTTGTTGATCTTTAACATTGTAAAAGACATCGGCAATATTCAAGTTGGTTCTGGACTTCAGCTCTTCATACATTTGCTGCACCTCGATATCTTTTGTAAATGGTTTGAGGTGGTCTGTACTTTCTATTCCTTCGTTCCTCCTGTGTTCACCCTCTTCTTGTTAGGTTCCGCCGAAGCGCTCTGATTGTTTGCCTTCTTTGCCATTTTAGAGATATCTTCTGATTGGATGTACTCGTTCACCATGACCATGAAGGCCACATAGGAGGCAGGCAGTTTGAGCTGCACTGCCTTCCACAAACTAGTCTCCGGGTGCAGTGCTCCCATCATCGTGATGAGGCAGGCCTCGTCTCCAATGACCTTTGCTCATTGAACCTTTTCAGAAAATCCCGTAAGCTTTCTGTCGAGCCCTGACGGATATTAGGCAATTTGTGCTTTGGCTCCTTCGGTTCCCCTAGGTATAAATATTGCATTAGGAATACCTCCATCAGCACTCGCCAACTTTTAGTGTAAGCTGCTGAGACCGCCCTAACCAGGCGTGAGCTTTGTTTCCCAAGGTCAGCGGTAACATTCGACATAACATGATCTCATTCACACCTTGCGCTCTCATCCACATCAGATATTTTTCAATATGTGAATATGGGTCGTAATCACAATCAAATATTAAGCTAGAGGGAAACTAGATTCCCTGTTGCCTAAGAGCGTTGCTGATCTCCGTCGTGATAGGTGAAGGAGCTACCAAGGTCTAAAAGATTCCTCTTGCTCCAAACATCTTCTTTTCCAGATCTGCGAAGCTCTTGTTCACCTCTTCGTTTATTAGGGCTTGAAGATCTCCCGTTTATGTGTTCGGAAATGTCTCCCCTTTCTCTGTCCATGCTCTCCTTTGGGCTTCCTCTCGTCTCATCCCTTTCCGCGAAGTGGATTTCCCATTCTTTCTGGTCTGAGGAAGAGACAACTCGATTGTAGGTAGGTCTTCCGAAGAAAGATCTTGACTCTCTCGTGAGCAAGGTACCGAGGATGAGCAAGATCTCTGGTTTCTCGGCCTCCTACATCTGTTATGTCTCCTTCGGGAGACAGAGAAAGTCCTTCATGGAACTTCTTTCTCCTCCGACATTTCCCAAGTCGTAGGTCGGCCCCTCCTTTGGTACTATAAATGAGGTTGGTGAGACTCTGCCCTTCTTGGTCCATCGTTCATCGGATAATTTTCAGTTTCCTGATTCCTTTCGGGTTGCGGTTGTGTTCGAGCTCTGTTCCCTGTCGGCGCCTCCGGCAGCGGGGGGTTCCTTCTCTCTGGATTTCCTCTCTGATGAGGTTGCCTTTTAGTTCCCATTTTTGGGCGACTAAACTACTCACTTTGCACACCTTCTAGTGGAGTCTCGTTCACACTCTCTCTTTCCTCCACGTTCCTCCTCCAGATGAAGTTAATAGTCTCTTTAGCATGCCCCCTGCTATGCTCCTTTCTGGCATCCTTCCTTCTATCTAGGTCCTCCCGTAGATCGTCGTGGCTTGCTCCATGAGGGCTGCTGAAACTCAACCTCGCCGGTGAAACTGAGGGAGCTTTTACAGCGTACTCATCGATTATCTTCCAAATTTTTTGTTTATTTCTCTAGTCTTCAGGGGATCACTCAAATTAGGGACATGAATAGACTTCGCTGTAGTGGGTATCTCCATGACTGGTGTGCTGATTTGGATGTTATTTCCACTCCTTGTGATTATTTGCTGGGCTCTGGAACATTATCCTCTCTCTTCATATTTGTGGGTTGCAAATCCTACACCACCCACTTGACTTTCAGACATGGAACAGAACTCGAAGGTTCTCCTCACCAAAACAAGCCCAAAACTCACAAATAGTAAGAACATGGATGGCTAATAGCAGCATTTCCCACAAACAGCGTCAGATGTTGACGGCTGTTCTTGGCTTGTTCTTTCAAGTATGAAGGATCATGATGTTTGATAACGTAGCAAAGAACGAACACAATCAAACACAATAAACTATAAATGAAAGGGTTTAGACCAATAGAAAATCCATTCCACCGAAGAATGTAATCAATTTTATTACTCCCCACTTTTTAGAACAACATTCCTCTTTCTCCCAATTCTTACAAGTGTAATATCTTAAATGAGTGCCCAAAAACCTGCCTCTCTCCTATGAGAGAGGTTATTTAAATTATCCCAAAAACCCTAGAATCAGACCAATCGTCTTGTGCCAACTGGATGAAGACAATTCGCCTTTAATAAAGTTATCTAGTATCCCGACCAATTGTAGGGGTGGTCTGAGCGTCGTTTGTTGCATTGCAAGAGTTTGCAGGGTGTCTCTGTCTTTTGCTGGCTTTCTATTGGTTGTTGGAGTCAGGCACGCCAGTCAACTGTTGTCTTCTAGTTAGGATTGCCGCCCAAGATATCTCCTCTTCCCGTTAGTATTGTCTTCTAGCCTGCGGTACTTGTACTCTTTCATTATGATGTCTATCCTTTGTTGTCCTGCTTTCGCCGTCCTTCTTGTACTCTTTCATTATGATGTCTATCCTTTGTTGTCCTGCTTTCGCCGTCCTTCTTTGATCTTTAGACAGGTTGGCTTTTGGTGCTGGAGAGTCCGTCTGAGGTCTTGGCTAGGGGAAAGGTGGACGCCGAGGTGGCTTCCCGCTAAGGATGCTTCCTGGGCTTCCGAACTTGTGTGGTTCTTATTGGGCTGTCTTAATTCCCTTCTCATCTAAGTCCTTTGATTGTGCGCCCGGGGGGTTGGGCCTCCCCTTTCAAGTATCACGAACCTATTGGGCCTGTTGGGCCTAACAAGCAGGGGGAATACCCATAACAACCTTCAAATATTTGCTAAATTATTTCTGCAATTTTTATATCTAGCCTCTATTCTAACAGAATTCTACTGCAGAAATCTTTTGCATAATTCTATTTTAATAATAATTTTTAATGTCTTCATCATGTCTATTTTTCTGGGGTATCGATTGATTATCTGAAATTGTTAAAATGCCTGCTAATTATTTTGGTCATTCTTTCTATGTGATTGTGTGGCCACTGCAAAATATTCCAAATTCAGATGGTTACGGTGTTTTTTGACTTCCAATCTTCACTGCAGAATTTATTTGTGATACAACTTTGTTGTTCTTTTTTTTATCTGAGGGTATATGCATGTTTCAATGAAATTGTTAAGTTCCCATGATTCTTTTATGTGATTAAGAGAATAGTGCAGTAAATTATTCTTTAAGAGGAAGAAGACGAAGAGTGTCTCAAAGAGAAAGAAGATGGCTCTCTCGCACTGGAAATACAAGGCTAGTGGAACAACATCTTTTAAGATATTTTTTCCTTTTTTTATTGATTGTTGATGGCGATGATTTAAAATTGCGTGTTTTTGGTTGTATATAACATTATATGTGTTCGCACCTTTGATAGCAAAACTAAGAGTAAATAAAGTATGGAATCTTGATGTGAATGTGTTTTTCACCGTTTCCTTATTTCATTAGTGCACAGGTATTCAGGGAAAGATGAGTTATTACCAACTAGCTGGTTTAAACTGGCCTTTTCGATTATATGAGAATGGCATTAATGGAATACTTGTTGATTTGATGGTATGAGCAAAGACCTGCATTTGAAATAATTATTAATTTTCTTTATAATATTTCATTGATGGTTATTTCTTGTATGTTTATTTCAGGGGCTTGGTAAAACCTTGCAAACCATTACATTGATAAAGAAGCTGATATAATTTCATTTGAATCAATACTTCTTTTTCATTTTTCCTTAAAGAAATTTATGTGCCTCGGGATTAAGAAATATGTGTTTGTCCTTCTGAGTTCTGCTCTTTTCTTCTTTAAGCTTAAGCTAATCTACTTGGGACTTCTACTTAAGCAATTAGAGATCTTGTAATTTTTCCTTCCAGACAATGTTCCTTTCCTTTTCTTCTGGTCTCCCATTTTTTACTCCCTCTTTTTGTAGTTCTTCCACATTTTAATGTAGTTCTGCCATATGCTAATCCGTTCTCTTTTTATAAAGTACTTTGCAGCTTGCATCTTATGAGTATGAACTTTGGGCCCTTCTTAATTTCTTGCTCCCAGAGATATTTAGCTTTGTTGAGACATTTGATGAATGGTTCCAAATTTTCTGTGAAAATGGTGAGCATGAAGTTATTCAACAACTTCTCAAGGTAAAGATTTTTCCATTATTCTAGGATTCCTTTGCTCCCAGTAAAAACTATTACTCTGATTTAAGGTCATGGCGTCATGCCAAACAAACACGTGTTAGAAATGTTTTTAGAAGATTTAAACTATTTGTGGGACTAACTTTTGTAAACTTTTGTTGTTATTTACATGTTTGTTATCAAGTTGCTAAATTTTGTGAATGGTGTTTACTGCAACATAATATCATAAAATTGTAATAATGTTAATTTCCATTCTAATATATTATATGTTTAGATAGTTTCAAGATTATTAATTCTTGGCCACTTAGCAGATCTAAAGCTTTTAGCATTCTGAAATTATTGTTGTTTGATGTCTACTATTTATGGTTAATAATCATTAATTATGTCATGTTCTCTGTGTTATGATGTGGAATGTGATAGATTATGAGTTGGGATTCTTTGGCAACTGAGCTGACATTCTATTTGTATTTGTTTATGATTTTCTCATATTTTTCTTAATGTATTCTTAGTTTGTAATTTGGATATTTGATTCAAGAGTAGAAACAGGAAGATTTCACATTTAATGACTAAAAGAGTTCAGAATTAGAGCAGAATGCGGACGTGTTGTGCTTGTAGGATGTAAAGGTAGAGGAGGAGCAGAACATTAAGCATTTGCTGGATTTAGCTGAAGCTTTAGGGATGAAGTACGTTTTGCGGGAGTTGGACACCTGAATATGAAAGTGCCATTTTTATCTAAGTTCATCGTTAAGAGGTGGAGAGCTCACAAGATCTTTGAAGAAACTGGTTTCAGGTTTTATTTTTTTCCTCTTCTTCATTGTTCTTCCTTAATCAACATGATAATCCATTTTATATTTTTTTCTTAATTGATCTCTTATTTAAATTATAAATGACACAAAGTTGAAACTTTAAATTACTTTGTAGAAAATAAAGGATTTTGTATTGAAATAGGCTAGTCTGAAAAGGTTAAATGAAAGTTGTAATAAACTACCACTAGTTTTTATTGCAAAGCCAGCTAATTTCTAGAAGTTAAACATTGAATGTAGCATGTGAGCAGTTGCACAATTTCTTATTTATAGCAAACTTTTTTTCTTCTCTTTAATCGTGTTGGAATGTAGCATGTGAGCAGTAGGACAATTTGTTATTTACAGTAAACTTTTTTTCTTCTCTTTAATCGTGTTGGTGTATGTGAAGTTGGAATCAATGTAAAAAAATTGATTTAGGTTCCAGGGACAAGCAGAACTTGATGTAAGTAAGCCTGGTGATCTTCTTTCTGCCATAGAAGAAGTTTTTTTAGCAAAAAATAGTTTCAGTGACATCTTCTTTAAATTAAAAATTGGCAATACATGTGTTCAAAGCTGAATTTGCAGCGAAAGCAATTACAGATCATGATATCCCTATCTTGTACATTCTTTAAGTATTTATTGTAAATTAAATTGCATGTATCCTTAGCTTTTTCAGTGAGATATTTAATTTCTTAAGTAAGTTTCAATTTATCCTGAATGAAAATTTTATTATACTTTATCCTCCGTTATTTATTATATATATTTTACATCTCTTAAATTAATTTAGAGGGCCTACTTCGTATCCTCAGGTTTAATATTGCCTGATTTTCTAATGCAGGGTCACCAAGTGAAGCTTTGTACAAAGAACTTTGGCATGCTTATGCTGGACCACTTGTTGCTGTTCCACGGGAAGGCGAACGAGTTTATTAATTCCACAAGATTATGTGGAACAGGTTCTTTTTGTGTCCCCTTCTTAATTATCTAGTTCATACAAATTTTATTATTTCCCACATTGTTTCTTCCCGCACCTCACTTGGCCAAATGCTCGGATGAACTGCAAGTTAGTACTCTTTTCCTTTCTAGAAGAATGGTGTTTTTATAGTACAGCTTTGGTGTGATAAAACAAAAGCCAATAGATTTTTGCAACAACTTAGGTTACTATTGAAATTTTTTATTGGAAATTTCCCCCGGCCTAGCCCTTTGTTGTTTTAGTAACCTCCACTTCAATTAAAAGCACTTAGAATTGTTGAATAATCAATTATAGATAATAGTTAATTTCTGATGGATATCTCCCTTTGTTTTCTCATGGTTCTTCAAAGGCAGATCATTGGATATGTCCACTGTTTGTGATATTAGTGACAATTACATTTCTGTTCAAGGTTTGAATATTACAGTCAATAACTCAGTCTAGGCCCTGGATAATGCACAAGCCTCATAATTATTTACGTTCCAAACTTCCCATTCAAATATGAGAAAGGGGTTTATTCTAGTTAAATTTTGTTCATCTGTTTGTGCTGTATTGATCAGTTGCATTATGATGTTGCATCTGAGGGATGTTAACGCTTATCAACATTAGATTAGCTGGGTATCCTGTGTAATCACCAGAACTGAAAAATGATGGGGTTGCAATGTGAAAACAACCATCTCTTGACTATAAGTTTGAAGGAAATTTCTTTACTATAAATTTAAATTATTGATTATAATCAAGTTTGATCTCTCTCAAAGTCGGTACGGTTACATATGCCGTGAAAGTGCAAACTAGCCTTGGAAACTGCTGAGGCTTTATCTTGAATTTATGCATTTTTTCTCCATCATCTTCTACTGAATTTTTTTCCAACATCTTATAAATAAGCATACGAAAAAAAAGCCTACGTGTTCAGCTTTACCATAGTTCTTTGGGATTTTGTAACAACCAAAGTATTCCAAAATATTTTCTGTCATACAAAAACAATTCTTATTTTATTTATCTCTCTGCCTTTTCTTTCCCTTGCAGGTTCCTTTGATAATATGACTCCTCTACAAGCTGCCTTGGGAGTGAGGCAGGTTTGTGACATACATTCTATACAAATGCAATCAATTTTTGGAAAAAGAGAGTGTACTGTCAATGTAAACATGAGTGAATCAAGCTCAAGTGTGTATGTTGCTGCCTTTTGCATCTAAGCATCTAAGATGAAGAGTAGCTACAAATTAGACACAATTTATTACATGTATCTTAAATATTGATAAGAAAGTATATGAAGTATATTAAAGCTTTGGAGAAGTCAGAAGTGTTGTCTTATTATAATGAAGTAGGACTCTAAGCTAGTAGATTAAAGGTCCTAGACCACTTGCATTAATTTTTTGTAAAACAATAATAAATTTTCATATATATATGCAGGTTTGGATGTGTGTGAGCAGTTCATGGATGTCAATGATGTAATAAGAGATGAGGATCTTATTGCTCACAAATTCAATTCCCCTTGAAATGGAACTGCTTTTCAGTATTTCTCACCTCAACCTTCATGATGAGTGTTTGGGAATGTTTGGAAGGTTTGAGTTATATTATTAAATGAAAAGTAGGTTTATCTTTTTTACATTTTCATGTTTCTATACTTAAATTTTCACCTTCCTATGCATATGTGCAGTTTCTATTGCGAAATTGCTGATTTTCTGTTTTTCACAATGAGTGTTTGGGAATGTTTGAAATTTTTTGGTGTTTGATTAGGTTTGAGTTATATTCTTGAATGTAAAGTATGTTTATCTTTTTTATTTAAAGCATTATTGTGAATTATACCTTTCATGTTTCTATACTTAAGTTAGTAGGTGAAAAATAGGGAAGATAATTGATGTGTTGTATCTGGAGGAATTGCTCAGTGGTTGCACTCAATAGGAAGTAAGGGTTCATCTCATGATTGAATGGAACTGATTGTTAGAGAATAGTTTGGCAAACTATTTTTTTCAGATTAAAAAAATTCCATTTCAGTTAGTGAATGAAGTTAGCATTTAGAATGTCTTTGTGTTTCAATGGATTTAGTGAATGAAGTTGAGTATTTGAGTTTATTTCAGTTTTTTTAGTTATGTTGACAGGTTTATTTGATTCTTGTCGCTTAGATGATCTTGTTCGTTTTGAGGAAGCATGGAAAGGTAATGTAGTAAAGCATCTCCTTGGATGGAGTGAACTATCTACTAATCGAGACCTCTCAAGTTTGTAGTTTGTTTTCTTTTATTATCTGGTATACATGTTCAGTGTTTCTACATTTGTTTTCTAGTGTGTTGTTGATTAATGTAGTAATACAGACATACGATAAAAAGTTTAGCATCATAAGATAGTCTTCTTAAATGCAATGTCATGTTAAAATACCTTGATGTACTTTATTATTACTCTTATAATTTACTTGTACATATGTAGTACATTCTTGAGGTAAGCCCCCCTCTGCCGCCTCACCATAACAAAAAAGAACCCTAGCCAAGGGCTACTTCTTCAAAATTGGGCCATTTGTATTGATGTAGACTTGTTTATAATTAACTTTTTCATTTTTAATGGCATTCCTTAACTCTTTGAGAAAATCTCAGGGACAGGGAAGGGAGGTAATTGGGGAAGCTTGGCTCTCGCCAGTATTGAAAAACCACAGAAAGTAGGAATGAAGTTAGCATTTAGTATGTCTTTTGTTGGATTATATACTAAAAGTCTAGATTTTTGTATGAACAATGTTATAATAATTTATTTGAAATGAGAATCATATGATCAATTGATTGCGTCCTATAATTTATTTATATGTCGATGAAATGGTCCACTTACTTTATACTGTAGATAATATGTTGTGTGACAACACGTGTAAGATCATATTATCGATTTCCTTATAAAGTATAAACAGATGCTCACAATCGAGATAGACGGGGACTCTATATCGGGATGGTTGTAGCGTGATTTGGAATTAATTTGTCTTGACTATATAATCACGTTAGTGCAATTGTGTGTATTGAGCAAGGCCGCTTGAGATCGTTCGACTTATACTGACTTATAGAAGAACTTGATCTCTATTATTATGGATGTTCATGCCCTTAATCCCAATACAATAACCTCGACACATAGGGCAGTATGTATTTCTTTGGTTCATCAATGGGTGAGATTTACATGTAATTAAATCAAAAAACTCGATAAGTTGGGAAGTAGTGATGTCTCTATAGTGTGCTGTTGATTGTAAAAGGAATCTGTGTCCGTCATAGGTTGATGATGTCCCCTTAAGGAGCTCATAAGGATTTTCATGTAAACCCTGTGGGTGAATTTATTCCGGCATGATAATGAGGTTGAATGGTACTACTATCGAATGAGATATTAATTAATGGAGTTGTCAGTAACTTAATTAATTAATGAGTATTGTATATCTTAAACATGGGAAGACTGTCGGGCTCATAATAAGAAGGAGCCTATAACGTAATTATGAGATTAGAACGGTAGTGCAGTAATAATATTTTAGTGGTATATATTATTATTATTGGACTTAAGTATAAGCTTTGAGCTATGTTTAGATACTTAAGCTCAATGGATGTCCAACTCTAATTTCTCCTCCTGGTCCCTATTATATCCCATATATAAGTCATCTCAGCTATTCTAACCCTAAGAGAGACACGCCTAACACGTGAAGAAGGTAGATGCTAACTTGCACGATTTTTATAAAATGTACCGAAGTCAGAATTGAACGTGTGATATACTTGCGGAAAGTCACGGAAGAGAGGATTGTTTTTATGCATAGATCAATCAAATCGGAGATCAAACAAGAGAGTTATACTCAAAACGGTGAGGCTACGCAGGCTGCCAGCAAGAATCCATCTTCTTCAACATACCCTGGTGAAAGGTAATACATTTCTTATTTTCTTACTTCCGCTTACTGATAGAAATGTATAAAACTCTAACTGTTCACGTTAACCAAATGATCAAAAGCCAACAATTGGTATCAGAGCTTCGGTTTCATGGTGAAGCGTGACACGTTAGGCTAGGGTATGTGTGCCTATATGGATTAGGGTTTAGGAAAATATGTTTTCTTATTCAATACTCTATGCATTCAATGGTTGATCACGGTGCGACGAACGGCTGCTGGTGAGAGACCGAATGACACATGATGGCACACGGTCGGTAGGAGTACCGGGCTTGGAACGTGGTGGATTGTTGCTCCCTAGCGGTGCACGGATGGCGCTGCATGAATGGTAGTGCTAATGGCTGGACAGACATCGATATGATGGATCAGGTTGGCAATCTCTGACGTGAACGGGAACATGGCGGTGCAGCTCGCATGGTGACACGTCAGTACATCTCAGCGAGGGACACGGCAGTGAGGTCAGCAATAGGATGCTACTGCAAGCCTGGTGATTCACGATGATAGGCTACAGCAGTGTGATCTTCAAGGTGGTTTCGACCGCGTCAGGACGAGACACATCGTAAGGCACATTTTTTGTCTGGGAATGCAAAATTTTCACGGGCGCTTAGAGACATCTTTGCTTGTCGGCACGTTGGTAGCTGTTGGTCGGCATGATGTCGATGGAACAGCAAGGTCTGACAAATGCAGGGCTGGACCAGCGAGGAGCTGGTGTGATGGCTTTTCCGATGAGAAATTCTGAGTGGGTGAGTCATGATTCAGTCTGGAAGCGTTCTGATAGAGCCCAGGTGTTTTTTTATTGGGCTTTAGCAGGTCACACCAGCTTTCCATCTGTGATATTTTTTCTAGGTCGGGTCTACACGGTTCTGGGGCAAGTCACACCAGTTTTTCAGGCGGGTCTGCTAGTTAGCCAGGTCGGGTCTGTCTAATGGCAGGGTGAGTCAGCTTTGGTTTCAAACGAGTCTGCAGTGGCCCAATAGTGAAACGCAACAGCAAGGATTGCTGGCAATGATGGCTGGCAGATGGACATGCAGACGGGCGCTGGCGCCTAAAAACGTGCATGATGGGCGGCGAACTCCCGAGTGCTTTGGCACACGATGCCGTGTGTGTTGTTGAGTGGATCGTCGGTGGCATCAACAAAGAGGCAGGCAAGCATAAACAAAGAGGCAGGCAAGCATAAACAAAGAGGCAGGCAAGCGCGCGTTGGGCATTTGTTGCTGAACGGTTGGCGTATGCTACCAGCCGTGTGTGGCGGGCTGGACAGGGGCCGAGCATGCTGGGTACTCTATTGGCATGCAGTAGGCGCGCATGACTGAAATTTTTGTGTGTTGGTGCTGCTTGTGCTCGTTTTCGACGATAGTAGGTGCGGAGGGCACCGAGTGGACTGCCGAGCCAGGAGATTTGCTGCATGTTTTCTGCCTTGTGAAGGCAGGATGACACTTGGTGGGTACTGAGTGGGCTACCGAATGTACATGGGCAGGCCCACAGATACCTACACGGCGGCTTGTAGGGGCACGCGGAGCATGACATGGCGGCGGGCAAGCATGCACGATGGCGGCTTGCTGGCGAGCGCGGCTTGCTGGCGAGCGGAGTTGCTTGAGTCGAGCATTGATGCGGGATGTTGAGCAGGGTGCCGAAGTGGTGGAACAAGTTTGGGGACAAGGAATTGGAAGAATTTTCTTCATGAAATTCTTTCGGAATTCCGTTTAGGTTTCGGGGCGCTGCCCCGAACCGCACGACCTGACCAGGCAGGTCTATCCCTACGACCTCACCGGGGAGGTCAATCCCCATCTGTGTTGCCCGCATTCGTGATTGGTGGCGAACAATCGAATTCACCGATATGCAACTATTAATAATTGATTTAATTATTTAATTATTGTTATATGTTATGCATGATTCTCTGTGATTTACTGCCTTATGTGCCGTAATAGGAGCATACTAGACGACATATTTTATTTTGAGTATTATATACATGTAAAACCCTCGGTGTAAAATAACTAAGTAGGAGAGGGGATTGGTAATTAATTCTTGTTGCCTCCATTATTGGTTTGTAAAGTGATGTGAATAAACTTGCGCATCAGTTATAGTGTCTTCCTCCCTAACAGATAAGTTTATATGCGGTTCACTGGTATAAACTTATCTAATTGATGATTGTAGAAAGTTATCTGAGCGCTTGTGTACTTCTACAACAGTAAGGTACATAAGCTTTGACACTGGACTTGAGATCAAATAATGGTGTAACTTAGATGTGAATAATTAGTATCCTCCCCAATGGAGTCACTGCTATTATTTGTATGGCTAAAGAGGAACCGACTATTAATTATTTTCTCATGAGGCTAGGTTGACGAATGAAATTAATGAGTAAAACCTTCTCTTGTAAATGTTCAGGTTTGGGGTGGCATGCAAACTTACGGTGCTTGAGATGTCGGTAAATTTTATTTTTATATTATTTTGAGGAAATTAATATAAAAGGATAAAATTCGAAAATTTGATCGGTGTATTTATTTATGATTCTCTGAATTTTAATAATGGTTTTATTTTACTTATTGTTTACTAAAAAAATTATATTTACGGGTCCAAAATTAGATGATTAGAAATAATCTTGGTTTTGAATTTTACTGCTTAAGAAAATATAAGTATGTTCTCACTAAGGATGTCTTATGATGCATTTTAAAGTCTCTAGTGAAGAGGTGAGAGGTTCATAGAAATATGATGGTCTCATGCGACTCTTCAGATACTTGAGTAAGTTATAAAGACAAAAGGTCATGGATAAGTTGATGAATGAATTGGGAATGCTTGGAATAGAAATTGAAGGGGAAACCTAGATCAATTTATTCTCCATAATTTGCCTGGATATTTTGAGCAAGTTCTACCTGAAATACGAGAGGTTGTATATGGTGGGGAACTTCTGACAAAACATGTGGCAAAGGAAAACCAATTTCATCAAGATGTGAACAAGGTTAATATCTCATTCACTAGTCGTTGAAGCATGATTAGTGATGACATTTACTGACACATTGTGTGTAAATACCGGAATCACTAAAACATGCAACTAAGTGATGATGAGATTGTAATATACATAGGTAATACTACAAAAGTAGTGGTTGTTGCAGTGAGAGTTGTTTATTTATCTAAGGATAGGAATAAACATTTGATTATGAGAAATTATCTTTACGTACGTTTTCATAGAAAGAATTTCATTTTAGTTTCTATATATTTACGGATGGACACTCTATTTCATTTAAATGACATGGTCATAGTAATGAGGAATGAAGTTAAAATCTGTTGTTATACGTTGGTAGACAATTTGGACTCTTAAATCAGGTTTATCCCACGTATGCAACAAATAGTAATTAATAACGCGTCTTCCAATCCTAATAAGAGAAAGAATCTTATGGAAATAGTTAGATGGATGATGAGTTATTTGGAATTATTAAATTTATTTTATGGGTATGCCCTAGAAATTGAATTCGTATTAATGTTTGTCTGTTTGTGGGATATCCTTGAAAAATGAAGGGTGATGATTTATTTAGTCCAAAAGATCGAAGGATGATTACTAACACAAACACTAGATTTTGGAAAAAGACTATGTAATAAATCATAAACCTGTGTAAATTGTTCAAAAGGAAGTGAGAGGGAAAACAAAAAGTATTAGTATCAATTGTACAAGAGGATATACCACAAGGTAAACTGCAACACTTATCACGTCTGATACACAATTGAGTGTAGTGTCTTGTCGTAGTGGGAGGGTTGTTCGACAACCTGTAAGATATATGTTTTGGGATAGTCGTGAGACTTGGTTCCTAGTAAATATGGAATGGACCCACGGATACGATGAAGCACTACAAGATAAAAATGCAGAATCTTAGCAAAGTGCAATGAAAGTTGAAATAGAATCGATAAATTCTAAATGAGATCTGGCTGCTTGTAGAGCCATGGATGGTATGAAAGCCATTGGAAGTGGTCATACGAAATAAAAGAGGGTCATATGGTAAGGTGAAAACTTTGGAAGCAAAGCTTGTTGCGAAAAGGTATACTCAGAAAGAAAGGGTTCGATTATGAGAAAACTGTTCGCCGGTAGCTATTCCTAAGTCGATCCGGACTCTTTTATTTGTTGTTACTCATATGAAATATGAGGGATAGCAAATAGATGTCAATACAACTTTCCTGATTGGAAGTCTTGAGGAAAACATCTATGTGAAGCAACCAGAGTGATTCATTGCAAAGGACTAAGTGCATTTTTCATAGTAAGCTTAAAAGTGTTCGTCAATGGACTAAAGCAAGCTTCAACATCATGAAACATCCATTTTGATGAGGTAAATCCAGTGACATGGATTTAATCAATGTTTGGATGGGGCTTCTGTATTGAAAAGAGTGAAGAAACATGGTGGTATTTCTTTTACTATACATAGATAGTATCTTGCTCATTGGAGACAATGAGAGAGTATTGTTGAGCGTAAGGGGTATGGTTAATAAGGCAGTGTGACATGAAGGACTTAAGAGAAGCAAAAAATATCCTTTTGATCACAGTAATACGGATCATAAGAAGGGATGTTATGCTTGTCTCAAGCTTCATGAGATGATACGATCCTTACTTGTTTTAGTATGTGACTTTATCTAAAGAGATGTGTCTTGAGACACAAAGGAAGATAAAGGTGATGAAAGCAGTTCCTTATGCATCGGCGAATAATGAAGCGTAATCTAAGGAATGTTATGCACGAGTATGGTATCTATTTTGTCGGAGGCATGAACAGTGGGTATCAAGGTAACCCAAAATAAGAATGTTGAACTATGGTATCACATAATTTTGAAGTACCTGAAAAGGACTAGAAACTCTATGTGGGCTTACTGGACAGATTTACTGTTTCTTAGGGGTTACATAGATTTAAATTTTTTCAAATCAGATAGGGACGACAGTAAATCCACCACGAAGGTTATGTGTTTAATTTTAGGAAGTAGAGCCATAATGTGGAGGAGTGTTATATAGAAATATATTTCAGACTCGGGACTCCATCATGGAAAGACGATAAATTGGAGTCTATAAGGCAGCGAAAGTATTTGCATGACTCTAGAAACTTCATGATGCACTTTGAAGTGTTTCTAAGTTTGCCCAAGATTATCATAATTTATTTTGATTATAATGGTGCAATCGCAAACTTGAAGGAATCACGAGCCCATAAGGCAATTTAACACATGGAGCGCGAGTACCACCTGTTACGAAAAATAGTATGATGAGGGGAAGGTTGTTGTCGCCCAGATTGCATCGGATGATAACCTAGTAAATCCATTTACAAGGACCTTAAGGTGAAAGCTTTAGATGGTCGTGTAGTGGGAATGAGAATCAGATGTATGGCAGAAGACATGACATCATAGTCTCTTAGTATAATTGGGATATTGCTGGATTGTATACTTAAAGTCTAGCTTTTTGTATGAACAATGTTTAAATAATTAATTTGAAATGAGAATCATATGATCAAATGATTGCATCTTATAATTTATTTATATGTACGATGCAATAGTCCACTTACTTTATACTGTAGATAATATGTTGTGCGACAATAAACGAAGATCATATTATCGATTTTCTTATAAAGTATAAACAGTGCTCACAACTGAGATAGATGGGAACTCTCTATCGGGATGGTTGTAGTGTGATTTGACATTAGTTTGTCTTTACTATAGAATCACATTAGTGCACTTCGTGTATATTGACCTGGACCGCTTGAAATCGTTCAACTTATACTGACTTATAGGAGAACTTGATCTCAGTTATTATGGATGTTTGTGTTCTTAATCCCTATACAATAACCTCGACACGTAGGACAGTGTGCATTTCTTTGATTCATCAATGGGTGAGATTTACATGTAATTAAATCAACAAACTCAGTGAGTTGGGAAATAGTCCTATCTCTATGGTGTGATGTTGATTGTAGAAGGAATCCGTGTCCGTTATAGGTTGTTGATGTCCCTTGAGAAGATCATAAGGATTATTATGTAAACCCTGCAGGTGGATTTATTCTGGCATGATAATGAGGTTGAGTGGTACTATTCTCAGATGAGATATTAATTAATGGAGTTGTTCTAACCCTAAGAGAGACATACTTAACACGTGAAGAGGGTAGATGGAACAGCAGATTGAGAAGATCTCGAATATAGTCACCCACACGACGTTGAGATTGGACTTGGGAATACAACAGAAGATCAAGAGGTCGTTTGTTGCTGCTGTCTACCAACTTGCATGATTTTTATAAAATTTTAATGAAGTTAGAATTGTACGTGTGATATACTGGCAGAATGCCACGGAATAGAGAATCATTTTGGCGCATAGATCAATCAAATCAGAGATCAAATGAGGGAGTTATGCACAAAATGGTTAGGCTACGCAGACTGCCGGCGAGAATCCATCTTCTTCAACATACCCTGGTGAAAGGTAATACGTTTCTTATTTTCTTGCTTCCGCTGACTGTTAAAAACGTATGGAACCCTAACTTGAACACCAAAATCTTTGTCAATAGATTTGAAGTTAGCACTCAAATGCTCATATGGAGTAGTCTATCAAGTGTCATTATGTGGAGTGACATTTATAGATTCTCGGTACTTGTTTTTTTTCTACATCTTGAAATATCGTTCTCTACTTTAACTATAGCTTTCAATTAGTTATCATTTCACTCTTTGAATTTCTCTATTGATTCTTTGTTCGTTGGGTGATAGGTACGACATCAAATTATGGTAAAGAAGATAATGGAGAAGGGAGTTCCGTATGTTTGGCCAAGAAAATATATATGTATAACTACATATGTACATGCAGTGACGAAGCCAGAAATTTAATTTAGGGGGGCCAAAATAGTATTATAAAGTAAATACTTGATTTGTCTGGTAAAATTAAACGCATTTTTTATTACTATTTTTTAACAACTTTATCAATCTTTTTTTGGAATAATTTGATTTTATTAATAATAAAGAAGTATACTATGTATGTTATAAATGATGATAATTTTAAAATTAGAATATAATTTTAATGTTTTTAACTGATATTTAATAAAATACACGTAATTTAATATTGATCCATAAAGTATATGAATAATTTGATTTTTTAATAATAAAGAAGTATATTATGTATGTTATAAATGATGATAATTTTAAAATTAGAATATAATTTTAATATTTTTAATTGATATTTAATAAAATACACGTAATTTAATATCGATCCATAAAGTGTATTTAGATCTCGTCTTGATTTAGAATCAATTAATGGATATATATATATATATATATATATATATATATATATATATATATATATATATTATAACTAATATATAAAGTATGAAATAAAATTTAACACAAAAAAATGTCAAAGAAAAATAAAAAGATAAAATTTATGCAGGATCAAATCGAAAGAAATTTCTAAAGAGAAAAAAGTTAGTATAAATAAAACTTAAAATAAAGATTAACTAAAACAATGTAAATATATTGATCCATGAAGTGTATTCAGACCTCATCTTGATTTAGGATCAAATAATGGAATATATATATTATAACTAATATATAAAGTATGAAAAAAATTTAACACAAAACAATTTCAAAGAAAAAATAAAAAGATAAAATTTATGCAGGATCAAATTGAAAGAAATTTCTAAAGAGAAAAAAGTTAATATAAATAAATTTTAAAATAAAGATTAACTAAAATAATGTAAAAAGAAAAAATAAATAAATAACAATGATGCGTTAAAGGGTTGAACTCATGATCTCCAAGAAGTAAAACACGAACCTAAAAACTATATGATGCATTCTATATTAAATTATTTGAACATATATATAATAGTGGCTTTTGAAATGCAAGGGGGGCCAACGCCCCCTGTTCTTAACTGTCTCTGTCTTTGCGTACCTATGTCATACTTCTTTTGGTATATATTATTAGTACGTATATGTATCGTACTTCTTTTCGTATATATTATTAGTTAACTAATTTGAATTGTGGGTTGGAATGTTAGATGTTGGGTATATTTTTTTGAGGGATACAATGTTAGACGTTGGGTGTATATTTTTTAGGGTTAAATGTTAGACATTGAATTTGAATATTTCATGGATGTATGGATATGTTGATGAATGAATGGATGGATTTATTGAAATTACATTTAAATTTAGAATATTATTTTTGAAATAAATAGGCAGGTGATCAAAAGCTTTTTGGAAGAAAGATATTGGTGAATCATTGACATCTATAACTCAAAAAGATATCTGTGATTCACCGATAACTATTGTTATAAATATTTTGATATCAACTAATTTATATCGGTAAAATTGTTAAAAGATATCGGTGAAATAATGACATGTATGTCAGGAAAAGATATCGGTGAAATAATGACATGTATGTCAGGAAAAGAGATCGCTGAATCACGATATCTATTACTCTAAACCTTTAATATCAACTTCATTAATATAACTGATTTTATAAAAAATATCGGTGTTTCCCCGATATCTATATTATTAATAGATAACAGTGGTTCAATGATATTCATTGTTCAATATCTTTAATATCACCTTTATACATATCGATGAATTTAAAATAGATATTTGTGATTCGCCGATATCTATTTAGGGCACCTTCAGTAATACCTCCATTAATAACAGTGGAATTATGAATAGATATCGATGAATCACCGATATCTAAAGACATAATAGGTATATGTGATTCACCGATATCTATTTAGGAGACCTTTAATAACACCTCCATTAATAATGGTGGAATATTGAGTAGATATCAGTGATTCACTGATATCTATCCTGTAAATAGATATCGGTGAATCACCAATACCTATTTAGGAGATCTTTAATAATACCTCCATTAATAACGGTGGAATATTGAAAAAATATCGGTGATTCACCGATATCTATTCTCAAAATAGATATCGGTGATTCACCGATATCTATTTAGGGACCTTTTATAACACTTTCATTAATAACGGTGGAAATAATGAATAGATATCGATAAATCACCAATATCTATTCACAGATTTCTAGTAGTGTCATCAATCCGGAACCCTAACTGCACGCCTAACAACGTGGAAGAGAGAAGGAGGATTGCAGATTAAGTGTGTCTTGAAGATTGTCGTCCACACGACATCAGGACTAGACTTGGGAATACAACAGAAGATCAAAGAGATCATTTGATGCTGTTGTTCGATCTCTTTACAAGTAATCCAAAGTGAAAGGTAATTTATTCTATTCGTTTCTACTGCAATAAAATTATATGGAACCTGAACGAATCATGTAGACCATAAAATCCGATCGCCAACAATCTAATGCTATGATCAGGTTTCTTTTTGTAGGTGTCGAACTTGATGGTCAACTGCTTAAGCCTTGTAACCGATGTACCACCATACTTTTTACACAGATACACCCAAATATCATGTGCGGTGGAATTTTTCTCACATTCATGGATCATCGCATTGATTACTGAGCTTACAAGAATACCTCGTGCAATGGAAATTTTCTTTTTCCAAGCCTGGTACGCTTCTTAGTCACGCCTCCCCTGATTTCCCTCGTCCCTGGATCTGCCATGACTTGGTTTATAGCATCCAATGTATCTTGTTCATCCAATACGTATCAAATTTTATGACGCCATGTGTCATAATTGTCACTGTTGAGTTTCTCACCTTTGTTCAATTCAGCTACTATAGATTTTGATGCCATGGTCTTTGATAAAGATAAAAGTAATTCAGTATGTTAACCATGTTTTATTAAGATTTTACGTTAAGCCAAATAGTGACATCACAATAAATAACACAAGAATTAATCTCGAAAAATAGCTCGGAGACTACTAATCATCAATTTTATCATGTGTTATAATACTAGATTCTTGCTTCAAACCGTAAAAGTACATTGTTCAAGTAATTAACAAAATAACATTGAACAACCACTTATAAACAGAACTTAAACAACCATCCACAATAGCAAAACAACCAAGTCTGACAAGTCATGAACATAAAATTCTAATGAACTCCCTGAGTTAACAATTAGAAAATATAATGGAAATGAATTAAGGAAGTCCACGATTTGATTTTCCTAATTATATCACTGGATTTCCAATAACATTCATAATCAAATTCTTTAGTCCCCACAATATAGATAGCTTGACCTAGAGGATCTTTATGAGGATTCTTTATCTAACACTTTTCTCGACCACTCTGTCTCAAAAAATCAGAACGTTGAATCCTTTTCCATCCTCAAACAGGCTGATCTTAGTGTATATATCCTATCTTCTACTTCAGAAGCATCGACCAAATCATGCATAGTAAAATGACCATTAGGTTTCACTTGGTAAGTCTCCCACTTAGCCAAAAAATAACCTTTTATAAGTAAGGAGGCAAAGTGTTCACCCAGGTCTCAGGACTAGTAATTTGAAAATACGTACAGATCATATGGTATCAGTTTGGTACCAATGAAAAACAACAGTTGGTTGTAGAGTTCAATCAAATCCAATGTGTGGTCCCTTATGTTGTGTGTTGGCTGCATTTTATAATTCAGAAATTCATGGAGGACTTCATCTTTAACCCTAATGTCTTCCTCTAAAATTGTTCCCTGTCCTGACATGCCTCTGAGAAAATGAGCAACCAAAATCAAACACATCAGTGTTAGTCAAACTATATCACATGAATTTCCTCTCCATTTAATGCATATGGAAATAATTTTCCAAGATGCAATAGGTCACAAGTGAAAGAGTATAACTCACTTTTGGCTCCACTTTCATAGGCTACAGGGGTTTGAACAATTCTATCATCACATAGCACCATGAATTTAGAATTAAATGACATATTAAGGTGCATAATAAGCAAATAATGCAACCAAATAGCCACCACATAGGTTCGCATTCAATAAATATATCACAAAATGAAGTAATACAATGAATACACACTTAAGATGACGTTAGATGCTCTCGAAAAAATTACCATTGGGCTCCACGCACCGAAACACGTCAGAAAACATCAGCCAATCTCTGAAAAATGTTGCCATGCGGTTCCGCCGGTTGACGGTAGGCTGCTTTCCGGCGCATGCACCTCACGCGCCACAGTCGGAAAAATCGCGTGCCAGCGTGTGGACCTCACATACCACCATCGGAGTTGCCGATCATCGGCATATGGGCATCAAGCCCCACCGCTGAAACTATCATCTACAGGCACATGGCCTTTCACGGACCATTGCCGGATGTCTGGTCTCCGGTTGGTCTTGACTCAGTCTGATTCTACTTTGATCTTGTCTGGTCCAAGGCGGTTCGGTCCGATCTATTCTAGTCTATCTCGATTTGACCCTGATTTGACCCAATCAAACCTCGACTTAGTTTAATTACGAAAAAGTCCCTGAACTTTAACCAATTTTAAAAAA
Source organism: Pogostemon cablin (assembly GCA_023678885.1). Taxonomy (NCBI): domain Eukaryota; kingdom Viridiplantae; phylum Streptophyta; class Magnoliopsida; order Lamiales; family Lamiaceae; genus Pogostemon; species Pogostemon cablin. Next base: position 21,183,540 of record CM042956.1, read on the forward strand.
CAAACCCCCCCAATTCTCTGAAACTTTACAGATTTGGCCCAATTTCAAAAATAACTTCAAAAATCATAACTTGAGTTTTAGAAGGACAAAAAATACAAAAAAAAAAATGTGTTGGACTTGTATCGACAAGACCTATCCAATTGAGTAATAAAAAATACGCATCCTATGCACAAAAAAATTGACGAAAATTTTAACCCATGAAGAGTTTGAAAGTTAAAAAATTATCATAAACAAGGAATAGCCACTGGACATATTAATTCTGTCTTTAACTCATACGTATGATCAGTCAATATCATATAAATCAACAATCATACTCACTTAATCATGAATCATGTATGAGTAAATATAACGTAAAAAGCAGAAAACATAAACCATGAAAATTTTTAATTCCAAAAAACATACGGAGTACCATTCATAGGCTCAGATACCAATGTTTGAAAATTAAAGGCACATAAACACATACTCATACATGGAGAATAGATACACCAACCTCTCTCTGAGTTTATGTTGTAGCGGAATAAATAACTGGATCATCTACGAATCAGTTGATACTCACGAATCTTCTATTATCTCTGGATCAAATCTTATAACACGGGGTTGTAAATTATTATCCACGATATGGTATTAATCTGGAATATGAAGAACTGGAATTGTATTGTGAATTCAGGAGAGAAAAACTCAGAGAGAGAAAATGCTTTCAATGTTCTGTATTCTGAATTTCGCTAATGAGATAATTGCCTCAACAGTATATAATAATCCCTAAAAGATAGGAGTTAAATAATGAACTCTTAACTCCCTCTCTCTGCTTATCCACAATTTCATATGTGGATTAATTAATATATATTTATATATTAAATATAAATAATATTAATTATTATTTACAATAATAATAATAACAGGAGATTATTACTTATAGGTACGCGTTTGTATAACTTAATTATTAATAAATACATTTATTAAATATAATTACTGATTGATACAAAATGCCTAATTTATTTTCCAGTATTACCCGTTGTACTCATCAATCATGTATTAAGGAGGTATTTTAGGAACTACCCTATCTTTTATTTCTCACTCTGAATTGTACGCTGATGTATAGTAAAGTGAAAGTTTAATGGATTCTTATTTTGGGAGAATTTATTAGCGTGTTATTTTCTCTGACCAGATTGCACACTGATATACATCAGCGTTTATTCTTCCATCGCGATTTAATATCTTCTACATTTCTCTTTCCGAATTGCACTCTAATATACAGTAAAGTGAAAGTTTAATGAGTTTCTTATTTTAGGGGAGTGTAATATCTCTGAATTGCACACTAATGTACAGTAAAATGAAAGGTTAATGGGTTTCTTATTTTGAGGGAATTTAATGGCGTGTTTATTCATTTGGTCAGATTGCACACTTGTGTACTTCGGAATTTAATGGTGTGTTCTTTCTTTTGATCAAATTGCACATTGGTGTACATCAGGGTGTACTCTTAGATGGTGATTTTAATAGTTTATTTTTTGTTTTTCTCTCATGAATTTATTTTTCTCACAAGGATCACATCGATGTATATTAGTACAATTACTTAATCTGACTTTTTTACTCTCTTACTGATGCACACTAATGTTCAGATGGATATGGGTATTATGGGTAAAACAAAGTAAAATTTTGTATTTATGAGTAATTTTTAAGGCGAATGTATTGTTTAGTAATAATTAAGAACGTTTTGTACTTACTATTTATTGATCTTAGATAATAGGGTCACTTACTAGAAGGTACACAAAATTATACATAATTCCTATAAACTACATGACTCAAAATAGTACTATTCATAACTACATAATTTTGATTGTAATACCATAAATACCCTTATGTGTTTGAACAAATTTATTTTGCACAATTTTGTTTTTGTCCGGAGATGGTACGGCGATTCGGTGGTGGTCCTGCGGTATTTTGTACAATTTTATTTTGCACAAATTTGTTTTGCACAATTTTTTCACACATTTATTTCTAGCATTTTTTACTGAATCAATCAATTTAATTTGTGCAAAATTGATTTTTTCACAATGTGTTTGTACATTTCTTAACCTAATTCGTCTTTCGCACAAATTCCGACTACACATTAAATTGTGCAAAATAGATTAAATTGTGTAAAATTAATTTTTGCATATCGTGTTTGCACATTTTTCAAAATTGTAAAATCATTTGTAGTGGCATCCTAAAATTGCAATCATCAGAGAATTAATTAGTGAATGCATCAAGGTTGCAATATTAAAAAGGAAAGAGGTAAAAACAGCTCCTATGTGGAACTGGAATATAAGGATACAACTTATTTACTCCACAATCCACATTAAGAACACCACAGCAAAGCAAAAAATGGTTGCAAACCAGTTACAACTATAAGTAAACAAATTTACCAGTCGAGGCAATTTCAGTTGGTCAAACATTAAATATGGTAATTGGAGAAAGAATATCATTCATAGAAAATAACAGAATAAGTAGAAATGACAATGAGACTCGAAACCCAAGCCATTCTAAAATCTAAATATTTCACCAGGTTTAATCTCAATCAAAATAGGATAGTTTTACTACATTGTTAGTCCTGTTTAAATTAGCCTACTACCATAAATTTAAGCGAGTCTATTACCATAACTAAGGTTATATATGCAGGCATTAACAAATGAAGCAGTCTTTCTTTTTTCACCTCATACTTTCATGTATAAAGATAACCTTGATGAAACTCACAAGTAACTACACTCAAGTATTATCCAATGCAAGAAATTCGAAAGCACACCGATAGTGCAATCATAACTTAAATAAAATACTGTAAAAGGTAAAGGATGCATAAATGAGGTTTGCAAAAGGAGGTGTTAAAGAAAAATGATTATATGGTGACGGATCCATATCTGATATGGCGTAGTGTGGAGTAAAACATTGACGTTAGCTCTCTGTCTGAAAACTTCACTCACACATCTCATGCTTTCTCTCTAGTGCAGACGTTAAACCGAGAGAGAGTGCGTATAATCATGGCTCATAACCTGCAACTGTTCGTAGCTTTGATCTGTATTGTTGTCACCGGCATCACTGGACAATCTCCGTCATTTCCTCCGACCACGTCTCTAGCCCAGCCAAATCCATCGCCACCAGCCTCTTCTCCGCACCCTATTTCATCACCAGCCATAGATTACTCGCCACCACCGGCGGTTACTTCTCCACCACCAGCTGCTACTCCTCCTCCCACCACCACAATACCTGCAACTCCACCGCCAGTGGCCACTCCTCCCCAATGAGCTCTTCGCCGCCAGCTCAGTCTTCGATGCCTCAGTGTCGTCCTATCCACCTCGCAGTCCTTCTCCTCTTCTGCCAGTTACTCCTAATCTCGCCCCACTTACGGCTCCTCTTTCAGTCCCAGCTGCATCTTCGTCTAAGTCGAAGTCTCTGGCGCCATCTCTGTCGTCACCAAGCCCTCCGTCCCCTCCAACTGGAGCTCCGGGTTCTAAATGGATAAATTAGAAGTTTAGCAAGGGGTGTAGCAGGAGGCCTAAATGGATAATTTGGAAGTTTAGGATTCTCAGCCCCATGTAGATTAAATTGTAGTCTTGCTGGATCTCCTAGCAAATTTTGAACACTTATAAACCAACAAGTATGATTATAGCATGATTATCATAGATCCAATAATGTCTTGCTTATAAACCAATAAATCTCGAAACATAATTGAAAAGAAGATATAGAATTAAGAAATTCAGAAGACTGAATAGCAACAACAATAACAGTACATACCCCATGAAGATCTCAACCTCCACAATACTGCTATTTACAAAATTGTATAAACATATGATAATCCAGTTTAAATTTGATTGCGCATGTTTATCTAATATCAACAAGAAAATATGAGACAACCCTTGTAAATATGTTTAAATATGTCACTACTACTAATGATCCGAATGATCTTTCTCACACAAAAAACTCATTGTGAAAATCAGAGTAATAGCATTACAAGCAATCGCACAACAACAAATTACTCTACTTAATAGCAACATCACAGTGAATCTACAAAAATCCAAAATAAGATGCGCAATGAAAAAAAGCTTACCAGCAGTTCCCAAACATATATAATCACACAAATCCAGAAATTTTGATGTTACACAAGGAGCTAACACTAATTCATATTCCTATCAAATAAGTAACCAAAGCAACTGTATCAACGAAGCACAAAAGAAACTGCACTATTGATGCATAAACTCATCAAAAACACTATAAAAAACAATAAATGCCTCTTGCAAAAATGAGTAGTGGCAGCAATAATAGCAAACAACAACTCGAGTGTAGGATGCTACATCGAAAGCACAAATTCCAGCAAGTTGAACATGTAGCAAGTGCCCAAAAACCTGAGAAACTACTCTTAATGGCCAAAAAAAAACAACCATAAACCAGTAGAGTTAGAACATGCAAACCAATCTACTAGCAGCAAGAAACTAAACGACAGCTCCCTTGATACAAATTCATACCGCTAGAAGAAATAGCAAGAAGCTAGCCACCTACTTCAACCACCCAACTCTGCCAACATCAAAGAAAATCTAGACAAAAGTGCTGCAGGCTTGAAAATACAGCAGCCCAGCAGCAAAATACAAGCAACCAAAAAGCCAGCAGAAATAACAAGCAGCATGAAGAGCAAAACAACATGCAAACCAGCAGAGTGAATAATGCAAAAACCAGCATATAAAAACTCTGTTGTAGACGAAGCAGACACCCAACCAAAATAAAAATTATCTCTCCACCTAGAAACCAATCAGGTTTACTTGGGAAAAGTAGTTAACACGAAACTAAACAGAACATGACTTAGGGACAAGCAGCAGATAACAAGGTATGGCACAAGAATAGAAAAGCTTAAAAGCTAACTTTATGGTACGAAGAACAAGAAATTCGTATGGATCTGAGATGGATAACAAAGTATGTCATTTGCAGACATTTTGACTGAATAGAGGGCAAATGAAAAGGTTAAGAGACCAAGCTTCAGTAACCCATCACAATTTAACCTGATTAGCAGTTGAATTGATCTTCAAACTAAATCCAAACACTTAGTTGAAAAGAGATTGAGTAGCAAAATATTTATTACTACTCGATTCAAATACATTAAGAAAGGGTTCTGTATATTTTGTGCCCAAATTCAATTTAAACATTTTAGGTTAAGCAATTGAAATTGGAATCGATCATTAGATCAAACCTGACATGAGGATTCATGTCGAAATTCCTCATCTCGGAGATAGAATACAGCGATCGGACGACTTTCTAGAGAGTCATATTTACATCCGCCGACTGAGATCACCGCTAGGAGATCGCCGACTGAGACCGCTGCTAGGAGAACATTCGCCGATTGAGACCGCCGCCAGGAGACATCCGCCGGAACTTCAATGCTGGAGTATTACGCAACAAAGGGTAACTTTGAAAAATCGATGTAAATTTGTGTAGTTTTCGGTTATTTTTCTATTTTAATGTAAGCGAGAGTAATTAAGGCTGAAAGTGTGTATCCAATAGTAATAATCTCTAAATAATAATAATAATAATAATAATAATAATAATAATAATAATAATAATAATAATAATAATAGAAAGACACTCTCTTTGTCTAATAATAAAAAATAATAAAATAATTAAAAAAGTAGATGTTCTACACCATTTATTTGCATGTTGGGTTTAAAGATATGTTCACCTTTTGCTTTAAAAATAAGGAAAGTGGAGGATTGAAACCATCAATATAGAGTTGATCTGAAATGAAATGTGGGAAACAGATGGTGGTGGAACAACTCTAAAGTGAACCCAACCCAATGTATGGAAACATGGCCTACATTCTCTTTCTCTTCTACAATAGACCATTCTTGTCACTGGCCCAAAACCAACCTAATTAGGCTTGGCCCACCTCTTTTTCTTTCTAAAAAAGAACCACCAATAATCACATTATGGTTCGTTTATGGAAATTCGTTTTATCCACCAAACCTTTTTATTTGCAATTTTATGTCAAATACTCATGACTCATCACTTTTTCCAAATACTATTACATCACACTAACTCGCATGAAATTGACTTTAGAAAGGTGACCATTCTATTTCACAAACACAAATTACACATAAAACTTTTTAGAGAAAATGTTGTGTTAAAGTGAGATAATTTCACCTTTAATATATATATATATATATATATATATATATATATATATATATATATATATATATATATATATATATATATATATATATAAATTCATGCACATACATTCTTAATTTATATACTAATAAATAAAAATATATACATGAATGAATATAAGAAATTATATATTTTGTCGGTGAATTTTTTTAATCTTGTAATGAAAAAATTAATGTAAAATAACTATACATTTATATAGAATATGCATAGTATATACTCTCTCTATCTCATACTTATCTTCACAATTCCTTTGTAATTTACAAATGAAGTATGAAGATAAGTATGAGACAGAGAGAGTATATTATTAAATAAAATTAATACAGATATGATGTACAAGATATCAACTCATATATAAATATAATTTTCAATAGAAATATTATCTATTTTTATATATTTTTACGAATTATTCATAAATAGTTCAATAAGACAGTTATTATTTTTCTCAAATCGAGTATCATTTTCTATTAAAAATATTATCACTTTTTTTTCATCTCATATAATTATTATGTGATACAAATTACACAAATTTTTTGCCTCTGAAATTTTTTATTTTAAAAAGTGAGAAGGTTGCTAAAATACCAGCACTCGCTCATATATATATATATATATATATATATATATATATATATATATATATATATATATATATATATATATATATATATATATATTTTGGATGCGTTTACAACATGCAAGGAGTAATATTTTGAATGTTATATTGTGTATTCCTTTATTGTGAATGTTAGCATTTACTTATCTATTTGTCACACTAATATAACTCCCCCAATAAACCTTTATTTTCAAAAATGTAATTTTCACAAGTCACATAACATACTTTATATACTTTATAGTGGAATTGTGCATGTTGATTAGATATTAACATACTTTGTAGTAGAATTGTGCATGACTTAACCGAAAAATATTACATATGAACTTCAATATCATTTGATACACCATAGCGAACCATACCAAAATCCAAACCGTATCGAACTGAACGGATAAACTGAGTATAATATACTTTAAAATAAAATTTATAATCTCTTTTAGAGGACAATAATAAAAATTAATAATTACATTGTTATTCTAAATTAATATCTTCCTATTAAACATAATATTCAAATTATCTAATATATTTAACATTGTTATTCTAAATTAATATCTTCCTATTAAACATAATATTCAAATTATCTAATATATTTAAATTCTATATTTAAAACTGATGATCTTTTGTTTTAGATTTCAAAATGTTATTAATTATTTAATATTTATTTTATAAAAGCATAAATTCTTATTCCGATAATTTTATTTTCTTTAACTATATATATATATATATATATATATATATATATATATATATTTAATAAGTATTTGTAAATAGTATTAACTTGAACAAGATATTTTTAAATAAATCTTAAAATATATTTATATTTAATATTTAAATTTATCTTAAATGTATTTAAAAAATTCTTAATTATAAAATGCTCCCTTCGTCCCACTATAAGGGTGGCGTTTCTTTTTTGCATGTAGATTAATAAGTTGGTAGGTCTTGTGTGAGACCGTCTCACGTGAGATAAATTTACACTTTTAATAATAGTTATTACTTTTGCTATAAAAATATTATCATTTTTAATTTATATTATATATTATTCATGAAATAATATTATCGCTTAATTGAGTATCATATTTTATTATAGAAGTTATCACTTTTTATCCGTCTCACATAAGCTATAAAGTGAGACGGTCTCATACAAGTCTCTGTCTTAAGGAATACATATTTAATATATAGATGAGGAGAGATAAATAATATTTTAATATATAGTGGATATGTGTATTAGTGTGGTGGGTGGGTCACATAAAAATGGTAATTATTTTGTGTGGATATCAATTACTAAAAATGGAAATACACCTTTTATGTTGAAATTGACGAAAATGGCAAAATACATTTTTTATGATAGGATGAAATGAGTAATAAATCAACATTTACATCTTATTGTAAAAATAAATATTAAAATATAATATCAAATATTTTTGTAAATGCATATGTTTGTTTTATACTATCAAACCGTATCGAATTATAAATTATGGTATTGTTATAACATTATTAAGTTTTAATGTGGCATTGGACTTTCAATTTATAAAATTCATACCGAACTTTGTATACCGCAGCGAAGACTTCTACTTTGTACTACTTTTTATTATTAAAAAAATTACGTTATCCTTAAATGATCAATAAAGTTATTTATTTTTTCAAGGTTAAAATTAGTATGCCCAATGACACTGTGCGCGCTAACACCGTATGCTCATATACCTTCTTGTATTAAGTACTATTCCATTCGTTTCGGGTAAAAGTTTACATTTATTTTTTATGCGTAGATTACAAAATATTATTATTTTATATATAGTGAGTAATTATATTAATAGTGTGTAGTGAGTAATTGTATTAGTAGTGATTGATATGTCTTATGTGGGACCCTTTTACTAAAAGGATAAAATGAGGGCCTTTGTATGAGACGCTCAATATAGTAAAATGAGAATCTTTTGGTGGGACGGAGAAAGTATACCCTTTAGTATAATGACGTGTATCTTTTATTTTTTGAAAAAATAAAAGAAAAATTAATAAAATTGTATATCATTTAAAACAAAATGTTGTACCCTTATTAATAAAAGTGTATATATACCCCTTTAGAACAAAATATTATACCCACCTTGTGCATCAGCAGACAACTTAATTAACATAGATGTACGTAGATGAAGGAAGTATTATATTAAAAATTAGGATTAATTGCAATAAAAATCAATAATTTTACTTTTATGGCAAATTAATCCCTATTTTCAAAAATTTGAAAAAAAAAAATCTCATTTAAGTATTGTTGCAAAATGCACCCAATTACTTTTAGTTAAAAATTGTGTACATTTTCCAACAATACTTAAAGATAATGTTCTTTTTTAGAATTTCTCAAATGTGAGTATTAATTTATAATAAAAATAAAATTAGTGGTTTTTTTTAATTAACCCAAAAATTTACATTAATTCTTGCTTATAATCTATATTCTTGTTTAAGTTATACAGATTTTACTTGCCAATATATATATATATTTTATCCACGTACCACTCATCATAGTGACAAGTAAAATCTATACAATAGAACATGTGGATTTCTCTAAACAGTAAAGGGGATACGCTATTTTGAACTGGGTTAAATTTATTTTTATATTTTTAATAAATATAAAAAATGAAGCGGTGAAATATTGAATATTCTATTATGCAAGACTAAATTAGCAAGTAGCATGTGTTTGAATCCATGTTAATTATTAGTAGCATATATGTCCGCAAATTTTCATTACGACTAAACCTTCATTGAACCTATAATTATGCATGTGAGTAGGTCCCATTCAACATAGATCAACAAGATCCACATGGTGGTCAACAAAGACCACGTTATTGATTCCCAATATTTTATTAACAAAATTATAATTAACATTAACAATCTTGTATTGTTAAAGAATCTTAAGGGCAAAGAATAACATTATTTATTAATGGTTTGACTATTTATCCTCTCGTTCTTTCTCCAAAGCTTAGGTGCATCATATGTTCATAAGACTATATATTAATATAAATATATATATATATATATATATATATATATATATATATATATATATATATATATATAATAGGTTTATATATGGGAAATTATTCATTTCACTTTCTTACCTTGGCAATGTGAGACGATAATTATGTGACACGGACTGTGAAACGAATTGACTCGTATTAAAGTATGATTCTTATATTAGGTAAAGTGTCCTATTTTGTATAAAATATTTTTTATAGTATAATAATGAATAATAATTAAGTTAAATTATATTGTTAGAGTTATACTTATCATTCAATATAAACATATTTTAACTACCAATAAACATATTTTACATATATGTAACAAGTATACTTTAACGGATTGATCTGTCTCACATATATTCAACTCACAAGAGAATATCCCTTTTATGTTTACATTTTAGCAGATCTATTTTACTTTTATAATTGATATTTACATTTATGGAACATTGAATTTCTTTTTAATAGGTAAAAATCATTTTCATAAATAAATATGGGTACAAAATATGCCACACAAATACAATTTACATCTAACCTCCGTGCCCCCATAAGAACATAAAAAATATAATATTAAATTCTTGTGTTCTTATGGAACACAGTGTATTTCGGAACACACAAGTTTTTGGCAAGATATTATGCTCAACTCTCCCCAATTGTATTCCATCGTGTCGTATAAATAATGCAATTATAGTGAGTAAACTCTCTTATTCTAACAAAATTTTAAGACCCTTAAAATATATTAGTTAATTTTTAACCAAATACAACCCAAAGTTTAATGTTAATTGTTACTCCTTTTATCTCATAATAAATATAATATTTTTATTTTTATCCGTTCCACGATAAATTCTACGTCTACAATAAGCTCCCCTTATTTGGAGAAGGAAGTACCGATATTTACTATTTTATCATTGTGATTCATGACATATACAAACCTTTATAATTCATACTTCCTCCGTCCCGCACCAAGGGTCTCTTTTTTTCATTTTGGTCGTCCCACCCAAAGGATTCCCTTTAATTTTTTATACACATGGGTCCCAAACTCACCCACTAATACAATTAAAACATGAGGTCCACACTCCCACTAATATAACTACCCACTACACATTAAATAATAATACTTCTTAACCTAGTGCAAAAAAGCAAAATGCACTATTAGTACGGGACGGAGGGAGTATTTCATTTTACTTTTTATTATTGTAATTTACTATAATTGCTTTTTCAATCTAAAGTGTAGCATATCATATATATATGAATAAAAGAAGTTCCTTATACCATTGATTTGAGTAAATAACTAATAAATTCAAATTTCTTAAATTAAAAACCAGTCAACTCTTGAAACAAGAATATTAAGATAGAAATCACCAATTTACAAATATAAACATATACAATACAAATAAGTATTTCTACACTTGATAACTACCATAATTATACAGCTGCTCTAAATTTATATATATATATATTGGAAAATTTTTGGGCTACTTGGGTATAACAGTTTGCAATAAACCGTGTTTGTATGATATTTGGCATAAATCTAGCTGCAACTCTTTTATGTTTTTCAAGAATCACGCTAGTCGACTAAGACTAAATGTTTGAATAATTATCTGAGGAGACCATAACCTCGGATGCAGCCCATAACCTTGAAGCTTCTGCTGAGCTGGAACCCATCTTTGAAGTCGAAGCTTCATTACAATCCGAGAAGTATTTTCCAGTAACACCCACCAATCTTGGATTTGTTGCCACATAACATGTAGTTGCAGCTGCCTGCATTGCAATTTCCATGCATCATTTATATATATCCATTCCATTTCAAGAATACATGCACCTATTCTAGGTATAGAAATTAAGAAAAGTTGATTTTTAGGGTTATGATGTAAGAAAAATGAGTGGAATTTTGGGTGTTTTAATGGTATAAAAACTTTACCTAAATAAATATTAAAAAAATGCCTAAATATAGAAATGCAGTAATTTTAAAGAATAAGGAGAAGCATGTTCCAAAAATTATAAATGAACTTAAGTCGAAGCGTTGGAATTGATTTATAGTTCATAAACATGCGCGTCTTGATTTCTCTTTTAATTATTGGCTTGTCAAGCGTGTCTAGTGTTGTGAAATTGTAAATTTTTTTTTCTAATTCTACAACTTTTGGATAGAACTAGGTTGGTCTTAATCAATGGTGTTCAACTAATTTTAAGGGAAAAAAAAAGAAAAGAAATGTGTACATGAATTTTTGAGAGGGAAGAATACATTTTATTCTATACACCAAGCTTACGTCACGTAATACTATGTAATACTATTAATTAAGTAGAGTTGACAGTAATACCTGTGGTATGCTCTTCAACAGCTTGGAAGCCAAAAAGAAAACCAAATCTGCTATAGAAACCAAAATTTAGAACCCCAAAGAGTTTATTATATTAGTGAAACAAACAAACAAATAAATAAATAAACAAATCACCCGTAATAAGGCCTTCACGGTCTCTAGTGAGTCTAGTTCTCACTATTCCAGGATGAACACAATTGACGGTTACGTTGGCCTCCATTTCCTGCACTTATTTATCAATAATTAAAAAAAAAAAAAAAACATTAATAAGTTGTGTCCAAATGAGGAAGCAACAAAAAAACACTTTTTAGCAAAAATTCATGAGAAAGAGAGGGATGTAGAGTGATTGCCTTGAGTCTCCGGGCAAGTTCCTTGGTATGCAAAACGTTGGCCAGTTTCGAGAGGGCATACGCACGAGTCCCATCGTATCCACTGTTATCCATACAATTTTAATCACAACAAATTCAAACATGTCTCTTGTAATTTGTATATCACAAAACTTATGCTTAGTAATTATACAGATCTAAAATCTATGCAATTGGATCTAACTTAACTTGAACCCGGTAATTTTCTAGTTAAAGTATTAGTAGTACCACTCTACTCCGAAGGCGGGGTTAATGTATTAGGAGTGTGTTTGGTTCACTTTGAATTAATAATATTTATTGGGCCTTGAATTTTTCTAAAAATTAGAGAATTTATATACTGGTTGGACTTATGCGGGCTTAATTTTCATCTAAGCTCATTAATAAAAAGCAAGGGGTCCGGTGAAATACAACCTTGATGGGAAGTGTGTTACAATATCCCATTAAACTAATATGGAATTAAGGGAATTCTAGCTTATCACATTTACAAGCTTTATTAACCCACCTATTAACCTTAGTGAACCAAACACACCCTAGTAGTACCGCTCTAAGAGGATGTTTTGTTCATATTGAGTTAATATTACTCAATGAGCTTAAAAAATTTTAAAAATAAGGAGAGATTGCACACTAATTATATTTATATGAGCTTATTTTTCTTCTAAGCCCGTTAGTAAAACAATAAGGAGAGATGAGTTCAATATCTCTTGAAATTAATATAAAATTATGAGAACATTCATGCTCACACCTTGTTAATCACATTTACAAGTTATATTAATTTAATTTGAAACCAAACACGTATGTTTGATTTGGATTTGAGTTGATTTAATAAACTAGTATGTTCGATTTGGGTTTTTAGGTTGAATAAATTTTAATTATATATATGTATGTAAAACACTTAGGAGAGATGAGTTCAATATCTCTTGAAACTAATATAAAATTATAAGAACATTCATGCTGACGCCTTGTTAATCACATTTACAAGTTATATTAACTTAATTTGAAACCAAACACGTATGTTTGATTTGGTTTTGAGTTGATTTAATAAACTAGTATGTTTGATTTGGGTTTTTAGGTAGAATAAATTTTAATTATATATATGTATGTAAGAGATTTAAGGACAAACCCGGTATTTACAAGTTGATAGATAGATATATACAAGTCGCACCCTATTAATACATACATCATTAGTCATAATTGTACTCCATCTGCAATTATAGATGATTTCCATTATCACATAAATTTTAAAACGCACACACGAAAACCAGTAAATGGGTTCTTTTAAATGGGATTCATTTAAATATTAAGTTGTAAGCTATACCCCATAACCACTGAGATTCCATGTTACACTACATTATTGTTTAGATCATGAATGATAAAGGACTATAATTAATGAACTAAAAATATAATAATCAAGGTATCACTCATTTTAATAGTAATTTAATAGGTCATCAATATTATTATTAATTTTGAAAGGAGGCATTCAATATTAGTAGCTATGTTGCAGTTGAACCGATACTATGCATATCATTATTAATGATCAAATAAAGTAATATAACATAGTAATAAGTAATAATTTCAGGATGCATGTGTGAGACAAAATCTGAATTCGGCAAAAAAAAAGAGCAGAAATATAAAGATCATGCCATTGAAAAGATTATAATTTGGGGATTGGTGACTTGGTGAATGGTGAAAAGATTATGCCAATTTCAGGATGCCTTTTACATTAATATATCTCATGCCCCAAACCCTCTAACGCACCCCACATAATTTAATTTATAGAATTTAAATGCGAAAAATACTATTCAAAATTTACACCTCAATTCCGGCACGGAGATTAAGAAAGTGATAACTTTTAAGGGTGTAATGGTATTTTTATGTAATAAATACTCCCTCCGTCCCTCAAAGTATTTCACACTTTACTTTTACTAAATTTGGTAAAAAATACATCATAATAATACTCTCTTTTTACACACATCCCAATATAATACTTACTTTTTCACATCTCCCAACAACTTTACACACCTTTTTCATTATATCAACTAAAATATATATTCTATTTCTTACTTTATACATAAATATACAAAATTTTCTTAAACTCCGCGCACACCAATACGTGAAATACTTGTCGGGACGGAGGGAGTAAATGATAAAGTATGTTAGATAGAGATGATTTTTTTTGTAAATAAAGTGTATGGGAAAGGGTGGTTGTTTTTTACTTTTTACTTTTTTTGGAATGTGCAAACTTTTGTGGGATAACCCAAAATGAAAACTGTGTCATCTGAAAGGAGATGGAGGGAGTACTCTACAAGAGTATCTTACTTTTGTTCCGCCCCTAACAAATGTCACGTTAATATATAATCTAAAATTACATTTTACTTTTAATTTTAAATTTATCATTTTCACCTAATATACATGATATACTTTATAATTGATTTATTAAACAAAAAGACTAACTTACTTTCTTAGAGTTGATAATGATCAAAAAGTAATTTTTCTTAAATTTCATATCTACTATTAGTAACAAAGACGCTTATTATTAAAAGTAGGAAGTATTTTAAAGAAAAGTTAATATTTTTATAACAACGTTTTGTCGTAAATATGTTATAGAGACCGAAAAAAATAAATAATATTAGAGTAGAATTTTTCTCAAAAAAAATTAAATTTTAACTAGTAAATATATTACTCCCTCCATCCCATAGAAGTTGACACACTTTCCTTTTTGGTTTGTCTCATTAAAGTTGACATATTTCCTTTTTAATACATGGAACCCACACAAAAATAATTAATTTATTCTCATGGCCTCACATATCACCTCTAATATAACTACCCACTACACATTAAATATTATTTCTCTCACTTCACTTTACAATAAATTATTATACTCCTTAATCTCCGTGCCAAAAAAAAATATACCAACTTCTCCAGGACGGAGGGAATACTTATTTTAATATTAATTTCATCTTTATTTTAATTTGTATATATAAATAAAAAATTTAGAGTTGAATAATATTTTCAAATTGAAAAAAAATTGGTATAGTAAATATTCATTAGTTAATGCAGAAGTGCAGAACTCACATGTAAAATGGTAATTCGACAAATATTAGGTATATTTAGAAAATTAAGAGGGGTGAATTATTGTGTGTTGAATTATAGAAAACATTGAAGAATAAAAAAGATAAAATAATAGAGAGAGTTGACTATCATTAGTAATAAAGTGTGAAAAGTAAAAAGTGATCACCTCTTATTGCTGGTGATAAAGGCAAGATAAGAAATGATATCTCCGGAAAACCAGCCATGAATACTAGACGATACATTCAGTATCCTTCCTTGCACACCCCCACTCCGACCCGTCTCAATCATTTTCTTCAACAATAGCTTCGTTAATAAGAAATGGCCTGCAAAATATTAATAATAATTAATTAAATCCTTAATTACATGCAGATAAATAAAGAAATTAAATACGACTGTTACATTGGCAATATATATTAAATGCGTTAATAATTCATAATTACCTAAATAATTAGTGGCAAACGTCATCTCAATTCCATCCTCGGAAACACCATGATCGTACGAGAATTTCCCCGCATTATTTCTGTATATTAGGGAGAAAATTAAATTACGATGAATTTAAAAATTAAAATAATTAAATTAAATTAAATAATTGTATATTTGAAAAGGATTAGGGAGTTTTACATGAGGAGATTAAGAGGCAAATTAAGAGACTCAAATTCCGCCACAAATCTTCGAACAGAGTCGAGCTTGCTAAGATCGAGCCTCATCACTATAATTTCCGACGCTGGAAGCTCCGATTGGATACGTGCCTTAGTATCCTCGGCGGCTTTCAGGCTCCGAGCCGGCAACACCAGCCGCGCGCCGCGCTGAGCCAGAACCCTAGCCGTTTCCGCTCCAATCCCCGACGTCGCACCTGTAATCCGCCATAACAGCACAAAAATTTCACACACATCCGCAAACGACGACGTTCGTCGGTCAACAAAATAAAATTTCCGACGAAGGAATTAGGTTATTTACCTGTGATTATGGCGGTGATGTGGCGGAGGTCAGAGCAGGCGGCGGTGACTTCCTCGGCGGTGGATTTCGAGCTGAAGCCGCTCGCTCCGGCGGTGCCGATGAGATACTTGACAGTCTCCAGCATTTTCGCTCTCTATCCCTCTGTTCCTTCTCTCACTCTTCCCGAGAAATTTGTTGCAGAATTTGTGTGTAGTGTATGTTGGAAGAAAGAAGTACGGGAAAAGCAAATTACGTATAAATATAATTGCAGAGAGGAGAGAGAAAGATGGTCAACAAGCAGAGACTAAAAAAGCGAAACAGTAGGCTATGCAGTGAATGCTAGTTTTGCAGAGTGGGAAGTATAGATACAGAAGTTGTAAGTATATATGGATGGATTGGGGGTGGTGGTGGAGACTGGGGGAAGTGGGAGGTTTTTATAATGGTGAATGGTGGGGATTTGGGAATCAATTAAGATAGGATTACAATTTTTTGTCATTCATTGATTGAGATTTAATATTTTTAATCATGCAACATTTTTTTATTTCTTATAATTTTTTAACTAATGTTTGTTAATTATTTTATTAACAGACTTTTAGAAGGATTTAACAAATGTAACTAACTATTGTTACAGATGTAAGGTTGGATGCAGATCCTCTGCAGTTACTGCAATCAATTTCCCCACACTGTTGTTACAGTAAGGGAAAATTGAGTGCAGGGAGAGGATCAAGTCCATATAAGGTTAGTTGCAGTTACCCAAATGCAATTACTTTCAACCCAAAATATAAAAATAGTTTAATCAAAATTTAAAAAATAGCATAATTATTGGAGAGTCAAAATCGAAGTAGAAGTCCAAGTAGAAGAAATATTTAAATACTGGGGAAGCAAAGGTAGTCGTTCACTTTTTACAAGTGGAAAATATTATGTGTAGAGTAGTAGTATTACAGGGATGCGATAGGTAGTAATAGACTCTTTTTACTAAATTGAAAAAATTGAAAACTTTTAATAAGACGTACAATATAATAAGATAGAGACATTTCAGAGACGGAGGGAGTATTAATTATTGCAATCATGTACTCCATTTTTTTGAATATGAAGGCTCATAGATGAAAATTTCAAACAGTAGTCACTTTTAAATAGATGGAGTATTTTTTTTCCTCACTTAAATATAAATACTTCCTCCGTTCCGTCTAGTTAGGTTTACTTTTTGTATGGGAATTAAGGATTACATGATTTTAATGTGTATTGAGGTGAAATAAATTATATTTTAATGTATAGTAGTTAGTTGTATTAGTGTGATGTGTGAGTCCATGGTGAGAAAAGTAATTTATTTGCGTGGATCTCATGTACCAAAAAGAGAAAATGCAACCATTAGATGAGACGCCCAAAAAAATATACAATTATTAAAATGGGACGAATGACTCCCTTCAATAATTGCATAGATACACATTTACTTTTGGGTTCCTCATTTAAAAATAAATAGTATTCCACCGTTAATATCTAAGGTATCCGTTTGTTTTTTGCACGTGGATTAAATAATATTATTTTTATATGTAAAGTGGGTAGTTTTATAAGAGGGAAGTAGTGAGCCATATTGTGTTCTTTTTTACTGAATAGGAAAAATGAATACCTAATCATACATTTGAACCGGACGCCAGAAAAAAATGACACCTTAAATCGGACATGGAGAGTATATTTTTTATTTTCATCTTATACTCCTTCCAATAGTTGCATAGATACACATTTACTTTAAGGTAGGTATAGAATGAGACCTTCTCACGGATTCCCTATGTAAGATGGATCATCCATAAATAAAAGAGTAAATTTTGCGTGAGAACATCTCACTTGAGCGCGTTTTCATACTTTTTAAAATGGTTATCATTTTCGCTATAAAATGTTATAACTTTCTTTATATATTGTTATCATTTTTCACTTATAATATAAATTATTTATAAAATAGTATTATCACTTTTTATTGTTACTTTTCATTATAAAAGTATCACTTTCTGTCCGTCTCACATAAGCTCTTGTATGAGACAATTTCACACAAGTCTTTGCCTAAATAAAAAGAGTATATTTTAAATTTAAATAAACAATAATAATTAAATAAAAATAAGGCCTAACATGTTAAATTAGTTAATTACACAATTAACGATAAAATCACTCAACGAAGAAGGCAGCATTAGCGCTGTTTACACGTTAAAACAATTTTTTTCTTTCTTATTTTTTTAATAAATAGTTATATTAATTATTAAAAATATACTATATTTTTTAATTTTTAAAAAAATTATAATCAAATATCACTTTTTATTATTGTAGTTAGTCTAGATTTGATCATTTACAAATGAGAGATTGATGTGGCTGCTTATGAGTGGGTAGAGGATTATCTGTACTAATCTAACATAATATTTTACGAGTAGAGAGAGGGAGAAGTCGATTTCCTCCATGCAGTTATGTGCCTTTTTTGGAGATGAATGTTACTGTTATTGCTTTGGGATATTCCCGTATTTATATTGTGTAACCTGACATCATCAGTATTCGGATATATCATTAGGTCACATCATAATATAAGCATACAGTGTGAGCATCAAATACAAATACCCTCACGTGACTGCTTCTAGGATTTGTTATAGGATATTCTATGCATAAATCCTAAGGATATCTGCGTAGCCTCCTAGCTAGAAGGGTGCAAATGGCCAACTGGTGGGAGGGGATATCTGAGTCATTGTAGCCGGGTGAGTGGCAAACACGCGAACAAATTCTGGATGATGGACCTGGGCTTGGGCTTGATGTCATTGGGTCGCGGTCCTATTTTATTTGGGCCTTAAAGTCTCATTACCGCAAGCATTGTATCCATGGGCCCAGCTCATTGGGCCCTACTACATTAGCCCCCAGGCCCTGTTGTTACGAGATCTGAACGAGTGAGAGCGGGGCCTGCTCTGATAGGCGCGTGCGCCCTGATCTCCCAGTTTTAAATTTCAAAATCTACGAATCGACGTGTTGATGCCCAAAGATTCTGAAGCGACGTTTCGAGATTTTGGGTTGCCTTCCCAATGTGCCCTTTCATCATTAGGTTGCTTGAAAAAGTGTTATTCATTAATTGCTTACCCGCCAATGGTTGCGTCGATCGAGGGGAGGCGTATAAAAAGGCATTTTTTCCACAGCAATTCACACAATCCTCTTGCTATTTCAGCTTCCGATTTGTTATCCTCTATCAATTATCCTTTTCCAGTTATTAAACACCCTTCATGAATCCAGACGACCATTCCGTAAGTCAATCGAACCCGAGGTGGGTGGCGAGTGACGGAGAGGGGGTGTCGGAATCCCTAGAGAGGGCCTTCCGGGATCTGCGGGATGAGACTGAGGTATCTTTGTCATTGCATAGACTTCCGGCAGTATCTCGCTCCCTACCTTCCTCCTTTGTGACAGCGGAGGATGTTCTGGACCCGAAGAACATCCAACCCCGTATTGCTTTGCACGATGGGGCTCACAACGGGATGTGGGCTCATTTTCAAGATAGATCAATTCCTCTTTCCCAGTTTGATGAAATTTATTCGAAATACGCAACGTCGGGAGTGGAGTTCATTAAACCAGTTGAGAATGATAGGGCGAGCAAGCCGAATCGAGGGCGGGTGGCTATGAATGGTCAAATTTTGAAGCTAGGGTTCTGTCTACCCATTCACCCATGTTTGGCGGAACTCCTAGATTATTGGAATCTAGCGCCGGCTCAATTATCCCCAAATGCTTGGGCCACAGTGATTAGATTCATTCTCCTTTTTTTGTGAGAAGGGTTACCGCCATTTATCCCCAAAGAGATTGATTATCGGTGTCATCCCTCGAAGGAAAATTTGCATAGGGGCTTTTACCGAGTCAACCCTACTCGCGGGATAACACTCTTGGTGAAGTCCTCTTCCATAAAGAACTGAAAGGAATGGTGGTGCTGGGTGGGCGGCGCATGGAAGCCGGCTTAAATTAGGATTCTCTCTGCCTTTCAGCTCGTTCGTTCTCGTGGAGGTATGTACGTCCACCTTTCTATTTAATTCTGTTTGCCCACAAGAGGTTTTGAAAATGCTTTCACTTTTTGTTTGCAGATAGAGACATTCGTCCGGGGCCTCCCATTTCTCAGGAGTTCTTGGGGTTAGTAGGCATTATCGGCAAGATGAGTCCTCAGGAAAGGAGGACCGACATAATCACCGACGAGCTTTTAAAAAAATATGGGCTCATGGTGGATCCGAAAACGTCAGTCCCCTCACCGGTGGTGACTGTGGCTGCTCGTGTTGGGGCGAGTTTGGTGCCTTAGGGGACCTCTCTTGCTATCTCAGACATTCCTGTTGGGGTAGCAACGATTCCAGTAGGGTCTTCCATTCCCTCGGGTCCAGAGGTTGTGAGGCCGAACTCCTTAGCAGAAATAATTGAGGTGGATGAGTCCTCTTCCACTGAGCCGAGCCCCCAGGTCCCACAGGAAGGCACAATTGTGCCGGATTCCGAGGCTGGTGCTCAAGTAGACGAGGAGGTCGCTTGACTTGATGCGAGTCGCGAGCCTATGGATGTAGCGCAACAAAAGGTGCTTGATGCCATTGTCGTCGTCTCGGAGGGGGAACATGAGGCAAACTATTTGCTTCCTGACTCTGGCTGTTCTTCTCCGATCGTCCATCTCGTGCGGCGACTGCCTGTGGGTTCGAGTGGAGTCATTCTGGACAATCAGTCGGTGCCTGTCAGCGGACCTTCAGAGCCTCCGAGTAAGAGGGCTCGAGCTGAGAGTTTTGGCCTCTTCTCGAGTGGGGCCGCTTTGGGAGTGCCTTCAACCGAGACTCTTTACCTCAGTTTTAAATCGGTGCCTCTACTTCGGACATTCGCTCTCTACCTCCAGTGCTCCACAGCCTTTACGGGTCAAACCCATATGACTTCAATCAACCAGCTCTCCCTGCATATATGCAAAGGGCTATGGAATCAGTCCCCGTGGGTTTTACTCTGGAAGAAAGTGATGCCATTAGGGCCTTGAACTCGAACGACCTCATCTATATGGCGATCGGGTATCATGCGCAGGCTCTGAGCTACCTAAGCTATTCGTCTCTTTTGTTAGCTCGCCAAGGTCAGGAGACGGCTCAGTCCGCTACTCTCGGTCGTCGAAAGAAAGCAGAATTGGTCTAGATGAGGGAAAGGATGGAAGAGGCGGAGCGGAGACATTCGAGAGAGCTTGAGTCAGTTCGGGTGGAGACGGCTCATCAGCGTAAAGCTTTGGAGGAAGCCTTGGAAGCCATTAAAGGGGAACTGAGACTGGCAGAAGGGAAACTAATTCCAAGTGAGGCGGCGTTGAAAGCCGCCGAGGAGGACCTGAAAAAGTTGGAGGAGAAGAATAGTCGACTCGTTCGATAGTTGGATGAGGCTAATGGGCGACTAGCTGATCATCAGAGAGATCTAAGGGCCGAAGTGGCTGCCCTTTCCAACAAATACGAGGCGGACTTTTCCTCCTTAATCAACTTTGAGAGAAAAATTGTTG
The DNA here is from genome assembly GCA_023678885.1 of Pogostemon cablin. Classification (NCBI taxonomy): domain Eukaryota; kingdom Viridiplantae; phylum Streptophyta; class Magnoliopsida; order Lamiales; family Lamiaceae; genus Pogostemon; species Pogostemon cablin. The sequence goes on from CM042956.1 coordinate 21,205,520, forward strand.
GGATAGTCGGTTTTGCCAAGGCTTTGGCACACTCGGCGCGGTTGGCTAATGGAATCGATGCGATGATTCTTCTGGAAAATTTTTGTCAAATGCTGCACGCTCGGATTGCCACCTTGGGGTTGCCAGCTGGCATTGATTGGGAGTCGGAGGGGATGAACCTTGCTCCATTGGGATACATGTCCGACTTCTTCTGCATTCCAGGTTTCTCGAGTCGGGTAGCCTCCTAGACGTCCATGGCATCGACTTCCGCAGTGGCTCCTTCTCATCCGGCTCCTGCTCTGACTGGCCTGCCTGACGGAACTTAATTGTATTCTTTTTTTCTTTTTGTTTCATTTGAGTTTGTACTCTTATTCTTTAATAGCAATGATTGGATTAAATAGTAGTTCTGACATGCATTAATTGTGCATTTAATGCATTTGATCCCCCAATATTTTTGCCGTCACTTTTTCTTGAACTGTCCCATCAGTTATCATTCCCCATATCTCTTTATCCGATTGTAGCCACGTGTAGGGATCCAACGCTTCACTTTTTCCTTCCAAATGGCCTCTTCGAATTCTGGGGGAATAGTTATTCGACCCCCACTTTATTCTTTTATAAAAGGGAACTGGCTATGCGGATGTCTAGGCCACACTTGGATTTCTCAACCTTCTACAACTCTTTTTTCTTTTTGATTGTTTCTGCAAAATTTCCAGTTATGGCTATCGTTTTTTTTCCTAGGACGCTTGTGTTTGCTCTCCTATTTTTTGGTGCTTTATTCTCCCTACTTGTTGCTGTTGACTCGAGATCTTCGCAAGAATTTCTCAGTTCTGAGGAAGACGAGGAGGCTAGTAATGCTAGGGCTCCCCTAGTAACTCCTGTCACCTGGAGTGGCCGTCGTTCCATTCCTCCGACGCCTCGCTATGAACTTCCACAAGAATCTACTCCCTTTGGCGAAGGGTCATCACGGCGATGTTGGCTCCCAAGACTGAAGGTCGGGCATCCCCCTCATTATTGAACTTGGAAGATTCTACTGACCCTAGCAGTCTGAGTCTTCCTTTCGGCCGCGGTCGTGCGGTGACTAATTCCACTCTGAGGTGTCACACCACTAGTATGCGAGACGAGGATGTAGATAGCACTTTCAATCTGTACAACTATAGTGGGATTGGATTTGGGACTCTTGGTAATCGCGAACGCTCTTGGAGCGGCGAGCCTGATCACGCTGTCTTTAACGTGGGTATGTTCGTTGCTGGTGTTAGACTTCCGTTGGCTCACGTTATTGGCCGGGTGTTGATTAATTGGGGTATAGCCCCAATGCAAATAATCCCATCAGCCTGGGCTAATTTGATTAGTTTGTTGGTGTTGCTACATGAGAGTGGTTATCCTTCGCCGTTTGCCCGAGACATCGATTATGTCTATCAATTCGTTCGTGATCCCGGCTGTCAAGGTCACAATTACCTACAGGTGCAGGGCGGTGTATGTCCTATCTTCAACATGAATTCCATTGGTGGTCAACACTGGAGGCGTCAATGGTTTTGGGTTCATGGATTTGAATGCCGTGACCCACTCGGAAATTATTTGCCTGTGCCGTGTGCCTTTCGCACTCCCGACTCCCTAAGTCTCACTCTTACCTCTTATATATATGTATGTGTGTCTTTGTGTCGCTTATAGTTTTTGGTCCTGACTTGCGTTTATTTTGATGGTAACCCCTGTACGCCCGGCTAAGGAAGAATTGTCTCTGGGCTTCTGCTGAGATTTTGATGCAATCAACCGGATGACCCTCCCCCGCGATGTTTCTCCACTGTTGACTGATAAGTGGCTCACTGACGCCGACCTCTATCAGGATCTGACTCAAGCTCCACGGGTAAACTTTGAGGGGAGGGTAAGTGATAATTTCACATCTAGGGACGCTGCCCTTGATGAATATTTTTCGATTAGGTCGCGTATCCTCCGTCTCGATGGTCTTGCTCAGAAGCCGATCCAAGTTCAGTCGAGGTTGAAGATGCTTTCGTAGCTGTTGGGAGCAGGTCTAGACTCCGCGGTGTGGTTGCTGTTAATGCTGATAGGACTGAGGAAGCTACACCAGGTGCGGCTCAGCGTATGGTGGGAGACGTGGATAGGGTTCCCATTGGCGAAGGCAAAACGACACACGCTCGCCAGTCGGATAAGAGGAAAGCTTCAATGGAGGATGTTGAGGCGCGGGAAAGTGATGCTTTTGAGCCTGTTTTCTGTACTGGCTGGGGTATCGAGATTCGAATCAATCCTGTCCAGGAGCATCCGGGTGCCAGCCATCGTCCACCTTTTCGTCCTGATAGCGATCCAGGCCTCAGGAGGGAAGGTACTGACAGTGTGGTCCTGATTATCGTTATTTTCACCTAGATCTTAGTGCCTTTTTTGTGCATTTTCATTTTATTTTATCTGTATTTTTTTGTTTTTTGGTGGTGTTATGTGTTTTTATGAAATTGTGTGAGAATGAACTTATACGTGTTAAAACAAGTGAAAAACGGAGCGAAAACAGAGTCGGGAGAAAGAAGGAAATAAAGCAGCACAAACACAGCCAGCCATGTTTGGTACACGAGGCGTGTACCGCGCAGGGTCCGTGTACCGCGCATGGGCCTGTAAGATTTGGCCGTGCGCGGTCGTCAGAAATCACAACACGGCTACCCCTATGGCCTTGAACCGCGTACGAGCCGTGTGCTATCCGAAGTTCATCGTTGACCAGAAACCCTAGACACGACTCGGGCCGTGCACTGAACTCGAGCCGTGTAGATGTAAAAATTCAGAAAAATTTCAGATTCCTTCTAGAAGATTTCCAAAGGTATAAATACCATTCCATTCAATATTTGATCATCTTGGATCTGAATTTTTAGCTGCCCACATACCTCACACACCAATTCCTTCATTTTACACCATATACTTCATCATTTCCATCCATCTAGTTACTCCATCATCATCTCACCATAAATTCTTCAACCAAGTGAAGAGAAGAAGCAAGGAAGAGAGGAAAGTTACAAGGAAATGAAGGAAATAGCCATTGGAGCCAATCCAAGGGAGTTTTCATCCCATTTTTGTAGTAATCTTATTTGATTATCATGACTTGTAAGGTTTTTAATGTCTATGTTAATTAACTTATGAAGATGGTAAGCTAATCTCCCTTGTGAGATTAGCAACATGAGATTTGTTCGTTAGTTTTGAGGATATATGTATTTTAATTCATGTGTTGAATGGATTTATGATTTTCTATCATTGATTGTTAATTGTTTGAATTGTATTATTGAATTGTGTGATTAATTGTCATAGGCATGTGATTAGATTGAGAAATCAATTATATGTTTAGGATAGTTCATTGAATCAATTTATCATACACTTCATGTGCATTACAAGTCTTGAAGAGATAGAGATATCCTTTAGGATTTAGAACCCTTTGATAGGACATCCAATTGGTTTGATCGAGAGGTTGATTAATTGTGTGAGGGGATTCTCATTTAAGCTTAGTACCTAGATGAAATTGCTTGAGTGAAAACCAATCTATTGAGCTATTTTGGGATTCTTATTTGGATTCACGTTCTATTCATTTCGAGAGTAAGTTTAGAAGAAACGAGTGTTAGCCCTAAATCATACATCCATGAAACACATGCAATTGATACATAATTCCTAGAATTACCACTTATTGATTGTTGTTGATCTCATTTTTAATCAATTTGGTAAATCACTTTTCATCCATCCGTCTTGTTTGTTGATCATTGCTTACTTATTTAGTTTAATCTATTTAATTTACTTGTTTTGCTACCAAAATCCATTGATGATGAGTCTCTATAAAATTACAAAAAATGTGAGATCGATTAAGCACTAGCGTTTTTCTCCCTGTGGTTCGATAAATTCTTGGATTGTTCAACCCGACTACAAGTTATGGCTAATCAAATGGCGCCGTTGCTGGGGAGGTTACGGTTGCTAGTAGCTTGAAGAAGGATAGTTTTGTGTAATCTTAATAGAGATAATTTTTTTATTTTATTTTGTTTGTTTGAATTTACTTTTGAAAATCTTGTTCTAACTTCTTTTATTTTGAATGTGTATGCAAACAAGGTCAAAAGGGTAACAAGTTGAACCTATTGATTTAGAAATAGAACACACTTTTCGGAGAAGGAGAAAGGAGAATAAAACCAAAAAGAGTAATCCAATGGAGAACAATCAAGATGAACATGTTGATGTTAGGAATGATGGAGAAGGAGTGAAAAATGTGCAAGATAATGCACAAGCACCCCAAGTAAATGCTAATCTTCCTCAACAAGCTCATCAAAATTTTGGTGAGCTTAACAATCAAGCTTTGCTTCAACAAATGGTTCAACAAGCCATACTTCAAAAGATTTTCAACATGCTTATGCACCACCACCACCACCACCTCTGGTGCATCGAGGGCCTCATGTCGATCCAATGGTGATTCGGGATTTCTTTATGCCATGGGTAATGCCACAAATGATGGGCCCACCAATTAATGCCAATAATTTTGAGATTAAGGCGGGCCTAATCAACATGGTGAGAGACAAGCAATTTGGAGGGTTACCAAATGAGGATCCCAATGCACATCTAGCTCAATTTATTGAGATTTTCAATACTGTATAGATTAACGGGGTGAGTGATGATTGTTTAAAGATGAGGTTATTCTCATTTTCCTTGAGAGATCGTGCGAGAACATGGCTTTCCACTATTACACTGGGTACGTGCAACACATGGGATGAACTTACCCAAATGTTTTTGAACAAATACTTTCCACCTTCTAAGATGCTTCAAATGAAGAGCTTGATCACTCAATTCAAGCAAATGCCTCAAGAGAGTTTTTATAAAGCGTGGGAATGGTTTATGGATATGCTACGCAAGTGTCCACAACATGGTTTTCTGGAAAATCAACAAGTGGGGTTTTCTACCAAGGTTTGGTAAATGGTCAAAGAGTGCTTGTTAACGCTTTGGCGGGTGGATCCGTACTTGGTGTGACTCCTGAAAGGGCTATAAGAATTTTTGATGAGATTGCTACAAATGTCTACCAATGGCCATCGGAGAGAGTTAGTGGATGCTTGATCGTTGTCATTTTCACCTAGATTTTAGTGTCTTAATTTGTGGATTTTTGGATATTTTTATCCGTATTTGTGTGATTTTTGGTGGAGTTATTGTTATTTTGAGGAATGTGGTATGATTTGATAGAATTGTGTAAATGAGCTTAAATATGTGTAAAACAGGTCAAGAAATGGACAAAAATAGAGTCGGGAGCGAAACAGAGTCTGAAAGACACAGCCTGCTTGTACACGGGCCGTATGTGGAACATGGCCTTGTAACAAGTGGCCGTGTATTGTCATCAGAAATCACTGCTCGTGTACAAGCACTAACTCTCTCCGATGACTTGTGTAAAAGGATGACTTGTGCGAAATTTTAGAGAGGAGATCAGATTCATAGCAGTTACACACAATCCACACCACATTTCCTCACACACTAGATCCACAATCCATCTCTACCATCTAGATCCATCCAATTTCCATTTGATCTTCACTTTCACTCCATAAATCCATCTTTCCATCCATCCTTCCACCATTTGAGAAGATTAAAGCATCAAGGAGTGAAGAATTTGATACATTGAAGAGGAGGAGAGGTCTTTCCATGCAAGGGAAGCCAATCTGCTTTCCAATTGTTGAATTTATTCTTATTATGGCTTTAATGGAGCAAAGCATGATTTGTATTGAATTAATCACCATGTTTAGTGGCTAGTCCTATAGTAGGGCTAATCATATGAATGGTTGAGGTGAAGAGTTAGATATGTAAAACTTGAGTAATGATTTGAATTGATTTGTGGATTTCCTTTTATGATACATCAATCATGTTTCATTTTAATGTTTGTGTGATTAAATCTTCTATTCATAGTATTAGGATGGCCATTCCAATGTTGTGAGTGGATGTTTAAATGAATCATACATTGAATTGTGCATGCATGTTAGCATAAGAGGGGGTTAGTCATACCTTCCTTAGGCTTAAAACATTCATAGAGGGACACTTCAGAAATTGAGTGAAAAGAACCAACTTATGATCATAGTACCTTAAGGGAATTGAGATTAAGATCAATCTTAGGAGATTTAGACTTGTAAAAGGGTCGAGAACCTAATTGCCTTGGCCATAGGGATTAGGGGTAAAATTGCGATTGCTTTTAATCCACAAGTTAATGAAAATTACCATCAAGAGTTTTGCATATTTTGCTCAAGTCTTAACCATGAGTATGATTAGCCTTGCTCTCTTCTCAAGTAAATTCTACATCCATTCCATTCATCATTTGCTTGTTGTTTGATCATTTACTTTGTTAGTCTTAATTCTAGTTAATTGAGTAGAATCGTAAGTAATAATTTTAAATAACAAAACCTTCAATCTATCATCCTTACAAAGCACAAATCAATGGAAAATCCGGATACAAACCTAAGTTTCATTTCCCTTGGGATGATATTACTATAAATTTTGTACTTGGTCACGCGTTTACTCGACGATAGAGTCTCTTTCTCTTCACATTTATTAAAAATACGACTAAGAACATGGCACCGTTGCCGGGGAAATGTTAAACTTTTGGTTGTAACTAGTTTGAAGTTGATTAGTTTTGATAAGGATATTTCTTTTATTTGGTACTTGTTTACTTGTCTTGGTTACTTGGAGAGCTAACTAGAAAATTCTTGTAGGTACATGCGAACTCGTTCAAGGTCTCAATTTATTGAACCTTTGAACTTGGAATTGGAAGCTACCTTAAGAAGACAAAGAAGAGGAGTGTTAGAGACTACGAAAGAGAGTACGGAAGAAGTAAGAGATAATGCAAACATGGTTGATGAAGAAGGTAATTTGAGAAATTTTCAAGGTGGTGATAATGCTAGAGGAGGTTATGGTAATCAAGAATATGTGCCACAAGTTTATGCTCAACAAATGCACTTGCAAAACCAACAAATGCAAGCTATTATTCAAAATGTGTTGGTACAACAAGAAGCAAGGAATAATCCTCCGGTGGTGCAAAATCAACCTCGTGGAAATGGAAACAATGGAGCGGGAATGAATATCCATGATCATTTCCAACCGCAATATGGGAATTATGGAATGGGCCCACCATTGAATGTGAATAATTTTGAGATAAAGACGGGGTTGATCAACATAGTGCAAGCAAATCAATTTGGTGGTGGTACTATGGAGGACCCAAATGCTCACTTAGCCCAATTTACGGAGTTGGCAAACACGATAAAGATAAATGGGGTAAGTGAGGATGTTATTAAAATGAAGCTTTTTTCGTTTTCATTACGAGATAGAGCTAAGGCTTGATATCATACTCTACCACCGGGATCATACACCACATGGAGAGAGTTGGCACAAAAATTTTTGAGCAAGTATTTTTCACCGTCCAAGATGTTGCATCTTAAAGGGCAAAATTTTCAATTCAAGCAATTGCCACTTGAAACTTTTAGTGAGGCTTGGGACCGATTCAAAGAGATGCTAAGGAAGTGCCCACAATATGGATTTCCCGAAGATCAACAAGTAGGATTTTTCTATGCCAGGTTGAATGAGAGTTAACGAATGCTTGTTGATGCTTCATCGGGAGGTTTTATATTGGGGCAAACTTCGAAGAGAGCAATTGCTATATGTGAAGAGATAACTTCGAATACGGGTTAATGGCCTATGGATTGTGCACCGGGAATGTATGAAAGGGAAAGAATTGCTAAGATAGAAGAAGTGTGCTTGCAACAAGTAAAAAAATGGAGATGCCTAAGGTAGATATGACCGACAAAGTGATCACGGAGATACTAAAGAGGATGAATGCTAATATGCAAATATCTCCGAATTCTACACTGGGTGTGAATCAACAAGTGTTTGCTAGTCCTCAACAAGGTATGTCATTGCCCTTGATGAACCAACAAGTGTGTCCTAATCCTCAACAAGGCATGACTATGCCTAATATGGGTCAATCCTCTCAAAGTTGTCAAATGCCTACCTCTATGCCTCAACAAGGTATGTCCTCTAATTTTGAAATTCAAGATGCATGGTGTCCACCGGAGATGACTCTTGAGGAAGTTGCCTTCATGCAAGGAAGGAACTTCCAAGGAAATTATGGTCGTAACTTTGGTAATTATGGAGGGGGATATCCACAAAGACAAGGAGGATGGGGGCAAGGTAACTTTCAAGGAAATTTTAATCAACCCCGGAGGTATGAGAATTTGTCGTATGGAAATCAAGAGAATGCCCTCACTCTTCCACCGGACATTAATCCGGGAGAGAAAGCTCAAAATGGTAAAGGGAAGCCTACGATGGAGGATCAAGTTGCTAAAATGTTTGAATTCATGAAGGAAGATAAAGAAGAAAGAAGACAAAGAGATGAGGTGAATGATAAGAGAATCAAAGCCTTGGAGACACAAATGAGTCAAATGGAAAGTGAAAGGGGGGATGTTCATCGGCAAGGAAAATTTTCATCTACAACCATTACTAATCCGAAGGAGCAATGCAAGGCTATTGAACTTTGTAGTGGAACAAAATACGATGGGCCTTCTATGCCAATGGAAGTAGAGGGGGTAGAGTGTGAAGTTGAGCCTATGGAAAGCTTGGATGAAGAAGGGAAAGAGAAAGAAGTTGAAATTGTTGAAAAAGATGAAAGTACCCCTATACTTGAAGAAGAAAAAGTGAAGGCTCCAAAGAAGTGGGAAAGATGTAGAGAAGCAAAACGAAAAGAGAGAGGAGAGAAGTTTGAAAGGGATGAATGGGGAATTCCAAAGTTACCCGTTGCAATTCCATTTCCACAAAGGTGCTTGAAAAAGGGATTAGAAGAGAAATTTGCTAAGTTTGTTAAAATGTTGAAGAAGATACATGTGAATATTCCTTTTGTAGAGACTTTATTACAAATGCCCAACTACTCAAAGTTCTTGAAGGATATTTTGTCAAAGAAAAAAAGCTTGGGAGAATTTGAAATGTGAACCTTACGGAGGAATGTAGTGCAATCTTGCAAAAGAAACTTCTCCCTAAATTGAAAGATTCGGGGAGTTTTACTATTTCATGTGAGATAGGAGAGCATGAGAACTACAAAGCCTTATGTGATTTGGGAGCTAGCATTAATTTGATGTCATTGTCAATCTTCAAAAAGTTAGGTATTGGTGAGGTCAAGCCGATGTCGGTTACACTTCAATTAGTCGATCGATCATTATCCGAAAGGAATTGTTGAAGATGTGTTGATCAAAGTTGGCAAGTTTGTATTTCTCGTTGATTTTGTGGTATTAGATATGTATGAAGATTCAAATGTTCCATTAATATTTGGTCGTCCATTCCTTGCCACGGGAAAAGCATTGATGGATGTGGAGAAGGGAGAGCTTACTTTGAGGGTAAATAAAGAAGAGGTGATATTTTCATTGAGAGAGGCTATGAGGTATCCCAAGAACAAGGAGGAATGTAGAAGATTGGAGGTTGTGGATAACATTATTGAAGAGAATATGTACCATCTTCACTCGAAGGATCCGTTGGAAATTATCATAAGCCATTCTTACTCAATTGAATCTTTAAAATCTAAATCCTCTTTTTGTTTGGAAAATGATGAAATGATTGATGATTTACATGGTTTAAATGCTTGTAGGGCATTCACGAATGAGGAAGCAAAGGAAGCAAAGGTTGAAAAACTTGATGAAGGACCAAAGGAGGAAGTACAAGAGAAGAAGAAGGTGGAATTAAAACCATTGCCGGAGCACTTAAAGTATGGTTACTTGGAAAAAGATGAAACGAATCCGGTAATATTATCCTCTTTCCTTAATGATCTAGAATTAGAAAAATTACTAAGAGTCTTAAGAGAGCATAAATCCTCTATTGATTGGAGCATTAAAGATTTGAAAGGTATTAGTCCATCTATGTGCATGCATAAGATTCATTTGATTGATGATGAGAAGTCTTGTGTTCAAAACCAACGTAGATTGAATTCTATAATGCAAGAAGTTGTAAGAAAAGAGGTATTAAAATGGCTTGATGCGGGAATAATCTTTCCAATAAGTGATAGTCAATATGTAAGTCCTTTACATGTAGTGGCAAAAAAGGGTGGTATGACAATTGTGAGATCCGATACAAATGAGACCACTGCCACTAGAACTATTATGGGTTGGAGAGTGTGTGTTGATTATCGTAAATTGAATGAAAACACTCGTAAAGATTATTTCTCATTGTCATTCATAGACCAAATGTTGGATCATCTTGCGGGGCATGAGTATTATTGTTTTCTTGATGATTATTCCGGGTACAATCAAATATTGATTGCACAGGAAGATCAAAAGAAGATAATTTTCACATGTCCCTATGGTACATTTGTATTTAGAATGATGCCGTTTGGTCTATGTAATGCCCCTGCCACTTTTCAGCGTTGTATGATGGCTATCTTCGATGGTTTGATTGAAAATATTATGGAAGTGTTTATGGATGACTTTTCCATGTATGGTTCCTCTTATGATATTTGTTTGACTAATCTCACTATTGTGTTGTAGAGGTTTGAAGAATCGAATCTTATGCTAAATTGGGAAAAGTGTCATTTTATGGTGACCGATGGGATAGTATTGGGGCACCGTATCTCAAAGCATGGGTTAAAAGTAGATAGAGCTAAAGTGATAGCCATAGAACGTCTTCCCCTCCTACTAGTGAGAAGGTGGTGAGATCGTTTTTAGGCCATGCGGGCTTCTATAGACGCTTCATTAAGGATTTTTCCAAAATTGCTAAACCTCTTTGTAAATTGTTTGAAAAAGATTGTCCATTTCACTTCAATGATGAATGTTGTGTATCATTTCAGGTGCTAAAGGATGCTCTAACTTCATCGTCAATACTCGTTACTCCGAATTGGAGTTTACAATTTGAACTACATTGTGATGCTAGCGATCAATCCATTGGAGTGGTGTTGGGCCAAACAAGGGAGAAGAAGTTTAGAGCAATCTATTATGCCTCGAAGACATTGAATTCATGCCAAGTCAATTATACCACAACGGAGAAGGAATTTTTAGCCGTAGTATATGCTTTTGAGAAGTTTCAACCATATTTGATTGAAATACAAACGATTGTTTACACGGATCACGCGACTATAAAATACCTCATGGGTAAGAAAGATGTTAAACCTTGTTTGATCAGTTGGGTGTTGCTTTTGTAGGAATTTGATATGGTGATCAAGGATAAGAAAGGCGTGGAGAATGTGATCGTGAACCATTTGTCTAGGTTAGATAATGGAGGTGAGAATGAGGATATGAATCCAATTGGGGATGAATTCCCGAATGAGAAAATTTTGTTATTGGAGGTTGAGCAAGTGTGTTCTCTCATTGTGAATGTGCTGTCTTGGTATGCCGATTATGTTAACTTCATTGTTTGTGAAATTAAGCCACATTGCTTAATGAGTATAAGGAGAAGAAGTTTCATGTGGAAGTAAAGAAATATTTGTGGGATGAGGCATATTTGTTTAAAATTTGTAATGATGGAGTGATAAGAAGATGTGTGGCCGAAGAAGAGGTAATGAGAATTCTTGAACTTTGTCATTCGTCTTTGTGTGGAGGTCATTCGCTCATCAAAAGACAGGGGCTAAAGTTTTACAATCGTGGTTCTATTGGCCAACATTGTTTAAACATGATAAGAAGTTTGTGGCTAAGTGTGATAGATGCCAAAGAATAGGGAGGATAGGTAAGAGAGATCAAATACCATGACCTTGAGAATTGATGTGGAAATATTTGATGTATGGGGCATTGACTTTATGGGACCATTTCCCTCGTCAAAAGGATATGTGTACATCTTGCTAGCCGTGGATTATGTGTCAAAGTAGGTGGAGGCCCCACTAAGACAAATGATGCTTTGATTGTGCAAAGGTTCTTGAAAAAGAATATTTTTGCTAGGTTTGGAGTTCCACGAGCTTTAGTGAGTGATGGAGGATCACACTTTGTCAACAAGTTGATGGAGATTATTTGTTGAAGAGATATGGAGTCAAGCATCGAGTGGCTACACCCCACCACCCTCAAGCAAATGGTTTGGCGGAGGTTTCAAACTGCCAAATCAAGTTAGTTTTGGAGAAGACAATCAATGGAGGGAGGAAGGATTGGTCGGACAAGCTTGATGATGCCTTATGGGCTTATCGGATGGCTTTTAAGACTATTCTTGGTGTGTCACCGTATCAATTGGTTTATGGAAAAGCTTGTCATCTCCCCGTGGAGTTGGAACACCGTGCATTGTGTGCTATCAAACGCCTCAATATGGATGAAAGGGAGAGTGGTCAAGCAAGGTCGTTGAAGTTAGTTGAGTTGGAGGAGTTTAGAGGAAGAGCATTTGATAACTCAATCATATACAAGGAGAATATGAAGAGATGGCATGATGCTAAAGTGAAGAGATGGCATGATGCTTAAAATTGGTTATGAATCGTTGATTAGTCAAGATGAATGATGGTGAAGTACCTATTATGATTTGAAATACTAATGAGGTGAATAAGTATGTTGATGCATAGTAGGTTTCATGTTAAGTTGAATAAATAGGGTGGAATTTAACTAAGTGCATTAATATTCTTATTAAGGTAATTGGTTATAATTTGAGAATTATTGTCTTGTAGATGGCCGAGAGGAGAGTTAGACCAAGGATTGAGGACTTCATTATGATAACTGATCCAGGGAAATTGGCTATTTGGATGCACAGTTGATGGAAAACTGAATACATCCGGACAATTTCGGGGTTGAGTTTGAGGATTGTTGGGGGAAGTATGTGCTCCGTTGGCAAACGTTGGCTCCGAAAATCAAGCCCACTCATTTCCAAGATACGGAAACGATGAGAGGACTAGGACTCGAGGAGGATTTGAGGAAGCTATTCCATTTTGCTCAGATGGAAGCATTGTTTGACAAGAGGCCACCAACCTACTACCACTTAACTGCAGAATTCATGAGCACGTTGCAAGTGAAGAAGGATCAGAATGGGTTTTCTATTTGGGTGATATTCCAGTTGGATAATGTGTTGAGAGAAAAGGTTCCCCTGGCTGTTTTGAATGAGTGTTTTGGTTGCCCACCATGCCAGAACCATCAGAGCTTCTATGAAGGAGGTGGTTTCAACCAACAAGAATGGTGGAAGAGCTTGGTGAACGATGGGACAGAAAGAGCAGGATACGTCCCCAGTCCTTCAAAAGGGACCGTAATCCGGAACTCAGTGATGAGATACTTGGAGAAGATTGTCTCAAATACCATCTTAGGGAGGTTTGAAGGTGGAGTTGTGGGAGAAAAGCAGATTTACATCATGTTTTGCATCTACAATGAGCGACCGTTAAACGTTGCAGCACACTTTGTGCACCATGCGGAAAGAGTTGCTAAGAGACAATCTTCTCAAGGTCTAATGCTAGGAGTGATGATCACTATGATAGCTCAATGATTGGGAGTTAATCTTGCAGGGATGGAGAATCGGATGGTGAGTGAAGGGTTGAATTACCAACAATTGATGAGAATGGAGTTCTTGACCACGGTTGGGAATCAATATTGTCTGAGGTAGGAAAAGGGAGCTCCATTTCCCTTGCCAACTCGAGAGTTCACTACGATCTACACTCGAAGGATGTATGCCAACTTGGCAATGACAAGTGCTAATCACTCAAGGGTCGTGAAAGCTTTCAAGAGAAAGAATAGGGATGAAGTGGAAGAGGTTCTAAGACAGCTGAGAGTTGAAAAGAACCTCAAGCTAGCTAACTTAAGAGCTGATCCAGTGCCCATGGAGGGAGATGAGCAAGATGCACCACCGGAGCAGGTGGAGTTTGAGGAGCAAGGCCATGATCCACCACAGTTTGAGGAAGAAGAGCAATAGCCACCAGTGGGACATGAGCAAGGGAATGATCGATGGAACTATATGATGGATGAGGTGAGAGACATGTGGCATGTGCAACAGACGTGTGGGGCACAAATCAGGGAGATCTGAGAGATCCAGCAGGAGCACGGAATGCATATCCAGAAGTTGAGAGCTGGACAGCGTCGGAGGGAGTACTACGAGGAATGATCAAGGGTGCACGCCAACAACATGAAGGAGATGATGACCATGATGTTCAACTTCCAGTTCCCTGGATCCTCTCGTGCATACATTCCATGGAATGTTTATCATCCACCTCCACCTCCACCTCCAGAGCCATGAAGGGAGTACTTTGAGGGCTCGACACTTTTAATCGTTCATTTTAGCTATGATTAGGATTTTTTCTTTTTGAAGAATTTTTGAATTAGATTTAATTTGGTAGATTGGATTGTACTTAAATTGTTTGTTTTTGGGAGGTTTCCTTTATTTTGGGTTTTTATTTTAGTTTTGTGCGATTTACTTTTCGTTTTTTTTTCGTATTTTGGTTTGATTTTATTGTTTGGATGTGATGGGAATTTGATTTTTATTGCTATGGATGTGAACTAATGTGTTGATACATTTTGATGGATGATTTGGTTTATGCATGTTATATGTTTTTGTATTGTTTGGTGATTTTTTTTATCATTGTGGTGTTTATTGTTATTTTTATTCTTGTGGGGATGGTTTGGTGGTATGTTTTTGGGAAGGAGTTGAGTAATTTTTGAATATGAGCTATAATGCATTGTCCGTGATGAGTGATGACAAGTATGTTAATGGTTTCTATTTGTTGAAATTGTGACATGAATTATATAATTTGTTCAATTTTGAAAAGTATGAAGGGTAATTATATTTCTTTTGGTCCAAGCAAAAGCTTGTGAGACTTGAGCCTCAACCGTGCTTCCATGGTTAATTCTTGAAGAGAGGACCGGTTGAACTTAGACAAACTAGAACTTGCTCATGGACTATTGGAATGAAGCCCGAATGGTGGAAATTTGTGAAATGATCTTAGGTCATCCTTGATGAATGAAGTCATAGCCATAAAAAATTCCTTACCAAGAACATTATCCCTAGTAAGCCACTTTGAGCCTATAAGTCTTTTCTTTGTGATTCAAGCACAATACAAGCCTTTAAAACCTACTTGAGCCTTAATATAAACCTAAGTGTGGGTGATTGAGGAGATGATGGTTTATAAGGTTTGATGTGAGAATTGTGCTAGAAAAAAAAGAAAATGGTAAACAAGCAAGAAAAGGATGAAAAGAGCTAAAGCAAATGTACATGCGACCTCAAAATAAGAAAAATGAGCAAATCAACAAAAATGAGCTCATTGAATTTAAAAGTCGAAAGAAAGGAAGCATGCAAAAATCAAGAGAAGCTCAAGAAATCTAAGGAATGATAATGGATAGTGCTTATGATTAAAGAAGAAGTAAAGGAAGCTTGAAAGTGAATAAGTTGGAGAAATGTATCATCTCTTAAATTACTTACACTTGATTAGTCACTATTATCCAAAGTCTCTTACCCTACCAAAGAGCCTAAACATTACATCCAAAAGATAAAGACCTTTTTGATCACTTATTGAAACTAGGGTGGCTTGTGAACATAGTCCATGAGGAAGCCTATGGCGAGTCGGTTCTAACCGGTTGATGAGTAATGTTAAAAACCCTACTCCATAGAGTGTTGAGTGAATTTGATATCCTATGAGAGGCTTGGATTGTATGGGATTTGATTACTCTTTTGTCATTCTTAAGATTGAACTTGTTAATCTTTCATGTTATAAGTTTGATGATGTAGAGATACTTAATGTGATTTTGTAGTCCTTATTACTTGTGATGTGTTGTGTTTATGTTTTTAGGTGTTTTTCTAGGTCAAAATTACTCCTCTTGTTTATCATTTTCATGTTTGAGGACGAACAATACTTTAAGTTTGGGGGGTTGATCGTTGTCATTTTTACCTAGATTTTAGTGTCTTTATTTGTGGATTTTTGGATATTTTTATCCGTATTTATGTGATTTTAGGTGGAGTTATTGTTATTTTGAGGAATGCGGTATGATTTGATAGAATTGTATAAATGAGCTTAAATATGTGTAAAACAGGTCAAGAAATGGATAAAAACGGAGTCAGGAGTGAAACGGAGTCTGAAGGACACAACCTGCTTGTACACGGGCCGTGTGTGGAACACGCCCTGTAACAAATGGCCGTGTATTGTCATAAAAAATCACAGCTTGAGTCGTGTCCGAAAGCACGCAGAATACGCCGAAGTAGGTGTGCCCTACACGGGCCGTGTAGGTGCAAAAACCTATGCAGTTTTGAGAAAGTTTCGGAAGCTTCTAGAAGGTCCATTAGTGATATAAAAGGATGACTTGTGCGAAATTTTAGAGAGGAGATCAGATTCATAGCAGTTACACACAATCCACACCACATTTCCTCACACACTAGATCCACAATCCATCTCTACCATCTAGATCCATCCAATTTCCATTTGATCTTCACTTTCACTCCATAAATCCATCTTTCCATCCATCCTTCCACCATTTGAGAAGATTAAAGCATCAAGGAGTGAAGAATTTGATACATTGAAGAGGAGGAGAGGTCTTTCCATGCAAGGGAAGCCAATCTGCTTTCCAATTGTTGAATTTATTCTTATTATGGCTTTAATGGAGCAAAGCATGATTTGTATTGAATTAATCACCATGTTTAGTGGCTAGTCCTATAGTAGGGCTAATCATATGAATGGTTGAGGTGAAGAGTTAGATATGTAAAACTTGAGTAATGATTTGAATTGATTTGTGGATTTCCTTTTATGATACATCAATCATGTTTCATTTTAATGTTTGTGTGATTAAATCTTCTATTCATAGTATTAGGATGGTCATTCCAATATTGTGAGTGGATGTTTAATTGAATCATACATTGAATTATGCATGCATGTTAGTATAAGGGGAGGTAAGTCATACTCTCGTTAGGCTTAGAACATTCAAAGATGGACACTTAAGAAATTGAGTAAAAAGAACCAACTTATGATCATAGTACCTTAAGGTTGTATTTGGATTGAGTCATTTCAAATCCAATGGATTTGAAAATCTGTGGATTTTAAATTCCTTGGATTTTAAATCAATTCATTTGAATTCCACTGTTTGGATAAATTATGGATCTTTGGAAGGATTTCAAATCAATGATTTAAAAAATATTTTTAAAATAAAATTTTATATATAATAAATAAAAATAACAAAATTTTTTTATATTAAATATTAAAATCTAAAATTTTTTTAAAAATAATTTTTTTTGGATGGAACTTTACCACCCAACCTACCCACCCCTACCCCCACCAAAAATTTTTTTTTTATAAAATTTTAGATTTTTAATATTTGAATAATAAAAATATTGCCAACCAACCCTATCCTCTACCCACCCCAACCAACCCACCACCCCCAACCCACTCACCCACCCCACCCAAATTTTTTTTTTATAAAATTTTAGATTTTTAATATTTAAATAATAAAAATATTACCGCCAAATCCTACCACTCTATCCATCCACCCACACCCACCACCCCCACCCACCAATTTTTTTTAAAAAAATTAGATTTATATTTAAAAAATAAAATCTAAAATTTTATTTTTAAATTTTTTTTGGGGGAGGGGTGGGGGTGTGGAGGGGGTAGGTTGGTTTGGATTTGGGTGGTAATAATTTCATTATTTAAATATTAAAATCTAAAATTTTATTAAAAATTTTTTTTGGAGGGGGGGTTGGGGGTGGTAGGGGTAGTTTAGGTGGTAATATTTTTATTATTTAAATATTCAAATCTAAAATTTTATAAAAAAATTTTTTGACTTGGGGGTGGTGTTGGTGGGGGATAGGAGAGGGGTGGGTGGGTTAGGGGGTAGGGTTGGATGATAATATTTTTATTATTCAAATATTAAAATTTAAAATTTTATAAAAAAAAAATTTTGCCTTGGGGGGTGGTGTTGGTGGGGGTGGGGGTGGGGGTGGGATGTGGGTGGGTAGGGGGTAGGGCTGAGTTGTAATATTTTTATTATTCAAATATTAAAAATTTAAAATTATATAAATTTTTTTTTTGGGGTGGGTGGGGTGGGATGGGTAGGGATAGGCTGGATGGTAGAGTTTGAAATATAATATATTTATGTATTTTAATTAATTTATCAATTTTTATACTATTTTTATATATTAATATAATCAATTACACAACAACAGAAGAATTTCAAATGACACGGTTTGAGTAAGGATTTGAAATGCATTCAAAAACAACTAAAAAAATTTAAAATCAAATCCATAATTTAAAATCCATTGATTTAAAATCTTGGATTTATAAATCCATTAATTTCAAGTAACATCCAAACATGATGGATGGATTTGAGGGATGAATTTATAAATCCTTCCTCAAATTCATCCATCCAAACACAGCCTAAGGGAATTGAGATTAAGATCAATCTTAGGAGATTTAGACTTGTAAAAGGGTCGAGAACCTAATTGCCTTGACCATAGGGATTAGAGGTAAAATTGCGATTGCTTTTAATCCACAAGTTAATAAAAATTACCATCAAGAATTTTGCATATCTAGCTCAAGTCTTAACCATGAGTATGATTAGCCTTGCTCTCGTCTCAAGTGAATTCTACATCCATTTCATTCATCATTTGCTTGTTGTTTGATCATTTACTTTGTTAGTCTTAATTCTAGTTAATTGAGTAGAATCATAAGTAATAGTTTTAAATAACAATACCTTCAATCTATCATCCTTACAAAGCACAAATCTATGGAAAATTCGGATACAAACCTAAGTTTCATTTCCCTTGGGACGATATTACTATAAATTTGTACTTGGTCACGCGTTTACTCGACGATTGAGTCTCTTACTCTTTACATTTACTAAAAATGCGACTAAGAACAATGCTATGGATTTGAGAGCTTCGATCAAGGGCAACAATTTAGTGTGAAGAGTGTTAGTGTGGAGTCAAGTATGCTATGTGTTGAAATGATAGCTGCGGAGATTGTTAGACAAATGAGCTTGAGTCAAGGTGTGAATCAAGGAGTTAACATGGTGGAACGGCAAGTAGAGCAAGGGGTTCTTCCTTCAAAGAGTGTTAGTAGGGAACAATGGGCTATGACAATGCCACGTGTGGAAGACGTGCAATACATGCAAGGAAGAAATTACCAAGGTAACTATCAAAATAATTACCAAGGTAATTTCAACCACAACCAAGAAAATTATCCACCAAGGCAAGGAGGATTCAATAGCCAAGCGAGTGGAAGTTCATACCTACAACAACAAAGGAGGCAAGATAACTTCTCTTCATCTGGGAGCTAAAGCACCAAATCAAGAGGGTAAGGCAACAATCGAAGAGTTGATTGAGAAGTTGATTGCATCTAATAAAGCTCAAGATGAGACAAGACGAGCTCAATATGAATTGAGAAGAAAGGCCGATGAAGCTAATGATAAGAGGTTCAAAGCCTTAGAATATCAAGTGGGGCAAATTGCCAATGCGTTGAGCGCGAATGAGAAAGGAAAATTTCCTTCTACCACTATTGTGAATCCAAAGGAACAATGCAAATCAATTACTTTGAGGAATGGAACTAATTATGAAGGACCTTCAATACCTTTGGAAAATGATGAGGTGGAAAAGAAGAGAAATGAGGAAAAGTTGGTTGAGAAAGAGCAAGTAGAAGAATGTGAAGTTAAGGCCAAAGTGAATGATGAACCGGAATTGATTGATAATAAAGTTGTTGAGAAGAAATGGGAAAGAACAAAAGCATTAAAAAGAAAGAGGAAGAATTTGAAATAGAAAGGGATAGTTGGGGGATACCAAAAACTCAAGTGCCTATTCATTTTCCACATAGATTTTTGAAGAAGGGGCTTGATGAAAAGTTTGCAAAGTTTTCGGAGATTTTCAAGAAAATCCACATCAATGTACCATTCGCGGATGCCTTGAGACAAATGCCTCATTATGCCAAGTTTTTTAAAGATATAATATCAAGAAAGAGGAGCTTAGTGGAGAATGAGACCGTCAACTTGACGGAGGAGTGTAGTGTCATAATTCAAAAGAAGTTACCTCCAAAGCTCAAAGATCCGGGTATTTTTGCCATACCATGTGAGATGGGTAAAAGTGAAGTGCACAAAGCTCTTTGTGATCTTGGGGCTAGTATAAATTTGATGCCCATGTCTATTTTCAAGAAGCTTGGTATAGGGAAAGAAGCCTACATCCGTCACGTTGCAACTTGAAGATAGGTTTTTAACTTATCCTAAAGGGGTAGTTGAGGATGTGCTTGTTAAGGTTGGGAAATTTATATTTCTGGTGGATTTCGTAGTGCTTGATATGGACGAGGATGCTAATTTTTCATTGATTTTGGGTCGTCCATTTTTTGCCACGGGAATAGCGTTAATTGATGTGCATAAGGGAGAGTTGATATTGAGAGTAAATGAAGAATAAGTGGTGTTTTCATTGAGGAGTGGTATGAGGCATCTGGATGAGAAGGAAGAATGTAGAAGGATTGGAATGATTGATGAAGTTGTTCAAGAGAATTTACCATTCTTCTTATCTAAAGATCCTCTCGAGACAAGTATAAGCCACTCTCTTACTTTATCTCTTAACTCTAACTTTTCTTTCTATTGTCTAGAAGATGATGATATAAACGATTGCTTACATGACTTGAATGCTTGTTGGGAAATACAAGAAGATGATGCCAAGATGATGTACTATGGAAAAAGGAAGTACTTTCCATTGGAAATAGAGAGTGAAGAGCTCAAGGTTGATAAAGGAAAAGAAGAATTGAAGCCATTAATCGATCACCTTATGTATGCATATTTGGGGGACAACAAGACTTTTCCGGTAATTGTATCATCCCTTTCACCTCTAGAGCTTGATAAATTGTCGAGGGTGCTTAGAGATCATAAAAGTGCTATGGGTGGAGTCTTGATGATTAGAAAGACATAAGTCTCACTATTTGTATGCATCACATTAGATTGATTGATGAGAGTAAAACATGCATACAATCTCAACGTCGTTTAAACTCTATTATGCAAGAGGTTGTTAGGAAATAAGTTTTGAAATGGTTGGATGCTGGAATTGTTTATGTCATAAGTGATAGTCCTCATGTAAGTCCTTTGCATGTTGTGGCTAAGAAAGAGGGTCTAACCATTGTTAAAATGGAATTTGATGAAGAGCTTGTTACAAGGGTGAAAATGGGGTGGAGAGTGTGTTGTGACTGTAGAAAACTTAATGAAAACACTCACAAAGATCATTTCCCTTTGCTTTTTATTAATCAAATGCTTGATAGGTTGGCGGGATAAAAGTATTATTATTTTCTAGATGATTACTCGGGGTATAACCAAATCATAATAGCCCCGAGGGTTAAGAGAAAACAACTTTTACTTGCCCGTATGACACATTTGCTTTCTATAAATTGCCTTTTAGGTTGTGCAATACCCCCGCCACCTTTCAACGTTGCATGATTACCATATTTGGAGGATTGATTGAAAATATTATGGAAGTGTTTATGGACGATTTTTCCATGTTTGGGTCTTTATTTGATAAATGCTTGGCTAATCTTTCTATGATGTTGCAGCAATGTCAAGATACGAACCTAGTCTTGAATTGAGAAAAATGCCATTTTATGGTTCGAGAGGGTATCGTACTTGGTCATCATATCTCGAAGAAAGGTTTGAGAGTTGATAGGGCGAATGTTGTAGCCATTGAACATCTTTCCCCGCCAAAAATGAAGAAGGGGTTAGATTGTTCCTTGACCACGCCAGGTTCTATCGACGTTTTATAAAGGATTTTTCTAACATAGCCAAACCTTTGTGTAAATTGCTTGAAAAGATGCTCCGTTTGAATTTAATAATGAATGTCTTGATGCTTTTAGGGTGCTTAAAGAGGCCTTAATTTCTTCACCAATACTTGTCTCTCCCGATTGGAGTAAGACTTTTGAGCTCTATTGGGATGCAAGCGATAATGCTTTGGGAGTAGTGTTAGGACAAGTGAGAGAGAAGAAGTTTCGAGCCATCTACTATGCATCCAAGACGTTCAACACAAATCAAAAGAATTACACCACAATGGAAAAAGAGTTTTTATTCGTGGTTTATGCTTTTGAAAAATTTCATCCATACCTAGTTGGCACGAAAATGATTGTTTATACGGATTATGCCGCCATTAGGTATTTGATGAGTAAGAAAGATCCTAAATCTAGACTAATTCATTGGGTTCTTTTGTTGCAGGAGTTCGATGTGGAGATACATGACAAGAAGGGAGTCGAAATATCATAGCCGACCACTTGTCACGCTTGGAAAATGTTGATGAAGAGGGAACTTTGGTATTCATTAAGGATGTATTTCCGGGTGAAGAGATTCTTCAAGTTGATTTCCAAAGGATGTATACTTTGTGTGAGACCGGGAGGCCGTGGTATGCGGATTTTGTGAATTATTTAGCTTGTGGCCTCAAGCCGGAATATCTCACCGAATCTCAAAGGAAGAAGTTCTATCATGATGTCAAAGAGTACTTATGGGATGATCCTCTTTTGCTTAAAAATTATCTGGAAGGGATCATAAGGAGGTGTATCCCGGAGGAGGAGAAGTTAAGTGTCATGGAGATGTGTCATAGTTCACCATGTGGAGGACACTTTGGATTTCAAAAGATGGGAGCAAAGATTCTACAATCGGGGTTGTTTTGGCCAACTTTATTCAAAGATTGTAAGGAGTACATCAAAGGGTGTGATAGATGCCAAAGGATTGGAAGTATAGGGCAACGTGATGAAATGCCCATGAGGAATATTTTTGAAGTTGATGTGTTCGATGTATGGGGGATGGACTTCATGGGCCCATTTCCGCCTTCCAATGGTTATCTTTACATATTACTTGTGGTAGATTATGTGTCTAAATGGGTGGAAGCAATCCCGACAAGGACAAATGATGCCCTAGTAGTCAAACACTTCTTAAAGAAGAACATTTTGCTAGGTTTGGGGTGCCAAGAGCCATAATCAGTGATGGGGGATTGCATTTCATAAATAAGCTAATTGAGAAGCTCTTAAGTGGCTATGGAGTGAAGCATAAGGTTTTAACACCTTACCATCCTCAAACAAATGGCTTGGCGGAGGTGTCAATTAAGCAAGTGAAGCTTGTTCTTGAGAAGACTGTCAATGGGAATCGAAAGATTAGTCCTCTAAGCTAGACGATGCTTTATGGGCTTATCAAACGGCTTACAAGACCGCTCTTGGATTACTCCATACAAGCTTGTTTATGGGAAGGCATGCCATTTACCCGTGGAGTTGGAGCATAAAGCACTATGGGCCCTTTGGAAGTTGAACTTTGATAAGAAAGAATCCGGAAAGAAAAGGTGTCTCCAATTGGTTGAACTAGAGTTTAGAGAAGAAGCTTATTCAAGCTCAAGGATTTTGAAGGAAAAGCTCAAAAGATGGCACGATGAAAGGATCAAAATGAAGGAGTTTATTCCGGGTGATAAGGTTTTGTTGTTCAATTCAAGACTTAAATTATTCCCTGGGAAACTTCGTTCGAAATGGACCGGTCCGTACTTGGTGATCGAAGTGAGAGATGATGGATCGATAAAACTTGAAGGATCAGATAGAAATGCTTTTGTGGTTATTGGTCATAGAGTGAAATATTACCATTCTCCTTCTCAAAGGGTGTTGGTATATGTTGACACTTTTACCTCTTGAAAGCTCGTATCCTTTTAGTAGTTTAGAGTTGTAAATATTTTTTATTATTATTTTATTTTGCATTTTTGGTCTTGTAGGTGGATTGTGCTTATGCAAAGATGATGTATTGAAGATACAAGGAATGATTGATGTGTAACGGTATATCATACCACTTTTTTTGCAAACTTACCTTGAAACTCTTATTTCAATTTAAGTTTGGGGGGATATGGTGCGGTATGATATGTTATAATCTATGTTGGCATGTATTCTTTTGTTTTTGAGTCAAATTCGAAAATTTTCTCATGAGTTCGGTGTGATTTTTTTCCATTTTGGTGGTGTTGAAGTTGATAATCCTTTTAATTTTGATACCAATTGTGAGCTAATGATGTGAATGAGTTATTGAGCATATATAGGGAGCATTGGAAGCATAAAAACAGGGGAAGAAAAGGGTTGAAGTTGAAAAATTGAAGAAAACAGGGTGCAAGTGCACGGCCCGTGTACAGTACATGGCCCTATAAGGGTTGGCCATGTACTGTCATCAGAAAACTGAACTCGCCAAGATCGAGGGCGAGATCCGTACACGGCCCATGTCCAGTGAAGCTACACGGCCCGTGTACCGTGCATGGGCCTGTAAGTTCTGGCCGTGCACTGTCGTCTGAAAACACAACACGGCCACCTATGTGGCCGTGTACCGCGCACGGCCAGTGTCGGGTCTGAAGTCAGAATTTAAAGGTCGAACTCAGAACATGCCCTGCTCATTCCAAACTTGTCCAAAACATCTCCCTTCGACTGCATACTCCCTCGAAACCACCAAATCTTCAGTGAATATCAAAAGAGTGGTAAGATTGAGTGGTTTAGAGTGTGATTCTCAAAGTTTTTACATCAAATTCGTCCATTCATTCCAAGAAATCCAGGTATGAAACTCCGAACCCTGGTTTTTCAATTGAAGGTTTGAACTTTGGAAATTCTTGTATTGGTGTTGAATGAAAGCATGTTTGTGTATGTATAGAAATATAAAACATGAATTTTCTAGTTTAATTGATAGATTGATTAGAGTTTTGAAAATTAGGGTTCATAAAACTTGAATTTGGGGATTTTAGGATTTGATGAATTGAATGCATATGATGAAATAAATTTATTGATAATGTTTCCTTGATGATTGCATTGATATGAAATAGCTTAGATATTGAGGATTTGGAATAAAGGTGTTAATTTGTCTTTGAAAAATTGCTTGGAAAAAGTGTGCATACCAAGTGTTCGATGAAAGTCTAAGTGAATTTTTGAATCAATTTGAGGACTTTACATGAACAAAGAAGCATTGTTGATATTGTTAGACAATTAATGCAAGTATGAGGTGAATATGTGATGAAACTCATGAAAATGAAAGGATGTTCTTGTTTGATTGCTTGAGAATGTTGTTTAGTTGCTTGTTCCATTTCTTTAATGATTAAGCATGAGGATTGTAGTTTGAAAGGAGTGTTATCAGGGAACATCAAAGCAAGAGTAGGATTAGCACTTAGTTGAATAACTAGTGATGATTATATGCTTAGTTATCAACACAATGATAAAGTTGAGTGTAATTTGAAATTTTTGAATATTGCAGATGGCTGAAAGAAGAGTTCAAAAATGCAATGAAGACTTTATCGTTGTGGAAACTGAGACAGAAATGGCAAACCTAGATGCCCAATTGATGGAAGATTGGATACATCCTGAGTACTTTGGAGTAGAATTCGAAGAAGGCTGGGAAAAGTATATCTTGAGGTGGCAAGCAATATTCCCGAAGATCAGGCCAACTAGATTTCAGAATCAGGAGACTATGACTGGGCTTGGGGTAGAAGCTGACTTGAGGAGAATGTTCAGTAGGAGAGGGATGGAGGAGTTCTTTGACAAGAGACCTCCTACCTATCAACACCTTACAGCTGAGTTCTTGAGTACTCTTGAGGTGAAGAAGAATGGGAATGGCTTCCCAACATCAATAACTTTCCAGGTGAATAACGAGTTGAGGGAGAAGATACCCATCCATGTGTTGAATAGATTTATGGGATGCCCACCATGTGAGAATCATGATCATTTTTATGAAGGAGGGGGTCTCAATCAGCAAAGTTGGTGGAAGACACTAGTCAATGATGGAACAGAACCAGAAGATTGCATCCCTAGCGCATCAAAGGGGACGTCTATTAGGAATCCCTTAATGAGATATTTGGAGAAGATTGTCTCAAACACAGTTGTGGCTCGGTACGAAGTTGGATCAGTAGGAGAGAAACAACTTTACATTATGTATTGTTTGTACCATGAGCTTGAGTTGCATATGGCAGCCCACATTATCCACCATGCAGAAAGAGTAGCTAAGAGGCAAACTTCACAAGGAGTGATGGTTGGAGGGATAGTTATAATGATAGCCCAAGGATTAGGGATTGATCTTAGAGGAATGGAAAATAGGATGACCAATGAGGGGCTCAACTATAACCAACTAATGAGGATGGAGTTTTTATCTTTGATAGGAGATTGGTACTGCTTGAGGCAAGACAAAGGAGCCCCATTCCCTTTACCTGCTCCGGAGCTAACAATAGTTTATTCTCGAAGGAAAAATGTCAATTTTGCAATGGCAAGTGCACAACACTCATCTGTGGTGAGGGAATTTTATCGAAGGAATCGAGAAGGAGTGGAAGCGGTGCTGAGGTAAATGCGTGTTGAAGAAAATCGTGAGTTGGCAAATTTGAGAGCTGAGCCCGTAGCTATGGAAGAGGGGGATAAAGAAAACCCTGAACATCAACAGGTGGAATTTGAAGAACATGCTCCTGAACCTCCATAGTTTGAAGAAGAGCAGGATCAGCAACAACAGCAGTTCATGGGACAAGGGATATGAGATGCAAACTGGAATTTCTTTGAAGGGGATATTCGAGAGATAAGGCATACACAGAACCTGCATGAAGAGCAAATAAGACAAATGAGAGAAGAGTAGCAGAGGCAAGGAGTGCAGATCGGGAAAATCCATGAGGGACGATGTAGGAGGGAGTATTATGAGAAGAACGTTCGAGCACATTCAAATAACATGGAGGAGATGCTCACGATGATGTTTAACTTTCAGTTCCCTACCTCACCTCGTTCTTATATCCCTTGGGCACCGTGCCAGACTTGTCCTCCCCCTTGTCCAGATAATTGAGATAGTACTTTTAGTGCTCGTCACTTCGTTAGCCCATTTTTTATTTGAATTGAATCGTGTTGGATTTGATACTTTTAGTTGTTTTGTTTTGGGATGTTTTAATTTCGTAATTAGATTTTATTTTTAATTAAGGTTGAGATGAGATCTAATTTGCATTGGTCATGGATGGGGTGAACTTTATGCTTTATTTCTTGATGTGGTGCTTTGTGCTTTTGTTTTTGTCTTATATTTTGTTTCTTGTTTGTTTATTTGTTTTTGTTAAGGTTTTGTTTGGTGGTTTGTTTGGGAGGTCGTGAATCATTTTGAATGTGAGTGATGATGCATTTTGGTGATAAGTGATAATGGATCATGATTAAGAATCTCTACACTTTTGAATTGTGATATGTTTTATTTAATTGGTTCAATTAAAAGATGGATGTGTTGCAATAAGTCCTTTTAAGTCAAGCAATAAACTTGTGAGAATTTGTGGCTCGACCATGTATACATGGTATATCTTTTCATGAGTGGATTTGTTGAGTTTTGATAAACTAAATACTTGCTCAAAGACTTTAGGAATGAACCCGATAAGTAGAGATTGATGATATGATTTAAGGTCATCCTTGACATGTATAGTCATTGTCAAACATTTCCTTACCTTTAGCATCATCCTTAGTTAACAATTTTTGAGGCTTTAAGCCTATTTCTTGTGAATTTAGCGCATTTCAAACCTTGATTGCCCACATGAGCCTTATATATATGCCTTTTATGTGAGTAATCAAGAAGATAGTAGCTAGAAAGATGTGATGAGATGATAAAAGAAGAAGAGGAAATGGTATAAAAGGATGAAAAGAGCGTAAAAAAGAGTGCATATGTGACCTTAAAAGTAAGAAAAGGGAGCGATGAGATAGAAACGCTCAAGAAACTAAAAATCAAAAGAAGGGAATATACAATCGAGAGAATAGATAAAAATCAAAAGAAAAGTGATGAATAGTGCTTTAATGTTGCAAAGAATAAGAAAGGAAGAAAGAAAGTGGTGAATGGAAGAAAGTAGCTACCTCTTCGATTACTTACACTTGTTTAGTCACTTTTATCTAAATTCTTCCTACCCTACCAAAGAGCCTATCATTACATCCTTAATCAAAGACCTTTTTGATCATTGATTGAAATTTTAGTGGTTTGTGAATAGAGTCCACGAGCAAATGTATGGTGAGTCGAACTAATTAATTGATGAGTGTTAAATTTTCCCTATTTAAAGAGTGTCGAGTGAAATTGATAAACTTAGGTGAGGCTTAGATTAAAACGGACTATATTGCATCTTGTTCTCTTTTGATTGAACTTGTTAATATCATGAATCTAATGTTGTAGGATAGCTTAGCATAATTTGTAGTTAATATTGCTATTGATGTGTTATTACTTGTGTTCGTTTAGTTTTTTTTCTTAAGTGAAAATCTCTCCCTCGGTTTATCATTTTCGTTGTTCGGGGATGAACAACACTTTAAGTTTGGGGGTTTGATTATCATTATTTTCACCTAGATCTTAGTGCCTTTTGTGTACATTTTTATTTTATTTTATCCGTATTTTTGTGCATTTTGGTGGTGTTATGTGTTTTTATTAAATTGTGTGAGAATGAACTTATACGTGTTAAAACAGGTGAAAAATGGAGCGAAAACAGAGTCGGGAGAAAGAAGGAAGTAAATCAGCACTAACACGGCCAACCGTGTTTGGTAAACAAGGC